>CM071936.1:94572039-95195957 GCA_016081115.2 Rehmannia glutinosa | reverse complement strand
GCCATGCATGCTACCCAAAATTTATATCAATGGTAATAAAACAAAGTCCCCACTGCCTCACCAGAAAATAGTCTTATTTGAACCAATCCCTATATTTGTATTACTTATGACTGAAATATAAAAGTTCCTATTTTCGGGAGGTGTTTTCCATAGAAAGAAATAAAAGTGTTGTTTTTAAAATATGTTTTATAGGTGTATTTTCCGTTTTCATGCTTGAACGACCAATAATTTAAAATTTTAAAAGAGGATATATTTCTATAAAAATGAACAAAACAAACATATCCACGTTTTTTCTTTAGAACAACCTATTTTAGATCTAATTGATCCAATCAAAATTGATCTAGAAGACTACAAAAAAAAATAGTAATTTAGCGACACATATTTAGTGGCGTTCATTGAACCGCCACTATATGGTTATATAACAATGATTAGTACAAGCACTGGCGACAGTGGAATAAATTTGATTTGGGAAATAATAATTTATTTGCTTGGCGGGTTCAATACCAAACCGCCAGAATATGTTTTTATTATAAAATTACAATTATTAATTATTCATAAAAAAGGCTTTGAAAGTTAAAAATTAGGGTTTTTGAATTATTATATTGTGGAAAACGCACTCCTCTTTTCTTCAGACAAGCACACGGGCACAACACTCTCCTTCACCCGCCGCTTCCGTCGACTGACCTCCCATCCTCCCGCTCTCGCCGATATCCAAAGCCCACTGTCGTTGCCCTAAGGACTCGATATTGTGACGCCTTTTCCATTTCCCCACGGACAAAGCTTCTTCCCAACGACAGTAGGCCGCAACTCCGTCAAGATTCTCCTATCTACTTTATCTCTTCGATATTTCCTAAGTATTATAAATTTGTTATTTCATTTCATTTACTCTCAGGTTGGAAGGAAAAGGAAAAGAAGAAAATCATTTGTCATTTCATTTTAAGATAATTTTTTGATAAAATTTTGAGGTTCTTCAAGATAGTTATGTTTGTAGTGATGAGAAATGACTAAATCCATTATCGTTATAAAATATTAGTTGATGATAATAATCTATTTTTTTGAAATTGGTTGTCATTTGTTATTTCAAACAGCATGTCATTGCACATGTTACACAATAACAAGACATATTATAAAGATCATTTCCCGTTGATAACATCAAGAATTTATACATGATATGTTTTAATATGTAGTACTAAAATGAAATAGAAGGTAGAGAAATTTGACAAAATGCATATAGAACAATGTCTCATTTGGATATGGTTGTCCTGTTGCTGATGTAGAGATTAATCCCCTATATAGTTCTAAAAGTCTGAATTTTTTGAAGCTAAATGTCAAATGCACAGCCTGATGAAGTTCTTCCCATTGAAAAGTTCATTGCAGAAGCTTATTCAGTCATATATAAAGCCGTGAAGTTGTACTATCACAAATATAATGGTACAAAATAAAGGCATCTATGTAAAAATAAACTAAAGTTGAAGAAATATGTCCCTGTTTACTTGGAACAAGAACATGCTATCTTTTTTTTGTTATTCTTTTTGCATACTGTTATTTATGTGCTATTATAGTTCCGTTCTTTTTCCTTTTAAATATGTTGATACCAAAAAGATAGTTCCAAATGGCTGCATAATTATGATCTCTTACATTAAAGTACTTAATCATAAACCTTTCAAATTCTCAAGAAAATCTGGATGTTTATGCTTATCGGATGGAGAATATGTTTTAACTTTTTTTTCTTTTTTTACCAAGGAGAATCTGGTTCAAACCTGCTTTTAAGCTTCTTGTGTATCAAATATCACTGCTCCTTTGCGCCTTGATATATAATTCCAAACTAGTAGTTGTTTTCAAGTGTTCTCGCTACTATATGTTGCTTGTCAGAACCCCTATTGATTTAGAAAGTTAACACTAATTTTGTTGGTTTTATAGTTTCATTCTCACTGAATGGAGTTAGAGATCTTTTTTTTTTTATTCGTTAATTACAAAAACTACCCATGAGGTTTATCATCATTCTTTCTATGTTTTATATTAATGTTTTTCTCCTCGATTCATTGCATAATATGAGCGTTTAAAGAATGTGTAATTGGTTCACGCTTATTTTTTTAAATAACTAATTCTTTCTTTTTCTTTAAGATCTTGTGTACTGAGGGCCGAGCTTTTGTCTCGCTTGTTTCATTTAGGGCATTTTCACTTAGTTTTATCAGTAAATATTTATAATTGTGGATTGATTTCATGGATGAATCTTGGATTGAGTTGCTGCGAAATACACTTGAATATATAGAGGGGGTGGATAAATTTATTGATTTCGCACTTGAGCATCGTCTGTTGAGGAAAGAATATTGTGCCCTTGTGTGAAATGCAAATTTAGACACTGGTTAAATAAATTTGAAGTGAAAGAACACTTGTTTTGCAATGGGTTTTTACCGGGGTATGTTCATTGGGTTTGGCATGGAGAAGATGTGACACCCCACTTCCGGATAACTCTGTAATATAATCACGGTGGAAATAATGGAACAGTTGAGATTTTGAAAAATTTTCATTTTTTAAATATTAATTATGATATTGTTTCTAATTAAGAACTTATTTAATTAATTTTAGTAAAGAAATTGCAACATTTATACGCTTATTAATTTTTATGATTGTGAGTTGTCTGTTGGCCGCTTCAACAACTTTGATTTGCAGCATTGTCTGTGTGCAACAATCGCTTATTAATTTATGCGGTAAACTGCTTAAAACCGTCTTGATAGCTTTTGATTTGCAAAGAATTTTTAGCAGTGCAAAGAATCGCTTATTAATTTATGCAAGAACGGCGGTGCAAACACCGCTTTCAAATTTTTGATTTGCGGCTAGTTTATTATAGTATGCGGTAATGAGCACCCGCTTCGCGAAATAAATTGATTTGCAAATGCTTCTATTGCATCGCTTGTGCCGCTTTAAGCTTTTTGAAAACTATAAATAGAATGTTTTTATTGTTTTTCAGTTCATTCGAAAAAATCAAAAAACTTGAGCTTCTTTTTCATATTTGTAAATATATTACATATTCGTGATTTACGATTATTTATTTCTAACACCATCACGATCTCACAAGATATCGCCATCGTGAGACGTCTCTAAAAGTCATTGTCGGAATCGATCCTAGCAAGGATTAGTGCCTTTGATTGTTCCTACCCAAACAAAGATCCGAACCAAAAGTGGGTAAAATGTCATTTTCTAAAGAAATTAGTTTTGTTAATAATTTCATAAATTTCATGGCATTAGCTATTTCATGAACTTCATGACATTAAACTATTTTGTAAAGATAAATTAATTGCAACTCTATTAAAATTGTATGTATTCATAGACTTCCATTGTATTTATGGTTTTTAATTATTTGTACTTTAGATAATAACTCTTGTTGAGTCTAAGCTAAGGAACATGTGGAGATGTAATTTATCGGGTATTATTTACAAATATAACAAAAATTGGGGCGTAATGCCCGGTTATGGTATCGTAGCTTGGGTGTAAAGGAACTACACCTAAGCAAAACCAGGATAGGACTTTGGCCTGATGGGTTAGCGGTGAAGGATGACTTAAGATTTAACGAAATAACAATTTAGACATATTTTATTGATTGGATAGTATACCAACTTATGCATTATTGCTTACCATCGGGTTGGCTTGTCACTTCCGACCGCAACCAATCTGTTTTCTTTGAGTTCGCGCGGACGCATTCGCACGGAACCATTATCAAGCATCGGGTTGGCTTATTCTTCACTCGCAACCAATGTTTTACTAGGTTTGACACAACCGACATGGAACTATTATCGCTTATCGCTGGCTTGTCACTTCCGACTCGCAACCAACCGCTTTTTCGGGTTCGCGTGACAAATTCGACACGAACTATTATGCGCATCGGGTTGGCTTGTCACTTCCGACTCGCATAACCAACTATTTTACCGGTTCGTGTGGACACATTCAAAGACGGAACCATTATCACATCGGGTTGGCTTGTCACTTCCGACTCGCAACCAACCAAGCTTTTCTCGGGTTCACGTGACACATTCGCACGGAACCACACGCTTACTAGGTTGGCTTGTCACTTCCGACTCGCAACCAATCAGCTTTTTTACTAGGTTCGCGTGCCACATTCGCACGGAACCATCATCTTTGACTGGGTTGGTGATCATTTCGACTCACAATTATTCTAGGAAGGAATTTGGGGCCAAATTGTTTAAGGAGGGGAGAGTGTGACACCACTTGGGATAACTTTGTAATATAATCACGAATAATGGAATAGTTGAGATTTTGAAAATTTTCATTTTTAAATATTAATTATGATATTGTTGCTAATTAAGAACTTATTTAATTAATTTTAGTAGCAGATGTGCAACAACCTGCTTATTAATTTATGCAAAGAAATTGCATCACCGCTTCAACAACTTTTGATTTTGCAAAGCATTTTGTTTATGCGGTATGCGGAAATTGCTTATTAATTTATGCAAAGAATCGCGGTAACAACCTCGCTTCAAAGACTTTTGATTTGCAAAGAAGCTTTTGTAGCAGTCACGCAAATACCGCTTATTAATTTATGCAGCAGCCTGCTTCAACAACTTTTGATTTGTTAACTTCTATAGCGGTGACAGCAAATGTACCTTCAAAGAAACTAAATTGATTCTGTTGCTTCTATTGCAGAGCGCTGTGGAGCCGAAGCTTTTTGAAAACTATAAATAGAATGTTTCTATTGTTTTTGATTCATTCGAAAAATCAAAAACTTGCTTCTTTTTCATATTTGTAAATATATTACATATTCGCATTTACGTATTATTTATTTCTAACACCATCACGATCTCGTAGTAAATCGCCATCGTGAGATGTCTCTATGAGTCATTGTCGGAATCGATCCTAGCAAGATTAGTGCCTTGATTGTTCCCGCCCAAACAAAGATCCGAACTAAAAGTGGGTAAAATGTCATTTTCCTAAAGAAATTAGTTTTGCTAATAATTTCATAAATTTCATGGCATTAGCTATTTCATGAACTTCATGACATTAAACTATTTTGTAAAGATAAATTAATTGCAAATCTATTAAAATTGTATGTATTCATAGTCTTCCATTGTATTTATGGTTTTTAATTATTTGTACTTTAGATAATAGCTCTTGTCAGTCTAAGCTAAGGAACATGTGGAGATGTAATTTATGGGTATTATTTTACAAAGATAACAAAAATTGTGGCATGACATAGATTCTATTTTTATCTTTCTTGAATGGAAAGTAAGGGTCAATTTGATTGTAGAGCCGTATGCAATGGGTAGTTGTGTATTTTGTTTTTTCCAGATTTTTTATGGAAGGTATTAGTGTAATTTAATTTTTTTTTTTGAAAACAAAAGGAAAAACTTTCATTAATAAAGCAGATCGAACTGCAATTCATTACAGATAAAGAGGGGAGAATCATCTCGCCACTAGTGTAATTTAATATTTAGTTGTATGGTAATGAAAATCTTACCATATCAGTTTTCCGAGATTTGATGGTGACAGTTTTCTTTCAAAGTGCACGGCTCATCAGTTTTTCTCTTTGCACTTAATCTGGCTGGTTTTTGACTGGTTTCTTCTCCATTTTTTCGTTTTGAAGAAAAATCAATCTATTTTGCCCATTAAACCCACTGTACCGAGTTGCGAAGTTTGCTGAAAATCTGAATCAAAGGTTTAGTGTGTCCCTTAAAATCAAAGATATGCTTGGGTTTGTGTCCATGTCTTTCGTGGATTTCATTTAGATATTTTTATCGCTTTGTTCACACATTAGTCTCAATATATGGGTTTCGTGTTTTCTTTTTCCTTTTCTTTCTGTTTTCTTTGTTCAATTTTGCAATTTGTTGTTGTGACTTTGGTTTCACCTATGTTATTTGTTGGAATTTAAAGTAGTTGTTCTATGTTTTTTTTCTCGTGGGGGAGATGTAAAATTTTCATATTTGTTAATTCTTGGATTTTACAGGAAGTTATATATTTCTGTTGGTGTAATTTTTACGATATGTTCGGTTTTGGGGAATATGTATGTTTATTGTGATTATTATGTATAGTTGTACTGTTTCTACTGCATAGTATGACCACATCTTGTGAAAATAACGAAAGTATATTATATTTATGCTTACCGTATAATTATCATGTACAATTTGCATATTTAGTTCATATATTCAACAATTGTTTTATATTGAAAGTTATTGTATCAATCTTATGTGTTATATGTTACTGCATATGTGTAAAAAAAAATATGCATAGTTAATTAGTTTTGTTTTATTACATATTTAGTTCATTCGTACTATATAAGGGTTCTGTTAAAGAATGTATTTATTTGTTCTATTTGCAAGATTTCTTTGCTATTATACAGATGTGTTTTATGCGCTTATTTAGGTGAATTTAAATGTATATTTAGATCATAGTTAATGTATAAGGTTCTCTTGAAGGTCAGATTCTGGAATTTTTATTTGTTATTTTTCATAGCATATTAAACACGCAGTACAATATGTATAAATATGCAACATTTATAATTTTAAATATTCAATATAGTTTTTCAGAGCATACTAAACATGTGTAAAAATATTTTTCGTGTGTTTTCACAGTATTTGGTATATAGAGATTGTGAGAAAATGGGATGGGCTGTTCAGAAATTTGGTCCAGATTGCTAACTTGTGTTACAAGTACTACTTACAATTATGCTCGATCATGACAACGAGCAAAGAGAGAATTGGAAGAAGCTAGGAAGTGAAATTTGGGAAAACAATAACATCATTTTTTTATCCAGAATTCTGTAATGTTTTAGACACGGTACCATATATCATTTTTAGAATTAGTTTACTATAAACTTAGATGTAAAATGTTGTATGTTTTCATTCTTTTAGGTACAATGTATATGAAATTAATATCTTTGCAATTTACGATGATACTCGTGCATATTTATTGTTGTAGAACTATATGCCATCCTCTAATGTATTGAATTGCATTCCAACTCGTGGAATATGATCGTGCTCAATTTGGGATCCAATATCTTGTCGAGCCAGACAATATTTCCGACCTTTGTTTGACGTCATTTCTATTGCCTCCTATAGTAAATGTGTTTTAATCATGCAAAAAATGCAAAGATACAAACATGTTTTTTGTATTAAGTTTGTAGACATAGGTTCTTTTACACATATATTTAGAATATATTTATTATATATTTATAAATATATAAATGCATATTTGTATTGGTCATACAAGACATACATGTGTAAAATCATACTTGCATATTTAGATTATATATTGCATATTTAGATATATTATATCGCAACATAATAGGTTGATTATATGCAATAGTTTGATTTTTTCCTCTCTAGTATCATTCTCCATGGAAAAAAATTAGAGAGTTAGAATTCATTATGTTATGTCAAATATCCATCAATGTTGATATTTATATGCATTACTTATTTATTTTTTATGCAAAAGAACGGAACACTATATGGAATGTCACTATTTTTTTTCATGGGTCGATACCCGTAAGAACAGAAAAGATTATTTTTTACATGTCTTGGTTTATTGTATTTACCCGTCCAATCTCTTTTTATTATTAAAAATAATGTTAGATAAAATAGTTGTTCATATTGATATGTATCATTATATTCTTAAGTATGCGATGTGTTCATTACATATTAATTATGCAACATCATCATGAATGTAAAAATTACAGAGTAGTATTTGGGTCAAATTTATCTTCTTGCAGTTCTCCAGTATTGTTGGACTTTGTGTTGTTCTCCATGAATAATAGTTTATTATTTTTCGTATTGTCTTGTCTTCAACAGAGATTAGAATCTGTATTTATTCGTATTGTTTCAGGTTTTATGAATGGAATTTGATTTTTTGTGTTATATTTAACGTTACAATCGAGTGGGTTTGGGAGAAAGAGATTGAGGCCAGGTTTTTAGGAAGATAATAGATTGATTTGATGAGGATCAAATTTCTAATAATTTTTTCTTTTTGTAACGATTTGATTATGTAGTTGTTTTTCATCTTATATATTTTTTCTGTAATACCTCTAATTTCAGTTTTTTTTTAATATTTTTAATATTTGTTAGATATGTGTCACACATGCATGTATAGGAACAAGTTTAGATCTTAAAAATATGTTGATCGATTTTCTTAAGTTTTAATAAAAATCCTTTGATGTCGATCGTGGTGTTAATAACACTTAACACACGCACAATAAAAATCGAATACACAACAAAAATTAAAATAACACCAAGATTGTTTACGCGCTTAGATTCTTCTATTTAATACACGAGGCCATGCAGAGAGAAAACAATCAACTAATTAAAAACAACCATTTATTACAAATACAAATATGGTTTTATGAATTTGAAGATTCCATCTTTAAACTAATACCACTCTCTGTGTAAAACTAATTCTCCAGAAAGTTGCTCCAAAATACTCAAAGCTTGTTAAAATCCCTTCAACTTCAAATGCCTTTGAATGGTCTAGTCGATTTATATCGTAGATCTTCACCTTCTTCACTGAAGCATGTAAAAGCATAGAGAAAGAAGCTTTCAAGAAGTAATCAAGTTTAAGCTCTAGAATGCTTGATTTCTTCTTAGGGTCGACAATTTTATTTATGCAAATTTCGAAAGGTCAATTTTAATCACCACACAATCTGGAAAAGTATGCTACAAAAATAAAGAAAGTCAATAAGCTTGATTCTTTCCTTGTACAAAAATAACTCCATACAACACAAATAAAAATCAAGGTAAATAATGGCCGAATCGGATGTGATATCAATTAAGTCATTTGATCCACGAATTCCAAAGAACCTACATGGATTAGAAAACATGCCATAAACAATATGCATAAAACTGGATTTGAAAACCGCACTGACTATAGAACAACCAATGTTGCATCACCGACATGTATACAACACTATAGATCGCATTAATCGGGTATAAAACCAAAATTGCCAATCACAACCATTAACAAGACCAGTTCCTTTGGTCTCACAACAAGCATTGGTCTCATTGGATCCAACCCTAAAATATATTGTAGGGGTAGATCCCATGAGACCATTGTATTATCGGATGGATCCCATGAGACCATTACTGTAGTAAGACAAGTGTTGATTCATCTCAACCATCCCCACCTATTAATCAAGTGGTTGTGATTAAAATAGGAAAACATTACATAAAATAATAGGGTATCAATGTCAAACACACCTATAAAATAATCTATTAAAAAACAAAAAGGGTCACAAATTAGGAAATGAAATCAATCACACCATCTACTATTGGAAATAATCCCTACAAACTCTTCACTTTCACGAATCAAACTGGACTCTCTTCCCACTCCATTAACGCATCTTGCAAGATCTGCAGAGAAACACCAGCAATTCCGCAAGCAACACCCATGGACAACATAGAGGAACTGGACAAACATGGTGAACTCCAACCTGGTATGTTTACATCACACTAGCTCATAAAACTGGAAATTCCCACGAAGAAGATGGTAAACATATACTATAGAAATTATGCATATATTATAGTATGGTGTTGCATAATTACTTACAATTTACAGCATAAATAGTTATATGTTTCTCCATATGTGCTACTTGTTCAATGCATATCCAAGCATAACTAAACTTTATACAAGTTTTGTGAAAAATTGATAGACGACTATATATATACAAAAATCAATGCATATTTGGCGTTATTTTATTCGATGAACAATGAGATCTAGCTGCATATAAGCTAATGACACTTTGCACGATATATAGCGCCATACTGTTGCTAGTTACTTTTGATTTACTATATAAATAGTTAAGTGTTACTACATATATGCTATTTGTTCAATGCATATTCAACACAACTAAACTTTATACAAGTTTGGTAAAACTCTCATAGATGACACAATGTATACAAAAATCAATGCATATTTGGTGTTATTTCATTAGATGAATAATAAAGTCTAATTGCATATAAGTTGATAATACTTTTCACGATACATAAGTACATACTTGTTGCATAGTTACCTTAATTTTATTGCCTAAGTAGTTATGTGTTGCTGAATATATGATACTTAACCAATGTATATTCAACATAACTATACTTTCTGCATATTTAGTGAAAATTGCATGATTACAATCAATGAAAATTCAATGCATGGCTAACATTATTGTCATGTATAAATAATGAGGTCTAACTATATAAATGCTAATACTTGTTTGCACAATACATAGCAACGAACTTGATTCGTAGTTATTTTTTTTGTTTGCATAAATAGTTATATGTTACTGCATATATATTACTTGTTCAATGCATATCCAACATAACTCGACTTCATACAAGTTTGGTAGAAATATGCAAAGATGTCGGTATATAGAAAAATCCATACATAGTTGCCATTATTTTCATGAATAAATAATGATGTGTAACTGCATATACACTAATGCTACATTTCGTGATACATAGCAATAGATTGCATAGTTACTTTTGTTTTATTATATAAATATTGATATGCCACTGCATATATGATATTTGTTCAGTGCATGACCAACATACATAAACTTGTTTGACACATGTATTCAAAATAATCATATCACAGAAAGGATTGTCATATCTCCTGGATCTACAAAATATTAGATTCCAGAAATTGAGCGAAAAAATAATACTGCATATGGAATGCAATTTAGTACATTGCAAGATGGTATTCAATCTATAAGAATTAAGGCTCGAGCAATGAATTTGACATACGCAAAAATACATTGTTGTATATGGCTTGCACATTGCAAATTAGAAAAATTGACAGATTTATCACGTATAATATCTAGGCAAAAAAACAAGATGTTGTAAGAGTAAGAGAAGAAAAATCAATTGATACAAATAAGGGTTATTGAAAAATATTGGGGCTCTATATCAAAATTAGACGTCATGGTGCCACCAAAATAGGCAAACAACAAATGAAGTAGAAGCCGAATCAAAGTAAAAAAGAAAAGTAATGAAAATAAGTACAAAGCTAAAGAGACGATGTGAGTCGTGCGTGACGTTACAACACATAACAATAGAACATGCACAAAACAAACTGTGATATCTTTATATTACCTTTTTTTCTTTGTACTCTTTTATAACAAACAATTTGAACTTTGTTGAATTACCTGACACCAACCCCAATTTATTGCATCTTTATTATTGTATACTACATATTTAATACATAAACTTTGCATACGATGCTACATGCAGTGTAACACAAGTTATTTACTATATGATGTATTATACTTAGTCAACATATTTAGTAACCATGTAGTACGTACACATTAAATATACATCAAAATGAACCCAACCATGTAGTAAGTTTGCACCAATTATACCTGAGCATGCATCAAAACCCAACTAAATATGCAGTATATTCACATTAACTATGCATCAAATATAATCCTACATATTCACATTAAGTATGAATCAAAATAACATATTTATTACAGGTTGATTGTTTAATTCTAAAAAATTGCATTCATATACTACTTTTATTGAGTATTTATAATACCAATACTACGTAGTAGAAATCAATTATACTATATGATGTATTATATTTAGTCATCATATTTATGGTAACGATGCAGTAAGTACATATCAAAAATAATCATAACTATGAAGTGAGTTCGCACCAATTAAACATAAGTATGCATCAAACTCAATTAAGTATGCACTAAATCAAGTCTCTCTATTCAGTAAGTATTACCAACCTATTTATTACATTCCGATTGTTTATAATACCAATACTGCATATTATAAATCAAGTATCACTACAGGAAATCGCCAAATAGCGGCGGAATAAACCCAGAAAATTCGTTGCTAAAATTTTAGCGATGGATTTTTTCTATCTTTAACAAAATCGTTGATAATTTCTTAGGGACATACTATGAAATCTGTCATTAAGATAATGATGGAAAAAGATATTATTGGCTATGATTTTGAATATATTCTGATCCATAATACCAAAGATATCATTCAATGCCTTTGAATAGTGATTTGCTAAAGATGTTTCACCATTAGACCAAGTTTCGGAGGTGTCTAACCTGAAAAGATTGCACGCCAGGCCCTTTCGTTAATGGATTTGATGTAGGCCTGTATTTTGACTTTCCAAATAGTGGAGCCATCTAGAATAGAGGGACAAAAAGTGGGGTTATTAGGAATATCCATGCTAACAAATACACATGATCAACACTTAGTGTCATCAAGTGTTGGCTTTAGATGCCAATTGAAAGAATTGTAGCACGTAGATATTCCAAAATTTTGCAAAGTATAGATGTGATCACAGATGTAATCACATGCAGCGGAATAAAAAGAAAAAAAGTAAGACAATTTGCTTGTAGATGTGCTAATATGGCGAAACTTTCCACTAGTAAAACCGTTTGATTATGTATACAAAGAATAATAAAATCAACTAGTAGAAAACCAATGAAAACTCCTATCTAGAGAAAATCTGATCTATGTAATACAACTCATCCAACAATAGATATGTATGGACTTCATTTATCACAGTACTAAAAAGCTATGGATGAAAAAGCTAACAAACCCAGCGGTAAACTGAATGTTATCACTGGATGTAATCACATCCGAGATCGCATTCAAGATGCTGAAGTACCCCTGTACTTGAATGACTCTAAACGTATCAACTCTCTTTGCGTCTCGGAATATTTTTTGTGTATTGAATGAGCATGTCCTCATCTCTTTTATAGGCGCCCAAGACCTTTCAAAGAGTCCAAATAAACATAGAAAGAAGATATATAAAAATATATGATAAGTATATTACTTATGTTAGAAAAACAAGATAAATATCAAAGAGTCCTAATATATCTATACCATATCAATATGAGATCTTTCCTAATATATTTACAATCTAATCTTTCTATAAGTCTAGAAAGACAAAACAAATCAAAACACAACCTCTTATTTGAAAAATTATTTAGGCGTAAATATTACGCCCTAACATAGTGATCATTGGTTTCCTTATGTATCCCCTTTAATCGGAGAAACACGATTTTCTAGATCTCTATCTGCCTTACTCAAGTAAAAAAAATCCTTTGATCCCTATTTTTCCTACATATGTTGTTTAAATAATTAAACCGAAACAAAATGATGTCTGAAAAATATGTGTTAAGTTATTAATATTTAAAAATTTGTCCCTGATAGTGTAGAGACTCGAATCCGAGCTTCTTCACTGAAGAGTAATACCCGTGGTCATTGGGAAAATATATGCTAAGTTGGGCCACACTTTTTTCAGTCCACCAGTTGGCCAGAGAAGAAGAAATTTGTTTAACTTTGAAACTGAAACTCTTCTTTTTCCTTTAACTAGTAATCCTGCACGTGCATTCCACGTGTATTATAATTGGTTTATACTGAGACTTCTAGTATTTAATACTTTATTTTAATAATAAAATACTCATATAACGTAAATAAAAACAAAAAATTATATATATAATTTTTATTTTCAATTATAGACTTAAATTTCAAATTCAATTCTGGAAAACATCAAATGAATCAATTAGAAAGGTCAGTTAAATACAACACAAATTAATAATTCAATATAATAACCATAATCAGAACAATGTTTCTATACTTTTCTCAGTTGACATTGTTTGTAGAAAACATCATCCAATAAATATTTTCAATATTTTTTCCAAACATATTGTGGACGGCTTAAATAGTCTGAAGCCAAACAATATAGTGAATAAATACAATTTGAAATATCCCTGAAAGTGGTTCTTGAAAATGTATAGGTTACAATGCTCAATTCAAAATTTTCATTATTTATAGGTTTCTTGGACTTTTCTGAGAGGTGATCTGTAGATGCGGATATTGATAATTCAAGCTTTTTGCATACATACAAAGTGTCAACACGTTACAAATGATGAAAAGACAAAGATAGTAATAAATTACATGCATACTACTACTACTACTACTACTACTACTACTGTTATTATTATTATTTTTTAGAATATGTAAATATTCATGGGTATTTATTCTCTGTCAACGGTAGAGTACTCGGATTTGTTGTGTGACTAGAATCTTTTATACATTTGGAATTGTGTGAAAACTAGTCATTCAAGTGCTTTCATTCTCAATTAAATCAAAATTTCAAGAATCGGTAATCAAATCATAAATTTATTCATAAATATCATACAAAATTACCTAAATATGATCTTAACGTTTCTCTCACCTACACAAAAACTTGCTATTTTTTATTCTATGGAATAAGTTAGTAGGGAAAGAAACTAAATTAGATCGTTTTCATATCATATAATTAACGTGTGGATAATTCCAGTTAATAGTGTGTTGATGGTGCAAATGTATTTTTTTCCTTATAATGATTAATGAGAAAGAGAAAAGGCTGCATGAATTTGTTGTGAATATGCTGACTATAGAATAGAATTTTTATGCTAGTATACGCTTTTAAATAAGAATGAATAACAATTTCTATAATCAATTGATAAAATTTAAATTGAGATATAATTCAAAATAATATGACATAAAAAATCATGAATAAAAATGTATAGCAAACTATTATTTCATTAGATATAAATTATAGTTGTATTACAACAAAATTTACAGCAATATCATAATAATACTCTAAAAAAATAATGAGTATAAGCATGATATAACTGAAATAGAGAATAGAAATCGTACTATTAACATCTATGTTCGTTCTCTATCCTTTATTTCCAATAGTTGTAGACCTCCTGAGTTTTCTCATTTTGATCAACAATGAATAGTTGTAATCACTCATCAGTCAAAAGAAATTATATAATGCGATGAAAAATTTTCTCAACCCAGAAAAAGTTTATATGGAAAGTTTATTTAAAAATGTAATGTACAAATGGATTTTGTTTTTGTAAACATTTGAATAAGATTTTTTTTCTTAAAGGTAATACATGGCTGGCCATTTTGAGTGTTTATAAAGTTTAAAAATATTATCTCGTTGAACAAATTGTTGTCCTTTTATTGTAAGGTAATAAATCTCTAGATTGACGAATATTTTATATTCATGTAAGATTTTGTCAATTTTTTCCTAAGCATATTTTCAATTCTTTGACCGCATAGCATTGTAAATTTCAATTAAAAATATAAATATATACTTCAATTTTTTGAGTTGCACGCGTGTTTGTGGTCTTCCATATTATTTTTTTTAAATGTTATCTTTAGTAAAATCAAACAAATTTTTTTAGTGGATATATTAATTTATATTTTATCTATATTTATAATAAAGAATTTGAATAGCATATCAAGATTCTTTTTCAAAAGAATTTGGGGTTAGATTTTCACCGAAAATTCTTTTTTTCTTATTTTATTTTTTTCTTTGTTACTGTAAGAGGAGAAATGGTAAACACAAATAGAATGGTGCCAAGAAATTAAAGAATAAAAATAAATTGAAGAATTAAATTATTTTTACCTATATTTTTGTCCTTTAAAGTGATAAAATTTAAACATTTAAATTTGTAAATCATAAAACTATATATTCTTAAAACAAAAGTACATTGTAAAAAGATAAGAAGAATAACCAATGTGCTCTTTTATTTAAATTAAAGGATAATGATTTGTTTAAAAAGCCACTCAGCGAGGTTTTCATTTCAGAATGTGTGCATCAATCTTTTATTGTATTTTATGATATAAATATATTTATATACATTATAATAGAACAATAGCATATAAGTTATTTCTTTAATACATATTGGCTCAAATCAAAGAAATATTAGGTTTTAATTAAATTTGTCACGCCCAAACGGGACGCGACGACGATCCACAACTTAAATACAAGTAACCAAACGATCTGAGAGCGAATATCAACGAGAACCCAATGAAACAGAGTCAAAATAACAGCGGAAATAAAATAACAAGTACAACTTACAGTCCACCACATCCACAATCTAAATTACATCCTCGAAAACCAACCAACGAAAACAACTTAAAAGTCAAAGGGTCCTACGCCCTTCAGTTACAAACCGGAATGAAACGAAAACAAAATAGTCCAACAACAATCAAAAGAAATAAGTCCATCAACAACAACAAGAAGTGGTAAATCCAACAAGCGGAGTTCAAGGGCTCAATCCAAGGCCGGTTCAGCATCTTCAATGAAGTCCTCATCTAAAGGTTAGAAAACAGGTGGGGATGAGACAGAAATCTCAGTGGATGGGGTGATCGTGTGTAAGTGTGGCGATATATATAGTTAATGCGAGAAAACAGTTATATGAAAACACGTGAGTATGATGCATGAATTCACACACGATTGCCGTCGTGAAAAATATATTTAAATAATATACTTATACAATTCAAGAAAATAGTTCATGGTCATACAGGCACTATGTGATTCGGGTCCAAGACATGTAGGATTGCGCACGGAAATGTAACGCCAATCCCATGCAAGGCGATAATGGTTGCGACGGATTTGTAGTGCCAACCAATGCAAACAAGTAGCGGTTGCACGGATTTGTAGCGCCAACCAAACGGGTCCGATAACTCCTAATCGTGTGGATCGACAAACGATTCTTTCGTTCTTCCTTGTAACTCCCCGAGCAAGATGGTCCAAGACCTGTCACCTTATCGCTCCATAGGCAAAGACAAATCCACAATAGAGCTAGCTAGCCCGGATTGTCATAATCATGATTATACCTCAAGTACTACGACCCACTTCCCTTGGACAAACTCCGTCCCTCGGTTGCGGGGATTAGGACGATGGGGCCGAAAGAGTGGAATAGCGGCCAGCTGCCCGGTTCCATCCCGACGTATCCATTCGAGATCGTGAGCTCGACACACCAATTGACTCAGCAGGAATGTAAATACAAGTTGGCAATCAACCAGGCAATGAGTATTATTGATTCAGGGAAGCGATTCAGAAATTTTTTGAAAAACGCGAGTGGCAATTATGGCGTTGGTGGAGTTTTTGGATGAAGATGATTATCGGAAGGATAAGCAACCTTCGATATCTTGAAAGATTAGGAGGAACATAGTCCCGTTATAGATTCAAAATCGCAAGGCGAGGAAGTCGCTCCGCGATCGGGTATTAATTGGTCAAATTGATCCGATAAGTCAAGGGTTTTTGGGAGAATAAAATATTTTAATTAAATCTCCAAGTCAGAGGGTCCAGGGATATTTTAGAAAAATACAAAATAATTTGAGTTAGGTCCTTTATAAAAGAAAATTTTCAATTTAGCCCCATTTTGTAAAAACTAACACTTTTGGGGTTAAAAATTGAATAAATAAATATCCCGACCTTGAAAAATTATGAGTTCAGTTCCTAAATTCTCCAAATTGTCCATAGATTCAGGTTTTTAAAGTTTTGAGGTCGAGCTTTTGTAAAATTCTCACATTGGCCCCAAATTTATAAAAATTGCCAATTCGGACCTTAAGTTTAAAATAATCGGAACTCACAAACCGGAAGGGCTTTTAATGTGATTCCAGTTGGAAAATGTCACTAGGGGTTGGTAGGATATTGGGATAAAAGCAGTTTTTAAAAGAAATAAGTGTAGGTCCTTTAACGTTTGAAAATATCATTTTTGTACCATTTTGAAATAATTGCCTTTAAGGCTTTTAGGGGTCCAATTGTTATGAATTTTGAACCTTGGGTCCAAAATATAATTAAATTATAGTTAGGTTAGTATTTCCAGGTGCATGGGCTGCATAAGTCCTGGAAATTTCATTTGGGTCCTCAAGTTTAGTATTTTACACTTTAGTCCCTCAAATTTAGAAAAATTACTTTCCAAGCCCTAAACACTTGGATTTTCGGAATACATTTAAAATATGTCATTTCCATTACCTTAAGAATAAAATTTTCAAAATTTAAAGTTAAGGTCTGGTACAGTTTTATAATTTGCAAAGTAGCCCTTAAACTTTCAAAATTTTACAATCTAGTCCTTGGGCTTTTAAAGGTTGATTTTATTTATCTTAAAACTCTTAAAACTTTATTAAAATGTCCAAAAGTCATTTTGGAACCTGAGTACAGACCCAAAATTCGAAATTTGCAGAGGGGTTCTTTAACTTTCATTTTCTTGCAATTAGTCCACCAACTTTCCATTTTTACATTTTTAAGTCCAAAATTGAAATTTAATCAATTATGCTCGACTTTTCCAGGTTATAAGTCATACAAAACATGGATTTTGAATATCATACACATACATATCCAATACATACAAGAATTCATCAAATAGAACATTAAATTGCACGTGCATGCACCTAAAATTCAATAAATAGCAATTTTGAGCAACTCTTGAGAATTTTCATGATTTGATACATACAATTGACATGCAATACATAGATTATATATCTCAAGGCTCATGATCAAAATTTCTACATGCATTTTTAATAAAACACCTAATAGTTGGAAAGTATTTTTCCACCCACCTTAAAATTGGAAAATTGTGAAATAAAAGGATAAATTTCACAATTTTTGGATGAGGTCACTTAGGTCAGCCCCTAAGTCAAGAAATATCAAAAATTTGGAGTTAGAAAAATGAGATAAAAATTAAGGAGAAAAAGAAGGAGATAAAAAAATGAGAAGGACTACACTTTACCTTGTGTAGTAGGTGATTGGAGACTAGTTGAAGCCTTAAAATTGGAAATTTTGGTTCAACTCCAAAATCACCTAAGGTCAGCCCCTATTTCTCAAAAATGAAAAAGGGGTGTTAAAATTTGCAAAAAATAGAAAGAAGAGGAAAGAAGGGTTCTAGTGTCCAATTCTTACCTTGTAGTCCAAATTTCTCTACTAGTTCTTCTTCAAGTCTTCAAGTTTCACCACCATGCATGCATGTCTCCAAGTGGTCTTCTAAGTACCACAAAATCCAAAATATAAACTTAAGTTAAAAGAATAAGGTGATGAGTAGAAAGAATTTAAGTTGAATTGAGGAGTGAAATTTCGTACCTTGAGAAAGTGGGGTGTTGAATTTTTGAGTTTTAGTGGTAAGATTGTTTGTTTTGGTTTAGATGTTTGAAGAAAGAAAGTATGTTTGATGTTAGGAAGAAGATGTTCTTGGAGTTATGAATATGGGTTTGAAGATGTGAATGACTTGGGTTTGAATATTTGAAGATGTGAAGAAGGGGTACTTGAAGATATGAAGAACTTATGTTGAAGATTTGAAGATGTGAAGAGTTGGTGTTTGAAGGTTTGAAGATATGAATGAATTTTGTTTGAAGATTTGAAGATGTGAAGGATTTTTAGAGAGAGATTAGAGAGAAGTTAGAGAAAAGTCTTGAGAATTAAAATGTGTTGGATGAAAAATGAATTTTTTGTGTAAAATTGCCATTATGGCCGTCCAAAGGGGAGAGAGAGGGAGAGGAATTTTTGTTCAAATTTGTGTCTTGCATTTTGCCTCTTGCATGGGGAACATTTTGGAGGTCAAAGGTATGGGCATGAGGTGGTTTGAATGGAATGTTGGAAGACTTCCAACATGTTGTCAAAAATAATATTAAAGAAGTAATGTAAGAGATGATGTGTATAATGTTTGAATTAATGGTAAAATTATACACAAGATGACTAATATAAGGTGTAGGTGTACAAGAGTTGGATGATATTTTTACTCCAAAAATATCATCATGGCCGTCCATACTAAGGGCATTATGGTAATTCCATATTTTTTTATTTGTCCCAAATTTGATGATAATAGATGAAATATATCAATCTCCAAAATAATTAGTGATTTCCTTGATCACTTATAAGTCTCATTATCACTTAATCTAAATCAAAATCTTAATTCTATAAGGTAAAAGTCTCTAAAATAAATAGTCTCTTAAAATTCTAAGGTGACTAATAAATACGAAAATAGCAATAATGATCAATCAAGTGATCATAAATGTAAAATAGAATTAATAAGGATCATGATCACAAGTAATTAAATAAAATAAAATAAAATACAAAAATATATATATATATATATATATATATATATTATTAATATTTACCCGTCAAAGTGACGCGGTAATATAGTCGATCAATACATAGACGACAAAAGAATCAATTACATGATCGGAAAAATCGGGGCTTCACAAAATTAGCATTTGATATTTTATTGATATATTGACACAATAAATTTAACAAAATAAATATCTTGAATAAAATCGAGGTTTTCTAATTTTGCTACTGAGTAATCATATATTCTTTGAAACATTATCGACTTCCAAGCTTTAATTTTAAATTTAGAAAATATATATAATTTTATTCCAAGAACATTTCCCCCTATAATTTGGCTTAATTGATTGATGGTATGTGTCACGCCCCAACGGGACGCGACGACGATCCACAACTAAAATACAAATAACCAAACAGTCTAGACGAATATCAACGAAAACCCAATAAAACAGAGTCAAATAGCAGCGGAAATAAAATAACATAAGTACAAATTACAACTTACAGTCCACAATATCCAAATTACATCCCCGAAATCAATTAAAGATAATAACTTAATATTCAAAGGGTCCTACGCCCTTCGATTCTGTGCATCGAAACAAAAAGAGAATAAAAGAGTCCAACAGCAACAAAAGAAACAAGTCTAGCAACATCATCAACAGAAGATAGTAAGCCAAAAAGCGGAGTACGAAAGCTCAGTTCGTGGTCGGTTCAACATCCTCGACAAAGTCCTCATCTAAAGGTTAGAAAACATGAGAGAATGAGACAGAAATCTCAGTGGATGGGGTGATCGTGTGCAAGTGTGGCGATATATAGTTAATGCGAGAAAATAGTTGTATGAAAACGCGTGAGATATGATGCATGAATCCACACACAGTCCACAAACGTCGTGATAAAATATTTAAGTAATATACTTATACAGTTTAAGAAAATAGTTCGTAGTCACACAAACACTATGTGATTCGGCAAGACAGTAACGACAATCCTATGCAAGACAATTAATGGTTAAAATGATTTGTAGCGCCAACCAATGCAATACAAGTAGCGATTTGCGCACGGATTTGTAGCGCCAACCGAACGGGTCCGATTAACTCTTAATCGTGTGGATCGGACAACGATTCCTTCGTTATCCTTGTAACTCCCGAGCAAGATGGTCCAAGACCTGTCACCTTATCGCTCCATAGGCAAAGACGAAATCCACAGTGGAGCTTGCAAGGTTCAGATTTGTCATAATCATGATTATACCTCAAGTACTAGGACCCGCTTCCTTGGAAAAACTCCGTCGTCCCTCGATTTGCGGGATTAGGGCGATGGGGGCAAAGGAAGAGTGGAATAGCAGCCGAGCTACCCGGTTCCATCCCCGACATATCCATTCGAGCGTGTGAGCTCGACACACCAAGTTGACTCAGGCAAGAAAGTAAATACAAGTTCAGGTAGTCAACCAGGCAGTCGAGTATTATTGATTCAGGGAAGCAGTTCAGGAAAATTTTCGAAAATCGCGAGTGGCAATTATGGCATTGGTGGAGTTATTTGGATGAAGACGATTATCGAAGGATAAGCAATCTTCGATATCTTGAAAGATTAGGTGGAACATAAGTCCCGTTATAGATTCAAAATCGCAAAGACGGCGTAAGCGCCCGCGATCGAGTATTAATCGGTCAAGACGATCCGATAAGTCAAGGGGTTTTTGAGAAAATAAAATATTTTAATTAATAATTAAAGTCAGAGGATCCATGACTGTTTTAATAAAAGGAAAATAATTTAAGTTAGGTTCTTGATAAAAAGAAAATTTGCAATTAGCCCCGTTTTGTAAAAACCAATACTTTTGGGTTTAAAAATTGAATAAATAAATATCCCGAAGTTGAAAAATTATGAGGTCGGTTCATAAAATCTCTAAATTGTTCAGATATTCAGGTTTTCAAAGTTTTGAGGTCGAGTTTTTATAAAATTCTCACATTGGCCCCAAAGTTTTTAAAATTGCCATTTCGGGCCCTTAGTTTAAAATAATCGGAACTCACAAATCGGAAGGGATTTTAATGTGATTCAAGTTGGAAAATGTCACTAAGGTTACTAGGATATTGGGACAAAGGCATTTTTTAAAAGAAATAAGTGTAGGTCCTTTAACTTTTGAAAATCTCATTTTTGTCCCATTTTGAAATAATTGCCTTTAAGGCTTTTAGGGGTCCAATTGTTATGAATTTTGAACCTTGGGTCAAAAATATAATTAAATTATAGTTAGGTTAGTATTTCCAGGTGCATGGGCTGCATAAGTTCTGGAAATTTCATTTGGGTCCTCAAGTTTAGTATTTTACACTTTAGTCCCTCAAATTTAGAAAAATTACTTTCCAAGCCCTAAACACTTGGATTTTCGGAATACATTTAAAATATGTCATTTCCATTACCTTAAGAATAAAATTTTCAAAATTTAAAGTTAAGGTCTGGTACAGTTTTATAATTTGCAAAGTAGCCCTTAAACTTTCAAAATTTTACAATCTAGTCCTTGGGCTTTTAAAGGTTGATTTTATTTATCTTAAAACTCTTAAAACTTTATTAAAATGTCAAAAGTCATTTTGGAACCTGAGTACAGTCCCAAAATTCGAAATTTGCAGAGGGGTTCTTTAACTTTCATTTTCTTGCAATTTAGTCCACCAACTTTCCATTTTTACATTGTTAAGTCCAAAATTGAAATTTAATCAATTATGCTCGACTTTTCCAGGTTATAAGTCATACAAAACATGGATTTTGAAGATCATACACATACATATCCAATACATACAAGAATTCATCAAATAGAACATTAAATTGCACGTGCATGCACCTAAAATTCAATAAATAGCAATTTTGAGCAACTCTTGAGAATTTTCATGATTTGATACATACAATTGACATGCAATACATAGATTATATATCTCAAGGCTCATGATCAAAATTTCTACATGCATTTTTAATAAAACACCTAATAGTTGGAAAGTATTTTTCCACCCACCTTAAAATTGGAAAATTGTGAAATAAAAGGATAAATTTCACAATTTTTGGATGAGGTCACTTAGGTCAGCCCCTAAGTCAAGAAATATCAAAAATTTGGAGTTAGAAAAATGAGATAAAAATTAAGGAGAAAAAGAAGGAGATAAGAAAATGAGAAGGACTACACTTTACCTTGTGTAGTAGGTGATTGGAGACTAGTTGAAGCCTTAAAATTGGAAATTTTGGTTCAACTCCAAAATCACCTAAGGTCAGCCCCTATTTCTCAAAAATGAAAAAGGGGTGTTAAAATTTGCAAAAAATAGAAAGAAGAGGAAAGAAGGGTTCTAGTGTCCAATTCTTACCTTGTAGTCCAAATTTCTCTACTAGTTCTTCTTCAAGTCTTCAAGTTTCACCACCATGCATGCATGTCTCCAAGTGGTCTTCTAAGTACCTCAAAATACAAAATATAAACTTAAGTTAAAAGAATAAGGTGATGAGTAGAAAGAATTTAAGTTGAATTGAGGAGTGAAATTTCTTACCTTGAGAAAAGGGGGTGTTCGAATTTTTGAGTTTTAGTGGTAAGATTGTTTGTTTTGGTTTAGATGTTTGAAGAAAGAAAGTATGTTTGATGTTAGGAAGAAGATGTTCTTGGAGTTATGAAGATGGGTTTGAAGATGTGAAGGACTTGGGTTTGAATATTTGAAGATGTGAAGAAGGGGTACTTGAAGATATGAAGAACTTATGTTGAAGATTTGAAGATGTGAAGAGTTGGTGTTTGAAGGTTTGAAGATATGAATGAATTTTGTTTGAAGATTTGAAGATGTGAAGGATTTTTAGAGAGAGATTAGAGAGAAGTTGGAGAAAAGGCTTGAGAATTAAAATGTGTTGGATGAAAAATGATTTTTTTGTGTAAAATTGCCATTATGGCCGTCCAAAGGGGAGAGAGAGGGAGAGGAATTTTTGTTCAAATTTGTGTCTTGCATTTTGCCTCTTGCATGGGGAACATTTTGGAGGTCAAAGGTATGGGCATGAGGTGGTTTGAATGGAATGTTGGAAGACTTCCAACATGTTGTCAAAAATAATATTAAAGAAGTAATGTAAGAGATGATGTGTATAATGTTTGAATTAATGGTAAAATTATACACAAGATGACTAATATAAGGTGTAGGTGTAAAAGAGTTGGATGATATTTTTACTCCAAAAATATCATCATGGCCAAATCCATACTAAGGGCATTATGGTAATTCCATATTTTTTATTTGTCCCAAATTTGATGATAATAGATGAAATATATCAATCTCCAAAATAATTAGTGATTTCCTTGATCACTTATAAGTCTCATGATCACTTAATCTAAATCAAAATCTTAATTCTATAAGGTAAAAGTCTCTAAAATAAATAGTCTCTTAAAATTCTAAGGTGACTAATAAATACGAAAATAGCAATAATGATCAATCAAGTGATCATAAATGTAAAATAGAATTAATAAGGATCATGATCACAAGTAATTAAATAAAATAAAATAAAATACAAAATATATATATATATATATTATTAATATTTACCCGTCAAAGTGACGCGGTAATATAGTCGATCAATACATAGACGACAAAAGAATCAATTACATGATCGGAAAAATCGGGGCTTCACAAAATTAGCATTTGATATTTTATTGATATATTGACACAATAAATTTAACAAAATAAATATCTTGAATAAAATCGAGGTTTTCTAATTTTTGCTACAGAATCATATATTGCTGAAACATTATCGACTTCCAAGCTTTAATTTTAAATTTCGAAAAATATATATAATTTTATTCCAAGAACATTTCCCCCTATAATTTGGCTTAATTGATTGATGGTATGTGTCACGCCCCAACGGGACGCGACGACGATCCACAACTAAAATACAAATAACCAAACAGTCTAGACGAATATCAACGAAAACCCACTAAAACAGAGTCAAATAGCAGCGGAAATAAAATAACATAAGTACAAATTACAACTTACAGTCCACAATATCCAAATTACATCCCCGAAATCAATTAAAGATAATAACTTAATATTCAAAGGGTCCTACGCCCTTCAGTTACAGACCGAAACGAAAAGAGAATAAAAGAGTCCAACAGCAACAAAAGAAACAAGTCTAGCAACATCATCAACAGAAGATAGTAAGCCAAAAAGCGGAGTACGAAAGCTCAGTTCGTGGTCGGTTCAACATCCTCGACAAAGTCCTCATCTAAAGGTTAGAAAACATGAGAGGATGAGACATAAATCTCAGTGGATGGGGTGATCGTGTGCAAGTGTGGTGATATATAGTTAATGCGAGAAAATAGTTGTATGAAAACGCGTGAGATATGATGCATGAATCCACACACAGTCCACAAACGTCGTGATAAAATATTTAAGTAATATACTTATACAGTTTAAGAAAATAGTTCGTAGTCACACAAACACTATGTGATTCAGGCAAGACAGGTAACGACAATCCTATGCAAGACAATTAATGGTTCCGTACAGATTTGTAGCGCCAACCAATGCAATACAAGTAGCGGTTGCGTACGGATTTGTAGCGCCAACCGAACGGGTCCGATTAACTCCAGAATCGTGTGGATCAGACAACGATTCCTTCGTTATCCTTGTAACTCCCCGAGCAAGATGGTCCAAGACCTGTCACCTTATCGCTCCATAGGCAAAGACGAAATCCACAGTGGAGCTTGCAAGGTTCATATTTGTCATAATCATGATTATACCTCAAGTACTAGGACCCGCTTCCCTTGGAAAAACTCCGTCCCTCAGTTGCGGGATTAGGACGATGGGGCCGGAAGAGTGGAATAGCCGAGCTGCCTTGTTCCATCCCGATATATCCATTCCCGTCGTGAGCTCGACACACCAAGTTGACTCGAGGCAAGAAAGTAAATACAAGTTCAGGTAGTCAACCAGGCAGTCGAGTATTATTGATTCAGGGAAGCAGTTCAGGAAAATTTTCGAAAATCGCGAGTGGCAATTATGGCATTGGTGGAGTTATTTGGATGAAGACGATTATCGAAGGATAAGCAATCTTCGATATCTTGAAAGATTAGGTGGAACATAAGTCCGTTATAGATTCAAAATCGCAAGACGGGAAGTCGCCCGCGATCGAGTATTAATCGGTCAAGACGATCCGATAAGTCAAGGGGTTTTTGAGAAAATAAAATATTTTAATTAATAATTAAAGTCAGAGGGTCCATGACTGTTTTAATAAAAGGAAAATAATTTGAGTTAGGTTCTTGATAAAAAGAAAATTTGCAATTAGCCCCGTTTTGTAAAAACCAATACTTTTGGGGTTAAAAATTGAATAAATAAATATCCCGAAGTTGAAAAATTATGACGTCGGTTCATAAAATCTCTAAATTGTTCAGATATTCAGGTTTTCAAAGTTTTGAGGTCGAGTTTTTATAAAATTCTCACATTGGCCCCAAATTTTTTAAAATTGTCATTTCGGGCCCTTAGTTTAAAATAATCGGAACTCACAAATCGGAAGGGATTTTAATGTGATTCAAGTTGGAAAATGTCACTAAGGTTACTAGGATATTGGAACAAAGGCAGTTTTTAAAAGAAATAAGTGTAGGTCCTTTAACTTTTGAAAATCTCATTTTTGTCCCATTTTGAAATAATTGCCTTTAAGGCTTTTAGGGGTCCAATTGTTATGAATTTTGAACCTTGGGTCAAAAATATAATTAAATTATAGTTAGGTTAGTATTTCCAGGTGCATGGGCTGCATAAGTCCTGGAAATTTCATTTGGGTCCTCAAGTTTAGTATTTTACACTTTAGTCCCTCAAATTTAGAAAAATTACTTTCCAAGCCCTAAACACTTGGATTTTCGGAATACATTTAAAATATGTCATTTCCATTACCTTAAGAATAAAATTTTCAAAATTTAAAGTTAAGGTCGGGTACAGTTTTATAATTTGCAAAGTAGCCCTTAAACTTTCAAAATTTTACAATCTAGTCCTTGGGCTTTTAAAGGTTGATTTTATTTATCTTAAAACTCTTAAAACTTTATTAAAATGTCCAAAAGTCATTTTGGAACCTGAGTACAGTCCCAAAATTCGAAATTTGCAGAGGGGTTCTTTAACTTTCATTTTCTTGCAATTTAGTCCACCAACTTTCCATTTTTACATTGTTAAGTCCAAAATTGAAATTTAATCAATTATGCTCGACTTTTCCAGGTTATAAGTCATACAAAACATGGATTTTGAAGATCATACACATACATATCCAATACATACAAGAATTCATCAAATAGAACATTAAATTGCACGTGCATGCACCTAAAATTCAATAAATAGCAATTTTGAGCAACTCTTGAGAATTTTCATGATTTGATACATACAATTGACATGCAATACATAGATTATATATCTCAAGGCTCATGATCAAAATTTCTACATGCATTTTTAATAAAACACCTAATAGTTGGAAAGTATTTTTCCACCCACCTTAAAATTGGAAAATTGTGAAATAAAAGGATAAATTTCACAATTTTTGATGAGGTCACTTAGGTCAGCCCCTAAGTCAAGAAATATCAAAAATTTGGAGTTAGAAAAATGAGATAAAAATTAAGGAGAAAAAGAAGGAGATAAGAAAATGAGAAGGACTACACTTTACCTTGTGTAGTAGGTGATTGGAGACTAGTTGAAGCCTTAAAATTGGAAATTTTGGTTCAACTCCAAAATCACCTAAGGTCAGCCCCTATTTCTCAAAAATGAAAAAGGGGTGTTAAAATTTGCAAAAAATAGAAAGAAGAGGAAAGAAGGGTTCTAGTGTCCAATTCTTACCTTGTAGTCCAAATTTCTCTACTAGTTCTTCTTCAAGTCTTCAAGTTTCACCACCATGCATGCATGTCTCCAAGTGGTCTTCTAAGTACCACAAAATCCAAAATATAAACTTAAGTTAAAAGAATAAGGTGATGAGTAGAAAGAGTTTAAGTTGAATTGAGGAGTGAAATTTCGTACCTTGAGAAAAGGGGGTGTTCGAATTTTTGAGTTTTAGTGGTAAGATTGTTTGTTTTGGTTTAGATGTTTGAAGAAAGAAAGTATGTTTGATGTTAGGAAGAAGATGTTCTTGGAGTTATGAATATGGGTTTGAAGATGTGAAGGACTTGGGTTTGAATATTTGAAGATGTGAAGAAGGGGTACTTGAAGATATGAAGAACTTATGTTGAAGATTTGAAGATGTGAAGAGTTGGTGTTTGAAGGTTTGAAGATATGAATGAATTTTGTTTGAAGATTTGAAGATGTGAAGGATTTTTAGAGAGAGATTAGAGAGAAGTTGGAGAAAAGGCTTGAGAATTAAAATGTGTTGGATGAAAAATGAATTTTTTGTGTAAAATTGTCATTATGGCCGTCCAAAGGGGAGAGAGAGGGAGAGGAATTTTTGTTCAAATTTGTGTCTTGCATTTTGCCTCTTGCATGGGGAACATTTTGGAGGTCAAAGGTATGGGCATGAGGTGGTTTGAATGGAATGTTGGAAGACTTCCAACATGTTGTCAAAAATAATATTAAAAAAGTAATGTAAGAGATGATGTGTATAATGTTTGAATTAATGGTAAAATTATACACAAGATGACTAATATAAGGTGTAGGTGTACAAGAGTTGGATGATATTTTTACTCCAAAAATATCATCATGGTCGTCCATACTAAGGGCATTATGGTAATTCCATATTTTTTTTATTTGTCCCAAATTTGATGATAATAGATGAAATATATCAATCTCCAAAATAATTAGTGATTTCCTTGATCCCTTATAAGTCTCATGATCACTTAATCTAAATCAAAATCTTAATTCTATAAGGTAAAAGTCTCTAAAATAAATAGTCTCTTAAAATTCTAAGGTGACTAATAAATACGAAAATAGCAATAATGATCAATCAAGTGATCATAAATGTAAAATAGAATTAATAAGGATCATGATCACAAGTAATTAAATAAAATGACATAAAATACAAAATATATATATATATATATATATATATATATATATATTAATATTTACCCCCGTCAAAGTGACGTTGTAATATAGTCGATCAATACATAGACGACAAAAGAATCAATTACATGATCGGAAAAATCGGGGCTTCACAAAATTAGCATTTGATATTTTATTGATATATTGACACAATAAATTTAACAAAATAAATATCTTGAATAAAATCGAGGTTTTCTAATTTTTGCTATAGAATCATATATTGCTGAAACATTATCGACTTCCAAGCTTTAATTTTAAATTTAGAAAAATATATATAATTTTATTCCAAGAACATTTCCCCCTATAATTTGGCTAAATTGATTGATGGTATGTGTCACGCCCCAACGGGACGCGACGACGATCCACAACTAAAATACAAATAACCAAACAGTCTAGACGAATATCAACGAAAACCCAATGAAACAGAGTCAAATAGCAGCGAAAATAAAATAACATAAGTACAAATTACAACTTACAGTCCACAATATCCAAATTACATCCCCGAAATCAATTAAAGATAATAACTTAATATTCAAAGGGTCCTACGCCCTTCAGTTACAGACCGAAACGAAAAGAGAATAAAAGAGTCCAACAGCAACAAAAGAAACAAGTCTAGCAACATCATCAACAGAAGATAGTAAGTCCAAAAAGCGGAGTACGAAAGCTCAGTTCGTGGTCGGTTCAACATCCTCGACAAAGTCCTCATCTAAAGGTTAGAAAACATGAGAGGATGAGACAGAAATCTCAGTGGATGGGGTGATCGTGTGCAAGTGTGGCGATATATAGTTAATGCGAGAAAATAGTTGTATGAAAACGCGTGAGATATGATGCATGAATCCACACACAGTCCACAAACGTCGTGATAAAATATTTAAGTAATATACTTATACAGTTTAAGAAAATAGTTCGTAGTCACACAAACACTATGTGATTCAGGCAAGACAGGTAACGCCAATCCTATGCAAGACAATTAATGGTTGCGTACAGATTTGTAGCGCCAACCAATGCAATACAAGTAGCGGTTGCGTACGGATTTGTAGCGCCAACCGAATGGGTCCGATTAACTCCAGAATCGTGTGGATCAAACAACGATTCCTTCGTTATCCTTGTAACTCCCCGAGCAAGATGGTCCAAGACCTGTCACCTTATCGCTCCATAGGCAAAGACGAAATCCACAGTGGAGCTTGCAAGGTTTGTCATAATCATGATTATACCTCAAGTACTAGGACTCGCTTCCCTTGGAAAAACTCCGTCCCTCAGTTGCGGGATTAGGACGATGGGGCCGGAAGAGTGGAATAGCAGCCGAGCTGCCCGGTTCCATCCCCGATATATCCATTCCGACTGTGAGCTCGACACACCAAGTTGACTCAGGCAAGAAAGTAAATACAAGTTCAGGTAGTCAACCAGGCAGTCGAGTATTATTGATTCAGGGAAGCAGTTCAGGAAAATTTTCGAAAATCGCGAGTGGCAATTATGGCATTGGTGGAGTTATTTGGATGAAGACGATTATCAGAAGGATAAGCAATCTTCGATATCTTGAAAGATTAGGTGGAACATAAGTCCCGTTATAGATTCAAAATCGCAAGACGAGGAAGTCGCCCCGCGATCGAGTATTAATCGGTCAAGACGATCCGATAAGTCAAGGGATTTTTGAGAAAATAAAATATTTTAATTAATAATTAAAGTCAGGGTCCATGGCTGTTTTAATAAAAGGAAAATAATTTGAGTTAGGTTCTTGATAAAAAGAAAATTTGCAATTAGCCCCGTTTTGTAAAAACCAATACTTTTGGGGTTAAAAATTGAATAAATAAATATCCTGAAGTTGAAAAATTATGAGGTCGGTTCATAAAATCTCTAAATTGTTCAGATATTCAGGTTTTCAAAGTTTTGAGGTCGAGTTTTTATAAAATTCTCACATTGGCCCCAAATTTTTTAAAATTGTCATTTCGGGCCCTTAGTTTAAAATAATCGGAACTCACAAATCGGAAGGGATTTTAATGTGATTCCAGTTGGAAAATGTCACTAAGGTTACTAGGATATTGGGACAAAGGCAGTTTTTAAAAGAAATAAGTGTAGGTCCTTTAACTTTTGAAAATCTCATTTTTGTCCCATTTTGAAATAATTGCCTTTAAGGCTTTTAGGGGTCCAATTGTTATGAAATTTGAACCTTGGGTCCAAAATATAAATAATTAATAGTTAAATTAGTAATTCCAGGTACATGGACTGTATGAGTCCTGGAAATTTCATTTGGGTCCTCAAGTTTAATCTTTTATAATTTAGTCCCTCAATTTTAGTAAAATTATTTTCCAAGCTCTAAACACTTGGATTTTTGGAATACACTTAAAATATGTCCTTTCCAGTCCCTTAAGAGTGAAAATGTCAAAATTTGAAAGTAAGGTCTGGTGCAGTTTCAGAAATTGCAAAGTAGCCCTTAAACTTCTAAAATTTTACAATCTAGTCCTTGGGCTTTTAAAGGTTGATTTTATTTATCTTAAAACTCTTAAAACTTTATTAAAATGTCCAAAAGTCATTTTTGAACCTGCGTACAGTCCCAAAATTCGAAATTTGAAGAGGGGTCCCTTAAGTTTTATTTTCTTGCAATTAAGTCCACCAACTTTCTATTTTTGCATTTTAAGTCCAAAAATTAAAATTTAATCAATTATGCTCGACTTGTCCAGGTTATAAGTCATACAAAACATGGATTTCAAAGATCATACACATGCATGTTCATTCCATAGAAGAATTCATCAAATAGAACATTAAATTGTACATGCATGCACCTAAATTTCAATAAATAGCATTATTGAGCAACACTTGAAACATTTCACAACTTGATACATGAAATTAACATATCTCAAGTGCTCATGATCAAAACACTACATGCATTTAACAAAAATCCCTAGAAGTTGAAAGCATTATTCCACCCACCTTAAATTTGGAAAATTGTGAAATAAAATGGATAATTTCACAACTTGGTTTGAGATCACTTAGGTCATCCCCTAAGTCAAGAAATATCAAAAATTTAGAGTTAGGAAAAATGAGTGAAAAATTAAGAAGAAAAAGAAGAAGATAAGCAAATTGGAAATACTACACTTTACCTTGTGTAGGAAGTGATTTGAAACTAGTTGAAGCTTCAAATTTGGGATTTTTGATTTACTTTCAAAATCACCTAAGGTCATCCCCTATTTCTCAAAAATGAAAAAGGGGTGGTAAAATTTGAAGAAAAATAGAAAGAAGAAGGAAAAAGGGCTCTAGTGTCCAAATCTTACATTGTAGTCCAACTTCTCTAACAATTATTCTTCAAGTCTTCTAGATTGGCCACCATGCATGCATGTCTACAAGTAGTCTTCTAAGTACCTCAAAATCAAAATTTCAAACTTAAATTAAGAAGAGAAGGTGATGAGTAGTAAGATATCAAGTTGAATTGAGGAATGAAATTTCTTATCTTTAAGATAGAGGAGGGGATCCAAATTTTTTGGAATTAAGTAGGAAGAATGTTTGTTTTGGAATTTGTGTCTTGAATTTTGTTTCTTGCATGGGAGACAAAATGCAAGTCAAAGTATGGGCTTGAATGGTGTTGGGGAATATTTGAGAAGAATGTTGGTTAAGTGGAAGAATGTTGGAAAAAATAGTAATAAAGAATTGGTGTATGAGATGATGTGTATAATGTTTGAATTAATGGTGTAATTATACACAAGATGATTAATATAAGGTGTAAGTGTACAGGAGTTGGATGATATTTCTACTCCAAAAATCCCATCATTGCCGTCCACTATAGGGTATTTTGGTAATTCTATATATTTTTTTTTGTGCCAAATTTGATGATAATAGATGAATAATATCAATCTCCAAAATAATTAGTGATTTCCTTGATCACTTATAAGTCTCACAATCACTTATCTAAATCAAATTCTTAATTCTATAAGGTAAAAGTCTCTAAAATAAATAGTCTCTTAAAATTCTAAGGTGACTAATAAATACAAAAATAGTAATAATGAATCAATCAAGCGATCATACTTGCAAAATAGAATTAATAAATGATCATGATCACAAGTAATACATAAAATGAAATTAAATGAAAAATATATATATCATTAAGATTTACCCGTCAAAGTGACGCGGTAAAATAGTCGATCAAATACATAAATGACAAAAGATCAATCATATGCTCGGAAAAATCGGGGCTTCACATCCTCCCCTCCTTAAAAGAATTTGGTCCCCAAATTCTCTTCAGAATAGTTCTGGATATTGATTCCTCATGTCTTCTTCCATCTCCCATGTTGCGTCTTTGTCTCGGTTGTGGTTCTGCCACACCACTTTAACCATCAGAATCTCCCTCTTACGCAACTGACGTATCTGTTGATCAATGATCCAGATCGGCCTCTCGGTGTAGGATAAATTTTCCATTAGAGGAGGAGTATCACGAGTGATGATATGTTCGGGATCTGGTTGATACCTCTTCAATATCGATACGTGGAATACATCGTGCATTCCCGCATATGGTGCTGGTAACTCGAGTCGGTAGGCTAATTTTCCGATTCTCTGTAAAATCTTGTAAGGTCCAATATATCTCGGACTCAACTTGCCTCCTTTCTTCGGATTGATCAATCCTTTCCGTGGTGAGAGTCTGAGAAATACGTCATCTCCGACTTCAAATTCCAAATCCTTTCTTCTCTTGTCCGCGTAACTCTTTTGGCGGCTCGAGCCGTGCGAATCCGCTCCTTGATCGCCTTGACCTTCTCCATGGCCTCCGAACTAAGTCGACCTTTGGAATCGAGGGCGACTTTCGCTTTCTCTTTCGGAGTCCATTGGTCATCAATCTCCCAAAGTGTAGTGGGGGTCTACATTTTGCCCATATAATGCCTCGTAGGGTGCCATCCCAATCTTGGCCTGATAGCTGTTATTGTAGGCGAACTCGGCTAATGGTAAGTGTGAATCCCAACTTCCTTGGAAATCCAATGTGCGGGCTCGCAACATATCTTCCGGGGTTTGAATCGTTCGCCAGATCATCGTCCATCGTTTGTGGATGTGTTTTGTCTTTGAAACTTAGTGAGAAGTGTGCGATTTCGTGAGTCGTGCAAGCACTTCCAGAATAACGGAGACAAACCTCGGGTCTCTACTTGGTACTATGTCAACAGTAGTCCATGCAGTCGAATGATCTCTCGGATATAAATCTGCGCAAGTTTCTGCAAGCTATCAGTTTTCTTGATGGGTAAGAAGTGTGCAGATTTCATGAGTCGGTCTACAACTACCCAAATAGCATCATGGCCTCCTCTGGTCCTTGGTAGATCCGTCACGAAGTCCATCATTATGTGTTCCCATTTCCACTCGGGAATTCTCAACGATTGTAGTAAACCAGATGGTCGTTGGTGTTCTGCTTTTACTCGTTGACAAGTCAAACATCTCGCAACGAACTCCGCTACCTGGTTATTCATGTTTACCCACCAATAACTCCGTTTCAAATCCTTATACATCTTGTTTCCTCCAGGATGTATAGTGTATTTCGAACGGTGTGCCTCTGCTAGGATTTTATTCCTAATCTGCTCGTCACTCGGTACGCAAACTCGATTCCGAAATATGATAACCCCATCTTCATGTACCGAGAATTCTAATCTCTCTCCTTTAAGTATCTTCTGCTTCATTTTTTGAAGATGCACATCAGTCCCCTGTGCTTCCTTGATCTCATTTAGCAGATCGGGTTTAACTAAAATGTTAGCACATGAAATTTGAGTATTGGTTCTCGTCAGATTCCAATTGCTCAGCTCTTCTAATGATTCCCACTCTCGAATCATAAGTCTGGCTAAGCTCGCCTTTTCTGCTCAAAGCGTCAGCTACTACATTAGCTTTCCCGGGATGGTATTGAATATCAAAGTGATAGTCCTCAATCAACTCCATCCATCTCCATTGCCTCAGATTGAGATCTTTCTGGGAGAATAGATACTTCAAGCTCTTATGATCTGTGAAAATCGTGAATGTTGCGCCGTAGAGATAGTGTCTCCATTTCTTTAATGCGAACACAATCGCTGCCAATTACAAGTCATGTGTTGGATAATTGGCTTCACACGGCTTGAGCTTTCGTGATGTATAAGCGATGACTTTTCCTTCCTGCATGAGCACTGCTCCTAGTCCTTCCTTTGATGCATCACTATAGACGACAAAGTTTTCTGTTCCCTTTGGAAGAGCTAAGACTAGAGCTGTAGTAAGTCATTTCTTGACTCTTGAAACTAACCGCACTTGTCATTCCACTCAAACTTGACTTGCTTCAGGTTAGTCGAGTGAGCGGTCCGGCTATCTTGGAGAAGTCCCCGGATAAATCTTCGATAATATCCAGCTAGTCCTAGAAACTCCCGATCTCCGTTGCGACTCGGGTTATTTCCATTCAACCACTATTTGTACCTTGAAGGATCTACGGCGATCCCAAAGTGCGGATACTATGTGTCCCAAGAATGCGACTTCACTAAGCCAAAATTCGCACTTGCTGAATTTGGCATACGCCTTATGCTCGTAGTGTCTTCAAAACAATTTTCAGATGACGTTCATGCTCTTCTCTAGACTTAGAGTATACGAGTATGTCATCAATGAATATCACTACGAATTGATCCAAATAAGGTTGAAAGACTCGATGCATCAGGTCCATAAATATTGCTGGTGCATTCGTCAGACTGAAAGGCATCACTACAAACTCGTAGTGTCCATATCGGGTTTGAAATGCAGTTTTGGAAATATCTTCTTTGCGGATCTTCAGTTCGTAATAACCTTGTTGTAGATCGAACTTCGGGTACACCGTCGCTCCTTGGAGTTGATCAAACAATTCGTCTATCCTCGGGAGGGGATATTTGTTCTTGATGGTCACGCTATTAAGACCACGATAATCTATACACAGTCATAATGTGCCATCCTTCTTTTTGACAAATAGTACAAGTGCTCCCCACGGAGACGTACTCGGTCGGATAAATCCCACATCCATCAGCTTCTGTAATTGAGTCTTCAACTCTTGAAACTCAAGAGGAGCCATTCTATACAGATGTTCTAGCAATCGGGGTGGTTCCCTGAATACTCGATGGTGAACTCGACTTCCCTATCCGGAGGGACAGTGGTGAGTTCTTGTGGAAATACATCCGTGTATTCTGATACTATAGGTACTTGGTTAATTTGTGTCTCAACCTTGGGTTTGTTAATTACAAACGTCAAGTACCCGTGTGCCCATCTAGTGATCGCCTTCCTCGCTTTCATTGCTGAAATGATTGGGGCAATCTTAACTCGTGCCCTTCCCAAAATTTCCACTTCGGGTTTTCCGGGTTCACATAGCTTAATGGACTTGTTATGGCAATCCATTTGTGCATGGTGTGCAGACAACCAGTTCATTCCCAATATCACGTCGTATTCGGATATAGGTAATAAGATCAATTGGCAGGAAAGTTTATCTCATCAATCTTAACTTCGCATGCGTTATAGATAATATTTGTTATCTGGCTCGCGCCCATAGGAGTTGACACTTCTAGACATATGGGCATATGTTCCATGCAAGCATGCAGTTTGTGTACAAAATGCGGTGCGACAAATGAATGTGTTGATCCAGGGTCGAATAGTATTTTAGCGTAGTGGTTAGATACTAGAAGCGTACCTTCCACCACATATGTTGCCTCCGAGCCTCATGTCCCGGCGAGTGCAAATGCTCGAGTGGGCATCCTTGCCCGATTACCCTGGCCATTTCCGCTCGCGGATGCGCTGTTTGGTTCGATCTTCGTATTTGGCAATCTTTCAGTGGTCGATTACTACCACAAGCGCAAACACTTTCCTTGTTTACGCCAACAAATGATCATTGGCGATATGTCCGGTCTCGGCAATGTGCACACACTTGACCCGGCTTTCCTTGATCTTGGTCCCTTCCTTTATCTCTGTCTTATTAATCGTCCTTCAAACTTAGCAGTGTTTAGATGGATGTCCCACACCGCCCTCTTGAGACTATTTGATGGCCTCTCTGCTGAATCGCCCAATACGGTTCAGTCCCAACTCGATGCGGAGAGCCGCTTTTCTGCAAGGCCGAGTAGGTTGTCATTCAACGATCAGCAGTTGTTTTTGAAGTTCCAGCTTCAATCCTCGTGTGAACTTGTAAAGTTTGTCCCTCTCAGATCGATTGTCCCTAGAGCATACTTGGACAATCGATGAAATTCGGACTCATCGAGCTACGGACATGTTCCCCTGTCTCAACATATGGAATTCATCCCGGCGCGCCTCTTTCACAACCTGTGGAATGTACTGTTCATTGAACTCGGCCAAGAAATTTCCCCATGTTCTGGCTACTCGGTCCTGTTCCCACCTTCTCTCAACTGCCCTCTACCGGGTCTCAAAGATCCGATTCTGCATTTAAATACGGCGAGTGTAACTTTTTGCTCATCTGAATATTGGAGAGCATTGAAGATATTCTCCAGTTTCTCTATCCATTCTTCTGACTTTAAGTCGTCTGGCTCTCCTAAGAAAGTCGGTGGGTCGAACCGTAGGAAACGTTCCAAAGTGCAATCGTTCACCTCTCTGGCGGGTTCAGGAGCTCGGTGTTGAGGTTCTGCTTGTTGCCTCATGAAAACCAGTATTTGTTGTAGAGCCTGTGTAGTCAAGTTGTCTCCTGCAACAGGTGGAGGAGGCGGTGGTAATTCAGGGGACGATACCCGGTCCCTGGGTACGTCGTCATTCCCTTGGGGAACTCGGCGAGGTCTCCCATGTCCACGATGTTCAGCCATTCTGTATCTTGAAGTGTTAGTTGCGATCCACGAGTAAATGAGTACAATAATTATTCGCGTAAAGTAAGTTATATCGTAGGGAAATTAACAACAAAACACAAGACACTGAATAAATAACAAAGGCATATCCATTAATGTAAAACTTGAATACACCCATGAAGTACAACAATAGTAATACTGAGTCAAAGATACACCTGAATCAAAATACAACTGAATCTAATACAACGGAAAGCAAGGTACAACATGGAGGAATAAGTGTCTAGAATAACAAAAGTACAAACTGACAATCAAGCTAACTAATCAGTGAGATCGCCATCATCGTCACTCGCAGCTACGTCCATAATCGGGGCCTGGTCGGGCTGAGGTGGTGCCTCGACCTCAGGCCAATCAACGAAATCCAACCACTGCTCGAATCCCTGTGCATCATTAAGTGGAGCAGCCTCAAGTGCCTCAGGCTCTCCGACCTCGACTGGATCCTCCTCAGGATCCTCCTCGGGGTCCTCCTCAGCGTCGGGTATGGGCTCCACCTCGGGTGGTGGCAATAGTTGTGCATTAGCTGCCAAAGCGCCCTCCGTAGGCTTGGCGTCTCGCGCTAGTGGCCCGTGTAAGGTCCTCTATCACGGTCATCCGCTTGATGAGGATCTCTCCAAGCGCTCAATGGTATCTCGAGACATGTGGTCGTCCATCTCCCACTTCTGGCGGCCGTCACTCGCTCTCTTCATTTTCTCTCGCACATTATCCAGGAGCGATATCCAGGCGCTCCTGGATAATCTGTATCTAATCCTCCCGCGCCCGTATGGTGTTGTCGCGGTCCTTAATGATGATGGTCAACTCGTTCTTTTCGTCTTGGCTCCTTGCCAAGGGCTGTGTCAAGTCCCTATTACGTTGGCGCTCCTCGACAGCCGATTCGAGGTCGCCGAATACTCTCCGGTGCGGTGAATCGTAAGTGCCCGGTGAGAATCTTCGCCGCTCGGCATGGGCCTGATAAACATCCCACCAAGAAGGTGGCGTCGGCTCCATCCTGATCAAACAAAACTAAGGCGGATCAGTCAAAGGTAAAGGAAAGATAAGGAGTGAATAAGGAAAGAATGAACAAAGAAAGTCAGTCAAGAGTCAACTAAGTCAAGACAAGTATGACTATGGAATCTCCAAGCATGCGTTCTAACTTAGTTTAAATATCAATAAGACGGTTCTATGCCAATTTGAAATCAATTTCACACTTAATTAGTCAAGTCGCGGTACTACCCAAAATACAAACCGAGGGTCCTATCCTGGGTCAGCTCGGTGTAAGTTTCCATCTTACTAGCCGAGCCCTGATACCACTCTAACTGTCACGCCCAACAGGACACAACGACGATCCACAACTTAAATACAAATAACCAAACAGTCTAGACGAATATCAACGAAAATCCAATGAAACAGAGTCAAATAGCATTGGAAATAACAACTTACAGTCCACAATATCCAAATTACATCCCCGAAATCAATTAAAAATAATAATTTAATAGTCAAAGGGTCCTACGCCCTTCAATTACAGACCGAAACGAAAAGAGAATAAAAGAGTCCAACAGCAACAAAAGAAACAAGTCTAGCAACATCATCAACAGAAGATAGTAAGTCCAACAAGCGGAGTACGGAAGCTCAGTCCGTGGTCGGTTCAACATCCTCGACAAAGTCCTCATCTAAAGGTTAGAAAACATGAGAGGATGAGACAGAAATCTCAGTGGATGGGGTGATCGTGTGCAAGTGTAGCGATATATAGTTAATGCGAGAAAATAGTTGTATGAAAACGCGTGAGATATGATGCATGAATCCACACACAGTCCACAAGCGTCGTGATAAAATATTTAAGTAATATACTTATACAGTTTAAGAAAATAGTTCGTAGTCACACAAACACTATGTGATTCAGGCAAGACAGTAACGCCAATCCTATGCAAGACATTTAATGGTTGCGCATGCATTTGTAGCGCCAACCAATGCAATACAAGTAGCGGTTGCGTACGGATTTGTAGCGCCAACCAAATGGGTCCGATTAACTCCAGAATTGTGTGGATCAGATAGCGATTCCTTCGTTCTTCCTTGTAACTCCCCGAGCAAGATGGTCCAAGACTTGTCACCTTATCGCTCCATAGGCAAAGACGAAATCCACAGTGGAGATTGCAAGGCTCAGATTATTCATAATCATGATTATACCTCAAGTACTACGACCCGCATCCTCGGGACAAACTCCGTCCCTCGATTTGCGGGATTAGGGCGATAGGCGCGGGAAGAGTGGAATAGCGGCCGAGCTGCCGGTTGCCCATCCTCGATGTATCCATTCGATCGTGAGCTCGACACACCAAGTTGACTCAAAAGGCAAGAAAGTAAATACAAGTTCAGGTAGTCAACCAGGCAATCGAGTATTATTGATTCAGGGAAGCAGTTCAGGAAAATTTTTGAAAATCGCGAGTGGCAATTATGGCGTTGGTGGAGTTATTTGGATGAAGACGATTATCGGAAGGATAAGAAATATTCGATATCTTGAAAGATTAGGTGGAACATTAGTCCCGTTATAGATTCAAAATCGCAAGACGAGGAAGTCACCCCGCGATCGAGTATTAATCGGTCAAGACGATCCGATAAGTCAAGGGGTTTTTGAGAAAATAAAATATTTTAATTAATAATTAAAGTCAGAGGGTCCAGGGCTGTTTTAGTAAAAGGAAAATAATTTGAGTTAGGTCCTTGATAAAAAGAAAATTTGCAATTAGCCCCATTTTGTAAAAACCAATACTTTTGGGGTTAAAAATTGAATAAATAAATATCCCGACCTTGAATAATTATGAGGTCAGTTCCTAAAATCTCTAAATTGTTCAGAGATTCAGGTTTTCAAAGTTTTGAGGTCGAGGTTTTATACAATTCTCACATTGGCCCCAAATTTGTTAAAATTATCATTTTGGGCCCTTAGTTTAAAATAATCGGAACTCACAAACTGGAATGGCTTTTAATGTGATTCCAGTTGGAAAATGTCACTAAAGTTATTAGAATATTGGGACAAAAGCAGTTTTTAAAATAAATAAGTGTGGGTCCTTTAACTTTTGAAAATCTCATTTTTGTCCCATTTTGAAATAATTGCCTTTAAGACTTTTAGGGGTCCAACTGTTATGAAATTTGAACCTTGGGTCCAAAATATAATTAAGTTATAGTTAAATTAGTAATTCCAGGTACATGGACTGTATGAGTCATGGAAATTTCATTTGGGTCCTCAAGTTTAATCTTTTACAATTTAGTCCCTCAATTTTAGTAAATTTACTTTCCAAGCTGTAAACACTTGGATTTTTGGAATACACTTAAAATATGTCCTTTCCAGTCCCTTAAGAGTGAAAATTTCAAATTTTGAAAGTAAGGTCTGGTACAGTTTCAGAAATTGTAAAGTAGCCCTTAAACTTCTAAAATTTTACAATCTAGTCCTTGGGATTTTAAAGGTTGATTTTATTTATCTTAAAACTCTTAAAACTTTATTAAAATGTCCAAAAGTCATTTTTGAACCTGCGTACAGTCCCAAAATTCAAAATTTGCAGAGGGGTCCCTTAAGTTTTATTTTCTTGCAATTAAGTCCACCAACTTTCTATTTTTGCATTTTAAGTCCAAAAATTGAAATTTAATCAAATATGCTCGACTTGTCCAGGTTATAAGTCATACAAAATATGGATTTCAAAGATCATACACATGCATGTTCATTCCATAGAAGAATTCATGAAAGAGGACATTAAATTGTACATGCATGCACCTAAATTTCAATAAATAGCATTATTGAGCAACACTTGAGAAATTTCACAACTTGATACATGAAATTAACATGCAATACATAAAATATACATATCTCAAGTGCTCATGATCAAAACACTACATGCATTTAACAAAAATCCCTAGAGGTTGAAAGCATTTTTCCACCCACCTTAAATTTGGAAAATTGTGAAATAAAAGGGATAATTTGACAACTTGGTTTGAGATCACTTAGGTCAGCCCCTAAGTCAAGAAATATAAAAAATTTAGAGTTAGAAAAAATGAGTGAAAAATTAAGAAGAAAAAGAAGAAGATAAGAAAATTGGAAATACTACACTTTACCTTGTGTAGTAAGTGATTTGAAACTAGTTGAAGCTTCAAATTTGGGATTTTTGGTTCACTTTTCAAAATCACCTAAGGTCAGCCCCTATTTCTCAAAAATGAAAAAGGGGTGTTAAAATTTGAAGAAAAATAGAAGGAAGAAGGAATTAAGGGCTCTAGTGTCCAAATCATACCTTGTAGTCCAACTTCTCTAACAATTATTCTTCAAGTCTTCTAAATTGGCCACCATGCATGCATGTCTTCAAGTAGTCTTCTAAGTACCTCAAAATCAAAATTTCAATTTTAAATTAAGAAGAGAAGGTGATGAGTAGTACGATATCAAGTTGAATTGAGGAATGAAATTTCTTACCTTTGAGATAGGGGGGTTCGAATTTTTTGGAATTGAGTAGGAAGAATGTTTGTTTTGGTTTAAATGTTTGAAGAAAGAAGGAGTGTTTGATGATAGGAAGAAGGTGTTCTTGAAGGTATGAATGTTTGCTTGAAGATGTGAAGGACTTGTGTTTGAATATATGAAGATGTGAAGAAATGGTACTTGAAGATTTGAAGATATGAAGAACTTGGTGTTTGAAGATTTGAAGATATGAAGGGTTGGTGTTTGAAGATTTGAAGATGTGAATGATTTTTAGAGAGAGATTAGATAGAAGGAGGAGAATTTGCTTGAGAGATGAAGGTGTTGGGTGAAAAATAAAATTTTTTGTTAAATTTTGGCCTAATGGCCGTCCAAATGGGGGGGATAGAGGAGAATTTTTTTTTGTGTGTTTAATTTGTTTCTTGAATTTTGTTTCTTGCATGGGAGACAAAATGCAAGTCAAAGTATGGGCTTGAATGGTGTTGGGGAATATTTGTGAAGAATGTTGGTTAAGTGGAAGAATGTTGGGGAAAATAGTAATAAAGAATTGGTGTATGAGATGATGAGTATAATGTTTGAATTAATGGTGTAATTATACACAAGATGACTAATATAAGGTGTAAGTGTACAAGAGTTGGATGATACTTCTACTCCAAAAATCCCATCATTGCCGTCCACTATAGGGGCAATTTGTTGAGTTGTAGATTGTGTGGCATTTGATTTGTTTTATGTATTTTTTAGGATATTATATATATATATATATATATATATATATATAGGGGGAGGATCAAGTGAGACCATGTCTCTAGGTGAGACACAATGGACTAATCTCAACCATCCCCCACTATTAATCAATGTGTATGATTTAATGGATAAGAAATATATTAAAATATTAATTTAATCAATATAAGGGTAGTAGGGTAATATAACATAACAAGTTAGTTACAAAAATGGAATCATCTCATACATCTCCCAATTTTCCCAATCTCATGTCTCTCTCTCTCTCTCTCTCTCTCTCTCTCTCTCTCTCTCTCTCTCTCTCTCTCTCACATTCCTCCATTAACGCAAATAAAGAAAATTGTGAAGAACTCGAAAATTACAGTTCATGAAAATTACAGAGAAAAAACAAGAAAAATCGGTGCAATATTACAGAGAAATAACGAACATTGAGTTCGAAAACTAAATATGCAACAAAACTCAACTAAATATGCATTATCGAAAACTATCTATGCGCGAAAAAACAATATGTAGTACAAAGATATCCAACTATGCAAGACGTCATAAACTATGCAACAAAATCAACTAACTATGTATTATCTAAAAACTATATATGCATTGTGGAATAACTAAATAAGCAGTACATTATGTAACATCCCATTTTTATAATTTCCAAAAGCAATATCCCATTTTCATAACTAAATATACATTATATTGAACCTATTTATGCAGTTTAGTATAACTACATATGCAGTACGTTATATTCAATTATGTCTTGTTTTCGTAAAACAATGCCAACAAAATAACTAAATATGCATTATTTGATGTCTAATTATGCAGTAGAAGAACCCTAACTATGTTGTAAAATAAAAATATTTGGAAAGATAACAGGTTCCTTAAAATCCGCCACAAAATCCGGCAGTGTCAATTTCAGCCCATAAAACTACTGGGACCACTAATTTGAATTACAAAATTACAATCTTACCCTTAAAATCGAAAATTAAGAAATAATTAAAAAACTGAATTAATCACATCCCTTCATTTTTTAAGATCAATGGGTAAGATGAGTCCACACTGTCTCACCTAGGGAGGGTGGTCTCATTTGAACAAATCATATATATATATATATATATATATATATATATATATATTAATATCAATATAAATATTTAGGATTTTCATTTAATATTTATTTCAATATCTACTATTAGGATTTTGAAGTAAAATAATTTATAAATTTAAAAAAGTGAAAATGAGCGGGAATAACCAATTAGCCAATAAATTATATCTGTTACAAAAAGATACAGTCATTGACTTAACAAAACAAAACACTGTTAATTTTAGATAATTCCAAAACATGCGTTGGATAGGAGATTTTTCTGACTGATTGGTCCAAATTTGTATATCTTATTTTCTATTTTGTATTTTTTTACTTTCAATTAACCCATCCTTCTAAATTTATTGTATGGTCAATATGTTGTTAGTTGAAAAAACTTAATACTAATTCACCACCATTATTACTTTGGCATTCAAATTTATTTGAAATATTAATTAGCTAATTGTTAATCAAAGAGAATAATTTAATCCATAAGCCAAATAGTTGATTTGTAATTTGTAAAATCAAATTCAATATTCTCTTTTAGAAGATAGTTGCTTATCGTGTCTATTGAATAATTGATGCTATGATACACTATAGAGAGGCTACACAATTTTGTTGAGAGAGGCTACATAAATTTAAATATTAATTTTCAAAATGAGATAATTCAAAATAAACAAAACATAAAACACATAATATAATTTAAGAATAATACAATAAAAATATAAGAATAAACAAAAAGAAGCAAAATTATTTATAAGAATAAACAAAAAGAAGCAAAATTATTTATTAGACTAATCAAAATACGTCCATGCAGTTCCAAAAGATATTATAAAAAATCTCTTGTTTAGTGCAGAATCGGGGTTCAATCCTGCCGATGTTGGCAGGATATTTGAGGAGGACATTGATAGGGAAAATGTGAAGATGAAATCATATTTACTGGCTATGTTTCGACTTTAGGATTAACAATGTTGAAGTATCTCTCTACATCAATTTAAGTAGTATAATATGAGAGGCTTTTGTATAAAATATAATTAAGTTAACATAAATAATAAGCTGCCAAAAATACATTTGAAAAAAACATTGAGTATAACTAATTGTTTTGGTAAGCAATGTATCTAAAATTTGGCAACTTTTGATATAATAATAATATGGAATACAATTCATAATTCTTTCCTAATTTATGAACAATAAAATATTAACTTTAAATAGCATTGGCTATTTACTTAATGAACAATATTTTCTATAAATAATTGTTATGGTAATTTGTGTATCTAATCTTTGACTATATATATCCATATATATCTCCCTATACATATTAATATCAGAATTAATGTTCACAATTATTATTTAATATAGATTGCAAGATCTACGGTTAGGATTTTGCAATAAAATAATTTCTAAATTTAGGAAGTAAAAATGGATGGGAAATTTTTTGGACCAAACTTTTTGTTAGGAAATTTATTTGTTAGATTTTGATGATACCATGTAAAACTTAGACTAGAAAGTTGGCAACTCATTTCCTTGTAATTTTGTATTCTAATAGATACGACTGGAAGAACTGAGTGAAGTCAGCCAAGTCAAGAATGCAAGAAGTCAACTGCGGACTGGGATGAAGACTCTGTTGTGTGTCAGCTGAGTATGGCCCTGAAGGAAGTCAAGGAATCGAAGGAGAGTCACCAAGAAGAAACGGTTTGTGAGAAGTGTCAGTCTAGTCAACTTGAGAAGCCAAGTCTAATAGTTGAAGTGATAGTTGAGTCAATCTTATGATTGGAGCAGACTCAAGTCACATGGGATAAAGGCAACAGTCAAGTCAAGACAACTAACTTAGACCCGTTAGAATAAAGTCGGGAATATTACTCGATATAGTAATATACCAAGATGTGAGGTCTTAAAGTGTTTGACCCAGAAATATGCAAAAGCAATGAGCCAATGGGAAACACTGCGTCTTGTGTCAGAACATGTAAAGCTGTGAAGCCAATTAATACGAGGAAAGGTCAACATCACAAGTGCTGCAGACCAAGAAAAGACAAGCCAACGAACACAAAGTGATATTTGAAACTAGCCTATCTCTTCAACGGGCAAATTTCAAATGTGCACTATAAAAGGCTGAGGAAGCAATTTGAGAAAAGGTTACACGAACCAAAGACGATCAAGCAAGCATTATTCAAGCAATTAACTTGCAAATATTCTCAAAGCTTATCAAGCCTAAAACTCGAAGAAACTCGATCCAACACAAAATGTGAAGGAGAGACAACTTCAACTAGTTGAAGAGGAAACTTTTGAAGGACAAACGGGGTCTACTTTCCAAGTTGAAGGATTGTAGAAGGTTCAAGGTCGAACCAGATTCGAGTTTGTTGGAGGGATGTGTGAACAAATCCAAAAACTTGAAAGTGAGCTGAAGTAGCAAGGCAGCTACCTCGTCAAGAAGCCGAGTCACAAGAGAAGCCAGTTGTATGAACAAGTTGTCTCGCATCGTTAACTACTTTGTAACTTGATCTCACATTACTTTGTGGATTCCTCCAGGAGTTGGGAAGATTGGACTAGAGGAATTACCCCATCCTCGAACAACTATAAAAATACTTGTGTCAATTTACTTTCAGTACTTACATTCCTGCATAATTATTTTATATCTGTTGTTAGTTAAATCTGCTATCCAACTAATAATTTACTAAGTGCTAAAATAAATGTTAAAAACAAGCTTTAAATCAATAAAAGGGTATTAAGTCTTCTGCTGTTATAAAATAAAATCAACTAAGTTAATCATTAGCTTAAGCAGCTGAGTTATACTATCAACAGCTCTATCGAGTCTGTTGAGTGGGTAATTTAGCTAAATAGCCAACTTAGTGTCCCCAAGGACACAATCGATTTGAGTCAACTCGTTGAAAATCTTAAAAGGAATAAAATCGAAAATTTGGTAAGGTTTATTCAACACCCCTTCTAAACCTTACATCACACCCCTTGGGACCTACACTTTTGCTATTATATATATGCATATATGTATAGTGAGAGAAAGAGGGGGAGAGAGAGAGAGATTACTTGTTGGGAAAGAGTGCCAAAATAAATGACAACCGCATAACGAAAATAGGAAAATCTTTTTTCACTTAGCTGGATTAAAAATGGGAACCAAACCAAGAATATCAAATATAGTGTAAGACGATAAAAATAAGACACAAGAGTTTTTACGTGAAAAACCCAAATGGGAATAAACCACGGGACCATAGTCAAGATAAATCCTCTACTAAATGTATATTAGGTTAGATATTGATCTACTTGAGAGGTACTTCTAAATATTGTCTAAAATTTGGTGATTGACCAAACAGTGTTAGATTGATTCACAGATGCAGACATGGCTAGTAATGTGATTCCAGGAAGTCTACATCCGAATACCATGAGATTTGTAGGGGGTTTATCTCTTGGCAATCAAAACTTCAAAAATGCATGGCATTATCCACAACCGAATCTGAGTACATAGATGTGACTGAAGCTTGTACAGAGATGTTATGGTTGGAGAAGTTTCTGTGGGAATTAGACTTGAAGTAGGAAAGGTACACGCTCTACTGTGACAATCAGAGCGTGATCCACTTGAGTAAGAATTCTTCATTCCACTTAAAGTCAAAACACATTGATGTGAGATACAATTAGATTCGATATGTGCCTGATGAAAAGTTGATGCAACTTTAGAAAGTTCACACTGATGAAAATGGCGCGGATATGCTGACAAAGTCTTTATGCAATGGATAAGTTTAAAGCTTGTAGAAGCAAAGCATGTTTGGTTGATTCCCACATAACGTGGAGGGAGAAAATTGTTAGTCCACCTTTAGTGGCTAATTAAGTAGGTGCCATAGGGGGTGGTACTTTTGTCAAAAAATGCAGCAACCCTTCTTGACATGGACACTGCAATGCTGGCCAAATGGAAGGAAAATTTACTCAATCGGTTGGTAGTTTTTAAATTACTAGTAAGAAACACGTGCTGTAGGTCCCAAGGGGTGTAAGTGTAAGGTTTAGAAGGGGGGGTTGAATAAACCTTACCAAATTTTCGATTTAGTCCTTTTAAATCTACAGAGTTAATTCTACACCGTGTCCTTGATGGACAATCGAATTAGTCACTCAGAGAGTTAATCTTTCAATGACTCATTTGAGTTTGTTGATGGAGTAACTCACGGTTGGCTACAATTTAACTGTTTGTGGTTTTATTTTTGGAAGACTTAACACCCTTAAGTTTGATTAAACAAAATATTAGAGCTTGATTTAGTACTTGTAAATTATCAAATGGATAGCAAATTTGTCATAGATATAAGCAATTAAAAGTGCGAGGAATTTAAATCTTTGAAATGTAAATGACACAAGAAAGTTTTTATAGAGGTTCGAAGATGGGGTAATTCTTCTACTCCTCTCTTCTCCAACTCCCCGGAGGAATCCACTAAGTAATGATCGGTTTACAAAGTGGTAGCAGTCCGGATACAAGTCTTGATCACAACAACCGACTTGATCCTTTGGGACTCGATCCGGAGACGCCTTGATCACTCGGTGGCTTCTCGTTCGACTCGCCTTCTTCTTCACAGGGCGTTTGCCTTGCTACTACATTCACTTGCTCAAGCTCTTTGGATTTGATCACGAAGCCCTCCAAATGCTTAAGACTTAGTTCAACTTTGAACTTTTCTACAATCCTTCCCTGGAAAGTAGACCCCTTGTTTTCAAAGGTTTCCTCTTCAATGGTTGAAGCTCTCTTTCCTTCACGAGGTAAGTGTTGGATTGATGTACTTCGGAATGTAGGCTTGAGGATTGAGATTGTTTGATTTTTCTAATGTGCTTGTATATCTCACGTATGTGTCATTCATGCCCCTTTTTCTCAAACTAACTCCTCGCCTTTTATAGTGAACTTTCAAAAATTTGCCCGTTGAAGAGATAGGCTTATTTTTGAAAGTCACTTTGCGTCGTTGGCTTGCGATTCTTGGAATTGCCGTTTCCTCGTATGAATTATTCTTTTCACCTTTTCGAGTTCGACACGGTGTCGTGCTTCCCATTGGTTCATTCCTTTTACACGCTTCCGGGGGACTCGAGCACTCCAAGAAAGGTTGTATGGAGATATTACTTGTTTAAGTAAATCTCTTGATTTCTCGGCAACGGTTCTTTTACGATTATCTCGACTTGACCGCATTTCCTTGCTTTCCCCAGGTGACTTAGAGTCGCCTTCCAATCATTGGATGACTCTTCGTCACTTCAACTTGAGACTTGGCTTTTCTTGAGTTGACTTGGTCGATGCTCCACTCACCGCATCTCACCGCTTCTTGATAGTGTTCCGTCTACTCTTCTTTGCCATACTCAATTTGTCTCACAAAGAGTCTTCCTTCCATCTTGATTGTCTTCTTGCATGTTAGGGCGTAGTTGTCTTGACTCGGCTTGGCCACTCTATACATTACAATGCATTTTACAAAAGAATTGGGGTGCTAACTTTCTATTCTAAGTTTTACATGGCATTCATCAAAATCTAAACAATAAAATTCCTAACAATTTCCCCCTTTTTGATGATGCCAAAACTTAGATCATACAAATATGTAAATAACAAAGATACATACAGACGAGTGTATTGACATAGAATGTATGCAGTTAATCAATCTTTTTATTGATCATATCATTCTTGTACTTAACACAACTGTTTCAAGGTGTATCGTAGTATATAACTGTCTTCACAAAAAATTTATAACTCTATTACGAGAAGACTTACATTGTATGTATTTACATAATAAAATACATGAAGGGTTGGACAAAGAACACTTCATCTCCTTATTGTCTCCTTCTTTCATCTTGATTAGCATCTTCTTCTCTTTCTTCTCTTTTTTCGTCGTCACCGCCTTCTTTTTCTTCTCATATGCCTTCCTCGGGCCTTCATCTTTCCTTAGTCTTTCTGTCTCTCCCGCCATAGCCGAGTTTGTCTTTTGTTTTTTCTTCTATTCTCTTTGCATACTCGGCGTTAGTTTTAGCCACTCGCAAATTTGCCACTTGGTCAAGCCCAGCCCAAGTAGATCCCTCCTTTCTTTCCGGGATCTACGTATTCGATATTCTTGGGCAGAGGCCTAGGTGCAAGCTTCTTCCTCCACTGCCGCTTCTTCCTCTACCTCTGGGCGTATCTTTGTCTTTGGGGTCTTCTTCCGGTGATTGACTAGCAGAGTGACCAGCAGAGTGATCGGAAGTCTCATTTGTCTGTCGCCTTCTTCACACAATGTGAGACCCTTTTCCCAAGATAAGTCCCAAGCTTGAGCCATGGACATATTTGCAAAATATCCTTGATTCGAGCGTTTTGAATTCGTCAATCGATCTTGGCTCTGTCCCGACATCCGAAATGGCATACGTGTCTCTGTCCAACTGGAATGCCTCCATGTTCTTTCAAGATGTTCATCACCCTGGCATCCATTCTTCCTTCCACTTCCTTCATCCCTCGCTTCAATTTCTTTTCTCTTCTCGGCCATAGATACAGCAGAGTCTTGGAGTGGCGAGTCACTGGGGGAGTTTGTTGCTTATAATGTCGTGACAGGACCTGTTGGGGGTTTGTGCAATCATCAAGATCATATCTTTTGATCCTTCCCCCTCAGATTTTCCTTTCTTGATTTCAAATTTTCCTCGGTGATTTTCCCTTCTCATTTTGCTCCTTTCTTTTCGACTTGATTTTCTTTGCTTTAAGGTATTCCTCTTCCCCCTTTTTGGCATCATCAAAGGATAGAGGAACCCAGGGAACATGGCAAGCATGAAGTCGAGTCTTTGTTGGTTGAATTTCGCTTCAAGTCGTTTGTGTTGTATGCAAAGACGGAATTGCATCAAGTAGCGTTGGATTCTCATTTGAAATCGGCCTTCATCTTAGCCATGAGAAGGCTGAATTTTCTCGTCATGTGTTCTTCCAAACGCCATTTGTATATCATTTGCATTCGCTCACGCAGCAGCCTTGATCTCGGCGGTGTGAGCTTCATGCATATGCTCAATGTGTTCCTCGCCGTTTTCGCATCAACATTCTCGGCTCTCCACACCGGCAGACTTGTTGAACAAGGTTCTCAAGTATCTCACCTGTTCCACACGCATGGATTCTTCTTGTTGCCACCATTCCCTTATCCTTTTGTGATGCCTCTCAAGTCAATTTGTAAGGTTGGCATCTCTGTTGTCCAGCGCATATCCAAAGAGGCTGATGCCTCTCCATCTTTTCAACTTCAAAGAAAGAGTGCCTTGAACACTTCTCGAACTTGATTGATTCTTCATTGCGGTGATGGCCATCTGTCGAAATCAAAATCGATGGAACAATGGTGCCTGAGTGAAAAACAGGAGGTGGTCCGTGATATCGTACTTGCTCATTTTTTCGACTCTTCGTGGAGTTCGGTATCTCCAGTGAGAAAGGGAAAGATTCTACAAAAGATTCATCACCGCCGACCGGGATCTGTTCAATGATGAGCGGTGCGCGTGGAGTTCTTTTGGGAATCGATCCGATTGTAGCTTGAGGAGCCGGAGCGGTGGTTCTTTGGTTCAAATTTGGGTTTGGTTGTGAAATAGACTCGGCTTGGCTTGAGCCTCAAATTTCTTAATGGCCGTTGGTCTCGGTGATTTTTTTTGATGAGACTTGTCCTCGGCCTTATCAAAGAGCGTCATCGGACGATGATGAGATTTCTAGAGGTGGCTCATCATCAAAATTAAAAGTTTGACGAGTAGTCTTGGGATCGGACTTACTCGTGCTTGGAACACCCTTGTTGAGTCTTTTGGATTTGTCATGGGTGTTGACTCGGCTTCTTCTTCGTCTTGATCCGCGGAAAAGTGACATCGGGGTTGTCCTGGGAATCATGAAGTGCGGCGATCTCCTTCTCGGATGGGTCGATGATTGCGGGAGGGATGTTCGTACTTGACCTCTTTACCCCGGGAAGTCTCAACCTCCCGTGGGCCTTCATTTCCTCCGGCGTCTCTCTGGCTGCGAGGCTAGTCCTCCTTTCGGCGGTGTCGGTGTCTTAGGGTCTTCTACGATGGCATCCATTGGAGTCTCAACCCCATGGATTGCACTTTCATCGCCAGTGTTAACTCCCAGTGGCATTCCTTCCTCGTGCCTCGACCGCATCGCGGCGTCATTAGCCTTCCGAGAGCGTTGGCACCTCGGTGAGGCAGTCTCAATCGCCCGAGCTTCGTTGATGGCAACTTTGTTCTTCTTGTGATTGTAATTTCTCTTCTTAGCATCCTTGCTTCTTTGTGGAGTCATCTGCAAACATCCTCCGACCTTGCCGCAGCGGTGGAGGAGTTTCCCCCCGGCGCGCACCGGAGTGACTTGGAGTGGGGTCACTCGTCTCGGACTCATTGTTGCAATTGATGGTTCACCGTTGGGGCGGTGGTAGCACACCTTCAATAGGGGTTGGCTCGATGGGGTCCCCACTAGCCCCGTTTCCAGCCAGTTCCTTATTGCCTTCTTGAGTGAGTGGAAGTGGGAAGTGGTAAAGAACAACATCGGTGGCTATTTGTTGAACCACTCCCATTGGATCGATTTCGGTGTGTTCGGAGGACTCTCTGGTCCCTCCATCGGTCTTTGCTCGTGAAGGATTCTTGATTCATGCAATGCTTGCTGCATTTGTAACTCTTCCGTAGCGGCGTGACATTTTCTCGGTTCCTCGTCACTTTCGGAGAAGACATCAAGAAGAGGATGGAAGTGTTCTCGGGTCTTAGGAGATAGGGCGGATGCTTGCCTTTTCACGTGCTTCGGCTTCTTCTTGACTTGCTTTGCTCTCTCCCTGTCCTTGTAGATTTGCGGGATGTCTAAGCGATTGTCCTCATCAAGTCTTTGGGAGCACGATAGTTAGTCCAAGGAAATTTAGCAGTTCTCTTCTTCTTCTATGAACTCGGCCGTTGGAACTGTTCCTTGACTTGCTCAACTTCCATTTTCTCCACTCACGTGAGACGATTTTGGATGTCTGGGTAAGGTGGAGATAGGATCATTACATCACTATCTGCTTGGCCATTTGGTTCTTCTTGTGTTTAATTTGTGTGAGCTACTGTTTGTGTCTTGAGTTGCCTCTGCTGATCGCCTTGGCGAGACTTGGCTGTTTCATCAACTACATCCGGAGACTCTACTTCTCCGGTAGTCTCCCGTATTTGTGCTAGCCGAGTAAATCGACTCATTTGGTTTCTCTGTTCGGGACTGCTTGACGAGTCTTCTTCGTCTCTGGTTTGTACCGGGGAATTTACAGTTCGGGCGGTGTCCTCGAGTCTTGCGGGGGGGGTCTTGGTGTTTGTTTTCGAGGAGTGGCCGTGCGGGCTTGTCGGTTCTCCTCCTTTTGACGATCGGAGAAGGTATTTGTGAGTCCTTCTCGACCTCCTGCACGGGCGGGTGACATTTCTTGGGGCGGGTGACACGATTCTTTGGGCGGCAGGTGACACTGTTGGGCAGGAGCATGTTTGGTTTTCTTTCTTTGCGGGGGCGCGATCTTCTTAGCGGTGCGGGGGGGCTTTTTTCTTCTTGGTGGAGAGGAAGCGGTGTATCTTCGGGTGGTGATTCCCCCTCACCAGTGTCGGCTCTCTTGGCATAAGCTCGACACGAGCACCGAGAGAGGTTAGCTCGAACATCCTCTTGTTAACATGGAAGGCCTTCCCATGTCTAAGAGGTACTCCTTTCACCTCCGATGGCCGGCCAATCACTAGGCCATATCCAGGGATCCTCCAAATGTGCCATCTTCTTTGAAGGACTTGTTCCCCACGTTCGGGCAGATGCATTTGTAGATAAACTCATTGATTTATCTTCTTTTCTTCGATGATTGCGGCCATCACAATCGGCTTTGCCTTTGATAGTTGGTCAAATTTGCCAAATTTGATGTCGATACATTTGGCAACTATGTCCAACAATTTGTGATAATCCTCCTTTCCAGATCTCTTGTTTTTTTGTGTATATAATTTTATTAGCAAGGTCGGACTTGGCTATTTCTTTCCATGCGTCGGCCCAAGTTTACATCGGCTTCCTTAATTTGAGTTGCTCCTTCGCAGGTAGTGAGCAATATTCACCAAATCCTTGGCGTAATAGTGTTGCTTCCCGTGAGCAGGATGACTTGATTCCTTCGTCGTGAATCTCGGCATTCGTAGAATTGTGCGACCTCCTCCACATAGGTCATAGGATATTCTAGCGTTAGAAAGCGGTTTTAGTCCGAACGTTTCCAACTTTTCCGCGATTTTCTTCACCAGGGTGTCGTCGGACCCCTGCTTCACCATTCCGTCGAAATCCACCGTCGAACCGGTGTGGATTTGCTTTCCTAGCTTGGTAAAGTCATAAGTTGGTGCCATTTCTCAGAATTATATCAAGAAAAGTCTCAGAAATTGATTTGAATGTTGATAGGGTTTCGAGAGTAGTTTGCCTTTGCTTTTGAGAGAAAAAGATGAACAGTTTTTAGAAGTGTGAGAGAGAAACGGACGAAAATGGTTTAAATATGGTTTATGAAAGGACGTGCAGACGGTTTTTTGAATTGTGATCGAAATCAACGGCTTGGATTTCGCACGCCTATTGAGCATTTCACGTCTCGTATTTAATGCGGCAGCATTTATATCCAATCATAAGCTTAGTGTGCGGCTTTTATGTCCGTACACATCATCATTATCTTTGCGTGTTTCTTAAAACATTCTGCTAAGTTAAAACGATTTGCGTTTTTGTCACTTTGCTCATAAGTTATTGACTTATCTCTTAGGCGATTTAACTCTACTCCTCGATTCTCTTGGTGACTCATTCATCCGACTCGGTGTCATTTGTCTTTCCGATCTGGTGATTTACTAAATTGATTTTTGTTTTGGCTCTTTTTCACTTCTTTTTTGTTCTAATGCTCTTCTTTGATTTGCGAGTGTCACTCAATTAACCCCAACTCATGCTTGAGTTCTTCAAATCTTGACTCACATAATGGTTTTGTGAAGATGTCACTAGTTGTTTATCGGTTGAGATGTATTCCAAGATAATGTCCTTCTTTTCAACATGATCTCTTATGAAATGATATCGACATCTATGTGTTTTGTTCTTGAGTGCAACACAGGATTTTGAGTGATTGCAATGGCACTTGTGTTATCACACATGATTGGAATTTCTTTTCTTCAACTTCATAGTCTCTCATTTTGTTGTCTCATCCATAGGACTTGGCACAACATGTTTTGCCTTGACTATGTATTCCGCCTCACTTTGTAGAGGTGGCTATTGAGTTTTGCTTCTTGCTAAACCAGGAAATTAGTCTGTTTCCTAGCATTTGACAGTGCACGAAGTGCTTTTTCTGTCCACTCGCATCCGGCGTAGTCGAGTCGAATAGCCAATTAGCTTGAATCCACCTTCCTTTGGATACCATAGGCCTACTTCTTGGCTTCCTTTCAAGTATCTCAATATTCTCTTAGCTTTGTCATATGGCTCTCTTTTGGAGCGATTGGAATCTTGCACATACACCTACAACAAAGGTGATGTCCGGCCGCTTTGTGAGATAGAGCAATGATCCAATAAGTGCCTGTATCTTGTTTGATCTACGGGCTTGCCATCGCATCCATGTCCATTTTTGGTGATGTGTTCATTGGTATTTTTCGAGAAGACTTTTCTTCCATACCAAATTTCTTCATTAAATCTCTGGTATATTTTGTTTGACTTATGAAGGTTCCATCCTTGTTGTTTCACTTGAAGTCCAAGGAAAAATGTCGACTTTCCCATCATGCTCATTTCAAATTTGCTTTGCATGAGGTTTGAGAATTTTTCACATAGCTCTTTGTTAGTGGATCCAAAAATGATGTCATCCACATATATTTGAACAAGCAAAGTATACTCTTCTTGTCTTGAATTCGAAAAGTGTTCTATCTACTTTTCCTTTTGTGAATCCATTCTCGGTTAGGAATTGTGACAAGGTATCATACCATGCTGCGGGTGCCTGTTTCAATCCATACGGGGCTTTCTTGAGTTTGTATACCTTGTCTCCAAGAGTCTTCTGCTCAAATCCTAGAGGTTGTTCAACATATACTTCTTCTTCCAATAAACCGTTTAGGAATGCACTTTTTACATCCATCGATATACAATGAAATTCTTGTGAGTGCATAGGCAAGAAACATCCTTATAGCTTCCAATCTTGCTACGAGGGCAAATGTTTCATCAAAATCTATCCCTTCTTCTTGGCAATATCCTTTGGCTACTAGTCTTGCTTTATTCCTTACCCACAGCCTTCCTCGTTCATCTTATTTCGAATACCCATTTGGTTCCAATAACATTTTGATGTATGGGTCTTTGCACTAGTTCCCATACTTTATTTCTCTCAAAGCGATTGACTCTTCTTGCATAGCTTGAATCAATGTGTGTCATCCAATGCTTGTGACACATCTTTTGGCTCTATTTGCGAAATGAAGCATGTGAACATAGCTTCTTGTTGAGTTCTGGATCTTGTTTTGACACCTTCTCTCATATCTCCAATGACAAGTTCTCGTGGATGGTCTCTTAGCCATCTTACATCGGGTTGGAGTAAGTTAGCTGGATTGATCGACTTGCGGTTGTGTTCTTTGTGGTCGACTCTTTCTTTGTGGTCACTTAGCTGCAAATTTTCCACCGCTTTTGAGATTCAGCTATCTCATCTTCTTCTCGAGTTGATAATCCCGACTTTAGCTTGGCGTAGGGACTCTTCGTATGATTGGATGTTTCAACTTATCGGTGACTCTTCAATGTCTTCTCCATTTACATTTGGCTCATCGAATACTACATGAATGGATTCCTCTGTAACCATAGTTCTTTTATTGAGTATTCTCGTAGGCTTTGCTTTCGGTGAGTATCCTAAGAAGATACCTTCATCACCTTAGCATCAAAAGCCTTTAGGTTGTCTTTCCCATTGTTGTGGATGAAGCATTTACATCCAAATATTCTCGAAATATGCAACATTTGGTTTTCTTCGATCCGGATCTCATAGGGAGTCTTTGTCATACATTTGTCTATTTATCATACATCTGTTTTGGGTGTAGCAAGTTGTGTTAATTGCTTGAGCCCAAAATCTTTTTGGTAACCCCGCTTGACTTACATGGTCCTTGCCGCTTCTTTGAGGGTTTCATTCCTTCTTTCTCGCAACTCCATTCTCATTGTGGAGTCCTTGCCGCGATAGTTCATGACCAATACCATTCTCAATACAATCTTTGAGTTATTATTCCATTGACAAACTCGGTTCCTCTATCCGATCTTATTTTGATAATGGTTTGACTCTTCTCATTTTGAATTTTCTTCATCATTTTGTGGTAGTTTTTGTAGGGTTTCTTTCTTCTTGCACATGAATATTGTCCATGTATATCTTGAGTAGTCATCTACTACCACCAAGGTGTATTTCTTTCCACTTATCTTTGTTTGGTTCCACGGGCCAAATAGATCCATATGAAGTAGATGCGATTCTTGTTGAGGATGGGCATGTCTTTTCTTTGAATGACGACTTGATTTGTTTTCCTTCGACATGCATCACATATACTCTCCTTCTTGTATCGAGTCCTGGAAGTCCTTCTACAAGATGACTTCTTGCTAGCTTGTTAATTGTTTTGAAATTCGGGTGACTCGGCTTTTTTGTGCCACAGCCTAACTTGATTCAATTTGTGCTCTTCGCTAGTAGACGGTGTTGGGTATTGCGGTTGACCAATCCACTACATACATATTCTTCTGTCTATTTCCTTGCAAAGACAACTTCATTTGATTCAATATCCTTGATTTGGCATACACCCATGTTGAATCCAACATTGTAGCCCTTGTCGGTAGCCGATCGATACTCGATGAGGTTGAAGTTGAGTCCTTCAACATATGCAACATCCGTGATTTCTAATCCATTCCTCTTGATGGATCCAATGCCTCTTATTTCACCAGGTGCTTCGCTTTCCCCCAAATATGACTTTGGCTCCTTTGACTTCCTTGAATTTTGACAGATTTCTCTTATTTCTGTCATATGTCCGGGAATGTACCACTATCCATGTACCAGGTTTCTTGGCACTCACTGTTCCTTGAACCGCAATCAAGGAAATTAAGTTTTAGGTACCCATACTTGTCCGGGTCCCGAGGGGTTAGAATTGTAAGATGATCCAACCAACCTATAGCCAAATGATTTGACTCTAAGGGGTTGCCATCTATCGGTGCCATAATCATAATTAATTCTCGCAAATTGCTTGGGGATTCTAGGTTCATACAAATTGTCTCTTTTGTTGTATGCCTGCATATGTGTTTTAGAAATTGCCTTCCTTGGGTAATTGTGGTGCTTTTGAGTGTAGTGCCTAGGTGCATGTGTGTCTTGATGAAAGCTCTTATACTTTTGGAATGGCCTTTGTTGAGTTCTAGGCCTTTGCCACTTGGGCTTATATTCCATAAGTCTATGTTGATAGTTCACATTGTTCCAATCACTTGGCTTGGATATTTTCTACCATTCCCATCATATGTATTTCTTTTATGGATTTTCCGGAATTTTTGGTAGCTCTGTTTCTTCTTTACTGCAGAGTATTTTTCGTTAGGACTTTGTTGAGGACTGTTGAATCTCTTCTTAGCTGTCCTTTCAAAGATACTCAATCGGCCGTTTTCCTTTTCCTTTGTAACCAAGGCCGTTTGCTTAGTATTGTGCTTTGGAGTGAATGTGTGTGCAACATTTAGAGTTTTGGGTTTTTCGGACTCTTCATGACTTGAAGATCCTTTTTCCAAAATTACTCTTGAGGTTTGACATGGCACAAAGGAATTAAATCCTAAGCTTTGTCTTGTCTCCACATTCTCTTTGACTCATAATAAGATCATCCAATGATTTAGATGCCTTAGTGAATGAGGCAATAACATTTTTGAGGTCATTCTCCTCTTTTCTATAGCAGCAATTTCGGCTACTAATTTAGCATTTTCAGCCTTTAAACTTTCATTTTCAACAGCTATTTGACTTAGAGTACTCGGCTCCTTAGTCACTTTGAGTTTTGACTTTTAAGTAGGTGTTTTCCTCATTCAATAGTGTGTGTGAGGATTTAATGTGCTCAAAATCTTTCATCATTTTGCCTAATGAATCATAAAGATCAGTAGGTGATGAAGTGTGTGTGTGTCAGTCACTATCACTAGTGTCTGCGAGCTTGTTGAATTAGATTGTACCTCATCTTCTTGATCTTGTTCTTTGGCCATTAAGCGGATCAAGGCTTCTTCTTCGAGTCACTCGAGTAGTCAGCTTCACTGCTCTCTCGAATCGATGTCTCTCTTGACTTGGTGTTTTTGAGTCTCTGCACCATCATTGCCTTTTTCTTTTCTTGTCTTCTTTCTCTCAAGACCTTTCTTTCTTCTTCATTCTGTACTTGTTGACTACAGGATATGAGCGATCAATGGCATAGTGACTGGTTGTCTACAATTCCAACATAGATATTGACCTTTTGATCACTCTTTCTACTCTTGAGTTGTCGATCCTTTGATACTCAACTTGTTGATGATCCGTTCTCTTGGTTGGCCTATCATCCTTGATTTGGAGGAGCCGAGTGTCTTCTTGAAGATTCACCCTTTCCTCTCTTGTAGTTCTTGTTAAAGAACTTGTTAAATCTTTTAACCATCAGGGCTATTTCTTCGGGTCAATTGCCTCTTTGACCTCGGCTCTCTTCCCATCTTTGACAATTAGAGCATTTGCTTTGGGTATAGTTGTCTCTTCCTCGGGTCTTTTCTTCACCAAACTCATAGGCTTTGAGGTCCGAGAATAGTTCATGGTTGGATGTCTTTGATAGGTCCATGGAATGTCTCGAGTGCCATGACCTTCATTTCCCATTCAAAGCAGGAAGACTTTTAGGATCTTCATACACATTTCCTTCGTGTATATTCCTTTCCAAGTGTAGACTGACTCATTTGTGATTTTACGTAAACCGAGCGTCAGTTGATCCGATTCTCTCCCGAGATCATTTTGAAATTTTCAAACTTCGTACAATGACAGATAATTTATTTTCTTTGATTTGCTCAGAGCCTTCACAAATCAATGTCGCCTTGTCCCATTTTTTAGCCGTTTTGCATGATTTGACTTTGTTGAACATGGCTTTGTCAAGGTTTTGTAGAGGATGTCCTTGGCTACATTATCCAGGTTGTATCTTTTTCTGTCATCATTTGTCCACTCAGTTCTTGGTTTTCAATCATGGTAGTGCGGGAGCAAACATATTCTTCTCCTTCACCGCAACTCTTCGCAATTGTGTTCACCTTTAATATTTGTAGAGGCCCATCTTCTATCACTATCCACATCTCATCATGTAATCTTGATAGATGAGCCGCATCACGAATTTTCCAATCATCAAATTCTTCAATGGTGAACATAGGGATGCGTGTTAGATTTGCTTCCATGATAATGACTTTTAATAAAAAGAGTTTTGAAAGTTTAAGTACTAAAGCGGACTTTGAAAAATTTGGAGATCTAGTTCAAGAACCGGTGCGGAGGGTTCAATGAACCAACCGCTCGATACCACTTGTAGGTCCCAAGGGGTGTAAGTGTAAGGTTTAGAAGGGGGTTGAATAAACCTTACCAAATTTTCGATTTAGTCCTTTTAAATCTACAGAGTTAATTCTACACACCACTGGTTTGTGTCCTTGATGGACAGTCGAATTAGTCACTCAGTAGAGTTAATCTTTCAATGATCATTTGAGCTGTTGATGGAGTAACTCATTTGTTGGCTACAATTTAACTCGATTGTGGTTTTATTTTCATTGGAAGACTTAACACCCTTAAGTTTGATTAAACAAAATATTAGAGCTTGATTTAGTACTTGTAAATTATCAAATGGATAGCAAATTTGTCGTGAGATATAAGCAATTAAAAGTGCGCAGAATTTAAATCTTTGAAATGTAAATGACACATAAAGTTTTTATAGAGGTTCGAAGATGGGGTAATTCTTCTACTCCTCTCTTCTCCAACTCCTGGAGGAATCCACTAAGTAATGATCGTTTACAAAGTGGTAACATCCGTGATACAAGTCTTGATCACAACAGCCGACTTGATCCTTTGGGACTCGATCTGGAGACGCCTTGATCACTCGGTGGCTTCTCGTTCGACGCCGGCTTCTTCACAGGCAGCTGCCTTTGCTACTCTGACTCACTTGCTCAAGCTCTTTGGATTTGATCACGAAGCCCTCCAAATGCTTAAGACTTAGTTCAACTTTGAACTTTTCTACAATCCTTCCCGGAAAGTAGACCCTTGTTTTCAAAGGTTTCCTCTTCAACTGGTTGAAGCTCTCTTTCCTTCACAGGTAAGTGTTGGATTGATGTACTTGAATGTAGGCTTGAGGATTGAGATTGTTTCGAGTTTTTCTAATGTGCTTGTATATCTCACGTATGTGTCATTCATGCCCCTTTTTCTCAAACTAACTCCTCGGCCTTTTATAGTGAACTTTCAAAAATTTGCCCGTTGAAGAGATAGGCTTATTTTTGAAAGTCACTTTGCGTCGTTGGCTTGCAGTTCTTGGAATTGCCGTTTCCTCGTATGAATTATTCTTTTCACCTTTTCGAGTTCGACACGGTGTCGTGCTTCCCATTGGTTCATTCCTTTTGCACGCTCGGGGTCGAGCACTCCAAGAAAGGTTGTATGGAGATATTACTTGTTTAAGTAAATCTCTTGATTTTCGTGCAACGGTTCTTTTACGATTATCTCGACTTGACTCGCATTTCCTTGCTTTCCCAGGTGACTTAGAGTCACTTCCAATCATGGATGACTCTTGTCACTTCAACTTGAGACTGGCTTTTCTTGAGTTGACTTTGGATGCTCCACTCAATTTGCATCTCACCGCTTCTTCGATAGTGTTCCCGTCTCTCTTCTTTGCCATACTCAAATTGTCTCACAGCCAGAGTCTTCCTTCCGTCTTCAGTTGTCTTCTTGCATGTTAGGGCGTAGGTTTGTCTTGACTCAACTTGGCACACTTATACATTACAATGCATTTTACAACAAGAATTGGGGTGCCAACTTTCTATTCTAAGTTTTACATGGCATTCATCAAAATCTAAACAATAAAATTCCTAACACGTGCGTTGCATGTGCTTCATATGGCTTTATTACAATAATTATATTATTAAATATTTTTATTGATGAATATTTAAAATAGGTTAAAGTGCTTTACCAATAAATATATATTAACTATATAATCAATCTATTAAAAGAAAATTTTCAAAGTATTTTAATATATATTTTATTTTCATAAATTTAAATCTATATGAATGATTAAGTAAACCTTTTAAAGAACTCAATCCAACAAAAAATTTAAAATAATATAACAACAAAATAAGTTCTTATATTAGCTTTACAATCATATTAATCAATCTTTTGTTATATTTTAATGACTATGAATGTCTTTTTATTAATTAATTTCAGGAGTCTTTTAACATTAGATGCATTATGCATGATTATTCAGTAATTCATGAGCTAAATATTGATATACCTTTATCACATCAATCAAAAAATTAAATTTGATTAAATTACTTCCTTACCAAAATCAGGCATGACTTCATGATTTTAGTTATAATTATTATTTATCAAAAAACATATAAATTAAATATTAATATCAGTTCGTACGATCATGTGCTTCTTTCATTCTCTCTAACTTATTTTCTTAAAGAACGAACTCAAAACAAATATTAAAAATAAAATACATGGCAAACAAAAACTCTTTCTATATAAAATCTTAATTCTATTTCCAAAGTGAATATTTTTAACAGAACACTTAAACTCTAAGCTATTGCAATCTATCTATTTTGAGTGTCGTATTTGTGAAGCCCCGATTTTTCCGAGCATGTAATTGATTCTTTTGTCGTCTATCGAGTCTGTTGAGTGGGTAATTTAGCTAAATAGCCAACTTAGCTGTCCCCCAAGGACACAACTGATTTGAGTCAACTCTGTTGAAAATCTTAAAAGGAATAAAATCGAAAATTTGGTAAGGTTTATTCAACACCCCTTCTAAACCTTACATCACACCCCTTGGGACCTACACTTTTGCTATTATATATATACATATATGTATAGTGAGAGAGAGAGGGGGAGAGAGAGAGATTACTTGTTGGGAAAGAGTGCCAAAATAAATGACAACCGCATAACGAAAATAGGAAAATCTTTTTTCACTTAGCTGGATTAAAAATGGGAACCAAACCAAGAATATCAAATATAGTGTAAGACGATAAATATAAGACACAAGAGTTTTTACGTGAAAAACCCAAATGGGAATAAACCACGGGACCATAGTCAAGATAAATCCTCTACTAAATGTATATTAGGTTAGATATTGATCTGCTTGAGAGGTACTTCTAAATATTGTCTAAAATTTGGTGATTGACCAAACAGTGTTAGATTGATTCACAGATGCAGACATGGCTAGTAATGTGATTCCAGGAAGTCTACATCCGAATACCATGAGATTTGTAGGGGGTTTATCTCTTGGCAATCGAAACTTCAAAAATGCATGGCATTATCCACAACCGAATCTGAGTACATAGATGTGACTGAAGCTTGTACAGAGATGTTATGGTTGGAGAAGTTTCTGTGGGAATTAGACTTGAAGTAGGAAAGGTACACGCTCTACTGTGACAATCAGAGCGTGATCCACTTGAGTAAGAATTCTTCATTCCACTCAAAGTCAAAACACATTGATGTGAGATACAATTAGATTCGATATGTGCACGATGAAAAGTTGATGCAACTTTAGAAAGTTCACCTTGATGAAAATGGCGCGGATATCTTTGACAAAGTCTTTATGCAATGGATAAGTTTAAAGCTTGTAGAAGCAAAGCATGTTTGGTTGATTCCCACATAACGTGGAGGGAGAAAATTGTTAGTCCACCTTTAGTGGCTAATTAAGTAGGTGCCATAGGGGGTGGTACTTTTGTCAAAAAATGCAGCAACCCTTCTTGACATGGACACTGCAATGCTGGCCAAATGGAAGGAAAATTTACTCAATCGGTTGGTAGTTTTTAAATTACTAGTAAGAAACACGTGCGCTGCATGTGCTTCATATGGCTTTATTACAATAATTATATTATTAAATATTTTTATTGATGAATATTTAAAATAGGTTAAAGTGCTTTACCAATAAATATATATTAACTATATAATCAATCTATTAAAAGAAAATTTTCAAAGTATTTTAATATATATTTTATTTTCATAAATTTAAATCTATATGAATGATTAAGTAAACCTTTTAAAGAACTCAATCCAACAAAAAATTTAAAATAATATAACAACAAAATAAGTTCTTATATTAGCTTTACAATCATATTAATCAATCTTTTGTTATATTTTAATGACTATGAATGTCTTTTTATTAATTAATTTCAGAAGTCTTTTAACATTAGATGCATTATGCATGATTATTCAGTAATTCATGAGCTAAATATTGATATACCTTTATCACATCAATCAAAAAATTAAATTTGATTAAATTACTTCCTTACCAAAATCAGGCATAACTTCATGATTTTAGTTATAATTATTATTTATCAAAAAACATATAAATTAAATATTAATATCAGTTCGTACGATCATGTGCTTCTTTCATTCTCTCTAACTTATTTTCTTAAAGAACGAACTCAAAACAAATATTAAAAATAAAATACATGGCAAACAAAAACTCTTTCTATATAAAATCTTAATTCTATTTCCAAAGTGAATATTTTTAACAGAACACTTAAACTCTAAGCTATTGCAATCTATCTATTTTGAGTGTCGTATTTGTGAAGCCCCGATTTTTCCGAGCATGTAATTGATTCTTTTGTCGTCTATGTATTTGATCGACTATTTTACCGCGTCACTTTGACGGGTAAATATTAATAATATATATTTGCATTTAATTTTATTTTTATTTATTACTTGTGATCATGATCATTACTAATTATATTTCGCATTTATGATCACTTGATTGATCATTATTACTATTTTTGTATTTATTAGTCACCTTAGAATTTTAAGAGACTATTTATTTTAGAGACTTTTACCTTATAGAATTAAGAATTTGATTTAGTATTAGTGATTGTGAGACTTATAAGTGATCAAGGAAATCACTAATTAATTTGGAGATTGATATTATTCATCTATTATCATCAAATTTGTGACAAAAAAATATGGAATTACCAAAATGCCCTAGGTGGTGGCAATGGGGTAATTTTGGTGTAGAAATATGTCCCAACTCTTGTACACTTACACCTTATATTAGTCATCTTGTGTATAATTACACCATTAATTCAAACATTATACACATCATCTTATACACCAATTCTTTATTACTGTTTTTCCCAACATTCTTCCACTTAACCAACATTCTTCTCAATATTCCCCAACACCATTCAAGCCCATACTTTGACTTGCATTTTGTCTCCCATGCAAGAAGCAAAATTCAAGACACAAATTAAACAAAAAAATCTCTCCCTCTCTCTCTATTGTGGACGGCCACAAGGCCATTTTTTTCAAAAATTTTGTTAAAAATTTTCACCAACACCTTCTAATCTCCTAACTAATTCTCCTCCTTCTCTCTAATCTCTCTCTAAAAATCATTCACATCTTCAAATCTTCAAACACCAACTCTTCATATCTTCAAATCTTCAAACACAAGTTCTTCATATCTTCAAACCTTCAAGTACCATTCCTTCACATCTTCATATCTTCAAACACAACACCTTCACATCTTCAAGCATACATTCATACCTTCAAGAACACCTTCTTCCTATCATCAAACACCCCTTCTTTCTTCAAACATCTAAACCAAAATAAACATTCTTCCTACTTAAAACCATAAAATTCGAACCCCCTATCTCAAAGGTAAGAAATTTTATTCCTCAATTCAACTTGATATCTTACTACTCATTACCATCTCTTCTTAATTTAAGTTTGAAATTTTGATTATGAGGTACTTAGAAGACTACTTGAAGACATGCATGCATGGTGGTCTATTTAGAAGACTTGAAGAATAATTTTAGAGAAATTTGGACTACAAGGTAAGATTTGGAGACTAGAGCCCTTTTCTCTTCTTCTTCCTATTTTCTTCAAATTTTAACTCACCTTTTTCATTTTTGAGAAATAGGGGCAGACTGTAAGTCCAAGCGGCTACGATAATCTAGAGGGGGGGTGAATAGATTATCTCCATCTTTTCAAAAACGCCCTCTTTTTCGAACCGAATGCTCAAAGACAATAATGAAGGTGCGGAATGTAAACAACACACGTCGATTTATAGAGGTTCAACCCACCTAGGGCCTAATCCTCTACCACCCCAGTATATCCGGGATGGATTTCAAAAAGAAAAAAGATTTTATTAATTACCAAAATTAATACAACACCAACTTACAACAACACCTTGAAGAGCACCACACTCTTCTTCAACACCACCTATGGAGATTACCACAATCTCCCTTTGAACATTACCACAATCTCCAACGGCACCTTGTGAAGATTACCACAATCTTCAACCTTGAAGAATACCAAATTCTTCAACACCTCAACAAGAAGATTACCACAATCTTCTCACACCTAACACCTAGATCACCCAAGTGTGTTCTTACCACAAGAACACTCACAAGGATATCTTGCGTTGAATGATTACCCAAAAATCCAAGATTACAACTCGATAATGAATTATACAATTGAGTGCAAGTGTAATCAAGAATAGCCTAGACCTCAAGTATGTGAAAGTGATAAGCTAGGCAAATTACAACAAGAAATAAGACAATGTAAGAACAAGTGTATTCTTGAGTGTATCTTGTTATATTGTAGTTTTCTCTCTTATAGTGTTGCTTCAATTCTTCCTCTATTTATAGAAGATGTCTTGTACATGATAGGCTCCTCTTGGGGACATGAATTCTGTAAAATATTGCAAGACAATTGAAGAAAAGAGTTGTTAGAAATCCATCCCACAAATTAAGGGAAAGTTGTCTGCTGTCAAACGGTCAGATTTTTGCTGTCAAACCATAGGGTGACCGGTCGCGCAGAAATAGAAGTTTGAAACTGTTTCAGCAAAAAACACGGGGCGACCGGTCGACCTTCATTTTTTGAAGAACAGAGAAATACATTCTCTTCAGGTACCAGTCGACCCCCTTGGCGACCGATCGACCTGTAATATAACACCTCAGTATCATTTTTGTTTCAACGTACTCCTCAGGTACGGGTTGCCCTATAGGGCGACCGGTTGGCCTCAAAACCAAAGTGTTGTCCAATATTTTATCGGAAATAAACTCCGAGAAATACTCCGAAAAATAGTAAAAACATTTTAGACGATCGGGAGTATTAGGACAACATTTAGAGACATTGTTTTGATGTAAAAACACATTGACACAAAATCATTAAATGTGTTGTCCAATTTTGTCGAAAATAAACTTGAGGAAATACTCCGGAAAATATTAAAACCATTTAAAATCATTTAGGAGTATTTGGACAACTAAAAACATTGTTTTGATATAAAAATAAAATAATCAAAATCATGATAAAACCATTTATCAAACACCGACCTTAGGTGATTTTGGAAGTGAATCATTAATCCCAAATTTGAAGCTTCAACTAGTTTCAAATCACTTACTACACAAGGTAAAGTGTAGTATTTCCAATTTTCTTATCTTTTTTCTTTTTCTTCTTAATTTTTCACTCATTTTCCTAATTCTAAATTTTGATATTTATTGACTTAGGGGCTGACCTAAGCAACCTCATATCAAGTTGTGAAATTTGTCCTTTTATTTCACAACTCTCCAAATTTAAGGTGGGTGGAAAAATGCTTTCAACTTCTAGGGATTTTTGTTAAATGCATGTAGTGTTTTGATCATGAGCACTTGAGATATGTATATTTTATGTATTTCATGTTAATTTTATGTATCAAGTTATGAAATTTCTCAAGTGTTGCTCAAAAATGCTATTTATTGAAATTTAGGTGCATGCATGTACAATTTAATGTTCTATTTGATGAATTCTTGTATGAAATGAACATGCATGTGTATGATCTTTGAAATCCATGTTTTTTATGACTTATAACCTGGACAAGTCGAGCATAATTGATTAAATTTCAATTTTTGGACTTAAAATGCAAAAATGGAAAGTTGGTGGACTTAATTGCAAGAAAATAAAACTTAAGGGACCCCTATGCAAATTTCGAATTTTGGGACTGTACTCAGGTTAAAAAATGACTTTTGGACATTTTAATAAAGTTTTAAGAGTTTTAAGATAAATAAAATCAACCTTCAAAAGCCCAAGGACTAGATTGTAAAATTTTAGAAGTTTAAGGGCTACTTTGCAATTTCTGAAATTGTACCAGACCTTAATTTCAAAATTTGAAATTTTCACTCTTAAGGGACTTGAAATGATATATTTTAAATGTATTCCAAAAATCCAAGTGTTTAGAGCTTGGAAAGTAATTTTACTAAAATTGAGGGACTAAATTGTAAAAGATTAAACTTGAGGGCCCAAATGCAATTTCCAGGACATATACAGCCCATGTACCTGGAATTACTAATTTAACTATAACGTAATTATATTTTGGACCTAAGGTTCAAATTTAATAACAATTGGACCCCTAAAAGCCTTAAAGGCAATTATTTCAAAATGGGACAAAAATGAGATTTTCAAAAGTTAAAGGACCTACACTTATTTCTTTTTAAAACTGATTTTGTCCCAATATCCCACTAACCTTAGTGACATTTTCCAACTACAATCACATTAAAATCCCTTCCGGTTTGTGAGTTCCAATTATTTTAAACTAAGGGCCCAAAATTACAATTTTAACAAATTTGGGGCCAATGTGAGAATTTTATAAAAACTTGATCTCAAAATTTAAAAACCTGAATCTATGAAAAATTTAGAGAATTTAGGAACTGACCTCATAATTATTCAAGGTCGAGATATTTATTTATTCAATTTTTAACCCCAAAAGTATTGGTTTTTACAAAACGGGGCAAATTATAAATTTTCTTTTATCAAGGACCTAACTCAAATTATTTTCCTTTTACTAAAACAGCCCTGGACCCTCTGACATTAATTATTAATTAAAATATTTTATTTCTCAAAAACCCCTTGACTTATCGGATCGTCTTGACCGATTAATACCCGATCGCGGGCGCGACTTCCTCGTCTTGCGATTTTGAATCTATAACGGGACTTATGTTCCACCTAATCTTTCAAGATATCGAAGATTGCTTATCCTTCCGATAATCATCTTCATCCAATAACTCCACCAACGCCATAATTGCCACTCGCGAATTTCGAAATTTTTTCTGAACTGCTTCCCTAAATCAATAATACTCGACTGCCTGGTTGACTACCTGAACTTGTATTTTCTTTCCTGCCTGAGTTAACTTGGTGTGTCGAGCTCACAGTCAGAATGGATACGTCGGGGATGGACCAGGCAGCTCAGCTGTTATTCCACTCTTTCGGCCCCATCGTCCTAATCCCGCAACTGAGGGACGGAGTTTGTCCAAGGGAAGCGAGTCGTAGTACTTGAGAAATAATCATGATTATGACAAATCCGAGCCTTGCTAGCTCCACTGTGGATTTTGTCTTTGCCTATGGAGCGATAAGGTGACAGGTCTTGGACCATCTTGCTCGGGGAGTTACAAGGAAGAACGAAGCAATCGTTGTCTGATCCACACGATTCTGGAGTTAATCGGACCCGTTTGGTTGGCGCTACAAATCCGTACGCAACCGCTACTTGTATTGCATTGGTTGGCGCTACAAATCCGTACGCAACTGCTACTTGTATTGCATTGGTTGGCGCTACAAATCCGTATGCAACCATTAATTGTCTTGCATAGGATTGGCGTTACATTCCGTACGCAATCCTACCTGTCTTACCTGAATCACATAGTGTTTGTGTGACCACGAACTGTTTTCTTAAACTGTATAAGTATATTACTTAAATATTTTATCACGACGCTTGTGGACTGTGTGTGAATTCATGCATCATATCTCACGCGTTTTCATACAACTGTTATCTCGCATTAACTATATATCGCCACACTTGCACACGATCACCCCATCCACTGAGATTTATGTCTCATCCCCTCCTGTTTTCTAACCTTTAGATGAGGAGTTTGTTAAAGATGTTGAACCTACCACGGACTGAGCTCCTGTGCTCCGCTTGTTAGACTTACTACCTGTTGATGTTGTTGTTGTTGGACTTATTTATTTTATTTCCTGTTGGACTCTTTTATTCTCTTTTCATTTCGGTCTGTAACTGAAGGGCGTAGGACCCTTTGACTATTAAGTTGTTATCTTTAGTTGATTTCGGGGATGTAATTTGGATGTTTGTTGGACTGTAAGTTGTAACTCGTACTTGTTCTTTATTTCCGCTGCTATTTGACTATGTTCCATTGGGATTTCGTTGATATTGTCTAGACTGTTTGGTTTACTTGTATTTAAGTTGTGGATCGTCATCGCGTCCCGTCTGGGGCGTGACAGTATTTAAAATAATAAACCTTAACCCAATACATATAAAAGTCAAAATATTATTGTCTTCTTTCATAGAAAAAATACATTATTGTCATCTAGAGTCATGTTTTAAATAAAACTATAAAGGTGTGATAACTTGAAATCTCAATTTTAAAACTCTATCCAATTGCATACAAAGTATATCCATTAAATAAATAATAAAATCAAAGATATAGTTTTTAAAAAATTTCGGTTATCAAATTTCATATTCAGTCAAACTTCAATAGTTAAATATAATACTAATAAACTTTTATACTTGAAAATTACTTTGCAAAAACTTATGTTATTTAAAAGAAACACTAACTCAATTAGTTTTAAAATATATACTATGGTATTAGAGATAGCTGCATTTGGATTTGACACTTTACGTTTGTTATAAAATTATTATCTTTTTAAATGTTTTGAAGCATATAGTTATACAAATTAAAATTACTCTTAATATGCTAAAATTAATCTATATATGTTGTTTTATTTTTGAAGAGACTGTAAACTATAAAATTAATTTGAATTCATTTATTTTCTAAATAACAATGTCTATTATAAAATATAATTACCGATTCATTTTCATAATTTAATGCATCAATTAAAGAAAAAAAAGATATATAGTACTTTAATATTTATTTATATTTTTTTATTGAACTTTTGATCAAATAAGAAATTGTACTTGCCCAAAATTTATATTTCAAGTTGCCCAATGAATTCTTATCTGGACACTTAATATGGTCACTTCACTCTAGTTTAGTATTGTGTATGGTTTAATACATTTAATTTGATACATAAATAGTACTATGAATACTATATTGGTACATACAGTAATATGAAACTTAATAAATACCAAAGTTTGACAATTGTCTTTCTAAAAAAAATAAATTGACACATGTATCAAATCTTTTTATATTAAATTTTCATATGAAACTTTTGATTCGTGATTCTTATCACAATGTTTCTGTTATTCTTCATTTATAAAATTTAAGATATTTTTATACTTGGTTTATAATAAGTATTGCTTTTGTTCTTGAATTTTTATAACTTTTAAAGGTGTGATTTTTAAATGAATAATTTTTTTTATCGAAAATTTCATAGTATATATATTATACGACTTTTTTTAATGTTTCTCCAGTGATTTCTAGCTATGACACATTTATCATTCTTAACTCTTTAGTTTTAGTCTTTCAACATTTTATATGTTTTATTTGGTTAAACTCAAAACTATCTATTAATAACATAAATTTAAAAACTTGAACAATATCTCATCATATAAATAAAATATTTTTTAAAAGAATAGATCAAATGATTGAGTTTATAATAAATTTTGAAGAAGATAAATAATTTTGATATTTACTATGTCAAAAGAATACTTTTGTCGAATCAAAAGTTTCCAAAAAACCATCCAACCCATGTAAACTTTTAATATAAATATAGATAGATAACTATAAAAAAATATAAGTAAAATATAGATATTTAGTTTTTAATATAGATATAGATTGAAAAAACAGTTGTTTAAATATAGTTGTTTGGTTCATGAATTTAAACATAAGTATTATATTGAGTTTTAATATTTATAAATTTTTAGAGGTGTAAATTTTTAACTGACAATCAAGTGTTACCGAGAAACTCAAATTCATATTATATTAAATGACTTCTAATTAATTTTTTTTCTTGAGGACGTATATGCCAATTTTAATTCTATTACACTTACTTTTTCTTTTAATTGTTAATTTACATCATTTTTTTGGTATTAAATCATACCTTTTCTATTCATGATATAGATTGAAATCATAAATATATTTCAATAAAGAATAATAATCTCGAAACTAAAGTTTGTGATGTAAGATAAAATATTATTTTTTAAAAGTCATATTGTTATCCTTATTTAGATTCTAAAAGAACATAAGTCTCGCTGCAAGAGTTTTGTCCCATTTTTCTTTTTTCCTTTGTCAATTTTTGTATTTTCGTCCTATCTTTTAGGCCATAAAGAACAAAATGCACAAGAAAATAATTAAAATAAAACAAAGATTACTCTTTTTTATACATCTACATTAAAAACCAATACTTAATCTCGTTAAGTTAGAAAATATTAATATCATCTAGGTTTAGTTAACTATATTTTTTATTTGAGTGGAAAATTTTATATTACTTTTAATATATTTGCTTTATAATTAAAGGACATTTATTTTTCTAGAAAAAAATAAAAATTATTATGTCTTTCTTCATCTTTTTCTTTGTCTTTTTAAGACTTCCCTCTTATTTTTCAGGTCATAGAAATACATAATGCACAAGAATACAATTAAAATAAAATATTTATCTACTCTTTGTTATACATCCACATTAAAAACTATTAGTTTAGAAATATTGCTATCATCAATGTTTAGTTTATTTCTTAATTTTTTCTGAGCGTGAGATATTTGTATTGCTTTATATATGTTTCTTTTCAAATATATTATGATAATAATTGGATTTCTAATTAAAATATCATCAAAAATTTTAAAGATATAATTGAGTCTAAATTAAGATTTAAAATGTTCGAGGATACATCCATTAAAAACATAGATAAATATTAATTAGTTTAAGATTATTTACATTGCATTCATAAGTAAAGTTCGTAGATAATGTATTCTGTACTATTTTTTATTTAATCAAAACCCCTATGATTAGATTTTTTTTTCTTTCCTTTTTGAGTTCTAGTTTCATATTTTTTTCCTCTAGAATTATTATAAGTATATTTAATTTAAATTGTTCAAAAATACAAAAAAAATTAGAAATATACAACTTTGCATGATACTCAAATTTAAACAACTAAAATTATCTCAAATGAAGTCTTCTATACATGCTTATAACATATCGTTGGAAAGATTTCGGAATGTAGTTTAATATAAAACTGATAATATATAAAAATTCAAAATTTTTTAAAAGTTATAATTGAATGAAATTAAAATATAAGAAGAATTTGGGATATAAAAGGCCACTCACTTGTCATATAACTAAACAAAAGTTAAATAAAGACAAAATTACTTAATTGTCCTTAAACTTAACTATGTTGAAGGAATATTTTTGCCCAATCAAAAGTTTCAAGAAATCATCCCACCTATTGACACTTTTTATATTAGTATATACAGATATAGATATAGATATAGATATAGATAGATATAGATATAGATATAGATATAGATAAATATAGTTTATGGCCAAGCATTGAATCCAAATTTGTTTTACACTTATGTATTTTCCTATAAATAGGCTTATTCAGGAGTGAAGCAAGCACACCAACACCAAGCAATCAACAATTGCAAAAGAAAGAGAGAAAATAGAACGTAGAATGATTCCTATAAGTGTATGTTTTGAGTGAAGAAAAATAGTGAAAAATTAGTAACAATTTTCCATTCTCATCCAAAATAACAATCCTACTTTCTCGGGTATTCCCAAGTTGAGAAACTTGAGAGTTTTGTGTATCCCCTATTTATAGGGAAGCATTTTGTAAGCCTACTATACATTTAGTGGAGGATTTAACTCGACTACAGTCCCGTGGTTTTTTGTATTCGGGTTTTCCACGTAAAAACTTTTGTGTCTTATTATTATCATCTTGCACTATATTTGGTATTTTTGGTTTAGTTTTTATTATTAATCCAGCTAAGTGGGAAAAGATTTTCCTATTTCCAATGTGTCGGTGTCATTTATTTTGATATTTTTTCCCAATACTACTGTGAGTCAGCAGTTTTATCAATTTCCTTTAAATTGAGGAATAACAAAACTTTTAGATTACAGACTTCAATTTTGAAATGAAAATAGAAAAAGAAAAAGGGGAAATTTTACAATATAATGTTATTATTACCAAAAGATATTAAATCAAATTAGCCATTGTGTGCCTTAACGTGAACCCTTCAATTTTAAGGTAGACTTTCAAGACTTGAAAGATAAAAGCTCCAAAAAAAACGAGATATTTGACATATGGTGAGGGATATATATGTGTGGACTATATAAAGCAAGGCAAAAACTTGCGTGAGACGGTCTCACGGATTTAGATCCGTGAGACGGAGCCCTTACACAAAGTTTTAAAGGTTTTTTTTTCATATTTTATTTTTCTTAGGGTTTCTATGTGTTTTTTTAGGGTTTATTTTGTTTCTTGGGTTTATTTATAATTCATTTGGGTTTTTAGGATTTTTAGTTTTTTTTAGGGTTTATTTTTTATTTTTTGAGTTTATTTTTATTTTTCGGGTTTATTCTTCATGGTTCATGTTTTTAGGGTTTATTTTTGTTTCTTCATGGTTCATTATTATTTTTAAATTTATTTTCATGGTTCATGTTCTCAAGACGGAGCCCTTAGGAGGTCCGTCTCACGGATTTAGATCCGTGAGATCGTCTCACAAGAGACTTGCTCATAAAGCTAAGGTCCACATATTGAGACGATATTATGAAGACTAGTAGACCACTCGGAGTACAATTGGAAGATGTAAAAGTCTGAGATGCCATTTCATGATCATGGAATACTTTTTTTCATTTGTTTCAATGTTAGCACTACCAAACGGGTCCGATAACTCCGGAATCGTGTGGATCAGATAGCGATTCCTTCGTTCTTCCTTGTAACTCCCGAGCAAGATGGTCCAAGACTGTCACCTTATCGCTCCATAGGCAAAGACAAATCCACAAGAGAGCTAGCTAGGCTGGGATTGTCATAATCATGATTATACCTCAAGTACTACGACCCGCTTCCCTTGGACAAACTCCGTCCTCGATTTGCGGGATTAGGACGATGGGGTAGGAAGAGTGGAATAGCAAATCAGCTGCCGGTTCCATCCCGACGTATCCATTCCGATTGTGAGCTCGACACACCAAGTTGACTCAGCAGAAAGTAAATACAAATTCAGGATACCAACCAGGCAATGAGTATTATTGATTTGAAGCGATTCATGAAAATTTTTGAAAAACGCGAGTGGCAATTATGGCGTTGGTGGAGTTTTTGGATGAAGATGATTATCGGAAGGATAAGCAACCTTCGATATCTTGAAAGATTAGGTGGAACATAAGTCCCGTTATAGATTCAAAATCGCAAGGCGAGGAAGTCGCTCCGCGATCGGGTATTAATCGGTCAAATTGATCCGATAAGTGAAGGGTTTTTGGGAGAATAAAATATTTTAATTAAATCTCCAAATCAGAGAGTCCAGGGCTATTTTAGTAAAATAGAAAATAATTTGAGTTAGGTCCTTTATAAAAGAAAATTTTCAATTTAGCCCCGTTTTGTAAAAACCAACACTTTTGAGGTTAATAATTGAATAAATAAATATCCCGACCTTGAACAATTATGAGGTTGGTTCCTAAAGTCTCCAAATTGTCCAGAGATTCAGGTTTTTAAAATTTTGAGGTCGAGTTTTTATAAAATTCTCATATTGGCCCCAAATTTGTAAAAATTGTCATTTCGGACCTTAAGTTTAAAATATTCGGAATTCACAAACCGGAAGGGCTTTTAATGTGAGTCCAGTTGGAAAATGTCACTAAGGCTGGTAGGATATTGGGACAAAAGCAGTTTTTAAAATAAATAAGTGTAGGTCCTTTAACTTTTGAAAATATCATTTTTGTCCCATTTTGAAATAATTGCCTTTAAGGCTTTTAGGGGTCCAATTGTTATGAAATTTGAACCTTGGGTCCAAAATATAATTAAGTTATAGTTAAATTAGTATTTCCAGGGGCATGGGCTACATAAGTCCTGGAAATTTTATTTGGGTCCTCAAGTTTAATCTTTTACACTTTAGTCCCTCAATTTTAGTAAAATTACTTTCCAAGCTCTAAACACTTGGATTTTTGGAATACATTTAAAATGTGTCAGTACCTTAAGAGTGAAATTTTCAAAATTTAAAGTTAAGGTCTGGTACAGTTTTTAAATTTGCAAAGTAGCCCTTAAACTTTCAAAATTTTACAATCTAGTCCTTGGGCTTTTAAAGGTTGATTTTATTTATCTAAAACTTTATTAAAATGTCCAAAAGTCATTTTTGAACCTGAGTACAGTCCCAATTTTCGAAATTTGCAGAGGGGTCCTTTAACTTTCATTTTCTTGCAATTTAGTCCACCAACTTTCCATTTTTACATTTTTAAGTCCAAAATTGAAATTTAATCAATTATGCTCGACTTGTCCAGGTTATAAGTCATCCAAAACATGAATTTTAAAGATCATACACATGCATATCCAATACATACAAGAATTCATCAAATAAAACATTAAATTGCACATGCATGCACCTAAAATTCAATAAATAGCAATTTTGAGCAACTCTTGAGAATTTTCATGACTTGATACATAAAATTGACATGCAATACATAGATTATATATCTCAAGGCTCATAATCAAAATTTCTACATGCATTTTAATAAAAACACCTAATAGTTGGAAAGTATTTTTCCACCCACCTTAAAATTGGAAATTGTGAAATAAAAGGATAAATTTCACAATTTTTGGATGAGGCTTCTTAGGTCAGCCCCTAAGTCAAGAAATATCAAAAATTTGAAGTTAGAAAAATGAGATAAAAATTAAGGAGAAAAAGAAGGAGATAAGAAAATGAGAAGGACTACACTTTACCTTGTGTAGTAGGTGATTGGAGACTAGTTGAAACTTTAAAATTGGGAATTTTGGTTCAACTCCAAAATCACCTAAGGTCAGCCCCTATTTCTCAAAAATGAAAAAGGGGTGTCAAAATTTGACAAAAATTTAGGAAGAAGAAGAAAAATACACTAGAGTCCATTATCTTACCTTATAGTCTAAATCTTCAAAATTTCCTTCAAGTCTTGAAATCTTCTTCAAGGTGATGTCAAGCTCTAGTCTTCAAAGTCTTCTAAATGTACCTCCAAAATTAAAATTTGAGCTTAAGTTAAGAGGTGAAAAGAGGTAGCTAGAGGATATCAAGATGAAGTAGAGAACAAAATTTCATACCTTGTGAAGGGGGGGTGTTCGACTTTTTTGGAGTATAAGGAGGAAAATCTTGAAATTTTTTCTAAGTGTTGAAGAAGAAGTAAGGAGAAAGAGTAGAGAGAGGTAGGGGGTTTAGAGAGAAGGAGGAGAAATTTGCAAGGCTTGAATGTATTGGTGATAAAATGAAATGAATTTTTGGCACAAAAATGGCCTAATGGCCGTCCAAGTGAGAGAGAGGGAGAGGAATTTTTGTTCAATTTTTGTGTCTTACATATTGCCTCTTGCATGGGAGACATTTTGAAGGTCAAAGGTATGGGCATGAGAAGGTTTGAATGGAATGTTGGAAGACTTCCAACATGTTGGCAAAAATAATATTAAAGAAGTAATGTAAGAGATGATGTGTATAATGTTTGAATTAATGGTATAATTATACACAAGATGACTAATATAAGGTGTAGGTGTACAAGAGTTGGATGATATTTTTACTCCAAAATATCATCATGGTCATCCATACTAAGGGTATTATGGTAATTCCTTTTTTTTGTCCCAAATTTGATGATAATAGATGAAATATATCAATCTCCAAAATAATTAGTGATTTTCTTGATCACTTATAAGTCTCATGATCACTTAATCTAAATCAAAATCTTAATTCTATAAGGTAAAAGTCTCTAAAATAAATAGTCTCTTAAAATTCTAAGGTGACTAATACATACAAAAATAGTAATAATGATCAATCAAGTGATCATAAATGAGAAATAGAATTAATAAAGATCATGATCACAAGTAATTAAATAAAATGAAATAAAATACAAAATATATATATTATTAATAATTACCCGTCAAAGTGACGCGGTAAAATAGTCGATCAAATACATAGGCGACAATAAGAATCAATTATAAGCTCGGAAAAATCGGGGCTTCACAATAATTAATTGTACATCATTGTGAGTAAATCACAATTGAATGAAAAGCGCGAACAATCGTAAAATCAAATCCCATAAAAATCTCTGGGATTGAATGGTGTACAATTAGTTATACAATGATGCACTGTTAGATATAAAATGGTATACAGTCAGTTATTAAATGGTGTACAGTTCAGCTATTAAAATGGTGCGCAATTCAGTTATGGAAATGTGATATTAATCAACCCATTGATTTTAGGGGCGTGATACATGTCATTTTGCTAGTTATTATTATGTCATTTTCACCTATTAATTAATTGATAAATCAGTTGTTTTTAATAGAAATCTGGACCATTGAATAAAAGGTGTGGATGGATTGGATTAATCCACACTGCCACACGGTAAGCCCCCTGTCACATTGGATGGATTGGATAAATCAGTTATACAATGATTTTATGTGTGTGTGTGTAGGATTTGGTTCAAATTGGACAACCCCCTTATATGAGACAGTGGATATTTATTTTAGTCGTTGGATTGATTTTTGGATGATTCAAATTCATCCCATTATTTTAGGCAAGTTGTTATTAGATTTAAATGGAAAATATCGAAAGTCTATTTTTTATATATTTTGATTTTTCTAGTAATGATATTTTTGTCATTTGACTGGGTGTACAAGGTAAGTTATTATTTACCTTTTTAATTGATGCTATTTTTGGGGGAGTTCAAACAACACGATTGTTTTCTGATAGAATTCAAGTTCACGTCTGTTTTCCTTCTCTCCCTATTCTCTCTCGAATTTTTCTCTCTCTTTCCATATTCTCTCTATATTCAAACAAGACGTCTCCTTACTCCCACCGCGTGGTTGTCCTCCAAGTTGCAGGAGTTCTTCATTTTCACAGATTTCTTTGTGGGTTAGAGACTAGCGAACAGTTGTAGGTAAGTTTTCGCACAATTTTTGTATTTTATTGATATATAATTGAAACCCAGTACTAGGAAAAAAATTAGAATTTGTTTTTTGTAGATTCTAGGGTTTTGTCTTACGATTTTTGGGTATTTTTCGAGTTGTGGTAGTTATGTTTGATTTTTGTGGAGGTTTTCGACTTTAAATGTTTTCTTGATTTGGTGAACTCGAAAATATTTGGATTGTGTTTTTTGGTTTTTTGTGGTAGTTTTCGAGTTCTATCACTCCACAGATTTCTTAATTGGGGTCATTTTTTTCTGGGTTTTTGTGGAGGTTTCGAGTTCTATTACTCCTCAGATTTCTTGATTGGGTTTATGGGCGAATGTTTGAATAATTACAAACTTTTGGGTGGTTGTGTGATCTTGTTGTATTGAGAAGGGTTGTTGCTAGAAATTGTTGTAGTGTGGATCCCTTAACATTGATGAGAAGAATTTCAATGTTTTGCTACTGTTGATATCTAGTGCAAGAGGGCTGCTCTCTATTTTTTAGCTCTCACTTTTCCAGCTTTTTTGGGGAAAAAAGTTGATTTCAGCTTTTCGAATTTTTGGGTAATTGGATGCATTTTGTGAATATTGTTTAGGTGTTTAAGTGCTTCTCAACCTGGTTCTTCATTAAGTTACAGATTTTTTAGGGAAGAAAGTTGTTTCTAGCTTTTTTTGGGGAATGCTATTGTGTATCTTTAGAACACTTTTGATGTTTTAAGCTTGTCAATTATCTGTGTATTTTTAAAATTGGTTGTTTAATGATTTTATATTTCTGGAAATATAATTATGTTGTATAAGAGCTCTTTATATTTCTGGGAATATAATTATGCTGTATGTTTAGTTTAGTTTTAGTGCTTATTTAATACAGTTTTGTTGTATTTTGCAATACAGTTTTGTGTATGTCTTCAACATAGCTTAATTTCCATGGTAGTTATATAATACAATTTTAGTGTATTTGTCATCGCAGGTTTGTGTAGTATTAGAATAAATTTATTGTATCTGTCATTGCATTTGTTGTATTGGAATGAGAATATTTTTTTTGTATTGTTAATTGCAATTGCTAATTTGTTAAATGTTCGCCAAAAATATTTGGATCATACAACTGCAAGTGTACATTGTAGTTTATAGAATAATAGCAAGCAAGGTCGTATTCCTCAGGGATTGATATTTGAAACACTTTTATAATAACATCGCATTCCAATTTTATTAAAGCGATGAATATCAAGTTTATATTAAAAATTGAAAATAAAAGCAAAATAAATAAATTTGCGAACCCCACAAATATTTTCAACAACTACAGGAGCAACCTTAGGCACATTCAACATGTTTCTTCAATATTAAACGCAATTAAAGTTTTAAAAACCAATTCATGCGGTTCTATGGGTTCAAGTCCTAAAATAGTTTATTCCCCTTCTACGGGTGGCGCATAAACAAAGAGATTAATAATAATTGAGGTCTCTCAATCCATCACAACTTTTATTAACTTCCTCCCCACAAAATGTAGTAGTCTCCTAAGACATTACCCCGTTTAATCAGATTCAATTTTCGTCTCGTTATAACTCACCTCCCGGATTATAGACTAACAAGTATGACATGCAAATTATTGGCCAAATAAAAAGCAATTAAGAATAAGCACTTGAATTCATAAAATAGAAAGCATGAATTAATTAAGAAAACAAATAATCATATTTAATATAAATCCACAGTTTCGATTATGCCCCTAAGATCCGAAAGATATGTCAAACATTGATTACAAACTCATAGACAAATTCAAATCAATATTATGACATCGTTTAAGCACAGACAATAGATCTTAGACATAGAAAGAAAATCCCATTCTTGTCAGGATGGATTCTCCTTCCAAGTCTTTGAAGCTCTTGTGCTCCCGTAGATGCGAAAGGCCTTGTGGTGTTCTTCGCGACCTAGCCTTCCTCTCTCAAAAGATCTTCGATTCTTGTGTTCCTGTGTAATTTGATGTGTTTTCTATGTATGAAGTGATATTGGATGATGTATGATGATGCAAATTCGTTCAGGCCTTGGTCCCCTTTATATAGGTGCTTGGAGAGCTCACTTGTAGAGTTGAAACAAGAAAGAACTCCAAGAAAACCGCTGCTGGCAGAGTCCCACATGGCCTGGTTGTGTGACACCACACAGCCATGTGGATTTTTGTCTTTTCCCATACGGTTGTGTGGTTTCACACGGTCTGACTGTGTGGGCCTGGTTTCGTCCCTATTTTCCCCACTTTACACGGTTGTGTGACACCACATGGTATGGCCGTGTGACATATTGTTTGTCCATGTTATCGTATGAATTGGCTCCTGGGGTCTCATGAAGGTTGTAGCCCTTTCTCTTAGCTTTCCATAACCACTTGAATCACCAATAGCAATTTTGTAGAGAAAGTTATGGCCAAAATACTAAACTCTGCCAGTGTTGGAAACTGTTAGCGCATTTGGACGTTTTTGAAGGAAATTCCCTTTTGTTCGACCGTCCATGCTTCTCTCCATCACATATTTGCTCGTACCTTAGCTCTTGACCTATACTTTGGAACGTGATATCTCTTTTTATCCAATTTAGCTGCATTTCCTGTAAGGAGTTACAAGAATACGCAGTATCACGCCCAACAAAGGAAACCAACCAAAACACACTGAATATGTGTGCAAATGCATCAAATATGTATCATTTTAAACCCTTAAATGCACGTATATTTTACACTCATCAAAATCCCCCAAACTTAAAGCATTGCTCATCCTCGAGCAAATTAAGAAAAAATGATATCAATGGATAAAAAGAACACACAAGAACACTATGAACATTCAATCTCATTTGACTCCATACTTAAGTAAATCATGCAATTCATAATCAAGAAGTCATCATTCATAAACTCGCCATAATCAATACTCTCTTGGGTACTTGACATCGCGACTCACAAGTAGATAGTATATTACTCGACTCTCAGAAGTGTATGGATAGTGTTTACGCTCAAATTCAATTCAGTGAAAGTAGAACTACCTTATGCTTGCAAATCGGCTAACATCTCGACCACTTTTTGGTGCACAATCTAAGAATCAAAAAGGACTTTTCATTTGGTTGTAATGTAGGCTCTTTGGTAAGGGTAGAGAAAATTTGGATTAAGTGACTTGACTTGAGCAAATAGAATTTAAGCGCACAGACTTGCAATTCACCAACCCAATTTCAGCATAATACTCATTTTTTCAAGATATGTTTCGTTTTCAAATCAACTCCACCCTTGTTTCTCCTTTTTCATTCTTAGGACATTTTGCCTATTTTCTTTTTTTACTAGCCTCAAGCTCTCTTTTTTTTTCCACGATGTTCATAATTTTTCTTTCTTTTGCTCTATTCTCTCTATGTATTTTTCAGAGATTTTCTTTCTTTTTCGAGCTTCTTTCTTCTTTCATTTACCCAGATACTGCTCATCACGCTTTCTTTTGCAAACTTCCTCTTTTTTTTCGTAAATTTTCACATCTCCCCCAGACTTATTCATTTTCTATAAGCTCAAGAAAATTTCAGGGACCAATGTGGCTAACAATAAAAGTTTTGGCTCAAAACTTGGCTAACTAGGGAATCATGAGTTCATAGGTAGGCTCAGTGGTGGTCACGGTTCCAGAACTGCCGGTTTCGATTCCAAAACTGTCGGTTCCGGTTCCAAAACCGTCGTTTTCGGTTCCTCATTTTGGAGGAACCAGAACCAGAACCGTTGCCTTATGGTTCTGGTTCCAAAACCAGAACCGATGGTTCCGGTCCGATTCTAAACCTGGTTCCTCCACGGTTTCTGTTCTGGTTTTAACCAGAACCATTTGTTTATCTTTTGATAGTTTTTTGATTTTTTTAAAATAGTTTATCAATTTCAGTTAAAACAAAAGGTAAGAAAGAAAAAGACTCGCACTTAATATTCAATTAGAATTTATACTTAATATTAATAATAATATTAAACTATTTGTATATACTATTAGAATTTTTAGTGTAAAGAATCAAAGTTCGCATAATTCGCTTACAACATTTGGTCTAAAATGTGTCTATGTAGTTACGAATATAAAATATCATAGTAAACATTTAACATTTCTTCTAGCATATGTTTACCAAATAAAAATTGTTGGTTTTAACCTTAAAAAAATGGTTCCATCACGGTTTCACCGACGGTTCTAATCGATCGTTAAAAGCGCCGGTTCTACGGTTTTTAAAATTAAGGAACCGAACCGATATCGGTCTACACGGTTTGATTACGGTTTTGGAACCGTTGACCACGGTTACGGTTTAGGAATCGTTGACTACGGTTCCGATTCTGGTTCCGATTTGAAACTCGATTTCGATTCCATTTGGCCACTCCTAGGTAGGCTTTTTAGGCTAAGTAGGCTAAACAAAGATGGCTTTAAATCATTTTCAAAAATTGCACACACACATGGCTTCACTGAAGATACCAGAGCAAGTTCTAGAGTTCTATTAATCATGAATGACACACTCAAGAATAAAAATAAGTCTACATAATATAAAGCAGTTTAAGGCACAAAAGCTCACAGGCTTATTTTTCGCAACATGCTCAAATACTCAATTTTCTCAACTAATGCTAAGCAAAATAAATGAAATATTCCCAACAATTCATCACATTACTCCCAGAAGTATGTTATCCCATTCCATAAGATGTTCATAGTAAAATCATACGGAAGGTGGGCAATTCGAAAATCTTGATTAAAAATTACACACAAAAGCAAGTAAATATGCTAAAGCGATAAACGTGCTAAAAATAAAAAAAAACTAAAAATCAAAAATAATAAAAAAAATCAAAAAATATTATGCAAATTTTTATATGCTCTACATGCAATCCTAAATGCAATGCAACATGCAAGAAAGTACTAAACTACACATTCTTGACAACCCCCCCAAACTTAAAATATGATTCGTCCCGAACATATGAGGAAATTATCAAAAGAAAAGAGGAATGCGGATTAAGTACTTACATGGATAGTTCAAATCAAACTATCTGACGGGCCACACGACCCGTATGACACCACACGGGCGGGCCGTGCGGCTCTGCGCGTCCTGCTATATGTCATGTCGTAGCCCACATGGGGGTGTGGTGGCCACACGGCCTGGCCGTGTGGCGCTGGGCGCTTCGTCCTCTCGCACGGTCTGGTCGTGTGGCCTCACACGGCCGTGTGAGATCATTTTTGTACTTTTTTTTATTTTCTATTTTTTTTACCCCCAGGGTTTGTCGCGACGTTTCTTGGGTTGCCTCCCACAAAGCGCAAGTTTTTCGTCTTCTGCAAGATTTAGATTTCTAGCATCACTTTCGTTGAATCGTGTCGGTTGAAATCTTTGAGCCCTCATATTCTGTACCATCCATCAGACGAATGGCATTGCACTATTTTCTCGGATTAAGTATCGCTCGAATTTGCCCTTTTGATGTTGGCCTCCCACGTTAGCGGTTGCGATTTGGGCTTCTTGTATCTCCAACGATTCCAGTCTCGCATTCAACAAAAATGATGTTAGAAACGAAGAAGAGAAAAAAAAATTAAAAAAATCGAAAAAAGAAGAAAAAATATTTACAAAAAATATGCTTCAATTAAGATTGAACTACTTATTGCAATATCTAAGTAGAATTTAATCAATCCCCGGTAATGGCGCTAAAAACTTGTTCGCCAAAAATATTTGGATCATACAACTGCAAGTGTACATTGTAGTTCATAGAATAATGGCAAACACGGTTGCATTCTTCAGGGATTGATATGTGAAACACTTAGTCTATAATAACATCACATTCCAATTTTACTGAAGCGACCGAATATCAAGTTTATATTAAAAATCGAAAATAAAAGCAAAATAAATAAATTTGCAAACCCCACAAGTGTTTTCAACAACTACGGGGAGCAACCTTAGGCACATAATCTTAACATTTTTCTTCAATATTAAATGCAATTAAAGTTTTAAAACCAATTCATGCAATTCTATGGGTTCAACTCCTAAAATAGTTTTCCCCCTTAGGGTGGTGTATAAACAGTAGATTAATAAAAATTGAGGTCTCCCGATCCATCACAACTATTATTAACTCCCAAAAGATCTTTGAATTGAAATACTCCCCACAAACAGGAGTAGTCTCCCGACATATTACCCTGTTTATGTCTGAATTCGATTTTCGTCTCGTTAGAACTCACCTCCCGGATTATGGACTAACAAGTATGACATGCAAATTATTGGCCAAATAAAAAGCAATTAAGAATAAGCACTCGAATTCATAAAATAGAAAGCATGAATTAATTAAGAAAATAAATAATCATATTTAATATGAATCCACAGTTTTGATTATGCCCCTAAGATCCGAAAGATGTGTCAAACATTGATTACAAACTCATAGACAAATTCGAATCAATATTATGACATCATTTAAGTACAGACAAGAGATCTTAGACATAGAAAGAAAACCCCTTCTTGTCAGGATGGATTCTCCTTCCAAGCCTTCGAAGCTCTTGTGCTCCCGTAAATTAGAAAGGCCTTGTGGTGTTCTTCGCGGCCTGGCCTTCCTCTCTCAGAAGATCTTCGATTCTTGCATTCCTGTGTAATTTGATGTGTTTTCTCTGTATGAAGTGATATTGGATGATGTATGATGATGCAAATTCGTTCAGTCCTTGGTCCCCTTTATATAGGTACTTGGAGAGGTCACTTGTAGAGTTGGAAAAGGAAAAGAACTCCAAAAAATGCGTCTGGCAGAGTCCCACACGGCCTGGCCGTGAGGATTTTTGCCCTTTCCCACGCGGTTGTGTGGTTTCACACGGTCTGACCGTGCGGGCCTGGTTCCGTCCCCTATTTTTCCCACTTCACACGGTTGTGTCATCTCACATCGGCATTTTCACATGGCCGTGTGACACCAAACGGTCCGACCATGTGATATGTTTTTGTCCATGTAATTGTCCGAATTTGCTCCTGAAGTCTTCATAAACGTTGTATCCCTTTCTCTCTTAGATTTCCATAACCACTTGAATCACCTCTATAGCAATTTTGTAGAGAACGTTAGGCCAAAATACTAAACCCTGCCAGTGTTTGAAATTGTTAGCGCATTTGGATATTTTTGAAGGAAATTCCCTTTTGTTCAATCGTCCATGCTTCTCTCCGTCACATATTTGCTCATACCTTAGCTCTTGACCTCTACTTTGGAACGTGATTTCTCTTTTTATCCAATTTAGCTCCATTTCCTGTAAGAAGTTATAAGAATACGCAGTATCACGCCCAACAAAGGAAACCAACCAAAACACACTGAATATGGTGCAAATGGATCAAATATATATCATTTTAAACCTTTAAATGCACGTATATTTTACACTCATCATTGAAGATGGCCAAAGGACAACCAAAAAGGCAACTTAATATTGGTGGTACGAGTAGTGTGGCGGGGGATGCAAATGTCCAGCCTAAGAAAAGGAGAAGGAGCAGTCGTGTTGTTAAGAATAGTGTGAAGGATTCTTTTCCCATGTTGATTACTAGGACTATGCCCAGAATTTTGGTTGAAGCTATTGTGTCTTTTACGGACAATCAAAAAGATGTTGTTGTTGAGATGGGGTTCGAGAGTTTATTATTGTTGAGAATTTCGGAGTTTCCTAGGCATCTCACCTACTGGATAACCGAGAATTTCAATCCTATGAGTAGTGAATTGATTTTGGCAAACGGGAGGTATCTTCACATCGAGAATTTCAATCCTATGAGTAGTGAATTGATTTTGAAACCTTACTATTTTTGAAACTCTCTCGGTTGCATACTATATATTGGACATGAATGTCCTTGTTTCTGAACCTTCATGTTGTACTTGTTCGAATGTCGAATCCACTATAGGAGCCATATTCCCTATAGAATTGCACGCCTTTTTCTAATGATTCAAATTCCATTCCGATGCGCGGTATTTTTTCTTGTTCAACTATCGGAATCCAGTATTTTGTTAAACCAGGCGAAAACTCTAGTCTTTCTTTGTTGTAACCTGCGTTATCTGATACAGTAAACAGTTAATTAGAATACCAAAGCAGATACGTAATTGTGTAGTGAAGTTTAGTATACCAAATTATATATGCATACACAACATCATAGCTAAATATACAGTACAATAAATTTAAATATTTGATATATATACATATACAGTTGAATGACATTATATGTACATTAAAATACAACTAAATATGCAATTTTTTCCTTATAACATTTGTTCAAAGTATCATGGAAGGTGATCTATGTTTTTATATGCAAACAGTTTAATAATACTATACATACAATACATCGTAGCTAAATAAACATTGCATTATATTATTTATACAATACCACGTCCTTAAATATGCAGTAATTTCTTTTCAAAAAAAAATTACGCAGAAATTTGTTACTCGGTTGTGTTTGAGAATTAACATCAGAAGCATTAACGGAGCAAACTATTTTGGTAGTATCAAGGGACGTGTGCTAGATTTTTAGAAAATGACTAAATAATGTTATACATACACTACAGTATAGCTAAATATGCAGTACATTAAATTTAAATATTTTATATATGTATATATACAATAAAATGACATTATATGTATATTAAAATATAACTAAACATGCAGTTTTCTGCTAATAACGTTTGTTCAAAGTATCATGGAAGGTGTTCTAGGTTTTTACATGCAAACAGTTAAATAATACTATCTATACAATACATTATAACTTTAAACAAACGTTATTAGCAGAAAACTGCATGTTTAGTTATATTTTAATGTAAACAATTAAACATAGATTTTATATTATTTATACAATACCATTTTCTTAAATACACAGTAATTTGTTACTCGTCTGTGTTCGTAGAATTAACATCAGAAGCATGAATGGATAGTATTATTTTCTAAACGATAATTGCCAATAAAATATAAAAACATAAACGGATTATAGGGATATATATATTCACCTTGCTGTAGATTGAAATCTTCGGTATTATCTTCCATGGTGATGCTTGTTATGTTTTTTGATATTTTTTCCGGCACCAACTTTGTATGATCTTCTGTTTTTCGCTCACCTGTAAATCTCTTTCTTTTCAGATGTTATCGTCTATGGGAGGCTCTTCTTAACGAGATTGTTGTTTTTTGGGCTCTATTGGGTTTTGATTGCTATTAGTTTGGAAAAAATTTGTTGCCAATATTTAGTGTATATCACATCCTATAATCAAGGGACGTATGATTCATGGGTGATCTTTTATTTAAATAGTCAATTATACCCCTACTAATTATGATTAATGATTATTAATTTAAATTTCGGCCATTAAATTTGGACTCTCAATTGAAATGTATCAATAGTTTGGATGGATCCCCACTGTCTCATATGAGGGGGGTGTCCCATTTGAACCATTTCATATATATATATATATATATATATATATATAATGTGGTACGTTATAACCTGGCACATTATATATCTTTGCTATTATATCATGGCATATAACGTGACACGTTATATCGTGGCATATTGTTACACGTTATAATACGGTATGTTATACCTATTTATATATATATATATATATATATATAAATATATATATCTATTACGTGTTAACATGAAATCTTTCACCATTTCTACTTTAAACTTTTGGTATTAAAATTTTCACTTTGTACAAATATTTCATCTTGTAGCATTTTGTGTAGAAGATAGAGGAGTAGAGAGATAACAAAATAAAGAGAAGGTATTTTAGTCACATAAAGAATACCTACCTATTTTTTGCTTTTGCATTCAAGAGTCAATGATATTTGGGTAAAAGAACTATAAAAGTGGGTAGAAAATATAACTTTTTATCTATATGTTAGAAAAGCTTTTATCCAATTCAAAGTGGTTACTTTCAACTATTTGCTCTTAGGTTTTAAGCTTAATAATTTAATTGTTAATACAATCATATGTTTGTCAATATTTCATTACTGTTCACATAAAGACTTTAATTTTTTATAATCGTTAATATCAGTTCGTATTTTTCGCTTTTGAATTCAACAAGTTGCTTAATAACTTATGTTATTATTCATATATTTGAAACACATGCATTACTATTAGTGTTAAAGCTTTACTTTGTCAAATTTTGCAACATTAGTCTTTTAATAAAAACTAGCCTTTTGCCCGTGCGATACACGAGTGTGTATATATGAGGTGTCCTTTTGAACTGTGACATGTGCATTTTTCTAATAGTTGTACGAATTATATGTCATGCATTGTAATGAATTAATATAGAATCAAACAGTAGCCATGTTTAATGTTTTTTATTGATAAAGTCAAAAACGAAAAATATCATACCTCAAAATTATAAATAAAAAATACATTAAGTCTAGGGTGGCCACTTGTTAGGAACCGCGGTTGCCTTTTCTCATTTTGGAGGAACCGGAACTGAACCATTTCTTACTTGCGGTTCGGTTCCAAAATCGGAACCGATGGTTCTAGTCCGGTTCTAGACCCGGTTCCTCCACGGTTTCGGTTCCAGTTTAAACCGGAACCGTTTGTTTATCTTTTGATAATTTTTTGATTTTTTTAAAATAGTTTATCAATTGCAATTAAAAAAAAAGGAAACAAAGAAAAAGACTCGCGCTTAATATTCAATTAGAATTTATACTCAGTATTAATAATAATATTAAACTATTTATATATACTATTAGAATTTAGAGTATAAAAAATCAATTCGTATAATTCGCTTACAATATTTGGTCTAAAATGTGTCTATGTAGTTACGAATATAAAACATCATAGTAAACATTTAACATTTCTTCTAAAGATATGTTTACCAAATAAAAATTGTTGGTTTTAACCTTAAAAAATGGTTCCATCACGGTTCCACCGACGGTTCTAATTGACGGTTAAAAACCGCCGGTTCTATGGTTTTTGAAACTAAGGAATCGAACCGACCGGTCACGGTTCAGTTCGGTTTAGGAACCATTGACTATGGTTTAGGTTAGGTTTTGAAACCCGTTTCGGCTCCATTTGATCACCCCTAATTAAGTCTATGTATTTGTGTTCGATCTTTGAAAACTGATTTTTCATAAAACTGCACAGGTGCACCTTAATGATCCATTTCTTTTTAGTCATGTTTATATTCCCAATAAGTGTGAAAGTATGTGTCATACTTTTTTAAAGGTTGTAGTAGTATTCGAATGCAAAATTATTTTCCAAAGTAGTTCGTATGTGTAGGAGAACTAAGTATGTTAATTAAGAAAATATGAGGCAATAAAACATAGTTTTGACAATATTATTGATATTATTATATTTATTTTTTTGAGATATTTTTACTTTTGCAGATTGTATCATGTATTTTATTATTCACGTTGCCAAGTCAATTTTTAAATTTTAAAAATTTTATTATGGGGATTTGTATTGTATTATTTGGAATTCTTAATTATTATGTTCTATTCGGGATCTCATATTTGGTATTTTCAAACTGTGGGATGAACAAACTGTATTTTAATAAAAAAAAAATATTGATTGCAATAAGTTTAGAATATCAATAAATTATTAAATATTAAATTATGGTTCATAATATGCCGAAAAGCTTATCAATTATAAAAATATAAGTATTCATATCACTTTTTTTATATAGTGACCTTCTTTATTTTTAGAGTAATAGGATCTCGTGAGACAGCCTCTTACCGTGAGACCGTAGGAATTAATCACAACCGCTCTCATTAAATAATTGATGGCTGAGATGAGAATGAATAAAATTAGATTAAATATTTAATTTAATCACAAAAAGGGTAACATCAGTAAAATCACAATAAAATGTAACCTTCTTACCATTAAATGTTTATGAGATAAAAATGGAAATAAAATCAAATAATATCAGTTATGTTCCATATATATATATATATATATATATCAATCCCACAAAAATTGACATCATAATCAAATATCTCTCTCATAAATCCAAAATTAACGCAGAACATAATTATTATGACTTTAGTGCATATTTTGAATGACTATACTCCACAGTTAATTGTTGTTTAATGCATACATGTTTATAATATACTACATATTCATACTTTATTTGGTGCATAGATAGTAATGAGATGATATTAAGTTAAATAGTTTTTTTATGCATATATAGTTATGAGACAACACATAGTTAGTCGTTATTTGATGCATATATAATTATGAGACAATTCGTAGTTAGTTATCGTTTGATGCATAATTATTTGTTATTTGATGCATATATAAGTGTAACACAATGCATAGTTAGTTATTGAATGATGTTCGATATAATTGCATACTTGGTTTGAATAAACTGCATATTTAGAATACATATATTCCTTATATTGTAGAAAACTTATTGCATAATTATGTTCATTTTTGTGCATATATAAAGGGAACGTATTGCATATTTAGAATCAATATGATGCATATGTAACATAAACTGAATAGCAGGAGATTTCATATCAGATATCCAATCCCTTAAATCACGGAAGTAAATAGTCACGCTTCTTAAAAAATTTGTCAAATAATGAAAGTTCTAAAATATCCTTAATGAAGAAAAATTAATAATGAAATAATTAAAAATTCGAAATAATCTCATCCATTGGTTTTGACAAATAAATGCTTAGGATTCAATGTCTTACACAGAGACCCCCGCCTCATTTGATCCAATCCCATTTTTTAGAAATAAAAATACAAAATTAATTATTAATTAGGAAAGTATGGATTATCTAAAAATCCGATTTAATGAAACTAAGAAATTATATTTTTTAAATTAAGAAAGTATAAAAGTTGTTGTCAGATTAATTTTACATTAATAATTAGAACCTACTAAATTATGTTGGGTGAAAACCCGATTTATTGAAAATAAAAAATTGCAATAGTCAAAATAATGAATATACAAATTGTTCAATAGTACGAATGCATAATTCTTAAAACCCACTATAAAATAAAATTTTGAGTAAATATTTTTTGTTATATTCATTTTTTATTTTATATATGCAATATGGATGTCAAACTGAATATTGTAAAAAGATGATTAATTTGATATATTATATGTAAAAAGAAAAATAAAAAGACAAATATAATAATTAATACATAATACACGCATATTTGGAAAATCAATTAATGTGGTACACAAATTTGAAAACCATAAAATTACAAATATGTTTTTACCTTTTCTTTTTCCAGACTTTTATTACATTTTATAGGAACAAAAAATGGGCGTGAAAATTTTATGGTTACTATTTTGAGAATAGTCTCTTTTTATATATATAGATTTCTAGTGTTTCTTTCTTTTCTTCATATAAAAATATAATTATATGAGATTACTTTTTTTATTTTGTTTTTGTGTACAATGCCTTGGGAGGAGTGGGGACGGTGGGATTTGATCACAAGTCAATATTCTATGTTACAAATGTTCTACTAACTAAACTACAATCAATTCCCAATTAAACCAAGTAGGAATGACAAGTTTGTCGATTTGGAGTTTGGACAAAATCGAGATCCGCCTTGCCAAGCAAAAGTTGGACCCGACCAAAATTCGACGTGTTCAACCCTTTTAACCCACAAACATTAATGTATATTTTGTTTATATTCATTTATATATAGTAAAACTAATAAATTCACACACGACATTAACACGGTATATACTGAATACACTATAACTATAATATAACATGAGTAATAAAATATTTTAGCATGAAAAAAATTATATTTCCAACACAGATATACAATAATAAGAAATAAGAAGAGTAATTTGTCCTTTGATGAAGCGATTTAAGTCAAAATAAAAATAAATACATTACATAAATGATATTCTTGAAAATAAAAATGTTTGTGTAGCGGGACGGGTCCAAATAGGACCGTTACCCACCCCAAACTCATCAGATTTTAAAAACTAAAACTCCGAAACCGTCCCGAGAACTATTTTACTGAATTTGGACCCACCTTACTCGCTACGGATCCGGGTTTAAACCCGCCCCAACAAAATTGCATTGTTAAAAAATTCAACATATAAGAACTTCTGCTTGAGACTTGCCTTCTAGCAAGTAGTCAAGAAAGAATTCAGATATCACAAAAATTCGCAGCAAGTTGAGCAATATTTCATATTTTGAACAAAATGATTAATGTTCTTCCGTACAATATTATCCAAAATACCTATTTTATTTGTAAAAATGTGAAAAATAATCTTTTCCTCACATTAAAATATAAGGGATTATCATACTCTGGTTTTTTTATCTGGCCGCCAAAAGTCTTTCTTACCAACAAGAAACTGATCTTGATGTACACTTATCGACCAATGAAGCGATTTCAATATCAGTGTAACCTTCGTAAGCATTTCCATCGTGTCTTGAACTACCAGATATCCACCCGGTCTCAGTATCCGATCCATCTCCGCAGCTACTTCAATTATATCACATCTGACAACAAAATTGCACAAGCACATCAGCCTAAAGTTTCAATAATTAGAGATCGGAAAATATTAGGGGTGGCAATTCAGGTCATTAGATTAGGTTCGTGTTTGGTTTCGAATTGATTTCAGGTTATTCTCAGAATACATAAAAAAATTACGCAAAATATAAAATCACTATGATTTGAGACAAATTGGTAATATCGATCAGATTCGCTTTTAGTCGCGTTAGGTATACGTGTTTCTCTCAATAACTTCAGGCCGTGTTATTGTCTCATGTCAGCAATTGTCATCCCTAGAAATATTATCTTTGATGCGTAACTATGAAGCATATGGAGAAAAAGAAGTTTTGGGTGGTACCTCTTCGTCAAGTTTCCAAAGAGGAAACTTGAATGTAGAAGATCATATGTTCTAGGGTATGTATTAAAAGATTCACACCAATCATGGTAAATCCCAATCAGCCCTCTATCAAAAATGACGGATAAAGTATCCGGTTCGTGAATGGGAACGACGTTCATCACCCAAACGGGTTGATTAATAAGTGCAGCAGCAAACCTGTAAACATCATGGGAAATGAAAAGGGAGATTTAATATATACGGATAATTACAAAAAAACATCCTTCAGGTTTGGGTTAATTACCAAAAAAACAGAAGTTTTTGAAAATTACAAAAAACCCTTGAGGTTTGATTCCATTTTACATTTCAATCCCTTCATAAGCAAAAACATTTCAAACAGTTCTATACATTTGTAAAAATATTGCAACTACTCTCTTACACTCAACACAGAATCAAACGACAAGGGTGTTTTTTGTAATTTTCAAACATCTCTCATTTTTCTTGTAACACGAGTTGTTTTTGTAAATATCTCTTTTATTATCAAATGGTTTTTTTGTAATTTTCAAACATCTCTGGGTTTTTTGGTAATTAACCCAAACCTCAAGGGTAGTTTTGTAATTATCCCTAAAAAAGGTAGAGATAAGGATACTTTTTCCGGTTTATCTTACCCTCCATAACCTGCATTCATATCCATAACATTCCTTACATTCGACCAATTAAGATCAAGACCTCCTAGGTAAACTTCTGAGACAAGTGCAGACCAGTGTCTGGTGTCGCCTTTGAAGGTTTCTTCAGCATCTGGTTCCAAAGATAGGCTCGGAGGTTTATCGCTGAGCCTTACGGGCCATGGTGAAGGCCATTTGAGGGACTCGTCTCGAATTGGCACGAGGCAACTGTCAAGAGGCACGTACCTATTTCCGGAATAAATGTTAAGGGATGATGTTCAAGATAACTACAGTAAGATAAGGGAAAACTACAAATACTATCCTCAAACTTCAGTCTCTCAAATATTTTTTATTACAGTTACCCCTTGACATTTGATTCTATTTTACAAACTGCACCTTCTTGAGGGCCCCATTTGTAGCTTTGAAAGAAAGCTGCAACTTTTTTGTAATTGGGTTGAGCCTTGGGGGTAGTTTTTGTAATTGGGAAAATAATTTCTTATTTCATTTAACTTGGACTATTTTTAGATTTAGTCCCCCAAATAGTTACCTTTAGATTTTGGTCCAATATCTTTCAAAAATTTGAACACTTAGTCTTATTTTGACTGAAATTGTGTAATTTAATGAAAATTACATATTATGGCAGGTTAGGTGCAAACATGTTAAAAAAAAAATTGGGGATTTTGGTGGTTTTGCGCAAAAATTGCCACTAAAACCATTAAAATCTCCAAATTTTGTGTGCCAATTTTTGATGATTTGACGTGTCAATTTTGCATCAAATCACCAAAATCCCTAAATTTCTTAGACACATTAGCACCCATCGGCCCTAGTTAGCAATTAGGGTAAATTACACAATTCCCGTCAAAATCTAACTAAATGTCCAGATATTGGACCAAAATTTAAAGGTGACTACTTAGAGGACTAAATTTACAAGCAATCCCAGTTAAAGGACCGAAAAAACTATTTTCCCTTTTGTAATTTACTATAAAGATAGTGATCCTCAAATTTCAGCAAACAATACCATGAATTGTTGGGCCTAGTCAACAGATCACAAAGTGGTGGGTTATTCTCTTTCGATTCTGATAGCAGGAAGATGTCACGGGCTTTTGGAATATAACTATCCCAATTTGAGAAGAATCGACGTAGGTCTTTGCCGCTATGCTCCAGCAAATTGATTCTGACAGAGCTACCATAGCTGCAAGAAACAGTAATAAGAATATTCAACACATGTCAACTGCGCACAGAATACGACTAAATACTATTTGTTCTGCGAGTAGTAAAAAGTCTGGTAATGACACTTAAAACTACTCATTCAAATGCTTAATTCATCTACAAATAGTCATCCCAGGTTTATGGCCTATGGGGTCTGTCCCCTAACGGTGTATTTGAATTGAAGGATTTTGATTCAGAGATTACTTGTGGAAAGGATTTCAAATGACTTCATCTAAGATGAAATTGAAACTCACCACAATCACTCAAAAAAGTATCTAAAAATGGGATATGTTCCCATTTTCAAACCCCTATTCTCAGTTTTATACTATTCATAGAAATAGAAATATATTTGTTTGATGTATTTTCAATGACAATAACTCATTTCTAAATCTATATTTTCTTTTTAAAAAAACTTATTGTTCACTTATTCTCACAATTTTCAAACCTATCTTTAAACCAATTCATCTATATTGTCATTCAATCGCTTCCACACCATCATGTCACCATCTTCCCACCTTCCCAGTTAATACAACTCACTAAACTATGAAAAAGATACTTTTAGAAACACATCCAAACATGTCTTTACTTCTATCACGTACTTTCATGCACAAAAATAATTATTAAAAATATTTTACCATACATCATTTCATTTCTAAACCTATAAATATTTTCATATCTCAATTTCATCCAAATATATTTTCAATTCTCATACAAAAACCAATACAAGCAAAAATCTCAATGGAAATAAGTGAAAATGGAAAATCTCAATCAAAACACGACCATACGAAGCCTACGGATTTGAAATCCAGTGTATCCAAACAAGCTCAATAGATTTGTTATTAAGATTTGAAATCCTTAACTTCAAACCCATCGATCCAAATGAACCTAATTGATCTTGTTTCAGGAGAAAACGAATGAGGAATTAAATTGAATCACTTACATTTCCAGACACCCTGATGTTTTTCATCCTTCTTATAGACGGGTGTGGCCGACCATATAAAATATCCTCCAGGCCTAAGAATTCTGTTCAGTTCCATCAAAGGTTTTCCACCTGTAATATTCTAATTATTACCCATTCGATAAATCGTAGCAAAAAGATAGAACTGAAATTGTAAAAAAAAAAAAAAAAAAAAGAGTAATACCATCGCCGTCCCAGTGAACTCTGCACCTCGCGCAATGAATCACATCGTAAGAATTATCTGGAAATGTCAGCCTTTGTGTTCCGATGACTGAGAGCGTAGCAGGAATTCCCTTTCAAGAGCAAACTGAATTTGAGCTTCGTGTTCATCCTTTGGGGCGAAAGACATTGTAATGACGTTTTTGTCCAGCAAAGCACCGCCGAAGCTAGCAACACCACAGCCAACATCTAAAACTACCCTTGTTTTCTTCCCCCATTCAATCACTGGTAAAATCTGGAGTGACAAAAACAACACAATATCATGATCAATCTAAAGGACATAGAATGAAATGCAAATAACAGATATCAGATACACATTAAAAAAAAATTGAGGTTTGATTCTATCTTAAATGTAAGGGGATTTCTATAATATTTTTACAAACATAAAGGGGGTGGTTGAAATGCTTTTGCTTTTAAAGGGGGGTAAAGTAATATAGAATCAAATCTCAAGATGATTTTTGTAATTTTCAAAAATCTCTGGGTTTTTTTGTTATTAGCTCAAACCTCGGGGGTAGTTTTTGTAATTATCCCTAAAAGAAACGAAAAGCACACTAACAAACTTCAAATCAGAAAGAAAGCAATAAAATCCTTACTCATCCACATATGTTGCTCCAATCAATACCCCCAACTAATTGTTAACATATATACTTGCGTGTCCCCCACATACCAACTCTTAGGACGAACCGTGCAGTAACATAAAAAGCAATAAGCAGAATTGCAGAACTGTAAAACTTTTCTAACACACTCCCTAGCCCAACGAGTAAATCCATTGGTCGTTTTATATAAGAATTTTGGGCCGAGAATAAAATTGAAAAGTAAATTAGGAAGTGTGTTACCTTTACAATAGACTCAATGTAATAATTGACTCCATTCTTGAATTGTGTGCCGCCACCAGGGAAAATAAAATAATCATCTGATTTCAATACCCAACGCTGGTCCTTCTTATATTCGACAAGCTTAGGATGAGGGACATTGCTGTACCATATCTGTGAAAACACAAATCAAACCAATGTTGTTGTATAACCAAGGATCCATTTAATAAAGTTCCCAGCATAGACATGGTGAAACATTCGTCATTTAATCTGCTTCAGGTTCTAAGTCAAAATTACATAGAAGCGAAGCAGCAAGTCATGTAATACACCCATAGGCCATAACCATTAACAACACTACTATACAGCCTATTAAAAATAGGCAAAATTAATGTTTATAGAGCAGTGAAAGCTCAATCCATAAACCACATTTTTGTTTCATAGCAACAATAGTTAGCAAAGTTAACTCAATGACAACTGTAAAAAGAATTTAAAATTCATCACCCAAGAAACTATGAAAAGAATTACATACTGAATCTATATCAGATTGTTTTTCAGGAGAATAGCCATCATTTATAGAGACTGTAGACGCTACATTACCAAAATTGCTTCAAGAAAAACAAAGTTAAAAAGTCAAATTTGTTCTATTCATTAACATATGATCATGTTTGGCATCACACAATATACAACTTATCACAAACATCAGATTGCAACTATTCAAGATTTTGATCCAAGAAGCTTGGGCAAGACTTAGAAATTCCACGGGAACGAGAGGAAAATTAAAAGAAAACCCCCAAATATACAAGAACATAAACCTTACCACCAAAGAATGAATGATCTCACCATGTCCCTGCTCTTAGGCCATGGAACCGGAACTTTGTAACCTTGAGGCAGAGGAATCAAACACCTCGGAGTCGGGTCGGGGCAATGCCTCTCTCTGTGCTACATATGCTTACGAGACCGCAATGCTTTAATCGCCTTCCAATTATCCAAACACGGTATATAATCGACCGCCAATGGTCCATCGCACAGCTGCCACTCCACATCCACCACCTGATTATCATCATCGGCCGCTGCCTCTGCCGCCGCAGCGTTATCTACAGTATCGTTATTCGCATTGCTACTGATATTGGTAATTGCAGAGTCAGTGCTCGGCGAAATGCCACTGTGAGGTGACGCGTTGGAAACTGGAGGGATTGTCGGGTCGGATGAAAGCGGGCCGGTCTGAGCGAGATTGGTGGTGATGGGTATGGGGGATTGGGAGCTGGAGATGAGGAGAAAAGTGACGAATATGAGTAAAAGGAGAAAAGCGAATATAAATGGGTATTTCCTATCTTTCAAGATGCCGGGCACTGCTATCGCCATATTATCGATTGCAAAGTTTCTTGTTCTGGATCTTGATTTCCCTGACAGAAATCTAGAGAGCCGAAAATGATTGGAGTCTGAAAAGGGTAAAAATTTCAAAAGGAGATGGTCAATAATTCTTGATTATTGATTTTGAAAAAATGAAAAGTGGTTGATTATTGGGAGGAAACAAAAAAACATGATGGGGTTTGGTGGGCCCACCGCGGGGTGGATGTGGGGGAAGAAAGAGGGAATATCTAGGAATGAGAATGACTGTTTTTATGCATGGCCTCGGCATTGGAGTGTACACATTTTTAACTGCATGGATTTCTGGAAATTGCAGGTCGGCTATGGGGTTGGAGCTCCGAGGAAGGAGAGTGAAATTCTCAGATCCGGGTGATTTTTCTTTTTTTTTTTATCGAGTGCACAAATTTCTTTTTTCTGTTTTCTTTTTTTTTTTTTTTGGATGAAGATAAGTTCTTTTTTTCGGGATGTGCCTCAATAAGTCCTCCACCCTGTTACCACAAGGATTCGAACTTCTACACTGTGGGTGTCAACAAATAGACAACACGTCACTCAGATCCTTTACCAATTAAGTTATGCCCCAGAGGCATAATCTTTTCTTTTTCTTAATTTCTTCTTGTGTGGTGGTAGGCATTGAGATTTTATTATATTCTACTTATTTTAAAATTATCATTGAGTTTCAGAATTAAATAAATTGATTTAATTAATAAAAACAAGTATAACATTATTAGTAGTCACATTATAATATTAGCAATATTAGCAATGAAAAGAATGTATTTTGTAAACTATAGAAGTGAAAACCAACATTTCATAATTTAAACCACATCTAGTTATTAGAACATTAAATCATAAATTGTTTTTGGAGTCATCCAATAAAAAATAGGGATATTTGAGAAATTGCTTCTCCATTGGGCATCAATGAAAAATGTTCATCTCATTGCCTACCTAATTACAAACCTCACTGCCCACCAAATTTTGTTCAAAGAAAAAATCAAATTCGCAAATTTTTTGCACATTTAAAAATAATTACAGCTATATACTCATTTTGTATTCTATATCTGACAATGTCAAATTCTACCGGTTCTAAAAATCCTAATCAGGTTAGTATTGATGGTGTTTATTATACTTAATTGAATTTGAGGTTAAATTTATTTTGAAAATGGTAAATTGGCCAGACTTTTAGGATTTTTAGAACGAGTATAAATTGACATTGTTAGATATAGTATAGAGAACTCTTTAATATGATGATGGAGAGTTTGATGTGTTTTGGGTGAGACAACTCTTTAATCCAGATGGGGATGGGTGGAACAGAGACCTTGTCTTTTTAATACTTTCAATTTGGAGGAAGCTAACAACATTCTGCAGATTCCTCTTGATCCTGAAGGTGGGAGAGATAGGCTGGTCTGGCATTTGGAGAAGACTGGGAAATTTTCAGTGTACTTTGCATATAAGTGTCTTCTTAAGGCCAAAACCCTGATGATTGACAAGCCGGAAGCAAGAGGAGCTTCAAAATTTAAATCTTGGTAGAATAGGTGCTGGAACCATAACATCAAAGGCAAAGTTAAACACTTTCTTTGGAGATATCTTCATAACTCCTTGCCAACGACTAATCAACTTAGGAAAAGAAAAATTTGTTGCTCCAAAATCTGCATGCTCTGTGGTAATCAGTAAGACACATTAGCTCATCTTTTGTTTCAATGTGAAAGAACTCAAATTGTTTTGAAGATTGCACTTGTGAATTGGAATGATACTTTGGGAGATTCCTTTTCAATTAAAGGATGGTGGCAGGATGTGTGTGTGCTAGATAGGAGTTGTGTGTCCCACGATCGCATCCAATTATCAATTTATATATTGTGGTGGTTGTGGAAAACGCATAATATTTTGATTTTTGAGCAAGTTAGATGGAAGGAGAAAAATATTGTGGATCGTGCAATTCGTGAATGGCAACGATTTAAAAGTGTTTCTAAGAAGAAGAAAGGGCATGAGATTCCGTCTTTAACTCCTTCTTTGGACATTGCATTGGGACCAAACTTTCAGGTGGTCAGTGGTGTGGTGCAGAAGGACAGGAGACTCGGCTTTGGAGGCTGAATTAAAAATGAGAGTGGCAATCTAGTATACGCATAGGCTGATATAAAGGATGACATGTTATTCAGTGGATGTTCAGTTGATTGGTATCCGACAAGCAATGTGTTATGCTCATAGAAAAGATCTCAAGAAGATAACCCATATATTTAGATGACAAGGATATTGCGGGGAAGCTCAATAACAAAGCGTCATTGGACTTTGGAGAATCGCTAATAGCCAAATACAAATTTTTGTTATGGTATCTTTTTTATTCTTGTATTTTTTATGTTGTGGATCAAAAGAGTAGGAATATCTGTAATAGATTAGCTCTTTTGGCCTTTGATAATCATGACTTGTTGTCTTGGGATGATACATTTCCCGATTGGCTCTAGTTTAGCCTTTTCGGTCATAAGCGATGGGCTTCGTGCGTTTGTAAGTTTTTCGGTGAGTTTTGATTAATGGAAAAGTCATCGTTAGGAAAAAAGATATAGTATAGAGAATGAGTATATAATTGTAATTGTTCTTGAGATGTGCAAAAAACTTATAAACTTGATTTTTTATTCGAATAGAATTAGGTGGGCAGTAGAAATATAGAGGTATAATCAAACTTTAATACTTTGGGGAAATTTTTCATTAATGCCCAGGTGGATAGGCAATTTTTCAAATTTCCTAAAAATAACAAGATTCACAATTTTGTAGAACAAAATGAATGCCCCCAAGACTCCCAAAGTTTATGCTCAAAATCACAATCTTGTAACCAACTAGATGCAGCTAGTTGAAGAATAAATAATTATGGGTTTGACATTGTAGCCAAAACTGGGGGGGAAAACTGTTTTTGTAGCATTAGTGAGAAAAACCAAGCTTCACCCTGTAAATGACTTTTTGATATCAATTTCTTAAACAGAGAAGTAAAAAAACATACAAAAATGTGATTTTCAGGAACATAGTTTATGGGTAAAGCAAGCCTGGAAAAGTAGGTTATGTTTTTTCAGAACCAATAATAAATGGCGTCAAACTAAAATGGGTTCATTGCAAAAAATACCCTTGCGGATCAGTTTAATTATAAAAAAAATCATCTCTCTCTCAAAATTATAAATAACCCCTTACTATTTATTTTTATTGAAAAATCACACGATCAAGAGGAAAGTTTTTGTTAATTAAATATAAACCTCAACATCGTGTTTATAATAAATTCAAATGACTTCATCTAAATCCACCACAAATTACTTAAGAGTTAAGAAATAGTTTACAATGGGAGCTTATGGATTTGAAGTCCTAGCTAGCTTCAAATCATCAATCCAAATGAAGCTTAGGGGGTATTTGAGGTGTTTGTAATTTTGAAAGATAATCAAATTGGATCATTTTATAATTTGACCAAATTTCAGGGGTAGTTTTTGTAAATTACCCAATTAAATTTCAAGTTCTAAATTGACATGGATATATAGTCACATTGGCAATTATCAGAACTTGAGGGCTTCAACCAAGGAACCCCAAATTAAACTTTGATTTCCTTGTCACTTCAACGTACCTCTGAGTACTAAGTTTAGGGATGCAATGTAACTGAATCAAGCCGAGCTTTTGAGTATTTGAGTTTGGCTCGTTTATTATCGAGTCGAACTCGAGCCTGAATTTATCGAACATGTTGATGGCTTACGAACTTTTTCGAGCTTTATAGAGCCTAAACGAGCTTGGTAAATATTAATTAAAAATTAAATTGTTCTTCAATTTATTACAAAAATAAAATTATTTATAGTTAAAATTCATAACATATTTATTAAAACTTATAAGTTTATTCAAAAAAAATTATTGAAATATTTTTATATAATCTAAATTAAAAATATGAAAAATTAAAATTAAAATTAAAATCAAATTATTAGTTTAATTTATACGAGCTTACTATCGAGCCTATTCATGAGCTTATTAACGAGCCTATTCACGAGCTAACAAACCGAACATCTCTAAGTTTGAGTTAGGTTCGTTTATTTTAATGGGCCTCATTAAACGAACTCGAACAAGCTTTTATCGAATCGAGCTCCGAATAACTCACAAGCGGCTTGGTTCATTTGCAGGCCTAACTAAGATCGTCTTCATAACAGATACAATCTTGAGGCACGAAATTCTCATATCAAATAAAACCACCAAAAACTCTACAATCCAAATCTTCCTATCATGCTGTGTAATGAAATTTACCAAAAGAAAAAAGGGAAAAGTTGAATTCACTAGATGAATCCAGCCTATTTTATAAACCAAAACAAGTTAGATTCAAATTCAATTGGGTTAGCTAACACAGGTCAATTTAGGATCCATCTCATGAAACTAATCCGTAAAACCGCCTCGTATGAGTTTTGGTCTTATAATATATTTATAAAATATTATTGAGGAAATTGTGAGAATTACCCACATTGAATAAGTCAAACTCTTTTTTGACCTACAAGATAACAAACTATCTTTTCTACCCACTTTTGGTGTTCTTTTATCAATTTACCTTTAAAAGTAGTTTCACTTTATTAAAAGTAGATCTAACTTTATCTTCTCTCTCTTTCTTCTTCCACCCACCCCACTTTATTCTCTCTCTAATTCTTTTCTAACTCACCATATCTTCTTCCACCCACCCATAAACTAGTCGAAGACAACAAAAAAGAGGTAATGTATTTTATCTGTTAAATTGCTTATATTTGTTCATGTTGTTATTTATGTAGATAAAAGTCTTAGATTTAAGATTTCATTTCTTCTCAGTTTGTGAAAATTTACACTTTTAAATTTTAGATTCAGACTTAGATTCAGATTTAGAATCATGATTCTCATGTCACGTTATATAGTATATAACACGTTATATACTATATAACGTGTTATACATATCACGTTATAAATACCGTGATATGTATAACACACTAAACTATATAACGTGATATGTATAACACGTTATATAGCATATAATGTGTTATATATAACACGTTAAACTATATATGACATATAATTTAATTTATATAACGTTATATATGTATATGTAAATAACGTGATGTAATAAAAATGTGTTATCACTTTAAATTTTAATTTATATAACGTGATATTTTCCACAGATGAATTCTGGATATATTTTTGTTTGATTTGGGGGACATTGGGATGGTTTGAAATATAAAAATGGTGAAGAGGAGCTATATGTGTTGAACCGGGTAAAATTTATTATGATGATTTACTGGACGAGATCTATGGAGTTGTTGAAGCTGATAGGACCATATACGAATGTATAATGTACTCTTTTTTGGATATTCCCGGAAATAAGATTGTAAAGTTAAAGCTGAAAAATGATCGTGACATTGATCGTGCTTTTGCAAACACCGATTTACCCGTTGTTTTCGTTACCGTAAAAATAAAAAATATTGAGACAACCTCACACGATGTGGTGAGTAGTCAGTCTGAGGGTAATCAAGTTGGGAATGAGCAAGGTGTAGGGGGAGATTTTATGCAGCTAATGGCTTCACCAAATTTCATGTGTAGCCAAATGTTCTGGGTTGGAACTTCCAACAATATACAATATTCAATCCCTGTCATGCAGGATCAGATTGGGTTCCAACCCTATTGTGTCCCTTCTACGCATACATCGAATGTTGACCAACCCAACCCAAGTGCTCCAGAATCTAATATTGATCAATCTATAGAGGGCGTAGTCCCCAATGGTATAGAGGATTGTTATCCTGATTTCGGTTGTGATTGGGGTGAAGATAGATCAAGATTTATAGAAACAGATCAGGAGGGCGATAATAATGATACTACTGATGATGAAGGTAATAATCATCTTGCAGATGATAATGTCGCCACTGATGGCGATGGTGGTGATGATAATGAGGGTAATAATCATTTTGAAGATGACCACCAACGTGCTGATTTTGAAGAATTTTGTGAGTGGAGACGTAGACAAAGAGAAATATTTGCAGAGACTCCAATTGAAGAAAGAGTTGTTCAAAACAACACCGTATCAATAGAGAATTAAAGTCAAATTCCAAATATCCACACAAATGTCCGGGTTGAGGATACTGAATGGGATTACAATAGGGAAACAACAGCAACTCGTGCATCACAAGGTTGGGTAATCCCAGTTGCACCATCACACGTGTCACCCCAGCGTGATGAACCTGGCAGATTGGAAGCATCAGGTGGTACACTGCGGCAAGGTGCAACATACATGAGCAAAGCTGATTTGGAGATGGTTGTTGGCATGTATCACATTGAAAATCAAGTTGAGTACCGAGTTGAACGCTCAGATAGGTCTCGTTATAATGTGATGTGCAGATATGAACGTTGTCCTTTTAGAATGCGTGGACATGGAAAAAATTATATGTGGAGAGTAGGAAAATTTGATAAGCACATGGGATGTGGGTGAATGTGAATGAAAATGCATCTAGACAGGTGCATTCTAAAGTAATCGGTCACTATTTTGCATCTAGATTGCTAGTGGAGCATTCTAGTCTCGTTCCAAGAGATATGATGGGAGAGCTGGAATCTCGACTTGGACTAAAAGTGAGTTATAATATTGCATTAAGTGCAAAACATCATGCTTTTGGAATGATATTTGGAGATAACAACAAATCGTTCAAAATGCTTCCGTCTTACACACACATGTTGGCTTTGACAAATCATGGATCTATAGCAAGGTGGAAAGTAGATCATGCTAATAGATTTCAGTATGTGTTTTTTGCTCTGCATGCATCGATTACTGGATTCCTGGATTCCTGAACCATGGCAGGCCTATTTTTGTTATTGATGGAATACACCTTAAAGGCAAGTATCGAGGAATATTGTTCGTTACCGTAACAAAAGATGGTAATGAATAAATATTCCCCCTCGCAGTTGGGATTGGTGACGTTGAGAATGACGAGTCGTGGACATGATTTTTGAGACAGTTGCGAGAAGCTTATGCTTGCCCCCCGTGATCTTTTGATTGTCTCTGATCAACATAAGAGTATCAGTAATGCAATAAAAGCAGTGTATCCAGAAGCAGTGCATGGGCTTTGCACTTATCATTTGCAAAAGAATTTGGCTCAGTACGGTCAACATGTAGTAGCAATGTTCAGAAATACAGCATATTCTTACCGCCAGGAAAACTATGAAAAATATCTTGCAAACATCAAAGTTGCTAGTGAGAACGGTGCGTTTAAAAACTTAGAACATGCAGAGAAGGAAAGATGGTCTTGATGTAAGTGTCGTGTCCGGCGATATGGGTTCATGACATCTAACTCGGCTGAGAGCTTTAATAGTCGATTATTATGGGCCAGAAAGTTGCCAGTTTGTTCTGTGCTTGAGTGTGCACGAACTATTATGGAAAATGATTTTTCGAGCGACGCACTGCTGCTAATGAACGAGCTGAAGAGTTAACACAAGAAGCAACCAAAAGAATAGGTATTGCAGTCGAGGCAGGTCGTAGGATGGATGTTCAATGTCTTAGCAGTGTCAAGTGCAAGGTGAAAGATGGAACGAAGAATTCTTTGGTCAATTTGTCTCTAAGAACGTGCAGTTGTAGAGAGTTTGAATATGAGTTGATGCCTTGCTCTCATGCATCTGCAACAATTAGGAAGGCGAACTTCAATATTTATTCATTCGTTGCACATTTTTATAAAACCGAAAACCTTAAATAAATGTGGGCGGGTGAAGTGCTACCAGTTCCTGATCTGGGTGAGTGGGTTGTACCTGAAGACGTGAGAGAATCAGAATGCAATCCCCCGAATGATCCTAGAAAAGCCAGACGACCAAGACAAAATAGAGTACAATCCGTTGTTGAGTCATCGAGCAACCGTTCACGTAAGAGTCAAGTATGCTCAAGATGTGGGGTTGCTGGCCATAATTCCGTTAAATGTAATATGTCGATTCTGCTCGAAGACGGTAGCGGCTCAGTAACACAACTGGGTACTTCCGCAAAGGTGCATAGTAAAAAAATGTGGAATATGTCGATCTACTCATCATACTCGTAGAAAATGTCCCAGACGCCCGGATGATGAAAATTAGAAGAGATGTTAGTCTTAGTTGTATGTCTTATTAGAACGTGTTGTAATTTCTCTTTTGTTGCCCATTATCTTGTTGTGTGTTAAATTTTTAAGAATGAGGTAATTCATAACACGATATATATATAACGTGTTAAATCATAGATATAACGTGTTATAGCTTAACACGTTATATATATGACGTGTTAAGTCATAACACAATACGTCATATATATATAACGTGTTAAGTCATAACACGATATAATATATAATGTTATGAATTAACATGATATATATAACGTGTTAATTAAGTCATAACACGTTATATATACGTGTTAATTAAGTCATAACACGTTATATATATAACGTGTTATAGTCATAACACGTTATATATATAACGTGTTATGATGACTTAACACATTATATATAACGTGTTACGTGATAACACGTTATGATTGTACATATACTGCTTCTACTAACTGCCTTACAATTTTGCAAAAATATATACAAATGTACTACTCCTCTACTATAATTGTACTACTATTCGTACTATACTTAAATATCGAAAATGCAATCCTTTGGCTAATCTTGGCAATCGTCTTATGAACAATTGCCTTGTTCATTTTCCGGACGATGAGGGACTCAATCTGGACAAGCGCCAATGGCCCGCAACTGACGCTATCTACCTGCTCAAAGCAATCCTTTATCGGGGGCTCGATAATCTCCAACTCGGGACGAATAGTCTGACCACGACTAAAGAAGCATGTGTGCTGCAGCAATGCAGGGAGGATGCGACGTAGTGGTCGTGTCGCTTTGATCCTCGAGGCCCCAATCTTAGGTGTATACCTATGACGTATAGTGTCGTGCAGATGTATCGCCCCTCCACGAGGATCCAACCGGCAGGCAACAAAACATTTCTGAAAATTGCACACCATTAAAATCTGAAAAAAAAATATTGCAAATCAGTAAATAGAAAAAATAAAGCACCAAAAATTGAAAAAAGTAAACAAAAAAAATTATTTTCATTACCTTCCTAACATTTTTCCAATCTGTCGGATTCCCCCAACCCCGAGGACCGCTTTTGACAATATGGACCATTTTGTCCAATTCTTCGGCCGGGATATTCTCCATCTTCAAAGGGTCATATATGGTGCCCTCGGGGTCTTTGCCGTGCAACTTGTCCCAGATGATATCACAATAATCCTACAAAACAAAAAAAATTGATTATTTAGACACAAAAACTACACAAAAAATTGAATCTAAGATTTTTTTAAAATTAATTTTACTCACCGAGTGGAACGTATCAATAATCGTGTATTTTTCCACCATTTGAGCATGAGGAACAAACCCATGAAATTTGGGATCGATCGAGGATAGCCATGCATGCATTGATATGCTTTTCAGAAAATTACAGAAAAGCACATGTTAAACATCATTTTAATGCCTAACACGTTATATTAAGGCATAACACGATATATATATTATACATATAACGTGTTAATGTATAACACGATATATATATATCGTATTATACATCAACATGTTATATATATATAACGTTATATATATGTATAACATTATATATTATAACATGTTATATATTTATAACGTTATATAAATAACGTGTTACCATAAAAACATTATATAAATAATGTGTTAAAGTAAATAACATTAGATAAATAACGTGTTATATATATAACACATTATTTATAACGTCTATATATAACATGTTATGTATATGACGTGATAAAGAACGTGTTATATATAGAACGTGTTAAAGTAAAAAACGTTATATATATATATAATATAACATGTTATAAATATATAACACGTTACATATATAACATGTTATCTAATTGATGTATAAATTATAACAGACTTACATCATTTTCCATCTCCTTAGTAACATCCTCAAGTTCGCGAAACCAACCCGGCCCAATAGTATACATCAATTCCACATTCCTCCTGTCATACCATTCAATTTGCATTTGGTTAATTAACAGGAAAGAAAATAAATAAAATATTTGAAATTTGACTTATTTAAACATGTTATTCACTCCTCTGTGGACGCCAAGAAACGACGATACTCATTCGCCGCCATAGCGTCTCTCATACGCACATCTTTGGGCCTGAATGGGCTGATAAGAAAATGGGATGGCTGCCTATCTCGAACAGGCCGCTGCTGAATAGTCACAGCGAGGGAAGGAGGGGGAGGAGTGATAGTCGCAGCGGGGGGAGGAGGGGGAGAAGGAAGAATAGGAGTGGTCTGGCTGGCGGGGGCCTGACTGGCGGTGGCCTGACTGACGTGCATGAACTCCTCGTACTGACCCATGAATGGGAACTGGCGGCTAATCTCGGATCAATAAGCGCGATGCGCACAAGCTCCTCGGTCGACGATCACCCAACCGAGTCGTGCTCCTCGGCCTCGTCAAATCGCCTCCCAACGAGCTCGTCAACATCATCAAATCGCCGCCCTAGCCCACCAACATGCTCGTCAACACGGGCCTCCAAACGTGTAATGCGGTCACCAAACCATTCCAGACGCTGCTCCAAGCGAGTCATGTGATCGTCAACACGCTTCCCTATCCCAGCAATACGATCCTCTATCAATGTCCTCAAAGAGGCCCCGACATCATCATACTCGTCCGCCTACAGCCTAGTATCATACTGCTCCTCATAATGATCGGTTGGGATATCCTCTGAGAAGTGCTCGGAATGACTGTCTGGCTGTCGGATACTAGGATCATCATGTGGCTAGTTAAACAAAATTCCCAATATTCTTTATAAAAATTGTCATTATCAATTTATAAATACTAGATATAATATTAAATACATAAAAATTACATTATAATAAATATACATTACTTTATAAATGTATTAAAATAAAAAGATTTGCTAGATCGGACAGGGCGGAAGCGATAGCCAGACTCGATCCAACCTGCATGGGTCACCACGGTTGACGGGGGTTGGGCCAAAACTATCATCTCTAGGCCCTGAATTTTATGGAGCTCATGCCAAAAGAAAAAAATTGGCCCATATAAAAGGAAGAAAACTACAATAAATTTCCTATACGTACTTATACACATTTTGGTCCCTCAAAATCGGGGGCCCTAGGTCGTCGCCATTGGTAACCGCCCTCAGGGCCAACCCTATTCACCTGTATCATCACCACCTGGTCGACCTCCGGGTACTTCGCCTCGTACATCCGGCACTCCAGGTTCGGCCCATTGGCTCCATGGATAGTGGCAGGCTTTGTTTGGGCCGATGGTGAACAAAAGTAGGGTTTTGTTGGGGGTTATTGATTTTTCAGTACTTCAACTATATGCACTTGACTGGTTTGATACCACGTTTGCGATTCATCAGTCGAATATCCATACTTCACATTTTTTTATAAATTGATACCAATTCATTTGAAAGGATGAAAACACCCCCAAGAAAAATAATTAAACTTATATTTTTGAAAAATAAAATAAAATATAAAAACAATTAAAAATAAATTAATTTAAATATTACGAAATAAAAATAGAAATAAATTTCTAAAACAATTACTGAATTTTAGAAAAATTAAACTAATTTCATTAAATTAGTAAATTTATAAAAGTAAATTAAGTTAATTGAAAAGAAAATTTAGTTTAGTTAACTAAATTATAAAATTATATCATATTAGCTTTATGATACTTTATTCGCTACTTAGAAGTTCAAACCTTAATAATCAGTATATTATATATAAAGATTTTATTATTGACATAATCACTAAACATTGGACTACCTATAATAAAGTAAACAATTACATATAAGCATAACAATTTTAGAGAATAACATTACACTATAAATTTGAGATTATTATCCCATATCCAATACGATTGCTGTCAGTTTTTTTTTTAATTTTTTTTCTATAATAGAAAGCTTAAAAAAAACTCTTTTTGGATAAATTTATCATATTAGCTTTATGATACTTTCATCGCTACTAGAAATTCAAATCTTAATATTTAGTAGGATAAATTCACTTTTGGTACCCGCTTTTTTGAGCATATCATTATTAGTACCCAACATTTCAAGATTTAATCATTTTTGGCATGTTCCATTTAGTCAACTGCTAAAGACTAACGGCCACGGGTGACCTACTGTAGCAAGTGATTGGGTGAATAGTCAGACTTGAAATGTTATTCTGAGCAACTTTGTCTTCTTGGCGGGAGGCCAATTCAGCCTTCAACATGGAGAAACGAATCCCTAAATTCGGAAAATTGATTTTAAGATCCCCTTTTGTGCAATTTTTGGTTTGGGGACAAATCACACCGATTGAGGAGTCGACTCTGTGCGCCTTGAGATGAAGAAGATGATGGTATGCTCAATTTCAGATTTGGAGTAGTATCTTGGACGAAATTTGGATTTGAATGAAACTTTGGATTTTTCGAATTATCGTCAATTGGCACCAGGAGAAGAACTCAAAACATGAAATTGACTCCTAGGCATTGTAGGGTTTGTGGAGACCTTCAAAATGAGTGGTGGCACGACAATTGGGGTCGCGGGAATCGGCGCCGGAGACACCGTGAAGCGTGCACTACTAATGTGGATCGATTTCAATTTTTTACCTGAAAACCTGCTACTCCAGGTTCACCTGTTAGTCTTCAACAGCTAACTAACGGAACGCGCCGAAAATGAGTGAATTTTGAAATGTTAGGTATTAATAATGATATGCCCAAAAGAGCGGGTACCAAAAGTGAAAATCGCTAATACTTTGGGTACCAAAAGTGCAATTAGCCCATATTTAGTATACTATACTCTTTTTTTTTGAAAGCTAGTATACTATACCATGTAGCACCCAACACTAAATCGCTATATTAGGATTATTTTGTTTCTCATGTGAAAAATATTTGAAACCATTTCCAGAAAATTTCTTCAAGTGAAATAGAAAGTGCGTTGGAGTAGTGAGTTAGATAATTTGACTAATTAAGTTGAACAGTTAATTTGACATTTCTTTCCAAAAAAAATAAATTTAATTTGACATTCCATTATTATGAAAATATAAGTTTTAACTTTTGCGATTTAAGTAGAAATATTTTCTGAAAATAACCTTGATTTTTATAAATAATTTATATAAATCGAAAATAATTATCCTTACATTATTATTTTTTTTCTAAATGGATTTATTATTAATTATTGAAGAGCTTTTCTTTTTTTTGAAACCATTATCAAATGACTTGTTCTCCTTGTAAAAAAAAAAGAGAAAACTCAAACAAATAAGTTAAAAAACCAGAAAATATATATTAAAAAACCAAAAATCGCCCACCGTGGGGCTCGAACCCACGACCACAAGGTTAAGAGCCTTGCGCTCTACCAACTGAGCTAGACGGTTAAATCGAAAAATAATTATCCTTACATTATTATTTTTTTTCTAAATGGATTTATTATTAATTATTGAAGAGCTTTTCTTTTTTTTGAAACCATTATCAAATGACTTGTTCTCCTTGTAAAAAAAAAAGAGAAAACTCAAACAAATAAGTTAAAAAACCAGAAAATATATATTAAAAAACCAAAAATCGCCCACCGTGGGGCTCGAACCCACGACCACAAGGTTAAGAGCCTTGCGCTCTACCAACTGAGCTAGACGGTTAAATCGAAAAATAATTATCCTTACATTATTATTTTTTTTCTAAATGGATTTATTATTAATTATTGAAGAGCTTTTCTTCTTTTTGAAACCATTATCAAATGACTTGTTCTCCTTGTAAAAAAAAAAAGAGAAAACTCAAACAAATAAGTTAAAAAACCAGAAAATATATATTAAAAAACCAAAAATCGCCCACCGTGGGGCTCGAACCCACGACCACAAGGTTAAGAGCCTTGCGCTCTACCAACTGAGCTAGACGGGCTTGTTGTTTTATTTGAGGAAAATTATTTTAATTGTATGTTGCAGAATCATAAAAATACTATTAATTTTTTTTTTTGAAGAATACAAATACTATTAATTGATATGCAGAAAATAATATTCTTAATATTTTTCGCAGTAAACGCCAATGACGTTTAGTATTTTTTTACTAAAAATGATGTAGAGTGAACTTTAATTTCCGCTTTGTATTTTTTTACTTAAAAAAAATCAAATAAATACTTGACTCAAAACATCTCTTAAATTCAAATTAAGCTTGAACGCCAAGAAAATAAATGAAACTTGACTTAACTAGTAAAAATAATAAAAGTACATGAAAAAACTATTCGAGTTTAATTCGCGTCGGATTAAATTAAAAAGGATCCTAAAACCATGAAATGGATAGAAATGTTTTTCAACTTTTACATCATTTCATGTGCGTAATTGCATCAAGTTGGTTGATGCCTCATTGGTGGAAAATGACCCTCTAACTACAATTACTCAATAATAAATATTGAAACGAATCAATGCTCTCTAGTCTTTATCATGACCAAAAAGATACCCGTTATTTTTATTATCAATTTATTAAAAAGAAAACACAAAGAGAGAGAGAGAGTACCATGTATTAGTTGACTTTGGTTGACTCAATTCTTTTTAGTCTTATCAATTATCATGACAAAAAATTAATATGTGGTGCAAATATTTTGTTACCTAAAACCATGAAATAGACAAGCATAAGTGTCTTTGGTGGTACATGTGCATAATTTTATTTTAAAAAAAAAAAACTCTCGTTCAAATAGAATTTGATCCAATTTAATGAATTGTCATCATTTTGAATTAGTGGATTCTTGTTTATCTAATATTAACTCGATTAAATTTGGAGATACTATATCCTACAAAACGTCCTAGATGTTTGGTCATTTCCAACTTCTGTTGACTAGAGGAAGCTCAAGACTCCTGAGTTCAGATCAAAGGAAACATTAATCGAGTTTTGGAATATAAACTCCACTATGTATGCATGTGTATTGCAAGACAAATAATCAATCAATTTTGTGTGTTAGTATAATAAATTTGTCAGTTTTTTATTGTATGGATAAGGTCACATAATTGTGATCCCTAACCATGAGGTCTAAATATAAGACAAATCTTGATAAGACAAATTTTTATTTTTTATTTTTTATTCACGTTCACCCAATTATTGTCCCTATATAAAATAACTCATTTTATGAGTTTGGACCCGAGAATGATGGACACCGGCTTATTTTCCTTATGAAAGGAAGCGAAATAAAATGTGAGTTCAGGTGTTCCAATCAAAAAAAGAAAAACCTTTAAAATCAAATACTTTATGGGTAATGGAAAAATCTTGTGTTTCAGTTAGAGGTGTCAAATGAGTCAGGCCGAGCTGGCGCGATGCCGGCTGGGCGGGCTAAACGAAAAGGTTGGGTCGGGTCGGGCCGGGGCAAATAGTGGTCGGGCCGCGCTTTCTTGAGCCCATTCCGACCCAACCCACAAGAATGCACTAAAAATGGGCGTTCGGTTTTGGTCTAAGGGACCGGGCCAAAAAGCCCGGTTCAGTTCGGGCCTCTAAAATCGAGCCCAACCGGTGCTATTATCGGGTCGCCGAAATGATGACTCTAGTTTGGTAGTAAAATTTTGTGCTTTCGGGGCATTTCGATTGCGATTGGATACAAAAATATTTTCATTTTCGTTCTAATAACCCAACATGCAATTGTTGATGAAATTTTTAAAATAGATTATTCACCCACTCTCATTTTTTCTCTTACGAATTACATCTACACACATTTTCTAAAAGAAAACAATCACTACTACACATCCTTTACAATTTCACTATTCACATATTTACACATTTGTAACTATCAATAATTATTTTACTATTTCTATATCAAATCAACTTTCATCGTTAATTTATCATCTCATACCAACCACTCTCTCAAAATTTATCTTTTTTTCTTTCAAGTTTTTATTTATCACTATTCACTAGAGAAATATAAAATTTTCAAAATGAAAACATATTCAATTGTACCCTTAGTACCATTCAATTTCATATGAGTGCGTGTGCTTTCTTCCCTGTAGCTCAAAATAAAATAGTGTCATTCTTTTCTCCCGAAACAAGAAGACATGGGATTATAATCCTTATCCACATTCCACACATATGTCAATGTTTGTTAAGAACAAAATTACAGCAATATTAAAAATTGTTACATTAATTGAATAAATACTACATCTAGAAATATATGTATCGATCGTTTTCCTATACACTAAATTGCGGATTCAATTTTACAACAAATATGTTTCGTAATTCGTAATGAATATTTATTCTAAAATCAGCAACTGATCGTTTAAATTTCGTGATAAACACGACATTACTGGAAATGACAATTTTGATACTAATATCATTTTTTTAAAGCATTTGAACCACACTATGATACATAAACGATATAATCTCATACTATTTTATTGAACTAATTAATTACCTTTTTAGTTGCATCTACTATTAACATTTGCACACAATAATCTTTATCTTCTAGTTAGTAATTCTAAGGTTGTGAGTAAGCTAGCTAGTAAAATATTAATGATTTTAGAATGTCCCAAAAAACGTTTTCAAATACATTTTATATCTTAAAAGCTCATGAAATGTGCTCAAAAAAAAAAAAAAAGAGTTCATGAAATCTATTTTCAATAAAAAGAACTAATTCCTTCAACATTTTAATTTAAAAGGCCTAAGAGTATCTTTCACACCAAACTATCAAGATCTAATAAACTTTTGTTTAACTAAATTACACTCATTCTAAAGAAAAAAAAAACTAAATTACACTATATTATTACTTAAAAAAATAAAAGAACTGAAATTTTTATTGAAATTATTCCATAAAATTTTCAAATTGATATATATATTTACCAATGATGATTGTAATTTTAGTAATTTAAATTTTTGAATAAAATATTTGGTTTTCAAATTTAGATTTATAATCTATATTAGAGACTATTTTTAGTTTTGAAAATTGAACAGACTAAAAAGAAAGACTAAAATTTAATATTGTTTACAAATCCAGTTTCGTAATTATTTTTTACTACAAAATACAAATGAATGAATACAGCACCCAACAAAAAAATAAAATTATAAATAAAAGAATTTTACTATAAGCAAAAGTAATTTCATACAAAAATCACAAAACTTTACGGAGGAGGGTGTTTGGCTAAACTTATTTAAAACATCTTATAAGCTCATACATCTGATAAGCCGTTTTAGAAGCTTATAAGATGTTAGATCTTATTTTAAAAATAAGCTGTCAGAGTGTTTGGATAAAATAATATAGTTGAGCTTATAAGCTATTTTTATATCTTATAAAATTATTAAATATATTCTTGTCTTTTGAATATTTAAAATAAGAAACTTATAAGCTCTTTTTAAAAAAAGTTGGGGTGGAGGTACTTTTTTTTAGAAGCTTATAAGCTCTCTAACAGTTTTTTTTAGAGCTTATAAGCTCTTTTGGAAAAAAAATTACCAAACACATTTTAAGAGCTTATAAGCTCTTAAACATCTTATAAGCTATTTTTAAGAGCTTATAAGCTAAGCCAAACACACTCTAGGTAAAGTTAATAGTTGGGTTGTTTTTTATATGAAAAATTGGTGGGACTACCTTTTCCGATTGAAAAATAAATTCATATTCTTTTAACGGTTTTTAGCATATACTTCAATCCTACCAATCCTACATATAGTTGTGGCAATGTTATAATTCTTTTTCCATAACATTATTAATTGTTTATGTGGACAACCCTTTTTTACTAACAACCACAATACGAGAAATTGAAAAAATAATAATAATGATAATGTTTGTTTTATATTATCTCATTATTGTTTTTGACAGGATATATTGGGAGTTTTTGCAAAAACTTGTGCTTTTAGAAAGTGATTTAATTGTAGTAGAAGTAAAAATAAATTGAGAATATAAAGTTGATGGTATTTGATAAAATCAAAAATTGAGAATCAGAATTAGTTGAAATTGTTTAGTAAAAAGGTTGTAAAAATGCTTATTTATTTGTAAAAATCAAAATAGAAGTAGAATTAAAAACGTAAAATACCTATCTCACTCCTTTTATATCTAATTAAATGAAGTATATTCAAAAGCAAATTGTCATTTGCAAACACTAAAAAGTTATTTTTTAACCAAAAGCTGGAAAATACTTTTTTTAGTGATTGCAAACACATCTATTATCTAATTATTATATTTATACAATTTAGAGTTTTTTAAATTCTCATAATATGATTATAAAACCCCCTTAAAAAAAAAAAAGAAAAAAGAGGACTATAAGAAATTTACTAATTTAGTAGTGGTTTTAGCAGAAGCAAAAACTGCCCCTATATCCGAAAAAACCAAATAAGGTTTTAAACTTATGGGTTGTGTGAAAACTTCAAACCCCTCTTACAGAGAGAGAGAGAGGAAATGGTGGTATAGTTGAACACGAAGAGGCTGACTATTGTTTGTTTCGGTTGAAAATCAAAACCCCATTTCGCGAATTTGGATCTGCCGCATAGAACCGACAAAAAAACAGTTTTTATACTGCGTTTTGAGTTTTAACCTCTTCATGATCTGATGGTGAGTAAAAATCTTGGCTGCCCAGATAATTGTATTTGATTTTTTCTTTATTGAATAATTTATGCGCAGTGTGTTTCTTATGGGTGGCTTGCAAGGATCTGTGATTTTTATTTGCGATCTTAATTAGGTATAGAGTGCTAGTTAATATTGGATTGCAATTGATTTTCTAACGTGGGCATTGATGGAGAATCTTTGGTTTAGTGTGTGAAATTTGATTGGAATTGAGATTGCAGAGGTGAAAATTGTGAGAAATTTAGAATGGGTTTGAAATTTTATTGTTAAAGATGGTATCTTGATTAGCATAGCTGTTAAGAACAGACTATACGGAGTTACGAGTGAACAAGACACGGAGAAGACAAAGGAACTTGAATTACGGTATAGACTTACGATTGAATTTGTATTGCATCGATATAGGCAAGTTCAAAGTCATTGATCAACCATGTTGCTGATATGATTGATGAATAAACGTTTGATTGCGCTAGATTAAACCTTCCTCATTTCAACGTCTCAATTTGGTGTAGTGTGCTGGAATACGATCCATGTAGCCAATAGCCAATTAGTACGGATAAGGTTATGGTCTGCTGTGTTGCGTTAGTTCAAATTGGTGTAAAAGAAATTCGAGTGTTATTTAGCTGGGGAAAGGGAGGTCAAAAAATGTTAAGATTGGAGAAAGGGTATTTTGTCCATTCGTAGCCTTTGCTTAAACTTTTAGATTGGATCAAAGATATCTATGGAAAGCAAGGTTTAATAGTCTAGAAGTTGTTCTAAATTGATGGTCCTATGTCAAATTCTTTTTTTTTTCCTGGGGAATATACTTCTAAGTTGCCACATGCCGAATTAGATGCTGTTGTGTGGTTTTCCTTTTTCATATGTCAAAAACAAGTTTGCTAAGTGAGACTGATTAGTTCTACCTTTTTATTGTGGTTTAGAATGAAGTTATGTTTACTGTACACGGGGAATACTATAATTCTTATTGTATTGATACGCGTTTATGCCCTTAAATCTGAATGCTGAAGGATATTCAAGTTCTTTCTATAATGTCTGAAAGTCTCTTGGTTTGTTATCCTGATAAGTGATAAGAAACTATGTTATCTGTTTACTGCCAATAGTTCTGCTCTATGTCACATATTTTTCATTTTTTTCCTCATTTCTAAAGAATACAATGTATATCTGTCATTTCTATGTTTTTTCAATCTAATAGTGTGTCCCGTCTGTTATGTGGATTCTGCAGGAAGCGTCTCGTTTTATTCATTCAACTAGTTCCTTGCTTGCAATGGCCGTTGGGCTTACACTGTGTGCTCTTTTGGTGTAACAGTTTCTGAGACGAAAGATTATTTTTAGTGCTACCAGATGCTATCATGGTCTTCGGTAAATTTTCAAAGTTCGTTTCTTCTGTAGCAACTCGTTTGTCAGCCCCCAAGACTTCTACTCCTTCATATAAATCCTCTGGTTTGCCTCCACTTCATGGTTCGCTTCATGGTTATACCATTTCCAGCCCCGAGAGGAAGTCTAATTTGAGACTCTCTGCATCCCTTCAAGATTTGTCTACTTATCACCAAATTGATCCAGAAGGTGATCTTAGCCCAGGAGTGGAAAGAAGTTCGAGTCATGCATTACCGCAAAACTTATTGCAGCAAGAAAATGGTACATCAAGTTTTTCTAAGGCGAAAATATCGCCCGTTTCATCCGGAAGGAAAAACTGGCACCGAGTTATCTGTGTTTTCCTCTGTTTATTGTTGTTCGCTTGTCTTTGTTTCGCGTCGGTATTTCTTTACTCAAGCTGGTCTAGAGGAACATCCAAGTTCTATGTTGTGCTCGACTGTGGCAGCACCGGGACCCGCGTTTATGTTTATCAGGCGTCTGTTAATCACAAAAAAGACGATAGTCTTCCTATTTTAGTAAACTCATTGCCGGAAAGTTTCCGGAGGAAATCTGGTTCACAGAGAGGGCGTGCGTACAACAGAATGGAAACCGAGCCTGGATTTGACAAATTGGTGCATAATATAGCCGGGTTGAGAAAAGCAATTAAACCTCTTATTAAATGGGCAGAAAAGGAAATTCCAAAAAAATCACATAAGACTACTTCTCTCTTTCTATATGCTACAGCCGGTGTTCGTAGGCTACCAAGTTCAGACTCTGATTGGCTTCTTAATAACGCGTGGTCAATTCTAAAGACTTCACCTTTTCTGTGCAAAAAGGAGTGGGTGAAAATTATCACAGGCATGGAGGAAGCTTATTACGGATGGATAGCTCTAAATTATCATACGGGTGTCTTAGGGTCCATTCCCAAAAAGGAAACATATGGTGCACTTGACTTGGGTGGCTCATCATTGCAGGTTACTTTCGAAGATAATCGAGGTAGTCGTGAAGAAACGAGCTTAAAGCTGAGCATTGGCTCTGTAAACCATCATCTGAGTGCCTATTCTTTATCTGGATACGGGCTTAATGACGCATTCGATAAATCCGTCGCTCGGCTTCTCATGAGGCTTCCTAAGATCACTAATGCAGATCTGATTAGTGGCAAAATTGAAATTAAGCATCCTTGTTTGCAGTCTGGCTACAAAAAACAATACCAATGTGCACATTGCGAATCCGTTTATTTAAAAAATGGTAATTCTCCTATCGAAGGGAAAAGATTAAGTGAAAAAGGAAAAGCTGGGATTCGCGTTAAGCTTATTGGAAGTCCGAAATGGGAAGAATGTAGTGCACTTGCTAAAGCTGCCGTCAATTTGTCTGAATGGTCGGATCGTAGTCGAGGAATCGATTGTGAGGTTCAGCCGTGCGCGCTTGCAGAAAATCTGCCTCGCCCTATTGGTCAGTTTTACGCTATGTCCGGCTTTTACGTGGTGTACCGTTTTTTCAACTTGACTCCCGATGCTTCTCTGGACGATGTTCTAGAAAAGGGTCGTGAGTTTTGTGAAAAAAATTGGGATGTTGCGAGGAAAAGTGTTGTTCCTCAGCCTTTTATTGAACAATACTGCTTTCGGGCACCGTATGTTGTTCTACTTTTGAGAGAAGGATTGCACATTACTGATAGTAATGTAATTGTTGGCTCTGGGAGTATCACTTGGACGCTTGGCGTTGCTTTGTTTGAAGCTGGAAAGGCTTTTCCTTATGGGGGAAAATTTTATAGTTATCAGATTTTGAGGGTTAAGATAAATCCGTATCTTCTTTTTGCCATTTTGTTTGCTTCGTTGTTTGTCCTGTTCTGTGCGTTTTCATCATGCGTCGGCAATTGGTGGATGCCAAAATTCTTTCAAGGTCGTATCTCCGCTTTTCAGACATAACAGTGTAACATCTACGTCGGTGCTCAACATTCCAGCCCCTTTCCGGTTTCAGCGCTGGAGTCCTATCAATACAGGTAACTCTTCTTTTCTTTTTTTGACATTTGCAAAATATTTACTGCGGTCTGCACTTTTTGAGATTTGGTTCGCTTAGTGCCCATTTGGTTTCATTTTCAAACTTATTTTCATATTTCAGACATTTGATGTTGAAAATATATTACATACTTTCATATTGGAGAAGGGTCTGCTTGCTTATTATTAAACCTTGCAAAATTTTGCTTGAGAAATTTTTATCACTCAACATATGCTTGCTTGTGAATGTTTTTGCAAAAAATACCCTATTCGCTCACTGTTACTTTTTTTTCCAACCATTCAATCATAAATTCACTAAAAACTTCACATTAACTATTATTATTACACTTTTGTATTACAAATTTACTATTCACTCTCTTACTTTTCTAATCACCAATCACATTCAATTACTATTTTACTAAAAATGACCATAACATCAACTGTCATCATTATATTTTCACAAAATTTATTCTTATTTTTCCACACAATTTTTCCACACTATTCTCTCTAAGCATAGAAAGGAATAGAATGAAGGCCAAGCAATCACACAGATTTTTTTAATTAGTAATGTTTTTGTGTTGATTGCATAGGTTTGGAAATCAAAATATATATTTTGTTCTAATAGTATTTTTGCATGAAAAGACGTGAAATGTTCTAGTATATTTGAGAATGGGTCTGATAGGTGCATGAAAAAACATTTAATTGTTAGTGTTTGAAAACGAATTTTGAAAAGGAAAATATAAGTTGTATTTTCAGTAAAAATGGGCCAAATAAATGCATTTTTCAGAGCTTTTAAAGTAGTAATCGGAAATCGTTCCTCTGAAAATAATGACAAATACTCTTGATTATTGAGATTCAGGGGATGGGAGAGTTAAGATGCCGCTGAGTCCTACAGTTGCAAGTACTCAACAAAGACCATTTGATACCGGACTTAGATTTGGCGGTGAAGGCATTCAGTTCAATGAATCGTCATTTTATTCTTCGTCTACCAGTGCAGCACATAGTTATTCTTCAGGCAGCTTAGGACCGATGCAATTTGACCATAATAGCCTTGGTTCCTTCTGGACGCCCAACAGAAGTCAAATGCGTCTGCAAAGTAGGAGATCCCAATCTCGAGAAGATCTCATTTCTTCGATTGCTGAGGCACACTTGTCAAAGGTCTAAGGCATTATATTACATTTCGATGATTTGCCACATATATTAAGAAAGAAACTGACCGTTGTCGGCCTAAGTGGTTAAACGTATATAATTTCTACTGACTTTCCGCAAAGAATACATAGTAAGAGGAAGCAGAGATTACTGGATGGATGAATTTATTTTTGGCTGTGTCACAAAGAAGAAGAAAGCTGATTATTGTGAGGTGACACATTAACAAGACTAAAATTTTGTCGAAGGCCTAAAAGCTCTTTCGACGTGTTACACTGGAGCTTTGACAGTGGCTGCAGCCGAGTCAGTGATTATTACGAGCATCACTGAGAATGGCTGAGATTTAACGAGAAATAACAAGGAGACGATTCATGTACAATTGAGGTAATTTGGGAAGACTCTGCTAGTAAAAGATTATTTTGCCAGACATGCTCGACTGAGTAATTTTGGAAACTTACTCTTTAGGACAACATTCTGTTTTCGACTTATGATGCATAAATCTTGGTTTCATTTGTACAAAAAAATTAAGATGATTTAGTAGAAGCATTCGTTTTATTCAGTAATTTTTAACTTTTTTTTTTTGTTCGTACGATAGTAACCAGAGTATTTATTTACGATGAAGATGTATGACAGTTTTGTTCATGCAATGGGTCGTGTAAGTTAACCTGATGATATTAATTCATGAAATGGTACTTTCCATTTTCATTTGTTCTTTTTCAGATGCTAAAACAGAGTATTGACTTCAGCATGCAGTTTGTTTCTCTTGAATAGGAATGGCATTTTTATTTCCCGAGAACATGAAGAAAAATTTCATTAATGATCAAGACAAATAGTCTGGAGCAGATCTCCAATACAAGCTGGTGGGCTAGAATTGAAAATATAAATGCGAGCGAGCTTATGAGCTACATTATTCGTTTCACGACAAATAAGATCACTTTGCAGTCCATAATAATCGAGCCATATTCCGACAAGTCTGCTTCCTCACCATTAATGGAGTCTGCCACGAACTTGGTATCGACTTCAAACGAAACTGAAGAAAGTTGGAGAGCTTTAACCCATATATTCCATAGGATGTAAGAAAATTTGGCTGTGTCCTCTTCATTAAGTTTAGCAGCAACTCTAAAGAATCATTGAGGGAAGGTGTCTATCAATCAAAGGGGGCTGAATGACACAAAGATATGCCATGTATTCTCCAAATTTTCACCACAAAGAACACACAATGAAGGAATGCCCATACCCTTATGTCACAGATTTTGTCGAGTAGGCAAGCAATCTTTACAAGCACGCCATAAAAAATGCTTCACCTTTGGAGGGATAGAGAGTTTCCAAAGTTTTTTCCAATCCCCTGGGGTTACATCTTCGTCGCTAGAAAGAATGAGTCTGGTGATATGTATCATGATTTAACGCTATAAATCTCATTTTTGGAGAAATGCCACATCAAAAGGTCTTTACACTCAAGATTTGACAGAGGAATGTTAGTAATCTCGGATATATTCCTGGGGCCAAAAAACTCCTGCAGAAGTTCAACATCCCAAATTCGATTTCCTGGGATCTATAAGTCTGCAACCTTGAGGGAAGAAAATTCAGGATTCATTGGTGTTGTAATTCTGAAATTTTTCGGGTCTAGCAGCCAAGGTTCTGACCAAACATTGATATTAATACCACTTCTAATTTTCCATCGTATTCCTTCTCTCAAGATCACTTGGGATTACAATATTATTCCGCCAAATAAAGCTGGGATTGCTACCCAAATTCGCCTTTAAAAGATCCCTATTATAGAAAAAATTGCTTTGAAAATCTTAGAAACAAGAGCACTAGGGTCGGAAATGAATTTCCAACCATGTTTCACAAGCAAAGCAATATTGAAATACGATAAATCTCGAAAGCCCAAGCCTCCAACTTCCTTGCGCACATTCTATTCTAAGAAAACCAATGAATACCTTGTTTTCCATTCGTTTTCAAACCCCACCAGAAAGAGTTTAACATTCATTGAATTTCATCTTGGAGGAAGTAGGAAGGAGAAATCAACTCATGCAATAAGAAGGTATTGCTTGAGCAACATATTTAATTTCTACAAATTTAATGTAATGAGAGTCTCATTAATACAGATCAAATAACCATGTATTGCATGTATGGAACTCATCGTCACCAATAATATCCCAATACTTCTGATAAAAAGCCAGATTGAATCCATGATTTATCATGATGCATTTGAAACACCGCTTTATGGAACTCAATAATGGAGAACGGGGCAAGAAGAGCATTATTCATATCAGAAGTAACTCTAGGATTGATGGTATGTAAAACATGATCATACACACCTTCGATTAAAGAGTTGTGTAAAATAATCCCTTTACCACATTGGCTAGCCCCTCATCATCCTCGTGCCAGATTCCACTATCATCCTGTAGCTTATGGATTCGATTATACTTCCTATGGGGAGAGGCCATGGCATGGAAAAAACGTGTCACCATTTTTAAGCCAGTGGGTTTTGGCTCTCTGTCTCCAATGGGATTCTTCTTGGATCATGAGGGAAGAAAGCTTTAGTTTAATGGATTCAACTTTGCAGAGAGAATCTGCATCATCATGTAAACGAGGCTTATTTTCAGTTTAATAGGAATAACATTTCTTGTTTTATCTCGAGTACTAAAATCCAGATTATTTGCTGATGGCTGACACATTTGGAAGGTAATGGACCTGTTTGAACCGCGTTTAGCTAAAACCCGGGACACCCCCTATAAAAAAAAAAGGTTGGACCCATGATCCAGCTCGCCTCGAGCCTGAACCCGTCGGTCTAACTCGCGTTGGACCCAGAAATAACATCGATTTTTCTTAGTTAGTTTAATTTCTATTTAGTAAAAACAAGAGGTTGAAACATAAATGTAATAGATTTCATCATACAAAGCAACGCGTACAAAGTCAAGAAAATATGCAATACATATTAGTGTGTAGTAGGGGCGGTAATCCTTGATAAGACACGATCGAATGACACGAACCCAACCTGAAATTACTGAGAAAAACACGAACACAGTCAGTAATCTGACATGATGAAACACGATGTTACCAGTTTGTCCTAAAACAGTCTCTTACATTTTACTTAATTTTTGATGTATTTCGAACATAAAACGAAATAGATCCAAAAACTGAATAGGATCAAAAACCGATGACCCGAATTACCACACCTAGAGCGTAGTTGTGAATAACCCTTCTTGCCTCACTTTCAGCAATCAGCAATCAGCAATATAAGTAAAATTGCAGCAAGAAAGAAAACTATCAAGGGCTGGGCTCAGCAACATCAAACATGATGATCTTTTAACTGTATCCAAAGTATGCAAAGGGTAAAAATAAAACTTGCTCAAGTTTTACTGAACTAAAAGTCCCCACAAACCACTACGACTAGTCTCATATGTTCTTTCGACTAATGCCAAACACCGTTTCTAACAACCAGTGAGCTGAAACTCACAACGTAAAATGTAAAGAGAGCATGTGCAGAAAACACTCTGAGAGGCGCTGTTTCAAGCCAGAACGTCCTCTTACTGAAGCAGCATCTGATCGAAGTGCCAAACACCTAAACATCCCAAGCATAAAAATTTGTCATGAGTAGCAGAAGAATTGTAAAAATATAACACAGGAGGTACAAATTAAACGGATGGAAAAAATGTGGATAAAAGCAAAGTGGGCATTATTGTTTTATATTCATACCATGGCCTTTACCAACTCTTCTCAGCTGCGCAACATATTCTGAGATCTTCTTGATAGATTCCACCTGGAAGAAGAAAAGTATTTTAAGAGATTAGTTTTACAGTTATTGTTCCATGAATAATTCATGAGACAGATACATGGGAAAGAATCGAAAACCTGCTCAACCAAAAACTCGCTCTCAATAAAATCAGTCAACTGCACATCATTGTTTCGAGAGGCGACCTGTTATTGACATCTTGAAGATATCAGCATAAGAATATGCAGAATTCATATTTCAATAATGGTGTCTTTGCCTATCAATTTCATTCGACAATTATCCTAATGTCACACACTAGTACTGGCATCCTCACAGTCGAAAGAAGAAAAAGTCAAAGAAAACAACTTACAGCATGGAGGTTTAGAAGCTTCTCATTTGTTAATTTCTCCAAAGATAACGCGAGCTCCATAGCTGTAAGGTAAGAAGGGAGTATCAAATTATCACGAGGGAGTATGGAACACTGACTACAAATTTCCCCTTAAGAACAAATATCTTATGTGTTTTATGACAAAAAAATAAAACTGAATAATGGCATTGTCACCAATTATTCATATATATATATATATATATATTGCTACTAATTCAATAGTGAACTGCCCTATGTAGTAACTGATGTTCCAATATTAAGTCAAATAATCATATCAACTTATGCAGTTAGAGCTAACATATGTTCCCTTATACACTCTCCCCTTGTAGAACATGGACATGCAACGAGAGAGGAAAAGTAGCTGGGATTTAATTAATGCTGAGGGCAAAGTTCTACCCAACAAGTGAAATTTCATAGGAAAATAGTGCATTAACAGAATTTAGTAGCACAATCCATAAAGCATAATGAGTAATCATAGACTATGTATTTACCTACACATCCACCTAGAAAGCAGAATGCTTTTCACTGGGTTGGAGAGTATGTAATAATAAAGTTGTTTATTATAAGCACATAACAAAAACACTACTGCTCACAACAAGAAAACACTATTTGACTTAAATAGGTGTTCCATGCAAATATTATTACCATTTGTATTGATTTGACCCTTAAATCTATCAGGGGAACCTGGCCTGGAAATTAGAAAAAAAAAATTGTCCGTATATCTCTCTTTGCTGCAGCATGACAACATCCCACCAACCACCAGCAGGCCCCACCTCCAAAATAACAGTGTTGTGACAGACAAAATCACCTTGTGTTAATGCTAAACACAAAATCACTGGTTCAAACATGGCCAGTACCTCCCACAATTGAATACACAAAAGTACAGTCCACACAGAAAAGTGGAGCTCACCACAAGTAATTTCCAAAACAACCAATAGAGACCACAACGACATAGAGAGACCTCACATTGCAGCAAATAAATTTAAAGAAAAAAGTACAAAATTAGGAACTTAAACTGAAAAACTTCATCTTGCCTTCCACCAACATTACGGACCCCAACTGATCAAAATACTGGTAAACAACTTGCAATCACTAAGCATGTTTCACAAACTCCAAAACATCCATTTTGTACCAACAAAAGTTTTGGAAATTGAATGTGCAAAAAGAGTTCATTGTAGAAAGTGGCCATTTGTTGAAACCAAGAATAGAAATGAGCCAATTCATTTCAGAAAGAATGGAGATGCATTACAAATAGTATCATGTTCTATTTATGGAACTGTCTGTACTTGTAGAACATGTGTGGCTGGATAACCACTCAGCATCAATACTAAGACACTCTTGACATGAATAACAAAGAGTTAATAACATTGAATATATACAACTCGGGAAATTATTATATGGAGTGTTGATGTGCCATAGACCAAACCTGTCACTTGGGCAAGGGTGCTCAGGCCGACCTGACAAGAACTTTGGCTAACCTGGTAAGACAACCTTTCTAAGCATGAACTATGGACTAAGCTAAGCATGAACTGCGGGCTAAGTCAAAATAGGTCTGTGTCGTTTGAACACTTCATCCCAGCTAGAGCTTAAAAGACCTAGATGTTTATGGAGGAGATTCCTAAATTGATTCTAATAAGGTGTAATATAAGAAAACAGTAGTCAACCTTAATAGGACTCGTAAATCAAACTGCATTCATTTGATATCTATATAAAAGTTAATTAAACTCTGAAAGGACTCAATCACCTTTTGTCTATATGTACAAGTTGTTTATTAAACTTTAGGTACACACGGTTATCCCTATATGTATTATTTCGGCATATGTTATAGGTCTTTTAAAAAAAGCTTTACCAGATTTAAGTATTAGAAACTTTTCACTGGGAAAAATCAAAAACCGAATACCCTTAAAATTCTTCAGGCATCCATGTGAGATTTAATAGTTATTGAGTATATATTTTTCTAGTCATATATAATACCACAAAAGGAAAACTATGTTCAAATAGAAAATGGCACATAATTCCACTTTATTGCTGACATCAAAAGAAAATAGAAAATGACACATAATTCGACTTTATTGCTGACAACAAAGAAAATAGAAAATGGTACAAAATTCGAATTTATTGCTGATAGCAAAGAAAATACAGGATTAAGACATATTGGTCCCTTCATTGGTGTTACCATTGCCATTGGATATGCACAAATAACAACCATTCAATGTTTGGGATAAACATAGATGTTCATTTCATACTCCTCCACGGAAAATATCTGTATATTAAGCACATATATTTGTACAACTAGGACACCATAAATTAGAAGAGAATCATTTACCATATAGAGCATCTCCTTTTTCAGCATGCTCGAACTCCGAAAGTGGCATCAAGATAGACTGCAGCTTCACCTTCCCTCCTCGCTTGTTCTGATTTTGTTGAACAAATAAATATCAGTTACTATAATACTCAAAATTGTGAAACAATACAAATATAACATGTTGCATATGATCAAACACCTGATATTCCATTAATTTTTCGGCATGTTCTCTTTCTTCTACACTTGATTCCTTGAAAAACCTATAAGCAAACAGAGGATAAATCCACTTTTAGACTATATTCAAATGGAAAAACGATTCTATAAACTCCTAAAATTGATAAAGGATTAGATAATTACTTAGCAAGCCCCTTGAGTGCAACGTTGTCTCTGTCAAAGTAGGCAAACATAGCATGGTACACATATGAAACATTGTACTCCACACTGTAACCATCAAACAGATTCCCAAAACAGAAGATCCATTAGGCAAAAGGAAAAACAAAATAAAATGCAAACTAAATTCACAAAGATGAAGAAATCGGAAAAACCAATTCTACTCAATTACTAATGAAAATAAGAATTCAAAATCAGGAATATCAACAAAGAATAGTAAAATCGAAGAAAACCGACTTGATTTGTTCATTGATAGCCGCTTCAGACTCGCTGGAGTACTTTTGGCGAGCAAGTGAATCCTGAGGGACGGAGGGCACGAGCATGAGCTCTTTCTTCACTTCCTCAAACGGCTCAAAAACGACGCCGGTTAGTGGCTTGCTATTTGTGTGTTTGGCCATACACAAAACACACCCATTCCTGCCCGATGAATTCTTCTGCGGAAATGAAGACGAAGAGGCAGCGGAAAACAGAGCGCTCAGATTTTCGCCATGAGAGTTCAATAAACCAAAAGCTGGTGCCGCTTTCAGAAGCATTTTTCCTCACTTTTTTTTGTTTTGAATTGAGTATGAATATATAGAGAGAAAGATTTGTGTGTGGGGTTTGAGAGAAAATGATGATAGTTTTCGACTGTGTGACAGGGTCAGTGTGTGGAGAAAGATATATATCATATCTGAATGTATTTTGTATGCATACGGAAAATCAAGGGTGGAGTGGACCGTTGGATAATAGACACGTGGAGGGTGAAGATTGGGAAGGTGAAAGATGCGCGTGGCGGGCACGTGGGAATGAAATATTGTGGAATCCCGAGATAATAATATCTGGCAAGTGGGACCAGGCGGGGGGAAACGGTTGGAATAATTGTTTTATTAATTAATAAATCAAAAATTTGTACCGTCTCTCATCTTACAGTCCTATATACATAAAAAAAAATTCAATTCAAACATAGATTGATTAAAAATAAACTCAAACTTTGTGTGCTTTATATGATCCGTCTCATAATCATAAGTTCAAATAGTTTCATACAAGACTTCCTCTTCAATAAATTGAAAAATAGATTGGTTTACCCCTCTGACTATGAGAGGTGGTACTTGGCCTCACCTATCAGACGTGAGGCCAATGGTTTTTTTTCCTCAAAAATTCGGCTTGTCATTGTAGAGTCTCGTACTCGAACCTCTTCACTAAAAAGTAATACATGTGACCATTAAATTAATCCCAGTGGTTAGTGATGGTCAAGTGTTCAAACTCTATCTCTCCCTTATGTAATGGTTTGAATTTACATTTAGAAAAAAAATATAGATTGGTTTAATTGAAATATTGGGCACTAAAAAATTGTAATTTTGGTCCTCGTGAAATAATTTAGTAAAAATCCCATTTTTTTGGAAAAACTTCAAAATAAAAAAATACCATGAATTAATTTTTCATTATATCAAAATTTGAATATGTTTACTGGAAATGTCACATGAACCACCAAATTTATGATTTTTACAACTTATTCTAGTTATGATATATACTCATTTATCAGTAGAACTGCAATCGAATTGAACCGAGTCGAGTCAAATTTTGAAGTTTAAGCTTAGCTCCTTTATTATAGAGTCAAACTTGAGCTTAATTTACCAAATGTATTGATGGTTCATGAGCAATTTAGAGCTTAATCGAGTATAAATGATGTTAGTATATATTAAATTTAAATTGAATTATTATTTAATATATTACAAAAATAAAATCATACATTTATAGAAGGCATAATATATCTTCTACAAATCTATGATTTTATTAAAAACAAATGATTTTATTTTAATATTTTTTATATTTATTATAAGCAAATGTATAAAAATTAAAATCAAAGTCAAACTATTAGTTTAGATTATACGAGCTTATTAACAAGTCTGCTCACGAGCTAACAAGCTAAATACCTCTAAGCTTGAGTTTTGTTCATTATTTTAACGAGCCTCATTAAATAAATTAAAATAAGTTTTTATCGAGTTGAACTCTAAATAGCTCACGAGTGTTTTTGGTTCATTTGCTGCCCTACTTATACAAAAATGTTTTGACCATGAGTATGAGTAAATGTCTTGCAAAATAATAACGAGGTGTTTTCTTGTTTGTCAATGTGGCATTATTTAAGTGAAACCACCCATTTAAACTTTGGACTAAAGTTAAAATGGAACTATTATGGTATGTTTGTTTAGTGATTGGAGATAATTGAGAGAAGTTTTTGGAGTGATTACTGATTGGTGAAGATGGTTTTGATGTTATATATGTAGAAGTCTGTGTATTAGTAGATAAATAGATTGAGAAGCATAATGTATGTTTGATTGATGATTGAGATTTGGGATAATCAGTATTTTAAAAAACGGTCCACTGAGCAAATCGGCTTGCTATCGATTTGCGGTGGAACCAATCGGATTGGTTCAACCGCCGGTCCAATCGATCTAATGTAACTTAACTATATTTTTATGTTAATTTTATATAAAATGCATGTATGTGACCAAATCTCAATCAAAAAACATATATTGCAAATTCAAAATCAAAATAATCTCTTCCATATAATTAAATACAAACTTTAATCTTTTTTAAAAGAGATAATTATAAAAATACTAGCTCCATATATACAATTCTATGTCAATTTCAAAACTTGCCTCTTCTTGAATTCTCTATTGGCAAATATAGAATAAACAAAATATTAAAGAGTATAGTTCAAAATGGAAGAATGTACAAACATTAAGGAAATTAAGAACGAAAGATTAAAAAACGAAAAATTAGGAAATATAAAGATATAGTTAAAATAGAAGATTAGACAAAATTTAGGGAAATTCAAAGAAGAATAGAAGATTGGGAAATAAAAAAAGGAAATAGTAAAGACTATTGTTTAAAATGGCAGATTAGATAAAAATTAGGGAATTCAGGAAGAGTAAACATTAAGAAACTTAAAATTAGGGAACTAAAAATGGTAATCAAATTAGTATAATTGAAACTTTGACCACCATATATATTGCAACTTAAGTTGGAAAGAGATTGCTGAAAAGAGAAAAGAAAATGCATAAGAAAAGGGAATTTATGGCCGGATTGATAGTGTTCCCATTTAACCTCTTATTTTTTTCCCCTTTTGTTCTAAACCGGTCTGACCGCTGGTTACTTATTTTAAAACAGGTTTAACTAGTTTCCAATGGTTTTTCTTGGTTCCTAGCGGTTTAATCGTAAACGATTTCTAATTATGAGTTTTCGGACCGGATCAAGTGCCGGTTCTTGGTCCAATCGGTTGAAGCGACTAGTCCGGTCTGATTTTTAAAATATTGGAGAGAAGTGATTGGGGGAAGTGTGTATTTGTAGGTTGCTTTTTATTTCTTTTTTTATTTTGAAGAATAAGTTGTTGAATATATATAGAAGGGTAAATTATAAAATGGACTTTTGAGATTAGTATAATTACAACAAATTCAATTATTTTTAAAAATTACAAATAATTAAGGTTTTTGTTTATTTTACAAATGCCCCTAAAAAGAAAGGTGCACTGAGGGATGAAAACAAATGTCATGTGACTATGTGAGTCTGTAATTTTTAAAGATAACTTGATTCTTTTTAGAGGAAATTATATTAAAGCCCATGTATTATTCGCGTTTTATATTTTACTATATAAACTATTTATTGTTACTCTTTACCATATGAACTATGTAAATTTTTTCATTTTACATTATATGGATAGTTTTACCCCTGAAATTTTATTTTTCTTAAAATAATAAAAATAGTTAATTACAATCATATCAATCCATCATGCTTTAGTATAAAAAACTAATAATATCTTAAATTCATACATAGTTTGACTGGAATGTAGTTGAGTATTCCTGGTTAGTAACGAATATTTTCATCACTAATTGACTAAAAATTATATTATTTTTTTTAATTGGTTAGTGACGAATACATTAGATTTGTCGCTAATGTCTAAAGTTACGACGGTTTTTCTTTGCTATAGTTTTTTGTTTTTTTGTCTTGTTGGTACGAACCACTCCGAAGCCTGTTAAATTTGAGCTTAAGGAGCAATCGCAAAACACTAAAAATGTACGTGTGAAAAGCTGATGGCTAGGAAGCTACTCCTAAAAATAATCTTAGGCAAGTGCACCTATTGTTTTGTAGTTTAGTTTACCAAGTACTGATTGTCATTCCCACGATGATTATGAGTACTAGTAATTGCCGTCTTTTTATTATATAAACTAGTAATTTTCAGATGGTTGGTTTATAAAAAGAAAAAAGAAAAATCTATTTAGTCAATCAAATTACAAAAGATGGAATTGAGAAAGATTTTAAATAAGAGATCCAAAGATAAAACGTGTTCGAATGTAAATCGCTCTAGAATGTTTCTATGATTTTAACAATAATAAATACAATCTTAAACTCTTAAGTAATTACTATCCATTTTTAACATAATCTAATGCTTCATGGACCGTAGAAATTTCTAAATTAAGTTAAACTCTCTTTCAAGGTGAATAACTCTTAATCTTAAGTTGATTAAACAAAATATCTTTCTAGTTAAAACCCCCAGTTTTACATCAACGGTTTGTGAATTCTCATACTGGGTTTGACCCTAATCCGGAAGATTTATGTCGTCCTATATCTAAGATTGCATGCAACTCCTTTCACTTATATTAGTTATTTCTCACCATAAATCTATTGATTACACGATGAGGAATAAAATTCAAATCAATACACTGAAAATATTAACTCGAACGAATGAAGCATAATATAAGTGAATCACACAAAATATTAAAATTATATTAAAAACATTCAAACTATAATCGCAAGTCCATCCTAGATTCCGGAAATATTAACTCGAATGAACAAAGCATACTATAAGTGAATCGCATAAAACATGAAGATTATATTAAAAACATACAAGCATTAATCACAAATCCATCATAGAGTTTATTACATTCAAACACTAAGAATTTAGGTACACATGATTTTGACGAAAGAATAAACTACACAAGAAGATTTAAATGTTATAGACATGGTGTACTTATCTTTTCTCAAAATCTCAAATTGATTTCTTTCTTGATTAACTCCAATGATGTTGCTCCAAGCCTTCTTCTCCAAGTTCTTCAATCTCCCACTCTACTTTCCCTCTCTTATCTCAATATAATTTGCTCTCTATGTACATGAATCTTGAATGAATGAATAATTTCTGAATGAATTCTCTTCCAACTCATACTCTTGGCTTTTATAGACATCATTTTTGTGCAAGAATACATTAATAATGTCATCCTTTGTTAAACAATTGCTCCACTTTCATAGTTGGGTTATTGAATTCTTGTTTTCATGGATAATTGAGGGAATCTGAGGACATGGTGCAACAAAATTGGGTGTTAAAAGTGTACAAAAGTGGTAAAAAAGCTTGGTTGGTGAGTTTTCCATAATTTCTGCATGGAAAAATTACAGAAAAGTGCCCTGACATTACGGCCAGGTAACGCCAAAGACGACCAGGCCGTGCAGTTTTAATTCACAGAAAATCAACCAACATGGTCGTGCTTCGCAACACGGCCAGGCCGTGTCTTTTGATACGACCGTGTTGGAGAATACAACCAAGCCGTGTTAGGGTCTGTTTCATGCGATTTTTTCTCGTTTTCGATCTCGTTGGAACACGGTCGTGTTCCCCTATATACCCTGGCCGTGTTAGGCCTAAAAGCCCCAAAATGACGTGTTTAGCTTGGGTTTTCGAGCGTTTTTGCATTCTTAAACCCCGGGGTATGTTTTGACATAAATCCATGGTCCGAAATTCACCAAAAATAGCTCCGAATGGTCAATCTACACCAATAAAAGCACCTCAAAGTAATATAAACTATGTACACTAAAAAATTTACAAAACAAACAATAAAATAACTCAAATTCTACTTAAATAAACAAGTAAAATATGCATAAAAAGACACTTATCAAACCACCTCCAACTTAGAACTTTGCTTGTCCTCAAGCAAAACATAAAATCATAATGAGGGATTCAATAAATCACAGCACACAAGGAAGATCTTTTTCTCAACACATTGAACACAAGCAGTCAAGTTCTTAGCCTTCTCAACCCGAATTAACCATTCAGTAAAAATAAAGTTTTGCAAAACGATCAACTGTCAAGCAAGACCGTAATATCAGCAGGTATTATTCATACTTGAAATCATCACTCCACAAATACTGATAGTTATGAAAAACTTCAATTCAATAACTCAATGAAAATACAATAACTCAATAGATCTTTGTAGTTAGCCTACTAGTCATATAACCAAGCTTCTTGAACTTTATTGGAATGAGAATTCAAGGAATATACATTATCCCTTTCGTTTTTTTAACACCTTTCGAGGATGCTTCCACTAGGTTTATATTTTGAGTTTCCGTTCAAACACTCCCAGGGTAGTTTCCCATACTCATATTCGTGTCGCCGTTTTACGTAAAAAACAAACATGGGGCTCATGAATGCTCCTAGTTACTAAGCAACAACAAATATAGGAGTATAACCTCGATTGGTCCATTTTTTGTTTTTTTTTTTCATTTTTTTCATTTTTTTTTTCATCCACAAGCTTGGTTTAACAACTATCTAACCACCACTAAATCATGAGTTGTCGGATGTTCATAGCGCTAAGTATCATCGTATATGCCTTAACACATCAAATATTATGGTGTTGGAAATCTCGTCAAAATTTAGCCCATATCCACATCAATCTATCCTAGACAATCAATTGCTTCGCATTGAAAACACAAATTAAAAAGTTAATTTAGGTGTAATTGGGCCAAGTTATTGTCTAGCAAACACTCAATTTGTTTATATAAAAAAATCATATCTCTTATCGATAGACTCAAAATAAAAGCAAGCACACAAGCATTCTGAGAATGTAATTGCATCCACCTCTTACTTAAAGGTTCACATTGTCCTCAATGTGAAAGAAAGAGATGAACATGTTAGATAAATGTTTTTGTCAAGATTTTGATGATTTTGTTTAAATGAGTTTTTATACCAAAACAATGTTTTTATATGTTGTCCAAATACTCCTAAATGATTTAAAATGTTTTTACTAATTTTTGGAGTATTTCTTAGAGTTTTTAATTTGATTAAAATTGGACAACACTTTTGATGATTTTGTTTATATTGGTTTTTACACCAAAACAATGTTTGTAAATGTTGTCCAAATACTCCCAATTGATTTAAAATATTTTTACTAATTTTTTGGAGTATTTCTTGAAGTTTATTTTTGACAAAAACCGGACAACATTTCAAATTGAAGGTCGACCGTGGCCGCCCAAAGCGTCGACTGCACGAAGAACACGAACTTGAAGCAGATTAGAAAGCGAAACAATTTCTGTACAAAAAAAGAGAGGGGGACGATCGCACCCCGAGGCGACGGTCGCGCCCGTCGGCCGTCGACGGCCCCCTCCGACCGCACTGGATCGTACTATCTTTTTCAAACGTTCGAAATCTTATACAGGCAACCGGTCGCCCTATGTTATTTTGTGACAGAAAAATTATACCGTTTGAATTCTTTGACAGCAAGATTTACTTTTCAATTTTGTACAATATTTCTACATCTTGTGATCTTCTTTTTGTAGACAAAAGTGAAGATAGAGGAGCCTATGTTGGGAGCCTATGTTGGTGAAGACTTCCCTATAAATAGAGGATGGATTGAAGACACAAAAAACAACACACACAAGCAAAATACACAACAAGAAATCTGCAAATTGTTCAAGCTTTCATTTTTACATTCTTGTTGTAATAGCCTAAGTACTTTCACTTGCACATCTTTGAGGTCTAGGCTTTTTGATTCTTGATTACACTTGCACTCAATCTTTGTATTGGTTTCATAGAGTTGTAATCTTGAATTTTGTCCATCATTCAACACAAGACATCCTTGTGAGTATTCTTGTGGTAAGAATACACTTGGGTGATCTAGGTGATAGGTGTTTGAAGAGTGTGGTACTCTTCAAAGGTGGTGAAGGAAGATTGTGTTAATCTCCTTGAAGGTGTTGTAAGAGGATTGTGGTGATCCTCAAGGTGTTGTATTAATTGTGGTAATTAATAAAATCTTTTTTCTTTTTGAAATCCATCCAGGATCTTTGGGGTGGTAGAGGATTAGCCCTAGGTGGGTTGAACCTCTTTAAATCAACGAGTGTTATTTAATTTCCGCATTTACATTCTTGTCATTTACTTGTTGATTCGAAAAAGAGGGTGATTTGCGAAAAATCGGCATAATCTATTCACCCCCCCTCTAGATTATCGTAGCCACTTGGACTAACAAGTGGTATCAAAGCCAAACTCTTTGGCTAGCTCGTTCCGAGTAAAGAGGAAAGATCCATGGCTATGAATGAAGCTTATCTCACCACCGGCGCCTCCACCAACAAGCCACCACTATTCGACGCCAACAACTACGCATTTTGGAAAGACCGCATGGAGTGCTTTCTACAAGGATGCGGATTTGATATTTGGAATGTGGTCATTGAAGGAGTTGCTCAACCAACAACAAAATTGGAGGATGGTACCACGACCCCCAATCCGTTCAAGGAATACGATGAAAATGACAAGAAGGCTTTCTCTTTAAACGGTAAGGCCTTAAATATTTTACATTGCTCTCTTACCACCACCGAATATAATCGCATAAGAGGCATACGGTCGGCACATGAAGTTTGGGAAAAATTAGAAACCATCTATGAGGGCACAAAGAAAGTGAAGCAAGCAAGAAAAACAATGCTTGTGAAAGACTTTGAAAATTTCAATATGCATGATGGTGAAAGCATATCAAAAATGGTGGAAAGGCTTGACAACATTGTCAATCCTCTTGTGGCTCTTGGAAAGGTCATCTCCGAAGAAGATAAGGTGACCAAAGTCTTAAATACCATTCCCGGCTCATGGTCCGAAAAGGTGACGACAATCACGGAAGCTCAAAATCTTGAGACACTCAAGTTTGATGAGCTCATTGGGAACCTCCTTATTTATGAAGTATATCTCAAGGAGAGGAAAAATTCTCAACCATCCACCTCTAAACCTGGAGTGCACGCAAAATATTATTAAAGGCTTAAGCATCTTCTTCTAATAATGTTTATTATGCTAGTGATGAGGATGATGAAGAAACGGAGGCTCTTGTTAGAAAATTTGCAAAATTTGTAAACAAAAATAAAGCAAGAAAGCCAAGAGACAATTCTTGTTTCAAATGCGGAAAATCCGGGCACTACATAGCCGATTGCCCAAAATTAGCGGAAGAGGAACAAAAGAAGAAAAAGCCTTTTCCGAAAAAGAAGGCGTTAAATGCGGACGTCAAAACTTGGGATGAATTACTTGAAACAACTGACGAAGAAGGAGAATCCAAACATGGTCTTATGGCCATAGACGATGAAAATACCGAGGTACGCTCTAATGCTTCATCTTCTTCCCTAGTTGATGAATTACAATGTGATTTTGATGAATTGCAAAATGAGTTTCAAAATTTGATTGTTAAATACAAGAATTTGAAAAAGGAGCATAAAGAGCTTAAACTAGAAAATGATAAATTATTTACTTCTTATGACTCTCTTGATAAGGCTCATGCTATTACTCTTACTATGGTTCGTACTCTTGAAACCGAAAAATAAACGCTCACAAATGATATTGAAAATTTGAAAAAGGATGTACATCGATTCAATTTAAGTACGGATAAAGTCACAAAAATTTTAGATGCACAAAGAGGTGAGCATTCTAAATTAGGACTTGGTTACAAACCTTTTCAAAATGCTTTTAAGAAAAAAGACCAAGGTCCAACCTTTGTACGTGCTAGTAGTCCTCGTATTATTACTTGTTTTTATTGTGGTAAGAATGGACACTATGCTAGCAATTGTAAATTGAAGAATAATTTTAGCTATTATTGGAGACCTAAAGGTCTCAAGGCTAACCCCCATGGACCCCAAAATTATAGGGTACCTAAAAATAATTCCTTTGTAGGTTATATGGGCTATAACAACAATGGAAGATTCAAAATGGCTCGTGGACAGCGGATGTTCACGCCATATGACCAGAAAGAGAGAACTTTTTACCAACATCAAGCTCCAAGAAGAGGGTATGGTCATGTTCGACAATGGCAAAGGAAGAATTCTTGGAAATGGAGAAATTGGTAACTCTTCTTTCTCTCTTAGTAATGTTCTTTTAGTAGAAGGGCTTAAGTTCAATTTGATAAGTGTTAGCCAACTTTGTGATTCAAATTATAATGTTTTTTTAATAAAGAAAAATGCCTTATTTCCAAAAATGATAAAATTATTTGTGAAGCAATTAGAAAAGGCAATCTTTACAAAATTTGTACAAGTGATTTGGTTAGCCAAAATGTTTCTTGTCTTGTCGCCAATAATGATTTAACTAGTTTATGGCATAGGCGACTTGGTCATGTTGGATACAAAAATTTGCAAACTATTTACAAAAACCAACATGTGAAAGGACTACCCAAATTGAATTTTGAAAATCTTGGCTTATGTGACACTTGTCAAAAGAACAAATTAGTTAAGAGTAGTTTTAAGCCCAAAAATGAAATTTCCACTACCAAACCCCTACAAATGCTTCATCTTGATTTGTGTGGGGATATTGGTACGGCAAGTCTAAGTGGAAAACATTACACTTTTGTTATAGTTGATGATTTTTCTAGATATACTTGGGCTCTATTTCTTACAAATAAAAGCGATGCCGTTAATGAGTTTGTTAAGTTGTGTAGACTCATTGAAAATGAAAAGGAAGATACTATTAAGTCTATTCAAGTGATCGAGGTGGAGAATTTGTGGCGAATTTAGAGTCTTTTGTGAAACCAAGGGATATAGTCATAATTTTTCGGCTCCAAGGACACCTCAACAAAATGGAGTAGCCAAAAGGAAGAATCGGACACTTCAAGAAATGAGTCGGTCCATGCTAAATGAATTTTCACTTCCAAAATATTTTTGGGCTGAAGCCGTAAGTACCGCTTGCTATGTCATTAATCGAGTTTATATTAGTCCTAAAATGAATAAAACTCCATATGAGCTTTGGAAAGGAAGAACTCCAAATATTAGTTATTTCAAAATATTTGGATGTAAATGTTTTATTTTGAATACTAAGGATCAATTAGACAAACTTGATCCTAAGGCCGATGAAGGAATATTTATGGGATATTCAATCAAGAGCAAAGCATATCGGGTTTACAATAAGACTAGTGGGGTTGTTGAAGAATCCATCCATGTCAAATTCAATGAAGCTTCGGGTGTTGAAAGGATACCCAATGATGAAAGTGATGAAGAGGATATTATTGAACCCATTGTTCAAGATGAAACTCAAAATGATCAACCTTCAAGCTCAAGTGTTCCTCAAGAAGATAAAGGTGATACTTGAATCTTCCCGTAGCATTGAAATTTAAGGGAGATCACCCAAAAGATCTTATTATTGGTGATCCCCTTGATAAAGTAATGACTCGAGGAAAATTTTGAGAAAGCTCTTATATCTCAAAAAGAGCCTAAAAATGCTAAGGAAGCCATTGAAGATGAGGATTGGTTTTTAGAAATGCAAGAGGAGTTGAATCACTTTGAAAGAAATGATGTATGGGAATTAGTACCTTGTCCTCTATCTCAAACCATTATTGGTACAAAATGGGTATTTGAACAAGCTCGATGACCAAGGCAATATTGTTGAAACAAAGCAAGGTTAGTAGCTCAAGGTTATTGTCAAGAAGAAGGTATTGATTATGATGAAATATTTGCACCCGTAGCACGTTTAGAAGCTATTCGGATTTTACTTGCCTATTCTTGTTTTAAAAATTTCAAGCTTTACCAAATGGATGTAAAATCCGCATTTTTAAATGGTATTATTCAAGAAGAAGTCTATGTAAAACAACCTCCGGGGTTTGAAAATTTTTCTAGGCCTAATGATGTTTATAGACTTAAAAAGGCCTTATATGGTTTGAAACAAGCACCCCGTGCATGGTATGATAGACTTAGCTTTTTTCTTTTGCAAAATGGTTTTACAAGAGGTAAAGTTGACATTACTCTCCTTGTTTTTGAAAAAGGGCAAGATTGCTTATTAGTGCAAATTTATGTTGATGATATTATTTTTGGTGCTACTAATGAATCCTTGTGCAAGAAATTTTCTAAGTTAATGCAAGGTGAATTTAAAATGAGCATGATGGGGGAGCTCAACTTCTTCCTTGGACTTCAAATTAAGCAATGCCAAGAAGGAATTTATATTTTTCAATCAAAATATACAAAGGAGCTTTTGAAGAAATTTGGCATTGAAGAAGGAAGAACCGTCTCAACCCCAATGGCAACAAACGTCAAGATTGACAAAGATGAAAAAGGCAAGTCGGTTGATGAATCCAAGTATCGAGGTATGATTGGTAGTTTACTTTATTTAACCGCAAGTAGACCAGATATTCTTCATGCCGTATGCCTATGTGCTCGTTTTCAAAGCAATCCCAAAGAATCTCATATGAGTGCCGTTAAAAGGATTTTTCGATATTTGAAAGGCACTATTCAATATGGTTTATTCTATCCAAAGAATGAAAATTTTTCTCTTAAAGGTTATAGTGATTCGGATTATGCGGGAAATATTGATGATCGAAAAAGTATTTCCGGATCATGTCAATTTTTAGGCGATTGCCTAGTATCTTGGTTTTCAAAGAAACAAAATTGTGTTTCACTTTCAACGGCCGAAGCCAAATATATTTCCGCGGCATTTTGTTGTACACAACTTCTTTGGATGAAACAAACCTTAGCGGATTATAAATGTTCTTTTGAAAGTGTTCCTATCTTTTGTGATAATATATCCGCTATAAACATTGCTCAAAACCCGGTTCATCATAACCGTACTAAACATATTGAGATTCGACATCATTTTCTAAGGGATTGTGTTTCAAAACGAAAAATTGAGATATCTTTTGTACCATCTCAAGATCAATTAGCGGACATTTTTACTAAGCCGCTAACTTCCGAGACTTTTGCATCAATACGAGCTCGGTTAGGCATAATGCATATTGAATGAGGTCTATGATTGCATTTTGCACTTTTTTAAAACCTAGGGGCGAAAAATCGGATTTTTGGTTCAAACTTCAGAATTTGCAAAACAGAAAGAACCTCTAGGCTGGGGCAAGGCCGACCGGTCACCCATGCCGTCGACCGGTCGCCCTAAGCCTAAAATTGGATTAAAACCGTTCTGTCTTCAGCATTTTTCATTTTAACTTATTTTGGCCATTTTTCGTCCCCTTTGCCAAAATCACACAAATTTCACTTCAAATTTGTTTTCTTGCATATGTTTTATATTTTGGACTTCATTAAGCTCGATTATCATCATCATTGCTCATTTTTACCGAATAAATGGTAAGAATTCTACTCCATTTGCTCAATTGGGTTGAACCCTTGAGATTTTGACTTATTTGCAAAATTCTTGATGCTAGTTTCATATGAATGTGATGAGCTTAATATTTAAGATGTATTTAATGTTGTTTGAACTGAATTGGTGATGAAAATTTTTGTCTTAAATGAATTTCAAAGGCGTTATATACTTCTAGTTTTATTCGACGCACGCCAAGTGTTCGACAAAATGTTTCAATAAAAGATTCATCACCAACATGATTTTCTTGATTTTGAAAAGTCTTATAAGTTTATAGAGATCATGTTTTATCAATCAAATGAGCTTTTGCAAGTCAATTGATCAATTTTTCCTTTTATTTGGAATTTAAGCTTCTATTTTCAAAACGCTCGATAAATCGATAAATTTGCGCACTTTGATATGAATATATGATGTTTTTATCGTGCTAACATTCTTTTTGATGATTCCAAAGGGGGAGAAACAGGAAAAACGCTCATACGCTCAAAGAAGCGAAAATAAGCTTGCAAGAAAAGCTATAAGCTAGGGCTCTTAAAAGCCATAAGCTGTGAATATTGCTTAGTCCATTTGTTGTATTGTGGACTTTTATGCTTGACTAATGATGTTTTGTGACAGGGAAAGCTTATAAGCTCATGGAATTCAAGCTTAAGTTGTAAAAGCTAAGCTTTTAGCTTTTAGTTGTTGCTTGTATACTTGTTCTTGATATGCATATTGATAGGGGGAGCTTGTGCAAAAATGTTTTTGAAAAATCTTTGCTCCTATCCTTGTATGCTTGTACTTATGATAAATCTTGCTTGTAATAGATTGTTGTTTTAGACCGGAAAATGTGTTTTGTTTTAAAATCGACCTTCTAAAAATTGTTTTGGTTTGTAATCATCAAAAAGGGGGAGTTTGTTAGATAAATGTTTTTATCAAGATTTTGATGATTTTGTTTAAATGAGTTTTTATACCAAAATAATGTTTTTATATGTTGTCCAAATACTCCTAAATGATTTAAAATGTTTTTACTAATTTTTGGAGTATTTCTTAGAGTTTTTAATTTGATTAAAATTGGACAACACTTTTGATGATTTTGTTTATATTGGTTTTACACCAAAACAATGTTTGTAAATGTTGTCCAAATACTCCCAATTGATTTAAAATATTTTTACTAATTTTTTGGAGTATTTCTTGAAGTTTATTTTTGACAAAAATCGGACAACATTTCAAATTGAAGGTCGACCGGTCGCCCAAAGCGTCGACCTGACCAAGAACACGAACTTGAAGCAGCATTAGAAACATAAACAATTTCGTACAAAAAGAGGAGGGGGGACGGTCGCACCCAGGCGAGCACGGTCGCATTCCCCGTCGACGATCGACCCCTCCGACCCGCACTGGATCGCACTATCTTTTTGAAACGTTCGAAATCTTATACAGGCAACCGGTCGCCTATGTTATTTTGTGACACAAAATTATACCGTTTGAATTCTTTGACAGCAAGATTTACTTTTCAATTTTGTACAATATTTCTACATCTTGTGATCTTCTTTTTGTAGACAAAAATGAAGATAGAGGAGCCTATGTTGGGAGCCTATGTTGGTGAAGACTTCCCTATAAATAGAGGATGAATTGAAGACACAAGAAACAACACACACAAGCAAAATACACAACAAGAAATCGCAAATTGTTCAAGCTTTCATTTTTACATTCTTTTTGTAATAGCCTAAGTACTTTCACTTGCACATCTTTGAGGTCTAGGCTTTTTGATTCTTGATTACACTTGCACTCAATCTTTGTATTGGTTTCGTAGAGTTGTAATCTTGAATTTTGTCCATCATTCAACACAAGACATCCTTGTGAGTATTCTTGTGGTAAGAATACACTTGGGTGATCTAGGTGATAGGTGTTTGAAGAGTGTGGTACTCTTCAAAGGTGGTGAAGGAAGCTTGTGGTAATCTCCTTGAAGGTGTTGTAAGAGGATTGTGGTGATCCTCAAGGTGTTGTATTAATTGTGGTAATTAATAAAATCTTTTTCTTTTTGAAATCCATCCCAGGAGATCTTTGGGGTGGTAGAGGATTAGGCCCTAGGTGGGTTGAACCTCTTTAAATCAACGAGTGTTGTTTAATTTCCGCATTTACATTCTTGTCATTTACTTGTTGATTCGAAAAAGAGGGTGATTTGCGAAAAATCGGCATAATCTATTCACCCCCCTCTAGATTATCGTAGCCACTTGGACTAACAGAACATACATACACAAAACACTCAAAAAGCAAAGAGACTAGAAGGAAATAAAAGAGGTGGAAAATGAAAAATACGACCTTACTACAAGAGTGAAATCGGTGTTGAGCAACCATTGGGTGTTTAGTACGGGACCTTCATCGGCATCATCATGCCTAATCAAGGATAAGGAACACACAACTCGAATACTGTGAAATCTCAAATATTCCCAATTAAAACAACAAAGAAAGATGTTCATAGTTTGTTTTACAACGACCCAAAACAATCAAAATGTGATTTGAAAATGACTCTAAGGACTTGTGATTATTTTGAAAGAAAATAAAAAAAATGCACACAAAATATTGGGTTGCCTCCTGGGTAGCGCTTCTTTAAAGTCGTATAGCTGGATTATTACACCTAAATGTGGAGATTAGTCATGTGGAGCCTCGAACTTATAAAAATTCCTTTGGCATTTAGTAGAACTACCTCCAACTTCAAGCTTCAAAATGTGCTCTTTGACCTTTCGGGTCCCCTATTTTGGACATAAGCTTCCTACAAAGATTATTTTTCGTAGGTTTACCTACACCTTGAACAAGATTTTTCTCGAAGAGATTTTTAGTTTTCACATCACACAAGGAAACTGAGTCACCAAAAGAACAAGTAATATCCTTATCAATACCAACATGAATTTTAAAGATTACTTGTTCATCCCCCACTCTCAAAGTTAATTTTCCATCATGCACATCAATTATTGATTTTGCCGTAGCCAAGAAAGGACGCCCAAGAATTAAAGGGACCTCAATATCATCATGCATGTCAAGAATAACAAAATCAAATGGGAACATGAATTTATCAATCTTGAATAACACATCATTAATAATACCTCTAGGATGTTTAATCGATTTATTGGCTAATTGAATGCCCATCTTAGTAGGTTTAAGTTGAGCTAATCCGATATCCTTGAATGTTTCATAGGACATCAAATTGATACTAGCTCCTAAGTCAGCTAATGCCCTATCAACAGGTAAGCCATCAATTGTATTAGGAATAATAAAACTTCCTGGATCATTAAATTTTTGTGGTAGTTTATTGGAAGAACATTCATCATTCAATTGCACATTTGATAATTCGTTAAGCTTATTTTCATTAGAAATGATGTCATTTAGATCCCTTGCATGCTTTGAAAGAGGTTGAACAAATGGAATATTGGTATGTAATTGTTTGAATAACTCGAGGTACTTACCAAATTTGTCCCCTCTTCTATCTTCTTGATTAAACTCGATGAAGGATCTTGGGCTTGTATCTCGCAACCACCTTGTTCCCGAGTTTTTCTTTGGATTGTGGGCCTGGGCCTGGGCTTGGGCTTCAAGGCCCTTATTCCTTTTGGACCAAAAACCTTTAAAATTAATAATTAGTTAATTTTAATTAATTAATTAACTGATTTCCAACTGAAGTGCTTCGCATCCAAGCACAGGAGAACACACGGCCCGTGTGTCGGGTCATGTGTCAAGACAAACTTGTTCGCATCCGAGCATAGGCAGATGCACGGCCCATGCATCGGGTCATGCGTCAAGTCAAAACTTTGTCATTTTCGTTCGCATCCGAGCATGGGCACATGCACGGGCCGTGCGTTAGGTCGTGCGTCGATGCGAAAGGCTGAACATATGCGTTTGTTCACTGTAAACGTATCTTTTCGAGCCAAAAGACATTATCCTCCCATACGGGCACTTGATGCCTATAAAATAGAAGCCCCTACAGATGAAAACCTTACGAAATACATCAGATTAATAAACGATCATTTGCATTTACAACATATTGACATTCCTTCCTTCAAAGCTTGAAAGTATCAAACACCTTTGTTGTTCGCTGTAATTTCGAGTTTGCAAGTGCTGTAAACTTGAAATCAAAAATTTGTTGTATCTTAGGGACGAGCGCGGGAACCGTTAGCACTTTGTATACGTGCGTTTTCATCTTGTGGAGACTGAATCCAATATAGGCCTTGACTAGCAATATCAATCCAAACACTCAGCCATTTTCTGAAACATAAACCTTATATATTTACCCAACAATCGCAAGAGGAAAATTACATTTTTGTTCAAGACGATGGCTTCAGTTTCGTTCACTCCGATGGCTGCTGCTCCTGCTCACGGTGAAAAGCCGCCCAAGTTCTCTGGCGTCGACTTCAAACGCTGGCAACAAAAGATGCTATTTTACTTGGTAACCTTGGGTCTGTCCCATTTCTTGAAGGAAGACCCCTACCATTGGTGATGAAGAAATCGACAACCAACGGAGAATCGCTGTAGATGCTTGGCATAACAATGATTTTCTGTGTCGAAATAACATTTTGAATGGGCTAGAAGACACTCTCTACAATGTCTATAGTTCGTTCAAAACATCCAAAAAGTTGTGGGACTCTTTTGGATAAGAAGTACAAAATGTCCAAGGAAATTTGTTGTCGGCAAATTTCTCGAGTACAAGATGGTTGACACCAAGATGGTGATCAACCAAGTTCAAGAGATTCAAATCATACTTCATGACTTAGTGTCTGAAGGGACGACTCTGAACGAGTCCTTTCAAGTGGCTTCAATAATCGAAAAGTTGCCGCCGTTGTGGAAGGATTTCAAAAACTACCTCAAGCACAAGCGCAAACAGATGGGGCTTGAGGATCTGATTGTTCGGCTTCGGATTGAGGAAGACAACCGAAAATCAAAAGTGAAATCCGATAAATCTGGAATGGAGGCCAAGGCCAATCTTGTTGAATCAAGCACTATCAAGAAACGCTAGCACTCCAGGAAAGATAAGGGAAAGGCCAAAAAGTTCAAAGGGAATTGCTACAACTGTGGCAAACTGAACCACATGGCCAAGGATTGCCAACACCCGAAAAAGGGCAATCAAGGTGGCAACCAACAGGCCAATGTGACGGAGGACAAGTCGGTTCCAATCGACATGTCGGAGCTCGATCTCACCGCCATTGTGTTTGAAGCCAATATGGTGGATAACCCAAGGGAGTGGTGGATAGATACCAGGGTTACTCGTCATATTTGTGCCGACAAGGTGATGTTCTCCTCCTACACTCCGATAAATGGAAGGAAGCTTTTCATGTGAAATTCTTCGACTTCCAACATCATGGGGCTTGACAAGGTTGTGCTCAAGATGACTTTCGGAAAGGATCTTACGCTTGTAGATATGCTGCATGTCCCAGACATCCGCAAAATTTGGTTTCCGGTTCTTTGCTTAGTAAGGCTAGGTTTAGACTAATGTTTAAGTCCGACAAGTTTGTAATGACCAAGAATGGTCAATTTCTTTGTAAGGGCTACCTTGATAAGGGCCTTTTTAAGATGTCTGTAATGTCTGTTTTCTGCCAAGAGGTGAAGAATAAAAACGTTACTTCTGTTTACTTGTTGGATTGTTCTAATTTATGGCATGATAGATTAAGACACGTAAACTTCAACACAATTAAAAGGTTAGTGAATCTGGAATTAATACCTACGCTTAAAACCGATTGTTGGGATTTGGTCCAGCATCCTTCCTGCAATGGGCTTTAAAAGAGGCACGAGGCGTGGCCCGCGATTCGAACTCGTGAGTATTTGGATTGCATAGTTAAAGGATAGCTTAAAGGATATGATTTGGACTACCTATACCAACGGATGCATCTTCTTTCTCGGTGCCCATTACATAGAAACTACGAGGTTAAGCGTGCTTGGCCTGGAGTAGACATGGGATGGGTGACCCCCGAGAAGTTTTCCGAGTGCGCGTGAGTGAGGACAAAGTGCGCTAGAAAAAGACTCATGTTGGTTTATGGGGACGATCGTCAAACGAGTAGCGCTAGAGGTCCAACAAGCGGTATCGAGCGGTCACGAGTTCGAATTCCCTTGGAAGCACGCTGCGGTGGAGGTTGCCGGGAGCGGTGGGCGAGATCTTGGCGCAATGAGGTAAATGGACCGGGCGAAGGGTAGGTTGCGGTGGCGTAACTAAGGTAAAACGGATCGAGTGAAGGTGTAGGTTCTTTGGGTGGACCAGAATCAAGGGTAGGTTGCTAGATATCAAGGAATCGAGGTAAAATAGATCGAATCGAAGGTGTAGGTTCTTTGGGTGGACAGAATCAAGAGTAAGTTGCCGGTGGCCGAATCGAGGTAAATGTGATCGAACCGAAGGTGTAGGTTCTTTGGGTGACCGAATCGAGAGGCTTGCGTGTGCGTGACGCGACGCTTGAAGAAGTTGGCGTTAGGGCGAGGAAGTTTGGCGGCGGCGGAGGTTGCCAAGCATCGAGCCGAGATCTTGGCAGTCTTTGGGAGGGGATTGTTGGGATTTGGTCCAAGATCCCGCCCGCAATGGGCTCGATACCAATTGTTGGGATATTTATTGTTTAGATTTTGATGAATGCCATGTAAAACTTAGAATAGGAAGTTGGCACCCCATTTTTTGTTGTAAAGCGCATTGTAATAAATAGGGTGGTCAAGCCGAGTTAAGTCACTATGCCCAAACATGCAAGAAGACAAACGGAGACTAGAAGGAAGACTCATTGCGAGACATTTGAGTTTGGCAAAAAAGAGAAGACGGGAACTCGATCAAGGTGCGGTGAGATGCGGTGAGTAAAGCATCATCAAGTCAACTCAAGATAGTCAAGTCTCTAGTTGAAGTGACAGGAAGAGTCATCCAATGATTGGAAGTCGACTCTAAGTCACCTGGGGAAAGCAAGGAAATGCGGTCAAGTCGAGATAATCGAAAGAGATCCGTTGACGTAAATCAAGAGAATTACTTAAACAAGTAATATCTCCATGCTACATTTCTCGGAATGCTCGATCCGAGAAGCGTGCAAGGGAAATAAACCAATGGGAAGCACTACACCGTGTCGAGTGCTCGAAAAGTCAAGAATAATTCATACGAGGAAGTGGCAAATTCCAAGGATCGCAACAAGACAAACCAACGACCACAAGTGACTTTCAAAAATAAGCCTATCTCTTCAACGGGCAAATTTTTGAAAGATCACTATAAAAGGTCGAGGATGACTCGAAGATTTTTTTTTTGATTACGAACCAAAAACATTCAAGCTAATATCTCGAATCGTAATCAAAATATTCTCAAAATCATTCAAGTTTAATCCTCAAGCCTACACTACGAAGAAAATCAATCCAACACTCACTGTGAAGGAAAGATAGCTTCAATCGGTTGAAGAGGAAACTTTAGAAGAAAGGGGTCTACATTCCACGAAGGATTGTAGGAAGGTTCAAGGTCGAACCGGTCTCGAGTTTTGGAGGGCTTCGTGATCAAATCCTAAGAGCTTGAGCAAGTGAGTGTAGTAGCAAGCAGCCGCCCTGTGAAGAAGCCGAGTCCGACGAGAAGCCGGTGAGTGACCAAGGCATCTCCGGATCGAGTCCCAAAGGATCAAGTCAAATTTGTGTGATCAAGACTTGTATCCGGACAATTACCACTCAGACCGATCAATACTTAGTGGATTCCTCCGGGAGTTGGAGAAGAGAGGAGTAGAAGAATTACCCCATCTTGAACCTCTATAAAAACTTATCGTGTCATTTACATTTCAATACTTTAATCCTGCATCTTATTTGTTTAATTTCTTTGACATATTTGCTATCCAACTGATAATCTCTAAGTACTAAAACCAAGTATTAAATCATAACTAAACCAAACTTAAGGGTGTTAAGTCTTCTTCAATGAAAACAAACCACAGTTGAGCTAATTCAGTCTTAACAATCGAGTTATTCTATCAACAAACTCGATCAGTACGTTGAGTGACTAACTCTCTTGATTAACTAAATTGGCTGTCCACCAAGGACACACGGTGATATAGTGTCAACTCGAATTTTAAAAAGGACCAAAAGTGAAAAGTTGGTAAGGTTTATTCAACCCCCTTCTAAACCTTACACTCACACCCCTTGGGACCTACACCGATTCATAAGACAAATGCAAAATTTGTGTTGAAGCAAAATTGGCCAAAGCACCGTTTCATTCGGTAAGGAGAAGTACCAAACCACTCGAGTTAATTCATACAGATGTGTGTGATTTAAAACTTGTGCCAACTCGAGGTGGGAAAAAGTACTTCATAACGTTTATAGACGATCACACAAGATACTGCTATGTGTATCTTTTGAAAAGCAAAGATGAAGCTTTAGTAGTTTTTAAGACTTATAATAATGAAGTTGAAAATCAGCTTAATTTAAAAATTAAGATGATTCGAAGTGATATAGGCGGAGAATATGTTGCTCCGTTTGAAGAATTTTGCTCGGAAGTGGTATAATTCATCAAACGACTGCTCCTTACTCACCTCAATCAAATGGAGTTGCAGAACGCAAAAATCGTACTCTTAAGGAGATGATGAATGCGATGTTGATAAGTTCTGGCTTACCCCAAAGTTGTGGGGGGAAGCCATACTTTCTGCAAACTACATTCTTAATAAGATCCCACACAAAGGTAAAACTGAAACTCCATATGAGTTATGGAAGGGACGTAAACCGTCATATAAATACCTCAAAGTGTGGAGGTGTTTGGCTAAAGTCGAAGTACCTAAGACGAAACAAGTTAGAATTGGTTCGAAGATGATCGATTGTGCTTTCATTGGATATGCTAACAATAGTAGTGCATATCGCTTTTTAGTGCACAAGTTAGCTATTCCTGATATAAATGAAGGTATCATTGAATCAAGGAATGCTGTATTCTTTGAGAATATCTTTCCGAACAAAGAAAGTGATGATGAAGAGGAACCAAAATGAAGTAAAAGGACAAAAGTAGCTAAGTCTTTTGTTCCTGATTTTCTAACTTATATGTTAGAAAACAAACCAAGAACTATTAAAGAAGCATTGTCTAGTCCAGAAGCTCCTCTCTGAAAAGAAACTATCAATAATGAGATAAATTCCATCATGCAAAATCACATTTTGGAGTTAGTCGATCTCCCACCAGGTTGCAAACCTTTGGGATGCAAGTGGATCCTTAAAAGGAAGTATAAAGCATATGGATCTATAGACAACTATAAAGCCCGTTTGGTAGCTAAAGGGTTTAGACAAAAGGAGGGATATGACTTTTTCGATACATATTCTCCTATTACGAGGATTACATCCATTCGAGTTCATATTGCTATTGCAACATTGCATAACCTTGAGATACATCAAATGGACGTTAAGACTGCATTCTTGAATGGTGAGATTGAATATGAGATCTATATGGAACAACCCAAGGGGTACGTTGCACCCGGTCAAGAGCGAAAGGTGTGCAAACTTGTTAAGTCACTTTATGGACTAAAACAAGCACCTAAGCAATGGCATGAAAAGTTTGACTCAACTATGAAGTCAAACGGTTTCAAAATCAACGAATGTGACAAATGTGTCAACATTAAAGGTACTACAAGTGATTCATCATAATATGCTTTTATGTAGATGATATGTTGATTACGGGTAGTAGCAATGATTTAATCATGAATACTAAGAACATGTTAAAGAAGAACTTTGACATGAAAGACACCGAATTATCTGATGTTATATTAGGGATTAAAATCTCTAAAACTTCAGATGGAATTGTCTTGTCACAATCCCATTATATCTAAAGCATACTTAGAAAGTTTAATGCTTTTGATAGTACTCCGCCTAAGACACCTATAGATCTAAGTCTACACTTGGCCAAGAATAGAGGAGAACCAGTTTCTCAGCTGGAATATGCAAGGGTAATTGGCAGTCTGATGTATTTAACGAATTGTACACGTCCAGACATTGCATATTCAGTGAGTAAGCTAAGTAGGTTCACAAGTAACCCGAATACGGATCACTGGAAAGCCGTGACAAGGGTACTTAGATATTTAAAGTATACCATGAACTATGGAATACTTTATGCGAGATATCCAGCACTATTAGAAGGATACTGTAATGCCAATTGGATATCAGACATAAAAGACTCCAAGTCCACAAGTGGATATGTTTTCACAATAGGTGGAGGAGCGGTGTCGTGGAAGTCTTCTAAGATGACGTGCATAGCTCGATCCAGTATGGAATCCGAGTTTGTTGCTTTAGATAAAGCTGGAGAAGAAGTAGAATAGCTTAGAAACTTCTTAGAGGATATTCCTTGTTGGAATAAGCGATTACTGCTTTGTTTTGATACATTGTCTGATCAATCAAAGAATTGGAAGTGCACAAAGTAGTATGTATAATGGTAAGTCTAGTCATATACGTCGAAGACACAATACCATTAAACAGTTGATTTCGAATAGAGTTATTTTGGTTGACTACGTGAAGTCAAAGGAAAACCTTGCGGGTCCTCTTACAAAAGGCATAAATCGAGATCAATTGTATAAATTATTAAGGGGAATGAGTTTAAAATCCACAAACTAAAGAATGTTCATAGCGGTAACCCAACCTTGTGAATTGGAGATCCCAAGACCTTGGTTCAATGGGACAACTAAGTTATGAATGTTCAGCTGAACACTTGAAAAATGTGTTAGCTCATTCCCGAAACATCCAAGTGAATTAAAACCTGATGAATGTGGTGAGGTTAAGTTTAAGACTTTTAATGATTCCTATACCGAAAGGTAGAGTATGACAGGATACTCTTAAATAGGAGATCACCTATATAAGTGAGAAGTAATGGCCGCTTCAAAGAAACACTTATGAATTTAAGATATGGTCCAGGGCCGAAATGGACACAACGTGAGAACAACAAGTCTTAGAATTGTTATTGTGTAAGTACTGTTGTCTCGGTTTACACAAACGACTGAGTAGTTCAAGACATCGCGTCACTAAGCAGCTAGTAAATCCGATAGTATTTTACTAAGGAAGGTTCAACGCCACAAACTACCTATCCTAATGCAATAACAGTTCACTGAGACTTTTAAGCGAATCTACATACACACATGCATTAATTTCATTCATGTGGGGGATTAAGTGGTTTCCATTAGTGAAAAATGAAATCAAATTAAAGTAAAAATTCTACTAAGAGAGTAGATGAGAATAACATTTGAAATTTCTAAAAACCAATTCCGGCTGAATGAGAAATTAATGCTAGAAGTTAGCCACTTAAAACTAGAAGTTGGACTTATGGGTTTGGGCCTTTGGGGGCACCCAAGTTTTTAAAAGGGTGAGGACCTACATGCTTGTGGGTTTGGTTCAAAGCACACACGCGCGCGCGCTGCCGCCACCCACCCCCTGGCCAGCTCGGCCCAGCCCGGGTCAACTCTGGGTTCGGGTCGTGGGCCTGGGCCAGAACTTGGGCTTCAAGACCCTTATTCTTTTTGGACCAAAACCCTTTAAAATTAATAATTAATTAATTAATGGATTTCTAACTGAAATGCTTCGCATCCAAGCATGGGAGGACACACGGCCCGTGTGTCGGGTCGTGCGTCAAGACGAGCTTGTTCGCATCCGTTCACTGGCGGACGCACGACTCCTGCGTCGGGTCGTGCGTCAAGTCGAAACTTTGTCATTTTCGTTCGCATCCGAGCACGGCACACGCACGGGCCGTGCGTCGATGCGAAAGGCTGAATAGATGTGCCTATTTACTATAAACATGTCTTTTCGAGCCAAAAGACATGATCCTTCCATACGGGCACCTGATGCCTATAAAATAGAAGTCCCTGCAGATGAAAAACGTACGAAATATATCAGATTAATAAATGGTCATTTGCGTTTACAACATATTGACATTCCTTCCTTCAAAGCTTGAAAGTATCAAACACCTTTGTTGTTCGCTGTAATTTCGAGTTTGCAAGTGCTGTAAACTCGAAATAGAAAAGTCGTTGTATCTTAGGTACGAGCGCCGGAACCGCTAGCACTTTGTGTACAGGGCGTTTTCGTCTTGCGAAGACTGAATCCAATTCAGGCCTCGACTAGCCATATCAATCCAAACACTCAGCCATTTTTCGAAACAAAAACCTTCTATATTTACCCAACACTTACAGATAATAAAATTTAGAAATACAATATCAATACTCATCATTAAGCATCTCAAGATACATAATTACAATCCTAATATATTAAAAATTAGAATGTTTCTCTTGTGTATCGTGAAAATCATCAATAAGGGAAACACGAAAGGGCATAGGCCCAAAAGTTTTAAAAACTATTATCTTGACTCATTTACAATATCTATTAGCAAAATGGGGCCAAAGGACATGTCCAAAGTTTACAAAGTTTTTCTTTAAACAAAATTGTTTTTGCCCAAATTACATAGAGAAAATCCAAGTATATGCACATTCGCCCCTGTGACATATTGGCCTTCTTCCTTCTTCACTGACATAGCAAATCTTGGCCTCCTTCCAAGTAAATATACGTATGCCCCTGTCCGCCATATAGGGCTTCTTCCTTCTTTTGACATAGCAAATCAAGTACTACTTGTTGACAGAGGCGGGAATTTCCTCTTTCCGTCGTCGTTTTGTTGAGAGAAGTTTATCGTTTGATTTGGGTTAAAAATAGATAGGGTATAATGGTAATTTTAGTAGTAATTTTGCCAAGATTTCGGTTGGGTAATATTTTTACAATTTTTTGAGTATAAAAGTGGTTATAATTTTTTGAGTATAAAAGTGGTTTGTACAAAAGAGAAAAGAGTATAAAAGTGGTATTTTTTCAATAATCCATAGTTAAATTCCATTCGGGCAAGGATTGTGAATCCCTCGATTTTTCGATCGTGATGTAGCGTGTATTTATTTTTGTATATCAACTATGTACTATTCGTGACTACTTTATCGCGTCATTTTGACGAATAAATATTAATAATATTTTCACATTTTAATTTCATTTTTATTTATTTGATCAACTACTTGTTTAACTATTGATCATTTATTATTTTCTATTCTATGTTTAATGATCACTTGATTGATCATTATTGCTATTTGTGTATTTATTAGACACCTTACAATTTTAAGAGACCCATTTATTTTAGTGACTTATATCATATAGAAATAAGAATTTGATTTGGAATAAGTGATCTTGAGACTTATAAGTTCTGTTGTAAAAATCTCGCCTAGCCCCGATTAATCCTCGCCTAGGCGCTAGGTCCCCCTTGTTCGCTTAGGATTTTTATAGCGATTAGGCCCCCCTAACCCTGCCTAAGCTCCGCCTAGGCGCTAAGCCCCAGTCTGCCGCCTAGCGAGCGCCTAGCGCTTTTTACAACATTTATAAGTGATTATGTGAATCACTATTAATTTTTGGATATTGATATTATACACCTATTATCATCAATTTTGAGACAAAAAATATATGGATACCACATACAAGCATAGAGTGGATGGCCATAGGGTATATTTGGTGTAGAAGTACCTCTCAATTCACACATACACAACATTAGATAATTATACCCAAAAACCCTACACCCAGATTTTTTATTCATATTTTCCCTAACATATTCCCACTCACCCAACATTCTTCTTATTCTTTCCCAACCCCATACTTGCCATACTTTGACTCACTCTTTTGTCCCCATGCAAGAGACATAATTCAAGCCAACACAAAAAAAAAAATTCTCTCTCCCTCTCCCTCTCATTGAAATCGGCCATAAGGCCTCAAATGAACAAGTCTTGTTCATTTTTCACCAACTTCTCCCTCTCTTGTAAGCAATTCTCATCCTTTTCTCTAAAATCCCCCTACATCTGTCTACAAATTTCTTCTTCTTCTTCTTAAACTTAACCCCCCCAAAAAAAGAAATCCTTCCTTTCTACTCCAAAAATTCAAACCATATACAACAAAGATGAGAAAATTCCATCTTGTTCAATCTTCTCTCATTACCTTTAAGCCTTATTACTTCTTCTAATTTTCTTTTAATTATTTTATTTTTGAGGTACTTAGGAGCTCTCAACTTGAAGAACTTAGAGACTTGAGATCATCTTGAAGAGGACCTCAGGATTTAATTGAAGATATTAGACTACAAGATAAGAAATTGAGTTTGTAGCATATTTTTCTTCTGCCCCTCAAAATTCGAATTTTGACTCCACCATTTTTATTTTTGTAGGGGTTGACCTTGAGAGTCTTGTTGAGGGTGATCAAGAAAAATATTTTTTTGATACCTCCTACTTGACAAAATTCCACTACACGAGGTAAGTGCAGTACTTGACCCTTTCTTCTTCTTCTTCTTTCTTCTTGTTTTAATTTGTCATTTTTCTAACTCCATTTTTTTGTATTACTTGAATTAGGGGCTAACCTAAGTGAGGTGATATTTTAATTTGTGACTATATCGTTTTTTTTTACCAAATCAATCAACTAGAAAAGGTGGGTGGAAAAACCTTTTAATCTCCTAGCAATTTTCGAAAAATGCATGTAGTATTTTTGGAAAACTTGAGATATATATTTATATATATATATATATGATTATGTAATGCATGTACATTTCAAGTGGTGAATTCCAAATTTTTTCAAGTGATGCTTAGAATATCCAATTATTGCAATTTAGGTGCATGCATGTGCAATTTAATGCTTTATGTGATGAATTCTTGTATGATATGTATATGCATGTTCATGCACTTAAAAACTCATGTTTTAATTGCCTTATAATCTGGAAATTTTGAGCATAATTGGCTAAATTCCAATTTTTGGACTTTAAATACAAAAATGGCAAATTGGTGGACTTAATTGCAAGAAAATAAAACTTAAGGGAGCCTCTGCATTTTTTCAATTTTGGGACTGTACTTATGCGTAAAAATGATATTTGGACATTATATTAAAGCTTTAAAAGTTTTGAGATAACAAAAATCAACTCTTGAAAGCTCAAGGACTAGATTATAAAATTTTGAAAGTTTAAGGGCTAAGATGTAAATTTCAAAACTGTACCAGTTCCACTTTTAAAATTTTGAAAATTTTAAATTTAAAGTACTGGAAAACACATATTTAAATTTATTCCAAAAATTAAAATATTTTGAGCTAGGAAATATAATTTTGTAAAATTGAGGGACCAAAATGTAAAATACTAAACTTAAGGACCAAAAATAAAATTTCCAGGACTTATGCAGTCCATGTACCTGGAAAAATATCCTTGACTATAATTTTATAACATTTTGAACCCATGGTTAAAATTTCATAACAATTGGACCCCTAATAAGCCTTAAAGGCAAAAACTTAAAAATTGATCTAGAATGAAATTTTTTAGAAGTTAAGGAACCTAAACTCATACTTTTTCAAAAATACTTTTGTCCAAATAATCTATTGACCTTAGTGATATTTTAAAATTAGAATCACATTAAAATCCCTTCCGCTTTGTGAGATCCGATTATTTTAAACGCGGGGTCCGAAATGATAATTTTGACAAATTTAGGGCCAAAATGGAAATTTACCAAAACCTCAACCCCAAACCTTTTGAAAACCTGAAGCTCTGGAAAATTTGGAGAATTTAGAAACTGATCTTATAATTTTCCGAGGTAAAGACAAAAACGTATTCAATTTTAAACTCCAAAGGACTAGTTTTTCCAAAACGGGGCTAATTGTAAAATTTTCTTTTAACGAAGACCTCAACTTAATTATTTTCCTTTATTTTAGCCCTGGTACTACTGAATTTTATACATTTATTTATAAATTTAGTTTTCTTAAAATTTCCCATGACTTAAGGGATCCCCCTTGACCGGACAATAAGTATTTCACGGGGCGAGTTCATTGCCTTGTGACCTTGATATTGCAACGGGACCTACATCCCACCTAAATTATTAAAACATCAAAGATTAGTTATCCTCCTGATAATTAACTTCATCCAATAATTACTCCACCAATGCCGATAAACGCCACGTGCAAAAATTTCGCATAATTACACTTGAACCGCTTCCGTGAATTGACATACTCGACTGCCTTGTTGACATATTATACCTGTGATTATATTCTTTCTTGAGTCAACTTGGTGTGTCCAGCTCACAGTCGGAATGGACCCGTCATGGATAGTACCAAGCAGCTTGGCTGCTATTCCACTCTCCAGCCCCATCGTCCTAATCCCACAACTGCGGACGGAGTGTCCAAGGAAAGTGGGTCGTAGTACTTGAGGTATAATCACGATTATGATAATCCGGGCCTTGCAAGCCTTGCAAATACTTGTTGGATTTGTCGTGCTTATGGAGCGATAAGGTGACAGGCCTTGTCCCATCTTGCTTGGGGAGTTACAAGGAAGAACGAAGAAATCGCTGCCTGATCCACACGATTCTGGAGTTACTCGGACCCGAATACTTGCTTGGGTTGGCGCTACATTTAGTACACAACCACTACTTGACTTGTTTGAATTCTGTTCGCCAAAAATATTTTGGTTCATACAACTGCAAGTGTACAATGTAGTTTATAGGATAATGGCAAGCAAGGCCGTATTCCTCAAGGATTGAATCTTGAAACACTTAGGCTATAATAACATCGTATTCCAATTTATTGAAGCGACCGAAAATTGAATATTCTATCTAACTAAAACTCGAAAATAAAGAAAAATAAATAAAAATAAATAAAATAAATTTATGAACCCCACAAGTATTTTCAACATCTTTTGGAGCAACCTTAGGCACATAATCTCAACATGCTTCTTCAATATTAAATGCGAATAAAGTTTTAAAAACCAATTCATACAATTCTATGGGTTCAATTCCTAAATTCATCTACTCCTCCTTCCGGGTGGTGCATAAACAGTTGATTAATAACAATTGTAGTTCTCCCGGATCGTTACAATTCTTATTAACTCCAAAAAGATTTGAGAATTGAATGACTCCCCACAAACACGTCTGTCACACATGTTTCATGTCTGAATTCGATTTCCGTCTTTGTTAGAACTCATCGTCCGAAATTTTGTACTAACAAATATGACATGTAAATTATTGGCCAAATAAAAATTGATTATGAATAAGCACTCGAATTCATAAAATAGAACGCATGAATTAATTAAGAAAAGAAGTTAATATTTAATACAAATCCACAGTTTCGTTATGCCCCTAAGATCCGAAGAATATGTCAAACATTGATTACAAACTCATAGACAAATTCAAAAAAATATTTAGATATCATATAAGCACATACAAGAGTTCTTAGACATAGAAAGAAAATCCATTCTTGTCAGGATGGATTCCTTTTCCAAGCCCTCGAAGCTCTTGTGCTCCCTAGATGGGAAAGCCTTGTGGTGTTCTTCGAGACCTAGCCTCCTTTGCACAGAAGCTCTTCGATTCTTGTGTTCCTGTGTTATTTGATGTGCTTTTGTTGTATGGAATGATGTATTTTAGTGCAAGACTTGGTCCTCTTTTATAGATGCTTGGAGAGATCACTTGTAGAGTTGGAACGAGAAGCAAACACTGAAAAACGCATCAAAACAGACTCCCACACGACCAGGCCGTGTGGGATCACACGGGCGTGTGGTGCTAGCTTCAGCCCTTGGTCGCATGGGCGTGTGGTTTGACACGGGCAGCTGGTAAGGTTGGTTGACCTTTCCCACACGACCGTGTGACTTCACACGGTCCGGCCGTGTGGGCCTGTTCCGTCCTCTGTTTTCTTCCCTTCTTCACATAATCGTGTGATTTTCACACCGGCACTCCACATGGTCCGGCCGTGTGAAGTGTTTTTGTCCATTTTTTTGTCGTTTTGATCTTCTCTTCGCATTCGACAATCTTATCCGGGCATTCCAACCGATATTTCTTCATTTTAAGCTCCGTTTCCTGCAAGAATTACAAGAATATGCAGTATCATGCCCTTTTAAAGAAACTAAGTAAAAACATAGTAAATATGCTGTGCAAATGCCTTAATTATATATCATTTTAAGCCCCAAAATGCACGTATATTTTACACACATCAAAATCCCCCAAACTTAAGCATTGCACGTCCTCGAGTAAATTTAGAAAAATAATATAAGAGGTAAAAACGAAAGAACACCCAAGAACACTATAAACATTCAATGGCATTTGGCTTCATACTTAAAGAAACTACATAACTTATCATTAAGAAGTCATTATTCATAAACTCGGCATAATTAATACTCTCTCGAATACTTGACGTCGCGACTCATAAGTAAATAGTTTATCACTCTACTCTCAAAAGTGTATGGTAAGTGTTTACACTAAATTCAATTCAATGAAAGTAGAACTACCATAGGCTTGCAAATCGTCTAACATCTCTACCACTTTTGTGTGCACAATCTAAGAATCAAAAATGACTTTTATTTGGTTGTAATGTAGGCTCTTTGGTAAGGGTAGGGAAATTTGGATTAAGTGACTTGACTTGAGCAAATAGAATTTAAGCGCACAGACTTGCAATTCACCCACCCAATTTCAATTTGATATCAGTTTTCCTTCTTCAACTCAATTCCACCCTTATTTCACCTTTTTCATTCTTAGGCCTTTTTGCCTTCTTTCTTTTTCTTTAGCCTCAAGCTCTCATTTTTTTTCACAATTTTCAGAATTTTCTTTTGCTTTGCTCGATTTTCTCTATATAATAATTTTTTAAGAGATTTTCTTTCTTTTTCGAGCTTCATGTACATTTACCCAGATACTGCTCATCCCTCATACTTTTGTCAACTTTCTCTTTTTTTCATAAATTTTCACCACATCTCCCCCAAACTTATTCATTTTCTATAAGCTCAAAAAATTTTAGGGATAAAAACATGTAAGATTTAAAGATCAATGTGGCTCAGAATAAAAGTTTTGGCTCAAAATTGGCTAACTAGGGAATCATGAGTTCATAGGTAGGCTTTTTTTGGCTGAGTAGGCTAAAACAAAGATGGCCTTAGATCATATTTAGAAATTGCACACACACATGGCTTCAATTAGGACTGCAAATGAGCCGAATCGAGCCGAATCGAGCCAAATAGGAACAGGCTTGAGTTCGGTTCATTTAGTTTTTAGATCGGCTCGAGTTCGATTCGAGCTTTCATAATTGAGTTCGAGCTCGACTCGTTTGAAAATTATTAGGTTCACGGACAGTTCGAGTTCGGCTCGTAAAAAACTCATTTAATATATTCAACAAGCTTAGCTCGAGTTCGACTCGTAAAAATTTTGTTTAAGCTTCAATGAGCTTAGCTCGAGCTCGGTTTGTAAAAGTCTCATTTAAGCTTTAACGAGCTTAGCTCGAGCTTGGCTCGTAAAAAGCTCGTTATATGCTCGAATAACTCGTGAAAGCAACCTTGAGTTCGTTAAAGATCGAGTTCGAGTTTGAGTTCGAGAGCCTGTAAACGAACATGTTCACGAGCCGAGTTCGAATATAGGCTCGTGAGCCTATAAATGAACATGTTCGCGAACTTTCGAGTCGAATATCAGTAAGCTCGAGTTCGGCTCGTTTAAAAGTTTGAGCTCAAATTTTAGGCTCAAGTTCGGCTCGTTAAGCCCAATGAACGATCTCGAACGAATATTTTTTCAAACTGAGACCCGAATAGCTCGCGAGAGGCTTGGTTCATTTGCAGCCCTAGCTTCAATGAAGATACCAGAGCAAGTTCTAGAGCTCTAGCAATCATGAATGACACACTCAAGAAACAATAAGTCTGCATAATATAAAGCAGTTTATGGCACAAAAGCTCACAGGCTTATTTTTCGCAACATGCTCAAATACCCAATTTATCAAAAAGAAAGAGTAATGCGTAATAAGTACTTACAGAGATTGTTTACGGCAAGAAGATGGTCGAAACTTCTTGTGGAGTTTCTGGCCCATAGTAGTGTTTAATTCTTTGTCCATTTACAAAAAAGTTCAACCATTCGTTGCTAATAGTTCAATGGCTCATCCTGGTGATATCACCTTTTCACTACGAAAAGACCAGTCCACCTTGATTTAAGCTTACCCGGGAATAATCGTAATCTTGAGTTGTATAGCATTACTACTTGCTCGGGTAGGAATTCTTGTCTCAGAATCTTTTTGTCATTCCATCTCTTTGTGCAATCTTTGTAGATTTGGGCATTTTCGTATGCATCTTGACGGAATTCCTCTAGTTCGCTTATTTGCAGTTTTCTTTTCTCGCCTACCATAGTCATGTCAAAGTTAAGCCTTTTCACTGCCCAAAATTCTTTATGTTTTAATTCCACCGGAAGATGGCATGATTTCCCAAAAATTAATCGATACGGGGACATATCCAGAGGTGTTTTGTATGCCGTACGATAAGCCCATAAAGCATCATCGAGTTTTGAAGTCCAATCTTTTCGATTTATGCTAACCATTTTTTCTAAGATCTGCTTAATTTTCCTATTAGATACCTTGGATAACCCAATGGAATGTGGATGGTAAGCGGCGGCCACTCGATGTTTTACTCCATATTTTGCCATCATGTTGTTAAACAGTTTGTTACAGAAGTGAGATCCTCCATCACTAATGAGTGCTCGTGGGGTGCCAAACCTTGCGAATATGTTCTTTTGTAAAAACTTTTGCACAATCCTGACATCATTTGTTTTAGTAGGGATTTCTTCCACCCATTTGGATACATAGTCTACCGCAAGGAGGATATACATCTACCCATTTGAGACTGGAAAAGGTCCCATGAAATCTGTAGCCCAAACATCAAACAATTCCACTTCCATGATATTAGTTAACGGTATCTCATGTTGCCTTGAAATGTTTCTCATACATTGACACCTATCGCACTGCAAAACAAACTTATAACAATCTTTGAAAATAGAAGGCCAAAAGAAACCGGACTGTAATACCTTAGCCGCAGTGTGTGTTGGCCCGAAGTGGCCCCCACATGGTGATGAATGGCATTGCTCCAGAATTTTTGCCCATTTTTGTTGAGGTACACATCTCCTTATAACTGAATCTGCACATCTTTTAAATAAAAGAGGTTTGTCCCACAGAAAATATCTCACATCATGAAGAAATTTCTTCTTAGCATGATATGTGATATCTGGTGGTAAAACCCCGCTTAGTAAATAATTGACAATATCAGCGTACCAGGGGATGGTCGTTTCGGCCATGTGGATTAATTCATCCGAAAATGTTTCTTTGATTGTTGCCTTTCGTATTTTCATTAGTTGTTTGCTCAAGTTGTGAGAGATGATCAGCTACCACGTTCTCACACCCTTTTCTATCCCGAATTTTGATATCAAACTCTTGCAGTAAGAGTATCCATCGAATGAGGCTTGGTTTTGCATCTTTCTTAGCGAATAGGTATTTGACCGCAGCGTGGTCTGTATGGACTATTGTCTTTGTTCCAATCAAGTAGGACCAAAACTTGTCAAATGCAAACACCACGACCAACAATTCTTTTTCAGTTGTGGTGTAATTTTGTTGTGCCAGATCCAATGTTCGACTTGCGTAATAAATAGCACAAAATAGCTTCTCGCGTTTTTGTCCCAGTGTGGCACCTACTGCATAGTTGCTTACGTCGCACATTATCTCAAAAGGTTGACTCCAATCCGGTGTGACCAAAATTGGTGCAGTCATCAGAGCCTTCTTCAGTGTTTCAAATGCCTATACACAATCAGGGGTGAAAGCAAAATGTACATCTTTTCCAAGTAAGTGGGAAAGGGGTTTGGTTATTTTGGAAAATTCTCGAATAAAGTGTCTATAAAAACCTGCATGTCCTATAAAGCTCCTTATTGCTTTATCATTCCTTGGAGGTGGAAGCTTCTCAATTGCCACCACCTTTGCTCAGTCGACTTCCAAACCTCGGGAAGAAACACGATGACCGAGTACAATGCCATCTCTTACCATAAAATGACATTTTTCCTAGTTTAATACTAAGTTCGTCTCTTCCCATCTCCGCAAAACAAGGGTTAGATTATGCAAGCAATGATCAAACGAACTACCAAAAACTGAGAAATCATCCATGAACACTTCCATGATGTTTTCAATCATTCCATGGAATATTGCCATCATACATCTTTGGAATGTTGCAGGTGCATTACATAGCCCAAATGGTAGCCTACGAAATGCGAACACACCATAAAGGCATGTAAATGCTGTCTTTTCTTGGTCCTCTGGAGCAATCACAATCTGATTATACCCCGAGTACCCATCCAGGAAACAATAGTATTCATAACCTGCAAGACGATCTAACATTTGATCCATAAAAGGGAGGGGAAAGTGATCTTTTCGAGTTGCAACATTTAATTTTCGATAATCAATACAAATACGCCATTCTGTAACAACTCTAGTAGCTAAGATTTCATTGTTTTCACTTTATACTATCATCATTCCTCCCTTCTTTGGTACGACTTGTACTGTACTTACCCAATTGCTGTTAGATATAGCAAAAAGTTTCCCATTATCTTACCATTTAAGTATTTCTTTCTTTACGACCTCTTACATAATTGGGTTAAGTATTCGTTGATGTTGCAAAGAAAGTTTACAATCATCCTCCATTCTTATTTTATGCATGCAAATCGAAGGGCTTATACCTTTTAAATCATAAATTAACCATCCAATCGCAGTTTTATGTTCCCTTAAGACATATAGTAGTTTTTCCAATTGATTTTCAGTAAGGGAAGAAGAAACTATTACTGGGTAGGTCTCGTCGTCGCCTAAGAATGCATATTTGAGATGGTCCAGAAGAGGTTTAAGTTCTGGAGAACCCGAGAGTTTGTTTTTTGAAATTTCAGCTGAGAACAAGTGTCGCACGACCGGGTTGTGTGAAGCCACACGGCCGTGTGGACTTAGCTGTCGGGACCTATGCACACGGTCTAGCCGTGTATAGTCACACGACCATGTGAATGGCCCTCTTCCTGTCGCACGGTCCGACCATGTAGGGTCACACGGTTGTGTGATTGAAGGTCTTCAATTTCAGCGTGACGCATGGCCTGTCCGTGTTGATCCACATGGACATGTACGTCTGGAGGTATGCATCGCACGACTTGGCCATGTTGTTTCACACGGTCGTGTGAGATGGTCAGAATGCCATTTTCTTGAAATTTTTTGTCCGCTGAATCTAAGGCAAACACAAAATCGATAACCTCATTGTTAGTAATATCCAAACACATACCTTGGGATTCCACCGAGTGGCTTAAGCACCATTCCAGTGCGTCTTTCATCACAACCTGTTCAGACTCAGCTTCCATGCATGGGGTTAGCACATCAATCATGTTGTAATGTTCGACGTTTTCATGAAATTGCATAGCTTTGTAAATTGAAAATAATATGTGTTCATCATTTACTCGCAATGTTAATTCACCTTTTTGCACATCGATTAGTGCTACCTGTGGCCAAGAATGGTCTTCCCAGAATTAATGGAACCTCTTGGTCCTCTTCCATCCCAACACAATGAAGTCTGCTGGGAAGATGAATTTGTCTACTCTTTCTAACACGTCTTCAATCACCCCTTTTGGATATGTTACCGAGTGATCTGCTAATTGTAGGATAATTGTTGTAGGCTATACTTCGCCTAATCCCAGTTTTCGAAATATTGATCGCAGCATCAAGTTAATGCTTGCACCTAGGTCGCATGGTGCTTTATTAAAGGTTGTTCCCCCAATTACGCATGGAATCGTGAAACTCATGGGATCCTTGCATTTTTGAGGTAACTTCCTTTGAATAATTGCACTACACTCCTCTGTCAGTTTCACCGTTTCATATTCTGAGATTTTTCTTTTTTTTGCCATGATATCTTTAAGAAATTTTGCATAGTTTGGCATTTGTTCAAGTGCATCCGCAAAAGGTATATTGACTTAAATGTTCTTAAAAATTTCCAAAAATTTTAGAAATTGATTATCTAATTTCTTTTTCTGAAACCTTTGCGGGAAAGGGATATGTACCTCAGTTCTTGCAATAGCTGGAGCAGATTTTACCTTTTTTTTTTCCACAGGGGGTGGCGCCACCTCCTCTGCCGTGTCCTGCTCCTTGATTGCTTCTATTTCTTGATCAAATGACATCTTTGGACCTTCATAACTTGTTCCACTCCTCAGACGAATGGATTGGCACTGTTCTCCCAAGTCTGTCTTTGTGGCTTTCGGGAGTTTGCCTTTTTGGTGTTGGCCATTTATTGATGTAGAAATCTGCCCCACCTGCTTTTCCAAAGATTTCAATCTATTATTCATGTTAATATTCCTAAGATTTCAATATATATACCGCTACACTCGAACACGATTGCCCATCCACTGAGAATTTTTGTCTCACTCCCTCCTGTTTGAAATGGCCAGATGAAGATTATATGGATGATACTGACCAAGCTACATAGTGACCTCTTCCGTGTTTTCGACCTTTGGGATTTCTGTTATTGTTATGTTGGACTTTCTCTTTCTTTTAAGTTGTAATTTGAGGGCGTAGGACCCTTTGACAATTAAGTTGATGTATTTGGGTTGTAATTTCAGATACTTGATGTTGGACTGTAATTTGTAATCTGTATTCCGCTGCTACTTGACTCTGTCTTATTTGGGTTTATGTTTGATGTTTGACTAGACTGTTCGGTTTATTTTCGTTTAAGTTATTGATCATCGCCATGTTCCCGTTTGGGGAGTGACAATTAGAGTGGTATCAGAGCTTGACTAGTAAGATGAAAATGTACACCAAGCTGACCCAAGATAAGACCCTCGGTCTATGTTGGGTAGTACCGTGACTTGACTAATTAAACTTGAATTCAATCTCGTAAGGACATAGACCCGATATTAAGTTTGGTGATGTATCGTGGAGAACCGTATCAGTAATGTTTAGACTAAGTTAAGATTTTATGTACTTGGAGATGCCATAGTAATAGTTGTCTTGACTTAGTTGATTCTTGATTAGTTTTGCTTGTTCTTCTCTATCTTCCCTTTTATACTCGTCTGACAAACCTTAGTTGTGTTTTGACCAGGAATGGAACCAGAGACACCGACGTGGTCTATGATTTCGAAGACTCGCGCGGAGCGAGACTACATGAAGGAGCGGCGACTCACCGGCATCGAAGTTCATCCGGTCAATTCGGAGTTGCAACAGAGCGCAATCGCGACGGATCTTGAACACCTCTGGCGAAGAACCAAGAGGACAAGCACGCCTTAGTTCTATTAGCTAAGGATCGCGAGGTACCATACGCGCTCGTGAGGTCCAGATTCAGTTGCTCCAAGAACGCATGGATGACATGCAGGAGACGATGAAGTGTACCAGTGATGGCCAATACAAATGGGAGATGGAGGCACACATATCTAGGGACACGGTAGATCGTCTTGAAGAGACCATTATCAAACAGATGACTATCATCCAGGACCTCACACAAGCCCTGGTTCAGAGGGACATTGCCTTAGAAGCTGCTCTTGCAGCTAACGCCCAAGCACCACCGCCGCCCGAGGCGGAACCTGAAAGCCGATCTGTACGGCCGCTTTTCCGGATCGACGATCGTCTGTCCCCACAAACCAACACGAGTCTTTCCGCGCTTTGTCCTCACTCACGCACCACTCGAGAGCGCTTCCCGGGGGTCACCCATCCCACAATTGCTCGGGACAAGCACACTTAACCCGGAGTTTTTATGAGATGAGCACCGAGAAAAGAAGATGCATCTTGTTAGTATGAGTAGTACCTATCAAATCTTTTAAGCTCTCTCAATCGTATATAGTCCCATACCTACACGATCTTAGAATCTCCTCTTATTTGGGTGTGGGATCGGTTCATTCATGTTCCCCTCCGCCAGAAGCCTACTAGGAGCCGCTCCTTGTCCGTGACTTCTTGCACCGCGATCACTCCCGCCTCTTCGGCCCGGGCGTCGAGTGGCGCAGAGGCGTGGTGGGCCCATAACCCGCGAGTCCCAGGATCGAAACTGGCTCGATACCATTAGCGGCCCGCCTTCCAGATCGACGATCGTCCCCACAAACCAACACGAGTCTTTCCGGTAGCACTTTGTCCTCACTCACGCGCACACGAGAGACGCTTCCCAGCGGTCACCCATCCACAATTGCTCAGGGCTAAGCACGCTTAACTCGAGTTTTATGAGATGAGCACGAGAAAAGAAGATGCATCTTGTTGGTATGAGTAGTACTATCAAATCTTTTAAGCTCTCCTCAATTGTATAGTCCCATACCAACACATCTCGTAGAATCTCCTCTTATTCGGGCGTGGGATCGTTCATTCATGTTCCCCTCCGCCTCGAAGCCTACCAGAGCGCTCCTTGTCCGTGCCTTCTTGCACCGACGATCACTCCGCCTCTTCGGCCCCGGCGTCACATAAAGCGGGCCGTTACAGATGGTATCGAGTGGGACCTCTCCTAGTAAGGTGTGGTTCGGGGACGAACCAAGTGGAAGTTCAGTGGGCATGTGACGGGGCGAAAAAGGCGGGGAGTGATCGCAGGTGCAAGAAGGCACGGACAAGGAGCGACGGCAGGGCTTCTAAAGCGGAGGGGGACATGAATGAACCGATCCCACACCGAAAAAGAGGAGATTCTCGAGACTCGTGTAGGTATGGGGACTATACAGCTTGAGAAGAGCTTAAAAGATTTTATAGTACTACTCATATCAACAAGATGCATCTTCTTTTCTCGGTGCTCATCTCATAAAAACTCCGGGTTAAGCGTGCTTGGCCTGAGCAATTATGGGATGGGTGACCGGGAAGTCGCGCTCTCAGTGGTGCGTGAGTGAGTACAAAGCGCTACCGGAAAAGACTCGTGTTGGTTTGTGGGGATCGTCGATCCGGGAAGGCCGCGTCTGATGATGGTATCGAGCGGACCTCTCCTAGTAAGGTGTGGTTCGGGACGAACCAAGCGGAAGTCGGTGGGCATGTGACGCCCGGGCCGAAGAGGGCGGGGAGTGATCGCCGGTACAAGAAGGCACGGACAAGGAGCGACTCTGGCGGGCTTCTAAGGCGGAGGGGACATGAATGAACCGATCCCACATCAAGAAGAGGAGATTCTCGAGACTGTGTAGGTATGAGACTATACTGATTGAGGAGAGCTTAAAAGATTTGATAGGTACTACTCATATCAACAAGATGCATTTTCTTTTCTCGGTGCTCATCATGTAAAAACTCGAAGTTAAGCGTGCTTGGCCCGGAGCAATGTCATGATGGGTGACCCCCGGGAAGTCGCTCTCGGTGGTGCACGTGAGTGAGGACAAAACGCTACCGAAAGACTCGTGTTGGTTTGTGGGGATACCATCGATCCGGAAGGCAGCGCTTCTGAGATGGTATCGAGCGGACCTCTCCTAGACGGTGTGGTTCGGGACGAACCAAGCGGAAGCCGATGGGCATGTGACGCCCGGGGCCGAAGAGGGTGGAGTGATCGCGGTGCAAGAAGGCACGGACAAGGGAGCAGCTCTGGTAGGTTTAAAGGCGAGGGGAACATGAATGAACCGATCCCACACCCGAATAAGAGGAAATTCTGAGACTGTGTAGGTGTGGGACTATACAGTTGAGGAGAGCTTAAAAGATTTGATAGGTACTACTAATACCAACAAGATGCATCTTCTTTTCTGGTGCTCATCTCATAAAAACTCCGAAGTTAAGCGTGCTTGGCCTGGAGCAATTGTGGGATGGGTGACCCCATGGGAAGCAGCTCCCAGGGTACGCGTGAGTGAGGACAAAGCGCGCTGGAAAGACTCGTGTTGGTTTGTGGGGATAGTCGTCGATCTGGAAGGCGAGCCGTTACAGATCCAGAGGCAGATAATGAAGAGGATCCCAAAGAGGATCCAAAGGAGGCCGAAGAACCAGAGGAAGCACAAGATGTAACTCCATTGGAGGACGCACCGGCGCGCGATGAATGGCTGGAATTTGCTGATTGGCCAGACGCTGAGGAGTGGCATGAAGTGGAACCGATCGAGATCATTAACATCGAGGATGACAGTGATGACGACAGTACTGTTACCGAGTAGATATGATTTTATTCCTTGTTGTTATATTTGCTGTAGTACTGGATGCTTGTATTTTTCTTTATTCTGATGTTTGGCGTTGTTGTACGATCTTATTTCCTTTCTTGTACTCCGTATTTCGTATTAATGTATGTGTGTTTTACTTGCTGTTAATTCTAAGTCTTGATTATCATCTCTGCCATGAAAGCGAAAAAGGCAATCTCTGGAGGGGCACAAGGGTACTTGGCATTTGTAATCAACAAGCCCAAGGTAGAGACACAAATTCACCAAATGCCTATAGTGTTGGAATTCACGGACGTATTCCGCAGAACTCACCGTCCTTCCCAGTTGGGAAGTCGAACCATCGAGGTATTACCGGGAACCGCCCCGATTGCCAGAACACCATATAGAATGGCTCCTGTGGAGTTGCAAGAGTTGAAGACTCAATTACAGAAGTTGATGGAAGTGGGATTTATCCGACCGAGTACGTCCCCATGGGGAGCACCGGTACTTTTCGTCAAGAAGAAGGATGGAATATTAAGACTGTGCATAGATTACCACGGTCTTAATAACATGACCATTAAGAATAAATATCTCATCTCGAGGATAGATGAACTGTTTGATCAACTTCAAGGAGCAACGGTGTACTCGACGTTTGATTTGCAACAAGGTTACCACCAATTAATGATCCGTGAAGAAGACATTTCTAAAACAGCATTCCAGACTAGGTATGGACACTACGAGTTTGTAGTAATGCCATTCGGTCTGATGAACGCCCCGGAAATATTTATGGATCTGATGCATCGAGTCTTTCGACCTTACTTGGATCAGTTCGTAGTGATATTCATAGATTACATACTCGTGTACTCCAAATCTAGAGAAGATCACGAACGTCATATGAGAATCATCCTGGAGACACTACGAGAGCACAAACTGTATGCCTGTAGGTTCCCAAGGGGTGTGGTGTAAGGTTTAGAAGGGGGGGAAGTGTTGAATAAACCTTACCAAAGTTTCACAAATTTAGTCCTTTTCAAGAATTTTCAACAGAGTTGACTCAAATCAGCTGTGTCCTTAGGGGACAGTTAAGTTGGCTATATTCAGCTAAGTAACCCACTCAACTGGCTCGATAGAGCTGTTGATAGTTTAACTCGGCTGCTTAAGCTAGCTTAACTTTAGTTGATTTAGTTCTAACAACGGAAGACTTAACACCCTTTGATGGATTTAAAGCTTGTTTTTAACACTTGTTTTAGCACTTAGTTATTATCAGATAGATAGCAAATAATCTAATCAGCAGATATGAAAATAATATGCAAGAATGTAAGTGCTGAAAGTAAATTGACACAGGTAAATTTTTATAGTGGTTCAAGGATGGGGTAACTCCTCTAATCCACTCTTCTCCAACTCCTGGAGGAATCCACTAAGTAACGGATCAAGTTACAAAGCAGTGAACAGTCTAGAGACAGCCTTGATCAAGCTACAAAACACTGAACAGTCAAGGCAAATGTAGTAGCTGACGCCTTGAGCACAAAGGCAAGTTTAGCTAGACTAATGATATGAGAGTGGAAATCATTAGAGGAATTGAGCATTTGGAATCCGATAAGAACCAATACTCAGATTACATGTCTAACATCTCAGTTAAACCTGATCTACTGCATGAGATCAAAGTCGCACAAGAGAAGGACATACATCTCCAAAAGCTGAAGGAGAAGATACTTAAAGGAGAGAGACCGGAATTTTCAGTACCCCAAGATGGGATTATAAGATTCAGAAATCGAGTGTGCGCACCGAATGATGAGAAGATAAGGAACATAATCTTGGTAGAAGCATACCGTTCGATATATACTATACATCCTGGAGGAAACAAGATGTATAAGGACTTGAAGCGGAATTATTGGTGGGTAAACATGAAGAACCAGGTAGCAGAGTTCATTGCGAGATGTTTAACTTGTCAACGAGTAAAAGCAGAACACCAACGACCTCTAGTTTACTACAACCATTGAGCATTCCTAAGTGAAAATGGGAATACATAACGATAGACTTCGTGACAGACATGTCGAGGACCAGAGAAGGTCATGATGCTATATGGGTAGTTGTAGACCGACTCACAAAATCTGCTCACTTCTTACCCATCAAGAAGACTGATAGCTTGCAGAAACTCGCGCAGAATTATATCCGATAGATCGTTCGACTACATAGAGTACCAGTCGACATAGTATCGGATAGAGACCCAAGGTTTGTCTCAAGATTTTGGACGAGGAATTGGGCACCTCGCTGAGTTTCAGCACAACGACGCACCCACAAACTGATGGATAGTCTGAGCGAACAATCCAAACTCTTGAAGATATGTTGCGGGTCTGCATGTTGGATTTCCAAGGAAGTTGGGACTCGCACTTACCACTGGCCGAGTTCGCCTACAATAACGGTTTTTAGGCCACGATTGGAATGGCACCCTACGAGGCACTTTACGGGCAGAAGTGTAGATCCCCGCTACACTGGGAGATTGATGACCAATGGACTCCAAAGAGGAAACGAAGGTCACCATCGATTCCAAAGGTTGACTTAGTTCAGGAGGCCATGGAGAAGGTCAGAATAATCAAGGAACGGATCCATATGGCTCAGAGTTGCCAGAAGAGCTACGCGGATAAGAGGAGAAATGATTTGGAATTTGAAGGTGGAGATGAAGTATTCCTTAGGCTCTCACCATGGAAAGGGTTAATCAATCCAAAGAAAGGAGGCAAGCTGAGTCAAAGATATGTCGGACCTTACAATATACTACAGAGGATTGAGAAGTTAGCTTACCGACTCGAGCTACCATCATAGTTTGGGGGAAAGCACGATGTATTTCATGTCTCAAGGCTGAAGAAGTATCGACCGGATCCCGAGCACATCATCACACATGATACTCCCCCTCTGATGGAGAATTTATCCTACACCGAGAAGCCGATTCAGATTATTGACCGATAGATTCGCCAACTGCGGAAGAGAGAAATTCCGATGGTTAAAGTAGTGTGGCAGAACCATAACCGAGATGAAGACACTACGTGGGAGATGGAGGAAGACCTAAGGAATCAATACCCCGAGCTATTCTGAAGAGAATTTGGGGACCAAATTCTTTTGAGGAGAAAGGATGTGAAGCCCTCAATTTTTCAATCGTGATCGAGCGTGTATTTAGTTTTGTATATCGACTATGTACTATTCGTGACTACTTTATCGTGTCATTTTGACGGATAAATGTTAATAATATTTTTGCATTTTATTTTTTTTATTTATTTGATCAACTACTTGTTTAATTATTGATCATTTATTATTTTCTATTCTATATTTAATGATTACTTGAGTTGATCATTATTGCTATTTGTGTATTTATTAGACACCTTAGAATTTTAAGAGACCCAATTTTATTGACTTATATCCTATAGAAATAAGAATTTGATTTAGAATAAGTGATCTTGAGACTTATAAGTGACAATGGGAATCACTATTAATTTTTGGAGATTGATATTATACACCCATTATCATCAATTTTGGGACAAAAAAAAATATGGATACCACATACAAGCATAGAGTGGACGACCATAGGGTATATTTGGTGTAGAAATACCTTTCAATTCTTATACACATACACAACATTATACAATTACACCTAAAAATCCTACACCCACATTTTCTATTCATATTTTCCCCAACATGTTCCCACTCACCCAACATTCTTCTTATTCTTCCCCAATCCCATACTTGCCCATACTTTGACTCACTCTTTTGTCCCCATGCAAGAGACATAATTCAAGCCAACACAAAAAAAAAAAAATTCTCTCTCCCTCTCCCTCTCATTGAAATCGCCCATAAGGCCTCAAATGAACAAGTCTTGTTCATTTTTCACCAACTTCTCCCTTTCTTGTTAGCAATTCTCCTCATTCTTTTCTAAAACCCCCCTACATCTCTCTACATATTTCTTCTTCTTCTTAACACTTAACAAAAAAAAATAAATTCAAGAAATCCTTCCTTTCTACTCCTAAAACTCGAACAATATACAACAACGGTGAGAAATTTTTTATCTTGTTCAATCTTCTCTCATTACCTTCAAGCCTTCTTACTTATTATAATTTTATTTTAATTATTTTATTTTTGAGGTACTTAGGAACTCACAACTTGAATAACTTAGAGACTTGAGACCATCTTGAAGAGGACCTCAATATTTAATTGAATATATTAGACTACAAGGTAAGAAATTAGGTTTGCAACACATTTTTCTTCTCCCTCTCAAAATTCGAATTTTGACTCCACCATTTTTATTTTGGAGGTTTAGGGGCTGACCTTGAGAGCCTTGTTGAGGGTGATTAGGAAAAATATTTTTTTGAGACCTCCTACTTGACAAAATTCCACTACACAAGGTAAGTGGAGTACTTGGCCCTTTCTTCTTCTTCTTCTTCGTCTTCTTCTTTCTGCTTGTTTTAATCCTCCATTTTTCTAACTTAATTTTTTTGTATTACTTGACTTAGGGGCTGACCTAAGTGAGGTGACATTTTAAGTTGTAACTATATCCTTCTTTTTCACCAAATCAACCAACTAGACAAGGTGGGTGGAAAAACCTTTTAATCTCCTAGCAATTTTCGAAAAATGCATGTAGTATTTTTGAAAAATTTGATATATATATATATATATATGTGTGTGTGTGTGTGTGTGTGTGTGTGTGTGTGTGTGATTATGTAATGCATGTACATTTCAAGTGGTGAATTCCAAAATTTCTCAAGTGATGCTTAGAATTTCCAATTATTGTAATTTAGGTGCATGCATGTGCAATTTAATGCTTTATGTGATGAATTCTTGTATGATATGTATATGCATGTTCATGCACTTAAAAACTCATGTTTTAATTGCCTTATAATCTGGAAATTTCGAGCATAATTGGTAAAATTCCAATTTTCGGACATTAAATGCAAAAATGACAAATTGGTGGACTTAGTTGCAAGAAAATAAAACTTAAGGGACCCCTCTACAATTTTTCGATTTTGGGACTGTACTTATCCTTAAAAATGATATTTGGACATTATATTAAAGTTTTAAAAGTTTTGAGATAACAAAAATCAACTCTTGAAAGCCCAAGGACTAGATTGTAAAATTTTGAAAGTTTAAAGGCTAAAATATAAATTTCGAAACTGTACGAGTTCCACTTTTAAAATTTTGAAAATTTTAATTTTAAAGGACATGAAAACATATATTTTAAATATATTCCAAAAATCAAAATGTTTTGAGCTAAGAAATGTAATTTCGTAAAATTGAGGGACCAAAATATAAAATACTAAATTTAAGGACCAAAAATAAATTTTTCAGGACTTATACAGTGCATGTACCTGGAAAATGTACCTGGAAAAATATCCTTGGCTATAATGTTATAATATTTTGAATCCATGGTTCAAATTTCATAACAATTTGACCGCTAATAAGCCTTAAAGTCAAAAACTTAAAAATTGAACTAGAATGGAATTTTTAAAAGTTAAATGACTTAAACTCATACCTTTTCAAAATTGCTTTTGTCCCAATAACCCAGTGACCTTAGTGATATTTTAAAATTGGAATCTTATTAAAATCCTTTCCGGTTTGTGAGATCCGATTATTTTAAACTCGGGGCCCGAAATGATAATTTTGACAAATTTAGGGGCAAAATGAGAATTTACCAAATACTCGACCCGAAACCATTTGAAAAACTGAATCTTTGGACAATTTGGAGAATTTAGGAACTGACCTTATAATTTTCCGAGGTCGAGACAAGAACTTATTTTAAACTCGAAAAGGACTAGTTTTTCCAAAACGGGGCTAATTGTAACATTTTCTTTTAACGAAGACCTCAACTTAATTATTTTCCTTTATTATAGCCCTGGTACTACTGACTTTTATACATTTATTTATAAATTTAGTTTTCTTAAAATTTCCCATGACTTAACGGATCCCTTTGACCGGATAATACGCATTTCGAGGGCGACTTCCTCGCCTTGTGACCTTGATATTACAACGGGACTTACATCCCACCTAAATTACCAAAACATCGACGATTAGTTATCCTCCCGATAATTAACTTTATCCAATAATTACTCCACCAATGCCGATAAACGCCACGTGCAAAATTTTCTCATAATTACACTTGAACCGCTTCCCTGAATTGACATACTCGACTGCCCTGTTGACATATTATACCCATCATTATATTCTTGCTTGAGTCCACTTGGTGTGTCGAGCTCACAGTCGGAATGGACCCGTCGAAGATGGAACCGGGCAGCTCGGCTGCTATTCCACTCTTCGGCCCCATCGTCCTAATCCCACAACTGCGGATGGAGTGTCCAAGGAAAGTGATGTTTGATACATGTTTTTATCTTAATTTTGATGATTTTATTTTGTCACCAAAACAATGTTTTTAAAGGTTGTCCAAATACTCCTAAATGATTTAAAATGGTTTTAATATTTTCCGGAGTATTTCCTCAAGTTTATTTTTTGGACAACACTTTTAATGATTTTATATCAATGGATTTTTTCACTCCTAAACAAGGTTCCTAAATGTTGTCCTAATACTCCCGATCGGTTTAAAATGTTTTTACTAATTTTTCGGAGTATTTCTTGAGTTTTATTTTCGACAAAAATTGGACAACATTTGTCTCGTGGTCGACCGGTCGCCCTATAGGGCAACCCGTGACTGAAGATGTTTTTAGAAACAGAAAATGAGACGGAAGGAAAACAAGCGGTCGGCCGCCGCTTCGGCGTCGGCCGATCGGTCGGCCGACGGCCGCCAAATCGGCCGACGGTACCTGCAAGTTTCGTTTTGAAACAGAACTAAAACCTTGCATTTTTGAAACGAGAGGGACCGGTTGAAACAGGGTCGACCGGTCGAGGCCTACGCCGTCGGCCGCCATGTTGTATTTTTCAAAGTGTTCTCTTTTTTTCTTATCTGTGCGACCGTCGCCTCTATGTATTGACAAAAAAATATGACCGTTTGACAAGAGACACATTTCCTTAAATTGTGGGATTGATTTCTAATGACTATATTCTTGATTTTAATTGTATTTTTTCGTAGATTTTCAATCCCCAAGAGGAGCCTATGCTTGATCAATCATCTCCTATAAATAGAGGAAGTTTTTGAGCAACCAATACAACAATTGAGATACAACACAACAAGATACACTTCAAGCAAACACTTGGTCTTTCATTGTTATTATTCTTGTTGTAAAATTGCCCACTTATCACTTTCACATCTTTGAGGTCTAGGCTATTCTTGATTACACTTTGCACTCAAATTGTATTATTCATTATTGAGTTGTAATCTTGATTTTTGGTTATCATTCAAACACAAGATATCCTTGTGAGTGTTCTTGTGGTAAGAGCACACTTGGATGATCTAGGTGATAGGTACAAGAAGATTGTGGTAATCTTCTTATTGAGGTGTTGAAGAATTTGGTATTCTTCAAGGTTGAAGATTGTGGTAATCTTCACAAGGTGCCGTTGAAGGAAGATTGTGGTAATCTTCAAAGGGAGATTGTGGTAATCTCCAAAGGTGGTGTTGAAGAAGAGTGTGGTGCTCTTCAAAGTGTTGTAAGTTGAATTTGTATTAATTTTGGTAATTAATAAAATTCTTTTCGAAATCCATCCCGGATATACTGGGGTGGTAGAGGATTAGGCCCTAGGTGGGTTGAACCTCTTTAAATCGACGTGTGTTGTTTATATTCACCCCCCCTCTAGATTATCGTAGCCGCTTGGACTTACAAGGGAGTCGTAGTACTTGAGGTATAATCGCGATTATGACAATCCGGGCCTTGCAAGCCTTGCAAATACTTGTTGGATATGTCGTGCCTATGGAGCGATAAGGTGACAGGCCTTTTCCCATCTTGCTTGGGGAGTTACAAGGAAGAACAAAGAAATTGCTATCTGATCCACACGATTCTGCAGTTATTCGGACCCGAATATTTGCTTGGGTTCGCGCTACATTTAGTACACAATCAGTATTTGACTTGTTTGAATTCACACATAGTGATTGTATGTACATGAACTCTTTTCATCAAACTGTATAAGTATATTATTTTTGAATATCATGTTGCATGCGAACTTTGTGTGATACACGCATCATAACTCACGCATTGTTTTTCACATAACGGTTTTTTTGCATATATATATATATATATATATATATATATAGCGCCACACTCGCACACGATCACCCATCCACTGAGAATTTTTGTCTCACCTCCTCCTGTTTGAAACGGCCAGATGAAAATTATGTGGATGATGCTCACCAAGCCACGGAGTTACCTCTTCCGTGTTTTCGACCTTTGGGATTTCTGTTATTGTTATGTTGGACTTTCTCTTTCTTTTAAGTTGTAATTTGAGGGCGTAAGACCCTTTGACAATTAAGATCAATATTTGGGTTGTAATTTCAGATACTTGATGTTGGACTGTAATATGTAATTTGTATTCTGCTGCTACTTAACTCTGTCTTAATTGGGTTTATGTTTGATGTTTGACTAGACTGTTTGGTTTATTTCTATTTAAGTTATTGATCATTGCCACGTTCTCGTTTGGGCATGACAAGGATAATATCCCTTTTTCTAGTGGCCTAATTATTAATGCGAATAGAGTTATATTGAGTGTTTTTTTCCATATTTCTATTGCTATTGCTTTTATAGTAACTACAGATGGACGAGTAAAATTCAATTTACTATTTCCACCGTCGTCTCTTTATATATATAAAGCAATAACAATATATGTAAAAACAAAAAGTGATAAATATTTGGTATTAAATTTATATATATATATATATATATATATATATATATATAAAGCAACATGTTTCTATTTTTATTTTCCCCCTAAAAGTTATTGCCTAAATGAATTTTTGATGTTTTATATATTAAAAAAATAATTTGCATAACAGGCTGGAATTAATTTTCTTAATTGCAGTAATTAATGTTGTCACTCTATTTTTGGAATGATTAATAATATATTTTAACCATGATTCCATTTAACTTATTTTTGGGTTAGATATTAATCAATGATTTTAATGTTTGAATAAATCATTTAGGTAATGTTTTCATTTGTTTTGAAAAGTTTGTTTAATTGATTAATTGCATTCCACCAATGAGCATAAGAAATAAGTTAGCCATTGATTAATTTCAGCTAAAATTATATACCAACATTCTAAAATCATGAGACACAATTTTTGATTAAAAAAATCAATAAAATAGTCAGAATGTAAATAAAAGATACTAAAATATGCAATTAAGTTTCCATGGTGCAGAAAATAAGAATACATATTTTCCTTAATTATTCTCATTGATTCACCTATAAATATGAGTTACCATTGCAATCATTTTTACTGCATATTTTTCCTGCAAATCGGAAGCTCATCTGGATAAAAATCTCTGTCAATATTTCTCAAATTCAAAAAGAAAACAAAATGGCATCATTGCTCACACTTATCAAGAATATCAATATAGGTAAGCATCAATGAGCTATGAAACTGTGTCTGGTTCATCTCTAAGAGAAGCCAATATACAACGATCGAAACAATGTGAACAGTCTGGAGCGTGTATTTCATGGCATAGAACTATGATTTTTTAATTTTTTTGGTCGTTGGAACACTTAAATTCATTATAAAAACTAAAATAAAATGTAATGATATTATAACATTTAAATATTTTTGCAGGGAGTTGGAATCCATGGAACGGTAAGAAAAGCCAACATTGCATAACATAAAAGGATGCTAATCGAGGAGAACGTGCATGCTATAAAAGACTTCGTTGTTGCTAAAAGCACTGATAAATACAAAACTACGAGTATAATATATCTTAAAACTATATATATGTAACAAATAGAAATTGGTTAGTTGAATTAACTTGTTGTTTCCATATGAATATATATTTACATACTTATATATGTAACAAATATAAATTGGTTCCTTTTTGGTACATATTGTGTAGACATGTGAAACCCGCGTAGAAATATAAAAATCCAGAAAAAGAATATTTGTTCAAATATGAAGATGTATTTATTATTGTAAAGAAACATTCAACCATTAGGTGTATAAAAAAATATTAAATAGAGGAATAATGAATTATGAATTGAATCTTCCTTCAAATATGAATTTTGTGCAACATTTTAAATGTTCATAATTTCTTAAGATCTATTGGCATGTATCTGGCTCAAAATGTTCTTGAAAATACCTTAGAAATATATATGAATATAAATATATATATAAGTGTATATATATATAATATAAATTGATTAATTGCAGTAACTTGTGTTTTCAATAATTGAATATGATGACATTTTTATCTTACATTTCATTGTATTCAAAAGCATAACACATGATCATTTTTTAGTTATACAATGATATGTATGTATCATGTTTAATTGGATTTAGTATTTATCCAAACAAATTACCATATATGCATATAAATTCTGAAAAAGAATATGGGATACATAATAAATGAGATGAGATACTGTATCAGTGTAATCTGGTTTTATAACTAATTTATGTAAAGATAGATGCTATTTAATCATATGATGATATACATAAATCTTTTTTTATTGAGTTTATAAATTATTCGAAAAAGTGCCATAAGCATATAAATTCCAAAAATGACTATATCGATAGAATACATAGTAAAATATGGCATGAGATACCATATCAGTGGGATCGATCCGATTTTATTGTAGTTCCCAAGGGGTGAGTTGTAAGGTTAGAAGGGGGGAGTTTCAATAAACCTTAAAAAAAATTTGAATTTAGTCCTTTTAAATAATTTTTTAGAGTTAACTCAAATCAGCTAAGTCCTTGAGAGAAAGCTAGGTTGGCTTACTTCAGCAAAGTTACCCACTCAACAGACTCAACTATAACTCAGCTGGATCGGCTAACACTAAGCTTTACAGTTGACTTGGTTTTGTTCAGCGGAAGACTTATCACCATTGATGTTTTAAACTTATTTTTAACATTTATTTTTAGCAAGGTTATTATCAGCTAGGTCTAGCAATTTTAACTTAACAACAGATATCAAAAATTAAGCAGGAAAGTAAAGCTATGTAAGTAAAATGACACAAGCAAATTTTATAGTGGGTCGATGATGGAGTAATTCCTCTAATCCACTCTTCTCGAAACCCTAGAGGAATCCACTAAGTAACAGATCTGGTTACAAAGTAGTTATCAGTCCGAGTCAGGCTTGATCACACAATCGCCGCTATCGACTTGGGACTAAACTTCTTCACAAGACATTTTGTCTTGCTACTTCAGCTCCCTTCGAACTCTTGGAATTGATCACATATTCTTCCAACAAGCTCAAATCTCCTGGTTCGACCTTGAACCTTACATCTCCTTTAACCTTGGAGAGTAGACCCCTTTAGTTCTTAAAACTATTTCTTCTTCAACTTGATGAAGTATTCTTTCCTTCACTGAATGTGTTCGATCAAGTTCCTTCGAATTTAGGCTTGAGGAATGTCAATGAAAGCTTGAGAGTATTTTTGCAAGTTTTCTTGCTTGATTGCTTGATTATTCTCTTAGAATACGTTGTGATTGGTAACCTTCTCTCACTTGCTTCCTCAGCCTTTTATAGTGCTTATTTGAAAATTTGCCCGTTGAAGAGATATGCAATTTTCAAATAATACTTCTTGGTCGTTGGCTTGTCTTGTCTTGATCTGTAGCTTGTGATGGTGACATTTCCTTGTATTAAATGATGTCTGCAACTTTTCAGGTCCTGACACAAGCTCAGTGTTTTCCATTGGTTTATTCTATTTGCACGCTTTTGGGATGAGCACTTTAGACATGGTAACATGGCGTGTTACTATATTAAGTAAAGTCCTGTACTTCTGTGCAATGGATTTATATTAGTCGACTTGACTTGACAGCTGCCTTTAACCCTTTGACTTGAGTCAGCTCCAACCTTTTAGGAATGACTCAACTGTCTGTCAACTGGCAGACTTGGCTCTCGATTGACTTGACTGTCACTTCTTTGTCCTTTACTTAGCTGTCCCAAGGCTGGGTCTCTTCTTCAGTCGAGTCTGAGACTTTCATCTTGACTTCACACAGCTGACACACAACTGAGTCTTCACTTCAAGCTTCAGTTGACTCTTGTATTATTCAATATAGCTGACTCCACTCAGCTCATGCAGTCCTATCTATTACGAATAGAAATACAAGGAAAATGGAGTGCCGACTTCCTATTCTAAGTTGTACATGGTATCATCAAATTCTAATCATAAAATTTCCTAACAATTTCCCCCTTTTTGATGATGCCAAAACTTAAATAATTACACTAAGTAAGCAGTGTAGTAACAAAGAATGTATGAGTTGAATATGTCAATTTTATTGATCAGATCATTCTTATAATTTACAAAATTGTTATATATTATACTCTATACACTGTATCTGAGCTATACTATCTATTACATTGTATTAGAGTCTCTTATTGTACAAAGGTACAACAGGTATCAGAGCAAAATGGGAAACTTACAAACTTGTATTTACAATTAAGTAGAATACACTGAAGGGGTTTCAGCGATCTTCAATGCCTCGACTTCTTCCTTGTTCTCTCGTCTTCTTTAGCTCTTTCCCTCTTTTTCTTCTCATAAGCACTTTTTGCAACAAGGTCTTTCTTGCGCTGCCTTTCTTCCCATTCTCTATCCAACCTTTCATTCTCAGCCTCATGTCTTTTTCTTGCCTCCTCATTCTTGTGCTCCACTTCAATGTTAGCAAGAGCATCGCAACTAGCCCAGCAATTCATCCCTTTCTTATGCAGATCAATAAATCTTGTATCCTTAGGTCTTAGCTGTGGTGGAGTGCCTCTGCCTCTTCCACCACTTCTAGACCTTCCCTTGCCCTGTATGACTCAGCTCCTCCCCTGGGAGTGTATCATCTTGGTGCCTTTCCAAATGAAAGTGACTCATCGGAACTTTCTTCGCTTCTCGGTGATTTGCACAATTCAAGACATTTTTCCCAGTACAAGTCCCACGCCTGTGGTAGAGTCATGTTCTTGAAATAACCTTCAACTTCTAGAGTTTGAAACTCCTCTAATGATCTTGGTTCAGATCCAACATCAGGTATCGTGATTTCTCTGGGGGTTTTATTGCTGGGGAATCTTTCAGTAGTCCTGCTGGGGGGCCATTGAACCTTGCTTTGATATCTTTGATGCGCTCAAAGTGCTTCTCAGCTACCTTTTCGAATTCAGCTTCCATGGCCTTTCTCGACTGCTTGACTGCCATTTTAGCTTTCTCCCTCTATGGTTAGCTCATTCGGTAGCCTGCCGAGAATCGAGGCTGTCACTTCACTTTATTATGGGATCTTAGCAAACATTATTTTTAGCGGAGGTTTCTTCACAGAACTTTCTTCCCCATTACTTGTTTCCTCTTTGATTGCTTCCTCTTTGCTTCCCTTCTTATCACTCCCTTGCCCTTTCTTTAGCTCCTTCATTGCTTTCTTTTCCCCCATTTTGGCATCATCACCAAGGGTAGAGCTAAGTTTGGGAAAATACCACTCAAGAGAAAATCAAGTTTGTTGTTCGTAGAGTCATGCTTGTCATGGGTCTTGGAGTACTCTGCTCTAAATTCTGGCCTCAAAGCCTTGGACTCAGTTGCCATCAACTTCATTTCTATCTGGAGCACCTTAATTTGTTGTTCAACATTGGCCTCCATTCTTGAATTTCGGACTTGTACTAAAGCTTGAGTAACTCCATGTCAGACCTATGTGACTCATCCATCCTGAATATGTGGTCTTGTTGCCTCTGCTGGAACTTGAGGTTATCTGAGCTCCAAATCACCATTTTTGCGAATAATGACTTAAAGTAGGTGACCTGCTCACGCCTCAAAGCATTGACTTGTCCAACCCATTCTCGAATTCACAGTACAGTACCTATGATATCTCCAGTGATGGTAGCATCCATATTGTCTAGCCTTTGGTCTAATGATGCAAAGCCATGCTCCGTCTTCTCTATCTCAACATATATGGCTTTAAAGGCTTTTTGGAAGTCCGCTGTCTTAGCAGACTGATCCTCTGGCCATACAGCATCAAAGTCGAAACCAATAGGCATAATGGCGGTTTCACCTGGAGCTCTGAGTCCTTCTGGGGGAACTTGGACATTGTATCGGTCTAGTTCTACAGCTGATTCGGCTTCAAAAGGAATTTGGGCTTGAAAAGGGAAATATTATGCAAAAACATCTTCAGGGAATATAAGTATGTCCACATTATGAGCTTGTGGAGCCTTTCCCTTTTCTTTCAGTATATTCTCAACTCTATGTGCCTCAGCTGTTTCAGCTTCATCAACATCTTGAGCAGTTGTGTTAGCCTGCTGAGCTGATCCTCAAGAAATTCAATACTCAGAAATTCAATACCCAGTATTAATTTCAGTATATTCTCAGCTAAATTTTGCCTATCTTCAGGCTTCCTTGATAACTAACCCTCAGCTGTCTTAACAGCTTCCTCGGCATCAGTTGTGGCTTCCTGTTGAGTTGACTATTCCTCAATTGACTTATCAGCTTCATCGGAGTGTAATGGTGCCATTGGAGGTGGCCTATCAACCAAAATAAATTGCATCGGAGCAATTTTGTCACTGACTTGGCTCCGAGTTAGCTGTGCATCCTCATTAGCTGTGTCCTTATTAGATGTATTAATAGGAGTGGACTCAGCTTCGTCATCAGACTCCAGGAATTCAATGTCTATATTCTCCTGGGAGTCATGAAGGGCGCTGATCTCTTCTTCTTCAGCAACCTCCACATGAGAAGCAGGCTCATTTTCTTACCTAGGGAAGTCTCAACCTCCTCTAGGCCTTCTTTACCCTCAGCAGTCTCAACTGCTGATGATCCTTGTTCATCCATGTGTGTAATCTCAACCGCAACAGGGTCTTCTACGTTTATCCCTTTAGCAGACGAAGCTGCTTTAGGGTCTCTAATGGCATCTGTCAGAGTCTCAAATCCTTAGATTGCACTTTCAGGGCCAGGAGTCTCAACTCCCATGGCCTCGCTTCCATCTTGTGCCTTAACTGCTTTAGCAGCGTCATCGGCCTGCAGTGCAGTTGAAGTCTCAGCTGAGATAGTCTGAACTGTCTGAGCTTCGTTAACTTCACTCTGCTGAACATTTAGGTTCTCTTCTTCGCCTCCAAACTCCATAGATGGTTGGTCTCCCACAACATCCTCTGACCTAGTTGTGGTGGTGTGAGTTTTCCCCTCAGCTGGCGCACCAGCTGAGTCTAGAGTAGTGGGGTTACTCAACACCTGAGACCCGACTGTTATTCCTATTGAGTGATCAGCTGTCTGGGAAGGTGTCTCAACACATTATGCAGGAATTGGCTTGGCTAAGGTGCCTGCTTCTTCACCTTTCTTAGCTTCATCGCCAATTTTCTTGGTGCCATCTTCTTCTAAGTGCACAGGGGATGTGGTGACCGCAATGGTTCGCACCACATCCATAACATCAGGGATAGCAGAGATTTGAGAAGACTCTTCTGGAGTCTCTTGCATCCGCTGCTCGTGCATTTCTTTTCATTCTTTGACAACTTGCGAGAACTTAGTTTTCTTGGCTACAATAGCAGGATCGATCTGCTCAATGTCACTGTCGCTGCTGTCAGTTGAGTCCATGGAAAATTTAGGTACATCTGAGAAAGGGCAAGAGTGGGGCTTCTTTGATTCTTGAATAGCCTTTGCCTTCTCCAAGGCTCTTTGTTTCTCTTCATCCCTCCTCTGAGAAAGAATGGTCATGCAGAAATCACGATCATGGGCGGAGCTAATAGCTATGTTACCCAGGAAACTTAAGAGCTCATCTTCTTCTCCAATAAGCTCCAGGCTCTGGAATTGATATCTTGAGTAACTCATCTTCCAGCTTCTCCATACCCTCAGTCTCTCTTGAATGTCAGGATAAATATGAGACAACATTAATACATCATCATCCTTCTTTTCTTGAATTGTTGCAAGCGGAGCATGTTCCTCCTCAGGTTCTTGTGCATCCGTTTGAGGGGACTGAACAACTATTTCTTTGGTTTGTTCAACTGTCTCAACTCCTTGTTCCTCAGTTGTCTCTCAAACAACTGGGTCTTTAACAATCTGGTGATCCACATCAGTAGTCTTCTCGACTTTCGTGGTGATAACTTCACCACCAACAACTTCTTTCGACTGCTCTTCCTAAGCTTCAACAGTCTCTTTCTATGCAGGCTGAGTGCCGGACTCAGCTGGCTTCTCTAGCTCGGACTTCTTGAAAAGTCTTCTACTTTTGATTAGAACTAGAGGGACTTTTGGCTCCACATTTTCAGGCTCATCGAAGAAGGTACTACTGAGTTCCTTCCTTCTCGATCCCGCATTGCGGAGTGCAACTTCTGGCATGGCTGCAGGGGCAGGAGCTTGGGTGGACTTGGCTGCTTGGACAGGTGCATGCTTAGGACTGGCTGCAGACTGCTGCAGCTCACTTCTTCTGAGTTGGCTTCGGAGAAGAAGCTGGAACGATTGCAGCTGTGTCTTCTAGAACTGGATCAGATGATTCACCTTCGCTGGTGTCAGCTCTTTGTGCATACGCTTGCCTCTGAGCACCAGATATATTCTCTTTGAACATTTTGTTACTGACATGGAAAGGCTTTCCATGCCTAAAGCAATCCCCTTCATCTCCATAAGATGGCCAATGACCAGGCCATATCCCAGCGAGCTTCCAAACAAGCCATCATCAGTAATGGTCATGTTAAGTACATTCTAGCAAATGTGGTTGAAAACGAACTCAGCCCAGTTGACCTTCTTTTCCTCCATGATCGTAGCCATCACGATCAGCTTTTTCTAAGATAGCTGATTAAAGCTACCGAATTTCATGTCAATACATTTGGGCACGATGTCCATCAGCTTATGATAATATTCCTTTATCAAAGACTTCTTGGCTGTGTAAAAATGACCTTAGCGATTGACTCGGCTTGAAATCTCCGCCATGCCCGCAAAGTTAACCTCTTTTTTCGGCTATCTCATTCATCCCTTTCGAAGGTAGATGACAGTACGCAACTAAGTCCGTAGCAGTTATTTTGATGTCCACGTATAACATAGCGACCTCTTCGGAGTAACTGTGGGAGTATTCCATCATGCGAAATCCCTTCAGGCCGGATTTCTCCAACTTTTCAAAGCAATCTTTTGAATTAGGGCCTTATCGCCTCCTGTTTTTGAAGATATCTTCAAATCCACAGTCAAGCTGAGTGGATTTTTCGGTATTTTGACGAAATCATATGAGGCATCCATTTTCTTGAAAAACATAAATGGTGAAATATTCGCAGAATCTTGCTTGAAGAACTAGGGTTTTTGATGCTTTGCAGAGAGAAAAACTCGAACTTGCTTTATGGAGAAGAGAGTGTTGTGAGGAGAGAGAAAATGGGTTTTTTGTTTTTATGGGATGTTAGAGGATGATTTTTGGAATTTGAAAAGTTTGATCAAAATCAACGGTCAAGATTAAACCTCTGAAACCACATTAATTTCCTTGCATTAAATGCAGCAGTATTTATATCCAATCATAGGCTAAATGTGTGTAGCTTTTGTTTTGACATCATAATTATGCTGACGTAATGCCCAAAAACATTCCCGCTCACAGAAAACGACTGCGTTTTGTCACTTAGCTCATAAATAACTCACCTATCATCCAAAGTGATTCAACTCTGCTTCTCTCTTCACATAAGTTTACTCAGCTATCAACTAACTCGATACAGCTGATTTCCCATCTTAGTTGTTTCACTTGGCTGGAAAATGAAACTTGCTAAATTTATTTCTCTCTTCTTGGTCTCTGCTGATTGAGTCTTCTGAGTCTACTAACTCAGCTCAGTTAAACCTAGCTCATTCTTAAGCTCTTCAAATCTTGATTCACATAGAGGCTTAGTGAATATGTCAGCTAACTACTTATCAGTTGAAATGTATTCCTAAGTGATGTCTTTCTTTTCAACATCATCTCTTATGAAATGATATCTGACATCAGTGTGTTTAGTTCTTGAATGCAATACTGGATTCTGAGTAATTGCAATAGCAATTGTATTATCGCACATAATTGGAATTTCTTTTCTTCTATATCATAATCTCTCACCTATTCTCTCATCCATAGAACTTGGGCACAACAGCTGTCCACAGTTATGTATTATGCTTCAGCTGTGGATGTAGCTATTGAATTTTGTTTCTTACTGAACCAACAAACCAATCTATTTCCAAGTATTTGATAAGTACCTGAAGTACTCTTCCTATCCACTCTACATCCAGCATAGTTTGTGTCTGAGTAGCCTACTAGCTTCAATCCTCCATCCTTTGGATACCATAAGCCAACTTCTTAGCATCCCTTCAAATACCTTAGGATTCTCTTAGCTGCAGTCGTGCGACTCTCTTTTGGTGCAAATTAAAATCTAGCACATACACCTACAACAAAGGTGATGTCTGGCCTAATTGCTGTTAAATAGAGCAACGAACCAATGAGGGCTCTATATCTAGTTTGATCAACAACTTTGACATTTGCATCCATATCTATCTTAATTGAAGTGTTCATAGGAATCTTCACAGAGGACTTCTCTTCCATGCCAAATTTCTTCATCAAATCCCATGTATATTTGGTTTGACTTATGAAGGTTCGATATTTTATTTGCTTGACTTGATGTCTTAAAAAGAAAGTCATCTCTCCCATTATGCTCATTTCAAACTTCCATTGCATGAGGTTTGATAACTTATCACACAGCTCTTTGTTTGTGGATCCAAAGATGATATCATCCACATAAATTTGGACAAGCAATATACTATCTCCATCTTGAATTATAAAGAGTGTTCTATAAACTTTTCCTTTGGTGAATCCATTGTCAACTTGAAATTGTGACAATATATCATACCATGCTCTTGGTGCTTGTTTCAATCCATACAGTGCTTTCTTGAGCTTGTAGACTTTGTCTCCAATAGTTTTCTGCTCAAAACCTGGAGGTTGTTCAACATAGACTTCTTCTTCTAAAAGTCCATTTGGAAATGCACTTTTCATATCCATTTGATATACAGTGAAGTTCTTATGTACATCATAAGCAAGAAACATCATTATTGCTTCCAGTCTAGTAACAGGAGCAAAGGTTTCATGAAAATATAAACATTCCTCTTGGCAATACCCTTTGGCTACCAATCTTGCTTTGTTTCTACTACAGATCCTTCATCATTCATCTTGTTCCTGAATACCCACTTAATACCAATAACATTTTGGTGAGTAGGCCTTTGAACTAATTCCTATAATTTGTTCCTTTCAAACTGATTCAACTCTTCTTGTATAGCCTGAATCCAAGGTGTATCATCCAAGGCTTGGGACACATCTTTAGGCTCTATCTGAGAAATAAAACAAGTAAACATGTCTTCATGTTGAGCTGTGGATTTGGTTCTTATTCCATCTCTAACATCTCCAATAATTAACTGAGCTGGATGGCCTCTCAGTCATCTCACATCTGGTTGGAGTAGATCTGTTGAATTCACCCGACTCGCAGATAAGTTGCCTTTAACAACTTCTTCATCATCATTCAGCTGCAGACCTTCTAGCCGTCTTTGAGATTCAACTATCTCATCATCTTCAGGATTGAGTGCTCTCACATCTGCATCAACATAAGGAATCTTCTGCATAGTTGGCTGATTTTGCTTCTCAGCTAACTCATCCATGTCTTCTCCACTTACATTTGGTTCATCAAACACCACATGGATAAACTCTTCTGTGACCATAGTCCTCTTGTTTAGCACTCTATAGGCTTTACTCTCAGCTGAGTATCCCAGAAAGATACCTTCATTAGCTTTAGAATCAAAAGCTTTTAAGTTGTCCGTGCCATTATTGTGGATGAAGCACTTACATCCAAAGATCTTGAAATATCCAACATTTGGTTTTCTCTCTGTCCAAATCTCATAGGGCGTCTTAGTCAATTACCAGTTGATCATGCATCTATTCTGAAAATAGCAGGAAATATTTATGGCTTCAGCCTAAAATCTCTTAGGCAATCCAGCTTCAACTAACATTGTCCTAGCAGCTTCTTTGAGAGTTCCGTTCCTTCTTTCAGCTACTCCATTCTGCTGTGGAGTTCTTGCAGCTGAAAGCTCATGAGCAATACCATTTTCAATACAATACTGAGTTATAATACAATTGACAAACTCAGTTCCCCTATCATATCTTGTAGGTCCCAAGGGTTGTGGGGTGAGGTTTAGAAGAGGGGGCGAATAAACCTTACCAAATATTCACTTTTTAGTCCTTTTAAGATTTTCAACAGAGTTGACTCAAAATCAATTGAGTCCTTGGAGGACAACTAGGTTGGCTTACTTCAGCAAAGTTACCCACTCAACAGATTCGACTGCGCTGTTGGTAGTATAACTTAGCTGTGTCAGCTAACACTTAACTTTTCAGTTGATTTGGTTTTATACAACGGAAGACTTAACACCCTTATAAGTTTTAAGCACGTTTTTAACACTTGTTTTTAGCACTTGTTATTATCAGTAGAGTTGGCTTTTTAACTAATCAACACATATAAAAGTATGCATGTAATTAAAGTGCCGAAAGTAAATGACACAAGTAAATTTTATAGTGGTTTGAGGATGGGGTAATTCCTCTAATCCACTCTTCTGCAACTCTAGGAGGAATCCACTAAGTAACAGATCAGGTTACAAAGTAGTTCTTCAGTCTAGAGACATCCTTGATCACACAGCTGACTTCTCCTGCGACTCAGCTTCTTCACAAGACAGATGCCTTGCTACTTTAGCTCCCTTCAAGCATTTGGAATTGATCACACAGCCTTCCAACAAACTTGAAACTCCTGGTTGGACGTTGAACCTTACTACAACTCCGTCAAACTTGGAGAGTAGACCCTTTTTGTTCTTTAAAACTTTTCATCTTCAACTGGTTGAAGTAATCTTTCCTTCACAGCGTGTGTTGGATCGAGTTCCTTCGAGTTTTAGGCTTGAGGAATTTTCTTGATAAGTTTAGAGAGAATGTATGCAGATTTGCTTGCTTTCAATTGCTTGAAATATTTGATATCTCGTGTGTCATTCGTATCTTCTCTCTTTTACTTCCTTAGCCTTTTATAGTGTTCATTTGAAAATTTGCCCGTTGAAGAGATAGGTGATTTTCAAATAACACTTTCTTGTTCATTGGCTTGTCTTTTCTTGACCTGCAACATTTTGATGGTGACCCTTCCTCGTATTAACTAACCCTGCAGCTTTTCAGGGCCTGACACAAACTTCAGTGCTTCCCATTGGTTTATTCTTTTTGCATGCTTCTGGAACGAGCACTTTAAGACATGGCAGAATGGAAGTATTACTAATTTAAGTAATATCCTTGACTTCCGTGCAGCGGATTAATCTCAGTCGACTTGACTGGACAACTGCCTTTACCTCTTTGACTTAAGTCAGCTCCAATCATTTGGGAATGGCTCAACCGTCAATTTAACTGTTAGTCTTGGCTCTTTATTGACTTGACTGACACTTCCACATCCTTTACTCAGTTGTTCCTCAGCTGGATCTCCTTCAGCCGAGTTTGTGCCTTCCATCTTGACCATACTCAGCTAACACATAGCTGGGTCTTCACTTGTGCTTCAGTTGACTTCTTGCATTCTTCGACGTAGCTGACTTCACTCAACTCATTCAGTCATATCTATTACAAAATAGAAATACAAAAAATATGGGGTGCCAACTTTCTATTCTAAGTTTTACATGGTACCATCAAATCTAATAAACAAATTTTCTAACAATTTTCCCCTTTTTGATGATGCCAAAACTTAAACAAAAATTACAGCAAACACAAGTAGTGCAGTAACAATGAATGTATGTTTCGAATATGTTAGTTTTGTTGACCATAACATTCTTGTCCTTTACAAAGCTGCTTACAAATTGTATTCTATACAATGCATTAGAGCTTATAGATACATTGAATTAGAGCAACTTATAGATACATTGAATCAGAGCAAAGAAGAAATTACAACAAGTATCAGAGCTAAGTTACAAAGATATCAGATTATTATTACAGAGTACTTACAGCTGTGTATTTACAACTAAGTAAAATACATGAATAGCTCTACACCTGTCTTCCTCTGCTCTTCTCTTTTTCTTCTCTTCTTCTTCCTTTTTCTTCTTTTCATAGGCACGATTTGCAACAGTGTCATCCCTATGCTGCCTCTCCTCCCATTCGCGATTTACCCTTTCATTTTCTGCTTCTTTCCTCCTCACTGCTTCTTCATTCTTGCGCATCACTTCTAAATTGGCAAGATGGTCGAACCCAGCCCAGTAAGTGATCCCTTTCTTTTGTGGATCAATGTACTTTATGTCTTTTGGTCTTGGCTATGGTTGAGTGCTTCTACTTCTTCCACTGCTTCCAGATCTTCCCCTTCCTCTCCCTGATTCAGCTTCTCCTCCTCTGGGCGTGTACTGTATTGGTGCTTTTCCAGCTGAGTGACTGCTGGAACTCTGCTGCTTATCAGCCGATTTGCACAAATTGAGACCCTTCTCCCAGTACAAGTCCCAGGCTTGCGGTAGAGTCAAATTCTTGAAATAGTCTTCTACATCTAGAGTTTGAAATTCTTCTAGTGATCTGGGCTCAGATCCAACATCGGGCATTGTAATTTCTCTCGGGGGTTTGATCATTGGGGAATCTTGTTTGGGGACCATCATACCTTGCCCTTATATCATTGATCGCGAAGAATGCTTCTCTGCTACCTTTTCGAACTCAGCTTTGATGACTTTTCTTGATTCTTTAAATGCCAACTCGCCTTTCTGCTTCACGATCGACTCTTTTTCGGTAGTTTGTTGAGAAGTGAAATTGTTACTTCTCCTTGCCGAGGAGTTTTGGCAAACATAAGTTTTAGAGGGCGGTTTTCAGCAGAACTTCCTTCCCCCTTAGCTGTTTCTCCTATCTTCTCCTCCTTATGACTCCCTTGCCCTTCTTTTAATTCCCTCACAGCTTTCTCTTCCTCCTTTTTGGCATCATCACCAAAAGGTAAAGTCAAGCCATGGAACATTCCACTTAGAATGAAATCAAGTCGGGTGTTGGTTGAATCATGCTTATCATATACTTTGGAGTAGGCTGATTGGAATTCTAACCACATATCCTTTGACTCAGGTGCCATTAGTTTCATTACTGTTTGGAGAACACTGAGCTGCTGACTCATGTTAGTCTCCAATCTTGCAATCTCGTTCTTATGATGCAGCTTGAGTAACTCCATATCCGACAAGTGAGATTCTTCTATCCTCACCACGTAATCCATCTGCCCTGCTGAAACTGAATATTATCTGAACTCCAGACCACTAACTCTACAAATAGTGACTTAAAGTAGCGGACTTGCTCTCTTCTCATAGCTATTAATTGTCTAACCCATTCTCGAACTCGTAGAACAACACCAAGACTGTCCCCACTGATGTTGGCATCACGGTTATCCAGCCTTTGGTCTAATGATGCAAAGTCGTGCTCTATTTTCTCAATCTCAACACAAATAGCTTTAAACGCCTTCCGAAAGTCGATAGCCGACTCATCCTCGGGCCAAACGGCATCAAAATCAAAACCTATAGACACCATTGCTGAATCAGCTGGAACTCTGAGTTGTTCTTGGACAATATACTTGGCTTGTTCTCTAGCAGAACGGCATCCAGGGGTGGAAGTTGGGCTTCAAATGGAAAGATATTTTCGAACAGATTATCAGGGTAAAGAGGGATCCCCGCAGGTCCAACTTGTGGAGCCTTACCCTTTTCTTTCCGTACTTCTTCAGCTCTACTTGCCTCAGCTAATCCAACTTCATCGACATTAGGAGCAATCGTGGTTTTCTTTGAATCGATGGAGTTTCGCTTGAGCAGTTGTATGAGTCCTTTCGGTGATTGATTTTTTTGAGAAAGCATTTGTGTTAGCTCGGTCACCGATCGACTTAAGTTGTGTTAACAACTTCATCGGTATCAGTTGGGGCTTCCTATTGAGTCGTTTGGTCCTCAGCTAGTCTATCAGCATCATCGGAGTATGATGGAGCCATTGAGTTAGCTCATCAACAAACACGAACCGCATTGGAGCAGTTTTGTCACTTGCTTTACTCTGAGAGTCTTGAGCATCCTCAGCGTTGTCCTTAATAGATTCATCAATGGGAGTGGACTCAGCTTCATTGTCAGATTCCAGGAATTCTATGTCAAAATGTTCCTGTGAATCGTGAAGGGCGCTGATCTCTTTTTCTTCACCAGCTACCTCTACTTGAGGAATTTGCTCATTTGCAGCTTCTTTAACCAAGGAAGCACTACAAGAAATCACACATTTCATGACGAAAAATATTGTCATACAAACCTATTTTTTCGTCACTAAATGTATTTGGTGACGAAAATTGAGCGTCATAAAGATCGTCATTGTAAGCCCGTCATAAAAGGTATACATGACGTTTTTGCAATTCGTCACTACAAAATTAACCTTTGGCCACGCGAATAATGATTGTCACGATTTATATCATTTTTTGTGACGCCTATATCGTCACATAAACGATAATTTTTTTTGTCATTTATATTGTTTCTTTGTCACAAAAAAATATCTTTTTAATGACAAAAGCATGTTTTTGTCATCATAGCATTAACTTTTAGTGACGAAAATGATCGCATTGCGAATTCATCAAATTCTAATGATTTAATTTTGGTGTCACAATTGTATTTATAATTTCATCATATATTACATGACTTGTCATGAAAGATGTGATTTAACGTTACTTAAATATTGCGTGTCACTTAATGTATATTTATAATGACAAAATAATGTGTCACCAATAATTACAATTCAACTACGAGATATGTGTTGTCACCAAAAGAATATGTAACATGATGATTTTATTTGTCATGGAAACAATCGCTATATATGACAAAGCTTATCACGCTAATTGCACCGAAATAATGATGAAATCGTCCGTCATAAAAATTAATATGTGGTGACAAAATGTATCGTCACATAATAAATTTATACAGTGACAAGTTTAGAAAATATTTGTGACGATACAAGTCATCATTATAGTGTATTTTTAATGACAAACTGTACATCGTCAAAGAATAGATTTTTTTGGTGACAACTAAGTTTATTGTAATAAATGAGTGTTTAAGTTACGAAATATTTCATTGTCGCCAATTGGTAGCTTTCTTACATGACAACATAATTGTCATGAAAATAAGTATTATAGGCAATGTAATTAGCATATTTTTAAATGACAAAATATGATATTGTCATGAAAGAAAATATTTTATGACACCAAATGGCGTCACGGATTATAATCTATTTGTCATTGAAAGATTTCCCTCCTAATTTTTTTGAAATTTCGCGTCTAAAATTACTATGACGGATTTCGGTTAATCGTCATGGAATAATAACAAAGGACGAAATATAAGATCAATAGTGACGCACATAAACGTTGTCATCAAAAAGTAATTTTCATTGACAAAAATAAAACTCGTCACTATTAGTTAACAAATTATGACAAAAATTTATGCGTGGTAAAGAAATTCGTCATAAAATGTGTGATTTCCTGTAGTGAAGTCTCAACCTCCTTTGGCCCTTCTACTCCCTTAGCAGTCTTAACCACTGGAGGGCCTTCAACATCCCTATATGTAGTCTCAACTGCAGTAGGGTCTTGGGCAGTTCTCCCTTCAGCAGACTCAGCTGCTTTAGGGTCTTCTATGGCATTCGTCGGAGTCTCAACTCCTAGGATTGCACTTTCATGGCCAGGAGTATCAACTCCCATGGCCTCCTTCCCATCCTTTGCCTTAGCTGCTTCAACAGTGTCATCGGCCTGCAGTGCAGATTAAGTTTCAGCTGAGACAGTCTCAACCGTCTGAGCTTCATTAACCTCAATCTGTTGTTATATTTGTTCCTCACCTTCGCCTTCTAACTTCATTTGTTTGTCTCCCACAACATCCTTCGGTCTGGCTGTGGTGGTGGGAGCTTCCCCCTTAGCTGGCGCACCAGCTACCTTAATAGTTGTGGGGTTGCTCTATACCTGAGACTCGACTGTTGTCACTCTGAGTGATCAACCGTGGGGGCAGGAATACCTTTTACAGGAGTTGGCTTCGCTAGGGTGCCTGCTTCATATCCTTCCCTAACTTTATAATCAATCTTCTAAGAGCCATTTTCTGAGTGCACGGGGGATGTGGTTGCAACAATATCGACAACTATTTTCTATGCCACATCCAGAGGGTTAGTGCTGGGTGAGAGTTGAGAATACTCTCCCGGACCCTCTTGCTTTTGTTGTTCGTGTGGCTTTAGATTCTTTGATGGCCTATTGGAATTCAGGTTTCTCTGCTGCTATAGCAGGGTCGATCTCCTCTATGTCACTGTCAGTCGATTCCATTTCATGCTCATGCCCACCAGTAAACATACACATCTTTGAATTTTCAATGGACTTGGCCTTCTCCAAAGCCTTTTCTTTTTCATCGTCCTTCATGTCACGAAGGATAGTCAAGCAAAAATCTTCATCGAGGGAAAAGTTGATAGAGATGTTCCCAAGAAAGCTTACGAGCTCCTTTTCTTGTTCTATATACTCTGGTTGCTCAAATTGTTATCGAGAGTAACTCAGCTTCCAGTTAGTCTAATCCCTCAATCTCTGCTGAATATCAGGATAGATGGGAGATAACATCACCATATCATCATCGTCATCTCCATCTTCCATAATTGTGGCAAGTGGATCTTGCTCCTCCTCAGGTGCATGTGCATCCATCTGAGTGGAAAAGACAACTCGTTCCTTAGTAATAGTAGCTGTCTCAGTTCCTTGTTTCTCCACAGCTGTCTCATGAGCAGTTGGGTCTTCCATAGTCTGTTGATTGACATCAGCAGTCTTCTCGGCATCCTTGGTGGCTGCATCTCCACCATTTTTTTCTTTAGACTGCTCCTCTTGAGTTTCAACAGTCTTCTCGGGCTTCTCGAGCTGAGTGGCTGACTCAGCTTTCTCAAGTTCAGACTTCTTAACAACTCTTCTTCTCTTGGTTTGAACAAGAGGAATTCCATCATCTTCTTCTATGGTGGCTTCTAGCTCCACCATCTTTATCTTTTTCGCAGCAGCTGGCTTGCGAGGCACAATTATGTGCTTCTTCTTCACTATCGGAGAAGGCTTAATGTGGCCTTCTCGGTCTCGGCTGCTGGGGCATGTGCTTTTGTCTCGGCTGCAGGGGCAGGAGCCTTCTTTGACTTGGCTGCAGGAGCAGGTGTTGGCTTAGCTGCATCAGCTCTCTTCTTCTGGATAGGCTTGGGAGAGAGAGTTAGAGCGGTTCCAGCTGTGTCTTCTGTAGCAGGGTCAGCTGACTCACCCTCACTAATATCAGATTTCCTTGCATGAGCCTTCATCTGAGCTCCAGATAGATTGCCCTTGAACATCTTCATGTTAACATAGAATGGTTTTCCATGTCTCAGGGCAATCCCTTTCAACTCCATCAGATGGCCAATTACCAGGCCATACCCCAACGAGCATCCAAATGTCCCATCCTCCTTGATGGTCTTGTTGATCACATTTTGGAAAATACGGCTAAAGACAAACTCAGCCCAACTGATATTCTTTTCTTCCATGATCGCAACCATCACCACCAGCTTTGTTCGAGACAACTGATTGAAGCTGCCGAACTTCATATCGATGCATTTGGACAGAATGTCCATCAGCTTATGGTAGCCATCCTTTACCAAATCCTTCTTGGATGTATAGACAGCCTTCGCAATTGACTCAGGCTTGGCTATCTCCTTCCAAGCCGCAACTAACTCGATACAGCTGATTTCCCATCTTGGTTGTTTCACTTGGTTGAAATGTGAAACTTACTTATTTTTCTTTCTCTCTTCTTTGTCTCTCCTGATTGAGTCTTCTGAGTATTCTAACTCAACTCAATTAATCCTAGCTCATTCTTGAGCTCTTCAAATCTTGATTCACAGAAAGGTTTAGTGAATATGTGAGCTAACTGCTTATCAGTTGAGATGTATTCCAAGGTGATGTCTTTCTTTTCAACATGATCTATTATAAAATGATATCTGACATCAATATGCTTTATCCTCGAGTGCAACACTGGATTCTGACTGATTGCAATAGCACTAGTGTTATCACACATAATTGGAATCTCTTTTTCTTCAATATCATAGTCTCTCAGCTGTTGTCTCATCCATAGAACTTGGGCACAACAAGCGCCGTAATAATGTATCGTCGGTTGTGGATGCAACTATTGAATTTTGTTTCTTTTCAACCAAGAAACTAATATGTTTCAAGCATTTGGCAAGTGCACAAGTACTCTTCTGTCCACTGCATCCAAAGATAGTCGAGTCACGAAGTTGCCTACTAATTTGAATCCTCCTTCCTTTGGATACCATAAGCCAACTTCTTGGCATCCCTTCAAATACCTTAGGATTCTCTTAGCTGCAGTCATGTGACTTTCTTTTGGTGCAGATTGAAATCTAGCACATACACTTACAAAAAAGGTGATGTCTGGCCTGCTTGCTGTTAAATAGACCAGTGATCCAATGAGAGCTCTATATCTAGTTTGATCACTAGCTTTGCCATCTGCATCCATATCCATCTTGACTGGTGTGTTCATAGGAATCTTTACTGATGACTTTTCTTTCATGTAAAATTTCTTCATCAAATCTCTGGTATACTTGGTTTGACTTATGAAGGTTTCATCCTTCATTTGGTTCACTTGAAGTCCTAAGAAGAAAGTCAGCTCTCCCACCATGCTCAATTCAAACTTCCCTTGCATGAGGTTTGAGAACTTATCACACAGCTCCTTATTTGTGGATCCAAAGATGATGTCATCCACATATATTTGAACAAGCAATATACTCTCTCCATCATGAATTCTGAAGAGTGTTCTGTCAACTTTGTCTTTGGTGAATCCATTGTCAATTAGAAACCGAGACAATGTTTCATACCATGCCTTTGGTGCTTGTTTCAATCCATATAATGCTTTCTTGATCTGGTAGGCCTTATCTCCAATAGTTTTCTGCTCAAAACCTGGAGGTTGTTCAACGTAGACTTCTTCCTCTAACAATCTATTCAGAAATGCACTCTTTACATCCATTTGACATATAGTGAAGTTTTTATGTGCAGCATAGACAATAAACATTCTTATTGCTTCCAATCTACCAACAGGAGCAAAGGTTTCATCAAAATCTATACCTTCCTCTTGGTCATACCCTTTGGCTACCAATCTTGCTTTATTTCTAACAACATATCATTATTCATTCATTTTGCTGAATACCCACTTAGTACCAATGAAATTTTGGTGAATATGCCTTTGAACCATCTCCCATACTTTGTTTCTTTCAAACCGATTTAGCTCTTTTTGCATGGCGTAAATCCAATGCGTGTCTTCCAAGGTTTGAGACACATCTTTAGGCTCTATCTGGGAAATAAAACAAGTGAACATAGCTTCATGTTGTGCTATGGATCTGGTTCTTATGCCATCTCTGACATCTCCAATGATTAACTCAGGTGGATGGTCTCTCGGCCATCTCACATCCGGTTGAAGTAAGTATCTTTGGATTCGGTATCTTACCGTGAGTTGTCTTGAACAACTTCTTCATCATCATTCAGTTGCAGACCTTCCAGTTGTCTTTGAGATTCAACTATCTCATCATCTTCAGGGTTGAGTGCTCTCACATCTGCTTCAACATAGGAACTCTTCTGCATAGTTAGTTGATTCTGCTTCTCAGCTAGCTCATCAATGTCTTCTCCATTCACATTTGGTTCATCAAACACCACATGGATAGACTCTTCTATGACCATAGTCTTTTGTTTAGCACTCTATAGGCTTTACTCTCAGCTGAGTATTCCAAAAAGATACCTTCATCAGCTTTAGCATCAAAAGCCTTCAAATTATCCTTGCCATTGTTGTGGATGAAACACTTACATCCAAATATCTTGAAATATCCAACATTTGGCTTTCTCCCTGTCCAAATCTCATAGGGAGTTTTGGTTAATTGCTTGTTTATCATTCATCTATTCTGAGTGTAGCATGTTGTATTTATGGCTTCAGCCCAAAATCTCTTAGGCAATCCAGCTTCAGCTAACATTGTCCTTGCTGCTTTCTTGAGGGTTACATTCTTCTTTCGGCTACTCCATTCTCATTGTGGAGTCCTTGCTCTCGATAACTCATGAGCAATACCATTTTCAGCATAATCTTGAGTTATAATCCCATTGACAAACTCAGTTCCTCTATCAGACCTTATCTTTATAATGGTTTGGCTCTTTTCATTTTAAACTCTTCTCATCAGCTGAGGTAACTTTTGCATTGTTTCCTTCTTTTTACACATGAAAATTGTCCATGTATATCTTGAATAATTATCCACCACTACTAAGGTGTATTGTTTTCCACTGATGATGGTTGGTTCAACAGGACCAAATAAATCCGTATGCAACAGATGCAATATCCTTGTTGCAGAAGGACTTGGCTTATCCTTGAAAGATGATTTGATTTGCTTTCCCATCTGGCATGCATCACATATGCTTTCTTTCTTGTATATTGAGTCAGACAATCCTTCCACAAGATGACTCCTTGCAAGCTTGTTGATTGTTTTGAAATTCAAGCGACTCAGCTTTTTGTGCTACATCCAACTGCATTCGGCTGTACTTTTAGCCAGAAGACATGTGCTTGGTGTACCAGTTGACCAATACACTACATACATGTTCTTCTGTATTGTCCCTTGTAGCACTATCTCATTTGATTCAGCATCCTTGATCTGGCATACTCCCATGTTGAATCCCACATTGTAGCCTTTGTCACAGAGTTGGCTGATACTTAGTAGATTGAAATTTAGACCTTCAACATATGCAACATCTGTGATCTCCATACCATTCTTCTTTATTGATCCAGTGCCTTTGATTTCCCCTAGAGCTTCATTTCCTCCAAATATGATTTTTGCACCTTTGATTTTCCTAAATTTTGACAGATTTCTCTTGTTTCCTATCATATTTCTGGAACAGCCACTATCCATGAACCAGGTTCCTTGGCACTCAGCTGTTCCTTGAACCTGCAATCAAGGAAATTAATTTTTAGGTAGCCATACTTGCCTGGGTACTGGGGGGTTAGTGCTATAAGATGCTCCAACCAATCTATAACCAGATGATTTGACTATAAGAGGTTGCCATCTTTCAGTTGCATAATCATATTGCACATTTGCAAATTGCTTGGGGGTTTTAGGATTATACAACTCTCTCTTTTGTCTGTATGCCTGTATGTGTGTCTGAGCATTTGCTTTCTTGGGGTAATAGTGGAATTTCTGGGTGTTGTGCCTGGGTGCATGTGTGTGCTGATAATAGCTCTTTTGCCTTGGGAATGACATTTGCAGAGGTTGAGGTCTTTGCCACTTTGGCTTGTATCCCATAGGTCTTTGCTGATATTTCACTTGGTTATTCCAATCAACTTGGTTTGGATAGTTTCTACCATTCCCATCATATGAGTTTCTTTGTTGAAATCTCTGGAGTTTTTGGTAGATTTGTTTAGCTTTCACGGAGTATTTTCTATTAGGAGTTTCCTGATGGGCTTTTCTAAATTTCTTTTCAGCTGTCGTGTCAGCTTACTTTACTGGCTTCTTTCTTTTTCCCTTATATCCAAGGCTAGTATGGTTGTGATTATATTTTGGTGTGGGTGTTGGTGCAACATATGTATTTTTGGGTGTTTGGATTCCCTCATTGCTTGAGGATCCCTTCTCCAAACTCACTCTGGGAGTTTGACTACGCACAAAGGAATTGAATCATATGCATGTCTTATCTCCACACACTTTTTGACTCATTATTAGTTCATCCAATTATTTGGATGTTTTTATAAATGAGGCAATCACATTTTTAAGATCTTTTTCTCTTTTCAGTAGCAGCTAATCCTGCTAAGATCTTGGCATTTTCAGCCTTTAGTTTGGTGTTCTCATCAGCTATGTGACTTAGAGTACTCAGCTCCTTAGTCAACTGTGAGTTTTGGCTTTTAAGCTGGTTGTTTTCCTCATTCAAAAGTGTGTGTGAGGTTTTAATGTGCTCAAAATCTTTCATCATTTTACCTAATGAATCATAAAGATCTGTGGGTGATGAAGTGTGTGTGTCACAGTCGCTATCACTTGAATCTAAATGAGATGAGTTAGATTTTACCTCATCTTCTTGATATTGTTCTTTGTCCATGAGGCAGATCAAAGCATCTTCCTCAGTGTCAGCTAAATAACCAGTCATGACCTTCACAACTATCTCCTCCTGCTCTTTTCTCCTATCTTCATTTGTCCATTCACGCGAGGTTTCTCAACCATGGCTGGTCTAGGCTTTGCTGCAGCATCATCTCCTTGATCTTGAGGAGCTTCTTACAACAGTGTTAACTTTGAATATTTGCAATGGCCTATCCTCTATCACAAACCGCATCTCATCGTGTAAAGCTGATAGGTGAGCCTGCATATGAATCTTCCAGTCATCAAACTCTTTCATAGTAAACATAGGAATACGTTTTAGATTGGCTTCCATGATAATAACTTTGCTTTGAGATGAAAGACTTTGAAAACACAAGTGTTAAACCTTTTGAAAAAGATTGAGATCTAGTTCAGTAACCAGTGCGAAAGGCTTAATGAACGAACCGCTCTGATACCACTTGTAGGTCCCAAGGGTTGTGGTGTAAGGTTTAGAAGGGGGGTTTAAATAAACCATACCAATTTTTCACTTTTTAGTCCTTTTAGGATTTTCAACAATGTTGACTCAAATCAGCTGAGTCCTTGAGGGATAGTTAGGTTGGCTTACTTCAGCAAAGTTACTCACTCAACAGACTCGACTGAGCTGTTGGTAGTATAACTTATCTGCGTCAGCTAACACTTAACTTTTCAGTTGATTTGGTTTTATACAACGGAAGACTTAACACCCTTATATGTTTTAAGCACGTTTTTAACACTTATTTTTAGCACTTGTTATTATCAGTAGAGTTGGCAATTTAACTAATCAGCGGATATAAAAGTATGCAAGTAAGTAAAGTGCTGAAAGTAAATGACACAAGTAAAATTTATAGTGGTTCGAGGATGGAGTAATTCCTCTAATCCACTCTTCTCCAATTCCTGGAGGTTACAAAGTAATTCTTCAGTCTAGATAGCCTTGATCACACAGTTGGCTTCTCCTGTGAATCAGCTTCTTCACAAGACAATTGCCTTGCTACTTCAGCTCCCTTCAAGCCTTTGGAATGATCACACAACCTTTCAACAAACTTGAAACTCCTGGTTCGACCTTGAACCTTACTACAACTCCTTAAAACTTGGAGAGTATACTTCTTTTGTTCTTTGAAACTTTTCCTCTTCAAGTGGTTGAAGTAATCTTTCCTTCATAGTGTGTGTTGGATCGAGTTCCTTCGAGTTTTAGGCTTGAGGAATTTTTTGATAAGCTTAGAAGAATGTATGCAGATTTGCTTGCTTTCAGTTGCTTGAAATATTTGATCTCTCGTGTGTCATTCATATCTTATCTCTCTTGCTTCCTCAATCTTTTATAGTGTACGTTTGAAAATTTGCCCATTGAAGAGATAGGCTATTTTCAAATAACACTTTTATTGTTCGTTGGCTTGTCTTTTCTTGACCTGCAACAGTGTGATGGTGACCCTTCCTCGTATTAATTAAATTTGCAGCTTTTCAGGGCCTGACGCAAACTTCAGTGCTTCCCAATAGTTTATTCTTTTTGCACACTTCTGGAACGAGTACTTTAAGACATGGAAGTATGGAAGTATTACTAATTTAAGTAATATCCTTGACTTTCGTGCAACAGATTAATCTCAATTGACTTGACTCGGCAGCTGCCTTTGCCCCTTTGACTTGAGTCAGCTCCAGGCATTTCGGATTGACTCAACTGTTAATTCAACTATTAGTCTTAGCTCTTTATTGACTTGGCTGACACTTCCACATCCTTTACTCAGTTGTTCCTCAGCTTGATCTCCTTCAGTCGAGTCTGTGCCTTCCATCTTAACCATACTCAGCTGACACACAGTTGGGTCTTCACTTGTGCTTCTGTTGACTTCTTGCATTCTTCGACGTAGCTGACTTCACTCAGCTCATTCAGTCTTATATATTACAAAATAGAAATACTAGAAAAATGGGGTGCCAACTTTCTATTCTATGTTTTATATGGTATCATCAAAATCCAATAAACAAATTTCTTAACAGATCTTATCTTTATAATGACTCTTCTCATTTTGAACTCTTCTCATCAGTTGGGTCAATTTCTGCAGTGTTTCCTTCTTTTTACACATGAAGATAGTCCATATATATCTTGAGAAATCATCCACCACCACTAAGGTGTATTTCTTTCCACTAATGCTAGTTGGCTCAATAGGACCAAATAAGTCCATATGTGACAGATTGTAATATCCTTGTTGAAGAATGACTTGGCTTGTCCTTGAAGGATGACTTGATTTGTTTTCCCATCTGGCATGCATCACAAATGCTTTCTTTCTTGTATACTGAGTTAGGCAATCCTTCCACAAGATGACTCATTGCAAGCTTGTTGATTGTCCTGAAGTTCAGGTGACTCAGCTTTTAGTGCCACAACCAACATGATTCGGCTGTGCTCTTTGCTAGCAGACATATGTTGGGTGTAGCAGTTGACCAATCCACTATATACATATTTTTCTGTCATGTTCCTTGTAGCACAATTTCATTTGATTCAGCATTTTTGATTTGGCAAACTCCCATATTGAATCCTACATTGTAGCCTTTGTCACAGGTTTAGCTGATGCTTAGTAGATTGAAATTGAGACCTTCAACATATGCAACATCTGTGATCTCCAATCCATTTTTCTTTATGGGTCTTGTGCTTTTGATCTCCCCTGGAGCTTCATTTCCTCCAAATATGAATTTTGCACCTTTGATTTCCTTGAACTTTGATAGACTTTTTTTATTCCCTGTCATATGTCTGCAGCAGCCACTATCTATGTACCAGGTTCCTTGGCACTCAGCTGCTCCTTGAACCTGTAAATAAGGAAATTAATTTTTAGGTACCCATAATTGCCTAGGTCCTAGGGGGTTAGTGCTATAAGATGTTCCAACCAACCTATAGCCAGATGATCTGACTCTAAGAGGTTGCCATCTATCAGTTCCATAATCATAGTGCACATTTGCAAATTGCTTAGGGGTTTTAGGATCATACATCTGTCTCTGTGTCTGTATTTATATGTGTTTGTTTGAGCAATTGTTTTCTTAGTAATAGTGGAATTTTTGTGCTTGGTGGGTTTTGTGCCTGGGTGCATATGTGTGCTGATAATAGCCCTTTTGCCTTGGGAATGACAATTGCTGAGATTGAGGTTTTTACCATTTTGGATTGTATCCCATAGGTCTTTGCTGATATCTCACTTGGTTGTTCTAATCAGCTTTGTTTGGATAGTTTCTACCATTCCCATTATATGAATTACTCTGTTGTAATCTGTGGGGCCTTTGGTAGCTATATTTAGCTTTCACAGAGTATTTTCTGTTTGGAGTTTGCTGATGGACTTTTTAAATTTTATTTTAGTTGTCCTTTCAGCATACTCTACTGGCTTCTTTCATTTACCCTTATATCCAAGGCCAAATATGATTCTGATTATGTTTTGGCGTGGTGTTGGTGCAACATATGGTGTTTTGGATTTTTGGACTCCCTTATTACTTGAGGATCCTTTTTCCAAAATCACTCTTGGAGCTTGAGAATATGCATAAAGGAATTGAATCATATGAATGTTTTGTCTCCACACTCTTTTTGAGTCATTATAAGTTCATCCATTGATTTGGATGCCTTTGTAAATGAAGCAATCACATTTTTTAGATCTTTCTCTGTCTTTTAAGTAGCAACTAGCTCTGCTTGGATCTTGGCATTTTCAGCCTTCAGCTTTTTATTCTCATCAGCTATGTGACTCAGAGTACTTAGCTCTTTAGTCAGCTGTGAGTTTTGGCAATTAAGCTGGTTGTTTTCCTCATTTAAAAATGTGTGCAAGGTTTCGATGTGCTCAAAGTCTTTCAGCATTTTGCTAATTGAATCATAAAGATCTGTGGGTGAGGAAGTGTTTTTGTCACTATCACTATCACTATCACTAGAATCTGAATGAGATGAGTTAGAGTGTACCTCATCTTCTTTATCTTTTGGATCTTGTTTTTTGGCCATGAAGCAGATCAATGCCTCTTTCTCAGTGTCACTTGAGTATTCTGCTTTACTACTATCTGAGTCTGCTAGTTCATTGCACTTGGTTGGTTCAGCAGTCTCAGCAGCCAACATGGCTTTCTTTTTTTCTTGTATTTTTTCTATGAAGACTCTTCTATATTCTTCATTTCTGTATTTGTTGACTGGTGGATAGGAACAGTCAACAGCAACATGTACTGGTTGTCTGCAATTCCAACACAAGTTTTCCACTCTCTACAAGTCAGCTCTTTGATGTTCATCTCTCTTTGGTGGTATGTCCTCCTTTTCTTTGGAAGGTGTTGAGTGTCTTCTGGATGTTTCACCCTTGTTTCTTTTATAGTTCTCATTGAAGAACTTGTTGAACCTTTTCACCATGAGAGCAATTTCCTCTTGGTCAATTGTTTCTTTTGGCTCATCTTTCTTCGCTTCGCTGGCCAACAGTGCAGCTGTCTTAGGCACAATTGTTTCCTCTTGCTCTTTCCTTCTCAGCTCTAACTCATAAGCTTTGAGGCCTAGGAACAGCTCTGATTTGAAATTTTAGATAGGTCCATGGAATGGCTTAGGGACATGACCTTCATTTCCCACACAGATGGGAGGGCTCATAGGATCTTCATGCACATCTTCTTTTGAGTGCTCCTTCCCAAGAGCTGAAAGCTCATCTGTAATTTCTGTGAATCTGACATCCAGCTGATCTAGACTCTCATCTTCAAGCATTATAAATTTTCAAAATTTTGAAATGCAACAGTTAATCTATTCTCTTTTATCTGTTCAGATCCTTCACAAATCAGGGTTAGCTTATCCCAGATTTCTTTGGCTGATTTGTACGATTTGACTTTGTTGAACATACCCTTGTCCAAGGTTTTGTAGAGGATGTCCTTGGCAACATTTTCAAGTTTGTATCTTTTTCTATCTTCATTTGTCCATTCACAAAGTAGTTTTTCAACCATAATGTGTCCGGGCTCTCTCTGAAAGATCTTCTCCATTTGGAGGTGCTCTTCTTACAACAGTGTTGACCTTTAAGATTTGCAGTGACCCATCTTCTATCACTAGTCACATCTCATCGTGCAAAGCTGATAGGTGAGCCTGCATATGAATTTTTCAGTCATCAAACTCTTCCACAGTAAACATGGGAATGCGAGTTAGATTTACTTCCATGATAATAACTTTGCTTTTGAAATAGAAGCTTTGAAAACTCAAGTGTTATATCTTTTGAAAAGATTGAGATCTAGTCCCAGTAACCGATGCAGGAAGGCTCAATGAACCAACCGCTCCGATACCATTTGTAGGTCCCGAGGGGTGAGTTGTAAGGTTTAGAAGGGGGGTTGACTAAACCTTACCAAATTTTCGAATTTAGTCCTTTGAAATAATTTATCAAAGTTAACTCAAATCGGCTAAGTCTTGAGGGATAGCTAGGTTGGCTTACTTCAGCAAAGTTACCCACTCAATGTGATTCGATCGAGCTGTTGATAGTATAACTCAGCTGAATCGGCTAACACTAAACTTTACAGTTGATTTGGTTGTGCTCAGCGGAAGACTTTTCACCCTTGATGTTTTAAACTTATTTTTAACACTTGTTTTTAGCAAGGTTATTATCAGCTAGGTTTAGCAATTTTAACTTAAAAGCAGATATCAAAAATTAAGTAGAAAAGTAAAGTGTTGTAAGTAAAATGACACAAGCAAATTTTATGGTGGTTCGAGGATGGGGTAATTCCTGTAATCCACTCTTCTCGAACACCTGGAGGAATCCACTAAGTAACAGATCTAGTTATAAAGTAGTTATCAGTCCAAGTCAGCCTTGATCACACACCATTTCTGCAGGTCTCAGGCTCTTCACAAGACATCTATCTTGCTATTTCAGCTCCCTTCGAACTCTTGGAATTGATCACGCAGCCTTCCAATGAGCTCAAATCTTTTAGTTCGACCTTGAACCTTACTACATCTCCTTCAACCTTGGAGAGTAGACCCTTTTAGTTCTTAAAATTGTTTCCTCTTCAACTTGATGAAGTATTCTTTCCTTCACTGAATGTGTTGGATCGAGTTCCTTCGGTTTTAGGCTTGAGGAATGTCTATGAAAGCTTGAGAGTATTTTTGCAGGTTTTCTTGCTTGATTGCTTGATTATTATCTTAAAATACGTTGTGATTGTTAACCTTCTCTCACTTGCTTCCTCGGCCTTTTATATTCATAATAGTATTTTATGTATAAAAAAATATTTTTTATCTATTGACGTACTTTTCATGTTAATAGAAATAATTTTTATATTTATCAAAGTATTTGGATATTCAAGTTTCAAAGTTGTATATTTGGAATTAGATATGAATTTGTCTGTTTGATAATTGTTTTTGATATATGTGTATATATAAAAATAAAATAGTTTTTTTTTTAAAAAAAAAAATAGTTTTTGGGGTGCTTAAACGGTAGATAGTCATAGTTTTTCAGCTTCTTCATTTTTCAATCAAAATTGGTAAAAAGAAAAAAGATTGAAGTGTGAAATGAATTAGTTTTCAAATATGTGGAATAAAAAGCTTCAGATTTTAGAAGTGATTTTGATGTTTGTGAAGGATTTGAATTTGTTGGAAGATAGGAGGTTTGTTGTTGTACAGTGTACACCTTGTTTTCATTTTCTTTTTTAGAAAATAAAATCTCATTCTTCCTGATGAAGTGAAGACATGTTTAAGTACTATTTTTTCTTGCTTCGAACTTCATATCTTCATTTGCGACTATTTTTTTTTCGACGCTTTGGTTATGAAATTGGTACCAACGGAAAGTCCATGATAAGCCTATCATATTCCCAGCCTTATTTTCATCATCTCGATGTGTTTTGCTATTATTGATTTCGGTTATGGTTTGGGTTAATTTGTGGTGGATGTACAATTTACGAGAACCTGTGTTTTCAATTTTGCAAGATATATGTTGTTGAAGTAAATATGTTTTTGGTAAAAAGTATTACACATTTAAGTGAAAAATAATAATACATGATTAAGTGAAAAGTATTACATGCTGAACTAAAACAATTATTACAATTTTAAGTGAAAATATTATATGTTTTAATTGAAAATGTATTATTTTTTGAACTAAATAGTATTACAATTTTAAGTGAAAAATATTACACGTTTAAGTGAAAAAATATTATACATTTTGGAGAACTCAAAATAGTATGTCCGTTAAATTTAAAGCGAAAGATAATTTAAGTAACTTCACTTCTTACCTAAGAATAAAGAGTGCTAAAGGTCCTAGAGCGAAGTCCCACTAAAAAATCAAAAGAACTTGGTTGGTCTGAATCTTATCTGAACTACGAGATTAACGGACTAAGTTGTGTCATAAGGGGTCATTCTCCAATGGGACGGGGTCAAGCTTTTAGGTTGTTTAAGTAGGTTGGGTGACAGATCGACCATAGGAGTACTCTGGGATATAAACCAGGGCAACATAAGTGGAGCATACGATGATGTTGCCTATTGAATTGAAAAGTATTACAATGTTAAGTGAAAAAAGTATTACACATTTAAGTGAAAAAATATTACACGCACGTTCAATAAAAAATATCACTTATTCCTTAAAATCATGTCAATTCTCTCGCCTTGACCACTATGTCGAAATCATCGCTTGCCCATTTCCATCATCTTCAATCCCATATTTTTTTAATAAGTTGGGAGTAGATGTTGGAGGGGAGGTGATAAATTTCAAAAAAACTGAAAGATACAGGGTTTGAACCCTGATCAATACCCTTACAAAGGTTGAGCGATACCACTTGAGCTACAAGCTCATGGTATATTCAACACCATATTTAATAAAATATTTTATCAAAAGTATTACATATTTCAAATTAAAGTATTACTTTTACTCAAAAGTATTACTTTTTTAAAAGTATTAATTTTTTCTCAAAACGTATTACGAAACTAATTTTGGCGGTCCATTAATTTTTTGTTGACCCGTGGATTTCCTGTTGAACCCACCTGACCCCACCCGTCTCACTAATAGAGATGTTCAATGGGCTAACCCTAGCGTTTCGGACCAGCCCTAATGGGCTTAGGGCTAATCGGGTCACTCTCTAATGAGCCAGCAATATTGAGGACCTAATGGGACTACTATATAATGGGCCAACAATATTACAGACCTAACCTTAATTCTACCGGTCTAAACGGGACACTATCGGACTACAAGCCCAAAAAATTAAATTTTTATACTTAAATCTAAAATTTTATATTAAAACATGCATATATTAACAGTCAAACTAAATATATAACATTAATAACCACATATTTTGTACTTGCATTATCACATATACAAAATCTCAAAGTCAAACACTCAAGCTTTAAACTTCATAAATAAAATCATAAAAATATGATGCAAGTACATAACCAGGTAAGTTTAACCAAGGGTCATTTTCATCACAATTGATCTTTTCTTGAACAACGTATTGTACTATTGTCATTCAATTCTTCTTCGTCTAATATATAATATCTTTAATAAAATATAAATTAAAACAATTAAAAAATTGTTAGTATGAAGTTTATCTTTACACATATTATTGAAATCAAATCATAAAAGAAGAATTATAAAATTATTATAAATGAGTTGTAGAGTTAAACTCAGTAACAAATAATTAAAAGTGCTTTTAAAAATAGTTAATTACGTCATACAAACTAAAATCATCACGTGAATTTGGAAAATATTTACTAGTAACACATAATAAAAATATATATAAAATATTATATAATTACATTATATATATTTTAAGAAAAATCGTGGGGTTCGGTCTAAACGGCCCGAGCCGAAAAAAGGTCATAATTTAAATGGCCAAAGTACTAGGCCCTAGTCCTTTTATTTTCGGGTTTAAACGGGCTGGTCCTGTGGCTACGACCCGTTTAATATCATTACTCACAGATACAGATCCGTAAGAAGATCTTATGAGAGACATTCTCTTCATTTTCGGTATAAGAATCCTTATGGGTGTGAGTGTGGCCATAAAAGACAGAATATACCTAAAGGGAAGCAACTCATTTTTCATTTTTTTTTTGTTATTTAAAAAAATAAAAGACAAGGAATCATGTCATCAAACGACCGTGAAGATCTTTCTCGAATATGAACGTAGAACTTTAAGTAATAACTAATTTTGATTCACTATATAACTTTGATCCACATGCTCCCTTTTCCTTCAAACTAAAAATGATGGCTACATTAGATGTTCCAATCTCATGATTTGAGATAATATAATTAAATTAATCACTTCCAAAGTTCCAATACTTTATTCACCTTCTTATTTTAATACATTAAACTCGTAGATCTCTTTGTTCACAAACTTATAAGCCATTATAAATAGCCACTCTAGCAATTCCCATTCTCCCCACACCTTATTTTCTATACCCACATATTTTTCTCTAGCTTTCTAGCCATTTTTCTTCTCAAATTTTCTTCGTTTTAATTAGGATAAAAAAAACCAGGTTGGGAGTTCTCCTTGTGCTTCATGCAAGCTACTTCGACGGCGCTGCGCCAAAGACTACGTATTTGCACCGTACTTCCCGGCCGACGACCCTCACAAGTTTGCCGTTGTTCACAAGGTTTTTGGTGCTAACAATGTTAGCAAAATGTTGCAGGTATGTATAACTACATATCTTCTATCTTTCTTTCTAATATTGCTCGTCACAACATTTTCAGTTAGTCCTAAAATAAAATATTTGATCGATTTACGTACATTTAAATAAAGGCGGAGTTAGTATTTATTGAAATGTTGTTATAGACTATTATAAGTTTACTTGCATTCAAATATAGCCCGAGCCAGAATTTATATATAGGTTGAATTAATGGGGATTTTCATATATAAAAGAATAATCCACTTCAATTTTGTGCAATATTAAGCGCGTAGGCAGGGGGCAACCTGGGCACCAACCCCGCGGCCCCATTTTTTTTAAAAAAAAAATACACTAAAAGTTCTCTTAAAAATATTTTTTAATTATTATTTATATGATTTTCTTTTAATTTTTTATTCCATCCACTACATTTTCGTGTATCGGCCCACCCTAAATTTTGTAGGTCCCAAGGGGTGTGGGTGTAAGGTTTTGAAGGGGGTTGAATAAACCTTACCAACTTTTCGATTTAGTCCTTTTAAAACGTTGAGTTAATACTTCACATTTGAGTCCTGGTGGATGACTAAGTTAGTTAATCAATAGAGTTAGTCACTCAATGACTTCATTTTGTTGATAGAATAACTCACTGTTTTGACTAAATACTTAACTCGATTTGTGATATGTTTTTTGGAAGACTTAACACCCTTGAATTTTGGTTAAATATGTTTTAATGCTTGGTTTTAGCACTTTGTTTATTATCAATTGGATAGCAAATTTATCAGCAGATATTAAAGTAATGTGCAGAAATTAAAGTGTTGAAATGTAAATGACACAATAAGTTTTTATAGAGGTTCGAAGATGGGGTAATTCTTCTACTCTCTCTCTTCTCCAACTCCGGAGGAATCCACTAAGTATTGATCAATATACAAAGTGGTTAATGATCAGAATGCAAAGTCTTGATCACACGGTGACTTGATCCTTTGGGACTCGATCTTGAGATGCCTTGATCACACACCGGTGGCTTCTCGTCGCAGACGACTCCTTCTTCATAGAGCAAGTGCTTTGCCCACTTGCTCAAGCTTCTTGGATTTGATCACGAAACCCTCCAAAGAGTTGAGACTGGTTCGTCTTTGAACCTTTCTACAATCCTCCGTGGAGTGTAGACCCCTTCATTCTTCAAATGTTTCCTCTTCAACTGATTGAAGTCGTCTTTCCTTCACGGGTGAGTGTTGGATTGATTTCCTTCGTAGTGTAGGCTTGATGATTGAACTTGAATGATTTGAGAATATTTTTGGTTACAGATATTGCTTTTCTTGTTCGTGTTTGTTTTCTGATTGTCAAGGTTGTTAGTCCAAGTGGCTACGATAATCTAGAGGGGGTGAATAGATTATGCCGATTTTTATAAATCACCCTCTTTTTCGAATCAACAAGTAAATGACAAGAATGTAAATGCGGAAATTAAACAACACTCGTTGATTTAAAGAGGTTCAACCCACCTAGGGCCTAATCCTCTACCACCCCAAAGATCTCCAGGGATGGATTTCAAAAAGAAAAAAAGATTTTATTAATTACCACAATTAATACAACACCTTGAGGATCACCACAATCCTCTTACAACACCTTCAAGGAGATTACAACAATCTTCCTTCACCACCTTTGAAGAGTACCACACACTTCAAACACCTATCACCTAGATCACCCAAGTGTATTCTTACCACAAGAATACTCATAAGGATGTCTTGTGTTGAATGATGGACAAAATTCAAGATTACAACTCTATGAAACCAATACAAAGATTGAGTGCAAGTGTAATCAAGAATCAAAAATCCTAGACCTCAAATATGTGCAAGTGAAAGTACTTAAAGCTATTACAACAAGAATGTAAAAATGAAAGCTTGAACAATTTGCAGATTTCTTGTTGTGTGTTTTGCTTGTATATGTTGTATCTTGTGTCTTCAATTCATCCTCTATTTATAGGGAAGTTTTCACCAACATAGGCTCCCAACATAGGCTCATCTATCTTCACTTTTGTCTACAAAAAGAAGATCACAAGATGTAGAAATATTGTACAAAAAATCAAAAGTAAATCTTGTTGTCAAGAATTTCAAACAAAGATAACTTTCTTTGTCACAAAATAAAGATATGGCGACCGGTTTGCCTGTTGAAGATTTCGACCGTTTGAAAAAAATTAGTGCGATCCAGTGCAGTCGTCGTGGGGGTCGACCGGTCGACGTTTCTAGGTGCGACGGTCGGCCTCCTCACCTCTTGACCGGTCCCCCTCCTTCTTTTTTTCACAGAATTTGTTTATGTTTCGTTCTGTTTCATTTTTTCAACTCTTCAGGTACCGGTCGACCTCTTGTGCGACCGGTCGACCTCCAATTTGAAATGTTGTCCGATTTTTATCAAAAATAAACTTCAAGAAATAAATCCAAAAAATTAGTAAAAACATTTTAAATCACTTGGGAGTATTTGGACAACATTTATAAACATTGTTTTGGTGTAAAAACCAATTTAAACAAAACCATCAAAAGTGTTGCCCATTTTTATCGAATAATAAATACTAAGAAATACTCCAAAAATTAGTAAAAACATTTTAAATCATTTAGGAGTATTTGGACAACATTTATAAACATAGTTTTGGTATAAAAACTCATTTAAACATAATCATCAAAATCTTGATAAAAGCATTTATCTAACAAACTCCCCTTTTTTGATGATTACAAACCAAAACAATTTTAGGAAGTTGATTTTAAAACAAAACAAGTTTTCCGGTCTAAAACATCAATCCATTATAAGCAAGATTTATCATAAGTACAAACACACAAGGATAGGAGCAAAGATTTTTCAAAATCATTTTTGCACAAGCTCCCCCTATCAATATGCATATCAAGAACAAGTATACAAGCAACAACTAAAAGCTTAAAGCTTAGCTTTTACAACTTAAGCTTGAATATCATGAGCTTATAAGCTCCCCCTGTCACAAAAGCATCATAAGTAAGTATAAAAGTCCATAATACATCACATGGACCAAGTATAATCCATAGCTTTTGGCTTTTAAGAGCTTTAGCTTATAGCTTTTCTTGCGAGCTTATTTATGCTTCTTTGAGCTTATGAGAGTTTTTCTTGTTTCTCCCCCTTTGGAATCATCAAAAATAATGTTAGCACGATAAAAACATCATACAATTATATCAAAGTGCGCAATTTTATAGATTTATCGAGCATATTGAGCATTTAAGCTTAAATTTCGAATAAAAGGAAAACAATTGCTCATTTGATTTGTAAAAGCCCATTTGATTGATAAAACATGATCTCTATAAACTTACAAGACTTTTCAAATCAAGAGAAGCATGTAGGTGATGAATTTTTCATTGAGACATTTTGTCGAACACTTGGCGTGCATTGAATAAAACAAGAGAAATATAACGCCTTTGGGATTCGTTTAAGCCAAAAACTTTCATCACCAATTTCAATACCACAATATACATACATCATCAATCATCATAAACATCATATTAATACAAGAATTTCAACAAGATATCAAGATACAAGTACATTCTCAAGGGTTCAACTCAATTGAGATTAAAAAGAGAAATTCTTACCATCTAATCGGTAAAGATGAACAATGATGATGATAATCGAGCCTCATGAAGTCCAAAATATGCAATGTATGCAAGAAAACAAATTTGAAGTGAAATTTGTGTGAAAAGTGCGTAGGGGACGAAAAATGGACAAAATGAGCCAAAATGGTCAAATCAAAATGTAAACGATTTAAACCATAAAATGGTGAGGGCGACGGTTGGGGGTGGGCGGCCGGTCGACGTCATGGGCGCGGGTCGGCCTTTCCCCAACCAGCCCGATGTTCTTCTGTTTTTTCAAAATCCGAGTTTTTAACCAAAAATCCGATTTTTCGCCCCTAAGTTTTAAAAACGTGCAAAATACAATCATAGACCTCATTCAATATGCATTATGCCTAACCGAGCTCGTATTGACGCAAAAGTCTCGGAAGATATCGGTTTTGTAAAAATGTCCGCTAATTGATCTTGAGATGGTACAAAAGATATCTCAATTTTTCGTTTTGAAACACAATCCCTTAGAAAATGATGTCGAATCTCAATATGTTTAGTACGGTTATGATGAACCGAGTTTTGAGCAATGTTTATAGCGGATATATTATCACAAAAGATAGGAACACTTTCAAAAGAACATTTATAATCCGCTAAGGTTTGTTTCATCCAAAGAAGTTGTGTACAACAAAACGCCGCGGAAATATATTCGGCGTCGGCCGTTGAAAGTGAAACACAATTTTGTTTCTTTGAAAACCAAGAAACTAGGCAATCACCTAGAAATTGACATGATCAGGAAGTACTTTTTCGATCATCAATATTTCCATAATCGAATCACTATAACCTTTAAGAGAAAAATTTTCATTCTTTGGATAGAATAAACCATATTGAATAGTTCCTTTCAAATATCTAAAAATCCTTTTAACGGCACTCATATGAGATTCTTTGGGATTGCTTTGAAAACGAGCACATAGGCATACGGCATGAAGAATATCCGGTCTACTTGCGGTTAAATAAAGTAAACTACCAATCATACCTCGATATTTGGATTCATCAACCGACTTGTCTTTTTCGACTTTGTCAATCTTGACGTTTGTTGCCATTTGGGGTAGAGCGGTTCTTCCTTCTTCAATGCCAAATTTCTTCAAAAGCTCCTTTGTATATTTTGATTGAGAAATATAAATTCCTTCTTGGCATTGCTTAATTTGAAGTCCAAGGAAGAAGTTGAGCTCCCCATCATGCTCATTTCAAATTCACCTTGCATTAACTTAGAAAATTTCTTGCAGAAGGATTCATTAGTAGCACCAAAAATGATATCATCAACATAAATTTGCACTAATAAGCAATCTTGCCCTTTTTCAAAAACAAAGAGAGTAGTATCAACTTTACCTCTTGTAAAACCATTTTGCAAAAGAAAAGAGCTAAGTCTATCATACCATGCACGGGGTGCTTGATTCAAACCGTACAAGGCCTTTTTAAGTTTATAAACATCATTAGGCCTAGAAAAAATTTCAAACCCCGGAGGTTGTTTTACATAGACTTCTTCTTGAATAATACCATTTAAAAATGCGGATTTTACATCCATTTGGTAAAACTTGAAATTTTTAAAACAAGAATAGGCAAGTAAAATACGAATAGCTTCTAAACATGCTACGGGTGCAAATGTTTCATCATAATCAATACCTTCTTCTTGACAATAACCTTGAGCTACTAACCTTGCTTTGTTTGAACAATATTGCCTTGGTCATCGAGCTTGTTCGAAATACCCATTTTGTACCAATAATGGTTTGAGATGGAGGACAAGGTACTAATTCCCATACATCATTCCTTTCAAATTGATTCAACTCCTCTTGCATTTCTAAAAACCAATCCTCATCTTCAATGGCTTCCTTAGCATTTTTAGGCTCTTTTTGAGAAATAAGAGCTTTCTCGGCAAATTTTCCGAAGTCATTACTTTATCAAGGGGATCACCAATAATAAGATCTTTTGGGTGATCTCCTTAAATTTCAATACTACGGGAAGATTCGAACTATCACCTTTATCTTCTTGAGGAACATTTGAGCTTGAAGGTTGATCATTTTGAGTATCATCTTGAACAATGGGTTCAACAATATCCTCTTCATCACTTTCATCATTGGGTATCCCTTCAACACCCGAAGCTTCATTGAATTTGACATGGATGGATTCTTCAACAACCCCACTAGTCTTATTGTAAACCCGATATGCTTTGCTCTTGGTTGAATACCCCATAAATATTCCTTCATCGGCCTTAGGATCAAGTTTGTCTAATTGATCCTTAGTATTCAAAATAAAACATTTTGATCCAAATATTTTGAAATAACTAATATTTGGAGTTCTTCCTTTCCAAAGCTCATATGGAGTTTTATTCATTTTAGGACGAATATAAACTCGATTAATGACATAGCAAGCGGTTTTTACGCCGGCCCAAAAATATTTTGGAAGTGAAAATTCATTGAGCATGGACCGACTCATTTCTTGAAGTGTCCGATTCTTCCTTTCGGCTACTCCATTTTGTTGAGGTGTTCTTGGAGCCGAAAAATTATGACTATATCCCTTGGTTTCACAAAAGACTCTAAATTCGCCGTCAAATTCTCCACCTCGATCACTTCGAATAGACTTAATAGTATCTTCCTTTTCATTTTCAATAAGTCTACACAACTTAACAAACTCGTTAATGGCATCGCTTTTATTTGTAAGAAATAGAGCCCAAGTATATCTAGAAAAATCATCAACTATAACAAAAGTGTAATGTTTTCCACTTAGACTTGCCGTACCAATATCCCCATACAAATCAAGATGTAGCATTTGTAGGGGTTTGGTAGTGGAAATTTTATTTTTGGGCTTAAAACTACTCTTAACTAATTTGTTCTTTTGACAAGTGTCACATAAGCCAAGATTTTCAAAAATCAATTTGGGTAGTCCTTTTACATGTTGGTTTTTGTAAATAGTTTGCAAATTTTTATTTCCAACATGTCCAAGTCGTCTATGCCATAAACTAGTTAAATCATTATTGGCGACAAGACAAGAAACGTTTTGACTAACCAAATAACTTGTACAAATTTTGTAAAGATTGCCTTTTCTAATTGCTTCACAAATAATTTTATCATTTTTGGAAATAAGGCATTTTTCTTTATTAAAAACAACATTATAATTTGAATCACAAAGTTGGCTAACACTTATCAAATTGAACTTAAGCCCTTCTACTAAAAGAACATTACTAAGAGAAAAAGAAGAGTTACCAATTTCTCCATTTCCAAGAATCTACCATTGCCATTGCCGAACATGACCATACCCTCTTCTTGGAACTTGATGTTGGTAAAAAGTTCTCTCTTTCCGATCATATGGCGTGAACATCTGCTGTCCACGAGCCATTTTGAATCTTCCATTGCTGTCCACGATCATAACCTACAAAGGAATTATTTTTAGGTACCCTATAATTTTGGGGTCCATGGGGGTTAGCCTTGAGACCTTTAGGTCTCCAATAATAGCTAAAATTATTCTTCAATTTACAATTGCTATCATAGTGTCCATTCTTACCACAATAAAAACAAGTAATAATACGAGGACTACTAGCACGTACAAAGGTTGGACCTTGGTCTTTTTTCTTAAAAGCATTTTGAAAAGGTTTGTAACCAAGTCCTAATTTAGAATGCTCACCTCTTTGTGCATCTAAAATTTTTGTGACTTTATCCGTACTTAAATTGAATCGATGCACATCCTTTTTCAAATTTTCAATATCATTTGTGAGCGTTTGTTTTTCGGTTTCAAGAGTACGGACCATAGTAAGAGTAATAGCATGAGCCTTATTAAGAGAGTCATAAGAAGTAAATAATTTATCTTTTTCTAGTTTAAGCTCTTTATGCTCCTTTTTCAAATTCTTGTATTTAACAATCAAATTTTGAAACTCATTTTGCAATTCATCAAAATCACATTGTAATTCATCAACTAGGAAGAAGATGAAGCATTAGGCGTACCTCGGTATTTTCATCTATGGCCATACGACCATGTTCGGATTCTCCTTCCTCGTCGGTTGTTTCAAGTAATTCATCCCAAGTTTTGACGTCCGCATTTAACGCCTTCTTTTTCGGAAAAAGCTTTTTCTTCTTTTGTTCCTCTTCCGCTAATTTTGGGCAATCGGCTATGTAGTGCCCAGATTTTCCGCATTTGAAACAAGAATTGTCTCTTGGCTTTCTTGCTTTATTTTTGTTTACAAATTTTGCAAATTTTCTAACAAGAGCCACCGTTTCTTCAACTTCCTCATCACTAGCATAATAAACATTATTAGAAGAAGATGCTAAGCCTTTAATAATATTTTTGCGTGCCGGTTTAGAGGTGGATGGTTGAGAATTTTTCCTCTCCTTGAGATATACTTCATAAATAAGGAGGTTCCCAAGGAGCTCATCAAACTTGAGTGTCTCAAGATTTTGAGCTTCCGTGATTGCCGTCACCTTTTCGGACCATGAGCCGGGAAGGGCATTTAAGACTTTGGTCACCTTATCTTCTTCGGAGATGACCTTTCCAAGAGCCACAAGAGGATTGACAATGTTGTCAAGTCTTTCCACCATTTTTGATATGCTTTCACCATCATGCATATTGAAATTTTCAAAGTCTTTCACAAGCATTGTTTTTCTTGCTTGCTTAACTTTCTTTGTGCCTTCATAGATGGTTTCTAATTTTTCCCAAACTTCATGTGCCGACCGTATGCCTCTTATGCGATTATATTCGGTGGCGGTAAGAGAGCAATGTAAAATGTTTAAGGCCTTACCGTTTAAAGAGAAAGCCTTCTTGTCATTTTCATCGTATTCCTTGAACGGCTTGGGAGTCGTAGGTACCATCCTCCAATTTTGTTGTTGGTTGAGCAACTCCTTCAATGACCACATTCCAAATATCAAATCCGCACCCTTGTAGAAAGCACTCCATGTGGTCTTTCCAAAATGCGTAGTTGTTGGCGTCGAATAGTGGTGGCTTGTTGGTGGAGGCGCCGGTGGTGAGATAAGCTTCATTCGTAGACATGGATCTTTCCTCTTTACTCGGAACGAGCTAGCCAAAGAGTTTGGCTTTGATACCACTTGTTAGTCCAAGTGGCTACGATAATCTAGAGGGGGTGAATAGATTATGCCGATTTTTCGCAAATCACCCTCTTTTTGAATCAACAAGTAAATGACAAGAATGTAAATGCGGAAATTAAACAACACTCGTTGATTTAAAGAGGTTCAACCCACCTAGGGCCTAATCCTCTACCACCCCAGTATCTCCGGGATGGATTTCAAAAAGAAAAAAAGATTTTATTAATTACCACAATTAATACAACACCTTGAGGATCACCACAATCCTCTTACAACACCTTCAAGGAGATTACCACAATCTTCCTTCACCACCTTTGAAGAGTACCACACTCTTCAAACACCTATCACCTAGATCACCCAAGTGTATTCTTACCACAAGAATACTCACAAGGATGTCTTGTGTTGAATGATGGACAAAATTCAAGATTACAACTCTATGAAACCAATACAAAGATTGAGTGCAAGTGTAATCAAGAATCAAAAAGCCTAAACCTCAAAGATGTACAAGTGAAAGTACTTAGGCTATTACAACAAGAATGTAAAAATGAAAGCTTGAACAATTTGCAGATTTCTTGTTGTGTGTTTTGCTTGTATATGTTGTATCTTGTGTCTTGAATTCATCCTCTATTTATAGGGAAGTCTTCACCAACATAGGCTCCCAACATAAGCTCCTCTATCTTCACTTTTGTCTACAAAAAGAAGATCACAAGATGTAGAAATATTGTACAAAAATCAAAAGTAAATCTTGTTGTCAAGAATTTCAAAAAAGATAACTTTCTTTGTCACAAAATAAGATAGGCGACCGATTGCCCTGTTGAAGATTCCGACCGTTTGAAAAAATTAGTGCGATCCAGGTACAAGTCGTCGGGGGTCGACGGGGTGCGACCGTCGCCTAGGATGCGCCGGTCGGGTCGGCCTCACCTTGACCGTCCCCCCTCCTTTTTTTTTCACGAGAATTTGTTTCTGCTTTAGATTCTCGCATTTTTATTTTTCAACTCTTAGTCTTGGGACGACCTCTTGTGCGTGATTCGACCTCCAATTTGAAATGTTGTCCGATTTTTATCAAAAATAAACTTCAATAAATACTCCAAAAAATTAGTAAAAACATTTTAAATCACTTGGGAGTATTTGGACAACATTTATAAACATTGTTTTGGTGTAAAAACCAATTTAAACAAAACCATCAAAAGTGTTGTCCATTTTTATCGAATAATAAATACTAAGAAATACTCCAAAAATTAGTAAAAACATTTTAAATCGTTTAGGAGTATTTGGACAACATTTATAAACATAGTTTTGGTATAAAAACTCATTTAAACATAATCATCAAAATCTTGATAAAAACATTTATCTAACAAAGGTAACCCCTTCTCTCAAATAGATTCCTCAGCCTTTTATAGTCTTCTTTTGAAAAGTTTGCCCGTTGAAGAGATAGGCTAATGTTCAAAAGACACTTGTGGTCGTTGGGTCGTTTGTCTTGTTGCGATCCTTGAAATTGACATTTCCTCGTATGAATGAGTATTGACTTTTTGAGTTAAACAAAGTGCGAGTGTTTCCTATTGGTTTATTCCTTTTGCACGCTTCACGGGGATGAACACTTTAAGAAAGCGATGGAGGTATTACTTGTTTAAGTAATTTTCTTGACTTACGTACAGCGGATCTCTTTGATTATCTCGACTTGATCGCATTTCCTTGACTTCCCAGGTGACTTGAGTCGACTTCCAATCATGGATGACTCTTCATCACTTCAACTTGAGACTTATTTGTCTTGAGTTGACTTGACCGATACTTCACTCGCCTATATCTCATTTTGCACCTTGATCGAGTTCTGTCTTTCTCTTTGCCACACTCACCGCCTCACGTGAGTCTTCTTCTAGTCTCCGGTTGTCTTCTTGCATGTTCAGGCATAGTTGACTTGACTCATTTCGACAGCCCTATCTATTACAATGCAATTTACAACAAAAATGGGGTGCCAACTTTCTATTCTACGTTTTACATGGCATTCATCAAAATCTAAAAATAATTTCCCAACAATTTCCCCCTTTTTGATGATGCCAAAACTTAAAACATTCATACAATAATTAAACAACAAAGATACGCATGCACAATGTAGAATCACGGAATGTATGCGTAGAATCAATCTTTTATTGATCATAACATTTTTGTTCTTTACACAGTTGTTTACAGAGTGTATCAAAGCTTAAATGAGAACTTAAGGTAATCATGTTGTTCTATATCTATGCAAGTATGGAAATTATACAATTTTATTCGATGTACAGAAAACTTACATAAAGATGTATTCACATAGTAAAGTACATGAAGGGGTGGACATCAACACTTCATCTCCTTCGCTGCCTCCTTCTTTCCTCTTCTTGACTCTGACTCATCTTCGACCTTTTTTTCTTCTTCTCATCTTCACCGCCTTCTTTTTCTCATAAGCCTTTCTGGCAGCTTCATCTCTTCTTTTTCTTTCTTGTCTTTCCTCCCATAGCTGAGTTTGTCTTCTATTTTCTTCTTCAATCCTCTTCACATACTCAGCATTATTTTTAGCCACTTGCCGGGTTAGCTACTTCGTCGAATCCATTGATAGATCCCTCCTTTCTTGCCTCGGATCTATGTACTCAATGTTTTTGGGCGGAGGTCTCAGTCCGAAACCTCTTCCTCCACCACGCTTCTTCCTCTCTTCCTCAGGCGTGTATTGTCTTCTGGGGCCTTCTTTTTCCCGGTGAGTGACTAGCAGAGTGACCAGCAGAGTGATTGCCGAGTCATTGCTGTCGACAACTTCTTCACATAGTTTGAGACCTTTTTCCCAAGACAAATCCCGTGCTTCGAGCCATGGACATGTTTGCGAAGTAACCTTCGGATGCGGCGTCTTGAATTCATCAACAGATCTTGGCTCCGACATCCGAAATGGCATAGGTGTCTCTCGTCATTGGAATGCCTCCATGTTGTTTGAGAATATCCATAACTCGGGCATCCATCTTTCCTTCCACTTCCTTCATCCCCGCTTCAACTATCTTTCTCTTTTCAACCATGGGTACTCGTAGAGTGTTGGGTGGCGCAGAGTCATCGGGAGTTTCTTTGATGATATCACGTGTGACAAGACCTTGTTGGGGGTTTTAGCAATCATCAAGGTCATATCTTTCGAACCTTCCCCCTCAACAGATTTTCCTTTCTTCTCTCTTCTCTCTTCCTCTGTCTTGTCTTTCCTTCACACCGCTTTTCCTTTTCTCCTTCTCGAGATCCTTTCAACGCCTTTAGGTATTCCTCTTCCCCTTTCATGAAGTCTAAGCTACCGATAGTTGAGTTATGCTTCAATCTGCTGAGTATCTTTGCACGGAATCGGAGCGGTGGCGTGGATTCACCACATCGGCTTCATTTCACCATGAGGAGGAGGTGAACTTCCTATCCATGTTCTCTCTACGCGCAGGAGCTCTTTCTTATTATATTCACGCCAGGTTTGCATCTCGTGGTGTGAGATTCATGCATTCGTTCGATGTTCTATTGCATTCTTGTCTTTGCATCGGCATTCTCACCCGCCAGACTAGCAATTTATTGAACAATATCCGAAATATCGAGCTTATTCTACGCACATTGCTCTGGCCGTTGTTGCCACCATTCCAGGATCTCGACAATTATGCCTTGCAGATCGGCAGTAAGGTTTGCGTCTCTCGTTATCGCCTCATGTCCGGTGAGGCTCAGGCCTCTCCATCTTTTCTATCTCTCGCAAATATGGCCTTGAAAACTTCCCGAACCTCGGTTGTCACTTGTCTCGGTGGCGGCTGCGGCGTCAAAGTCAAAGTCTCATTGGGACGATGGTGTCTGTTGGAATAACAGGATCGGAGTTTATGGAAACGTTCTTGATCTCGAGTTGATTCTTCGGGGGAAGGTCGGTACTTCCAGAGAGAAGGGAAATGATTCTTCAAACGAATCATCACGCAACGGAATCGGCTAAATGACAATTTGTGCTTGTGAAGTTCTGGTGGAGTCGATCTGCTGCGGCAGCTTGGGAGCTGCGCGATTGACTCTGTTTGTTCACCATTGTGAAGTTGAAGTTGACTTTGAAACTTTGCCGAGTCTTACTGCCTTAACACCTTCGGTCTCATTGGTTTTTCCACATGAGCCGATCGGTCTCGGCCATATCCGAGCGCCGTCATCGGACGATGATGAGATTTCCAAGGTGGCTCATCATCAAAATTAAAGGTTTAGCGAGTAGCTTAAGGTCGGACTTACTCGTTCTTGGGAGAACATCCTCACATTTGAGTCTTTTGGATTGGCAATAGGGGATGACTCGCCTTCATCTTCATCTTGAGATCCCGGAAAGGTTACATCAGGATTTTCTTGGGAATCGTGAAAGAGCACTTATCTCATTTTGAGGATGGATCAATGATAGTAGGAGGGATGTTATGTGCTTCCGTCTCTTTACCCAGGAAGTCTCAACCTCCCATTGGCCTTCACTACCTCCGCGATCTCAAGCTGCGGTGAGGCTCGACGATCCCTTCGACAGTGTCGGTATGTCTTGGGGTCTTCCGAGGTGGCATCCACCGGAGTCTCAACTCCATGGATTGCACTTTCATTGCCCAGTGTTAACTCCCCGGCGATTCCTTCATGTGCCTCGACCGCACCAAAGGCGTCATTGGCTCATTTCTGAAGCGATTGCACTTGGTGAGACGATCTTAATCGCCTCGAGCCTCATCACTTGACAACTTCTTTGTGTATCCGTTTGTTGTTCCTTCTCCACTTAGCCTCCAAGATTCATTGTGGAGTCGATTCAAAGATCCTCCGACCTTCCGCTGCGGTGGAGGGAATTTCCCTCTCACCGGCACACCACCGGTGAGTGACTTGGAATGGGGTCACTCGTATCCGGACTCCGGTTGTTCCCTTTGAGTAGTCACCCATTGGGACGGTGGTAAGACACCTTCATTAGGGGTAGGCTCGACTTGGGTCACCACAATCCCGTTTCATCGCCGTTCCTTTAACACCTTCTTACGGTCGAGTTTGGATAAGTGGTGGCAAAGAACAATCGTGGCAATATCGCACCACTCCCATCGGATCGATCTCGGTGTGATGTGGAAGACTCCTGGTCCTTCTAATAATCGTTGCTCATGCAGTTCCTGGATTCCCGCGCTGGCCTGCATCTGCAATTCTTCTATAGCAGCAGCAGGATCAGATCCTCATCACTCCCGCAGAGAGGATGTCAAGATGGGGATGTGTATGATCGGTGGTTCCGATAAAGGGACAAATATTGGCCTTTTCACGAGCCTCAGCTTCCTCTGCCGTCTCCGCTTCTCCTTGTCTTTGAAGATGCAAGATATCGCTTTTTTTTCTTCATCCGGTGCTTGACCACATTGGTCAATCCGAGAAAGTTCACCGGTTTGTCTTCTTCTTCAATAAATTCGGTCTTTGGAATCGTTTCCTGGATCGACTCGACTTCCACTTCCTCCATTCTCGCAGACGATTTTGGATGTCCGGATATGGTGGGGATAAGATCATCACATCATCATCATCTTTGTCATCTTTCCCCGTGTCCCTCGTTCTCGGGGATTGAAGGTAGCAAACTTTGGTGCTCGCACCCTCGCAAAGATCTCATTGCGGGGGGAAACAACCCTGTCAACAGGAGAGTTTGCTCTCTCAGCTGCCTTTAGTGTTCTGTCGACAGTTGTGTCTTCAATGTGCCTCTGTTGATCGGCTTCAGCAGACTTTGCTGTTTCATCAATGTTTTCTGGAGACTCTACTTCTCCAGCAGTCTCTGGTATCTGTTTCAGCTGAGTGGCTGACTCAGCCGGTTTCCCAAGCTTGGAACTCTTGAAGATTCTTCTTCTTTTAGTCCTTACTAGAGGGATTTCTGGCTCGGATATGGTTTCTTCTGAGTCCTAGGTGGCGGGGGCCGGTGTTGTTGTCTTTTTCTGAGGAGTTGGCCGTCTCGGCTTATCAGTCCTCCTTTTCTTGACAACCTAGGAGAAGGTATTTGAGGTTCCTTCTTCATTGGCTGCAGGAGCAGGAGACAGGCATGCGGCGGGGCATCTTTTGTTTTCTTCTTCTTTTTTGCAGGGGAAGCAATCTTTCACTGCAGGGGAAGCGACTTCTTCTTCGGGGAGAGGAGGAGGAGAGTTGTTTCTTCGGGGACCGGTGATTCCCCCTCACTCATGTCGCTCTCTTGGCATAAGCTCTCCTCTCGTGCTCCGGAGAGATTAGACCAGGAACATCTTCTTGTTTACATGGAACGCCTTTCCATGTCGAAGAGGGACTCCTTTTACTTCCATCATCCAGAGCCAATCACTGTGCGACTACCCGGGGATCCTCCAAACGCACCATTCTCCTTGAAGGATTTATTCCCAATATTCTCGCGAGTGCATTGTATACAAACTCACTGTTGATTCCACCTTTCTTTTCTTCTATGATCGTGACCCATCACGATCGAGTTTTTAGTTTTGACAAACGGTGATTATAGCTTCCAAATTTGATATCAATGCACTTGGCAATAATATCCAGCAGTTTGTGGTAGTATTGTAACACCCGGAATTTATTTGGGTTTTATTAAGAATTATGAATTTTAGATTTTTAGTTAGATTTATTTAGAGCTAATTATTATTATTATTATTTTTATTTTATTCAAGCCCAATCTTTCAAATCCAATGTCCAATTATCGAGGCCCAAGTTTAAACAAGCCCATTTAATATGATCCCTTATCAATTTAGCCCAGTCCAATTCCAATAGAATTCTAGAATGCCAAGATACTAAATTTTAAACTTCCAAATATATCAAATCTTCTGATATTCTACCCGATTCATGAGAATCCTGTGAGATTAAAACACTTAACCCTAATTAAGCCTATATATATATATATATATATATATATATATATTAATCAACAGTCCAAGAAAAAAACGCATAGTCTCTTTCAGCTTTCAGAAAAAAAAACAAGGCAAAATATTTCAATCCTCAGTTCCATCTTCACGTCTCTACACAGCCACACCCAAAAATCAGCAATCACTTCCCAATCCCAAAGACAACCCAACCGAGCGGTAGCCGTAAACCTTACCCCGTTTCTTTCACCGGAAAACCGAACTCCGAAACCCATTGAGCACCCGAAACCAATTACTGTAAACCCATATGCCGCTGCCCAAAATCGGAACCCACGAACTTGCCCCGAATCAGTCCGATATTAACCAAGTTCCGCCCAAACCCGCTTGCGGTGCCACCGCGCCGGGCTGCCCGGACTGTCGCTGCCGTCGACGGAAATTACATAAGGAAAAAAAAAAAGAGAGAGAGAGAGAGAGAGAGTTTGGGGGTTGGGCGAGAAACATGAATCAGAAGAAGGTATTAAAAATTTTTGGGGGAGGCGCTGCTGAAATCAAATAAGAAGTAGAAAGAAGAAAAAAAAATAAGAAAGAGGGAGATGGTGATGGACGGTTTGTGCAGGTGTAAAAGTAAGAAAGAAAAGATAAGAAAGAAGGAAGAAAAAAGGTTGGGGAAAGTTGTTGTGAGTTGGCTGGGTTTGACCGAAAAGAAGAAAGAAAAATAGGAAAAGTAGGAAAAAGAAAAAGAAAAGAAAAAAAGAAAGAAGAGAGAGAGGGAGGGTTGAGGGAAGTAGTACGTATGATATGGAAGAAAAGGGGGATGAGGATTTTGGGGTTGTGGTCCCCACAAACCAATGATAGAATTGCCCTCAACCCCTAAACCATTCAAATTGGCCTTTAATTCCCAATTTCTATTTTGGTTTCAATTCAACCAATAATTCTATTTTTTTATATTCTATTACGCCCTAAATTAGGATTTTTAGATTATTATTTTTAGATTAAGTTTAGAATACTCGATGATTTTAACTAGTATTATTTTCTACTTGATTAGGCAATTTATCGGCGAGGATTAGGCGTCTTGCATCCGACACTTCAGGCTCTACTAAATTTTCAAAAGCTACGTTCAAGGTGGGGTTTGTTTTCTAAACTTTATTGTCCTTGTTAAATACTTAGATTATTTTGCATGAGTGCCACAGAAGACGATTCTTAGGCTCTATTGAGCCAGGGGACTCAAGAGGTCCGGGGTCGATATATCCCCAGTGGAATCCCTACAAGTGCACCTATTGTCTATGTCTACGGTTTTTCAAATGATCTATGCTATGTCCTATTGGATTGTATTTGCATGCTTATGTGAGATATCTCTGTGTATTTAGCTTGGACAATTTATACTCCATCGAAATTTGTGTCGCTCACCCCACATATAACAAACTTTTCAGGTGAAGGAGATGGCGCTGGTTAAGAGCGGTGGATATGACAAGGCCTAAAGATTTGTTTACGAATGTTTAGTTTAAAAAAAAATTTGAACTATTTACTTCTTTTTAAATTGTTAGTTTATTTCCAGTTTATTTGAAATGGATAGAATCAGATGATAGTTAGAATTTTATTTATGAAATATTTTGCTTCCGCTACAATTGTCTTAGTTAAATTTTATTTTTAAATTATCCATGTCCTTTTTTATCGTTAAAATTAGGAGTATTATCGTTTATTTTATTAAAGAAATTCTAGGGCGTTACAGGTGGTATCAGAGCGGATCTACTTTTCTGTAGACTTGCAAAAAAAAAAAATAAGTGAAATTTTCGTGTGTATTCTGATAAATGAATTAGAATTTTTTTTTTAAAAATAAAACGAAAAGAGTCTACGTATCCACCACCGCTAGGCCACGCCAACTCCGAAGCCAAGGTACGATTGTTTTTAAGGATTTCGTTTTCTACTGCTTATGCCATCGCTATTGTTACTGCTATTGCTACTGCTACTGCTATTGTCAAATGCGATTGCTAAAGTGTTTTAATACCGTTGTAATGAATTTTACAATTCCTATTGCAAAGAGAAAAATGAAAGAAATATGTTAAGTTTTCTTGGATGCATAGCACGTTAGAATGCCATTGAACTAATGAGATATTATGTTAATTGTGAACTTTATGGACCATAGAAAGAACTTAGAGAATTTAATTATTTTGATGCTATATAGATGGCTCGTAGAAGGTATACAACACGAAAGTCCGATATTGTTAGCTACTAGGAGAGCAAGGATAGAGAGATATGAACAATATCAATGGGAACCTAACCATAACCTGGGGCGCATCTTAATGCAATGTTCGCATTATGGGTAGAGGCTTAGATATGCGGTCACTCAGATATCGACCGAGCGGGGCATACTTAGATTTATTAATACCTTATCGGAGTTACCCCCGCAAAGAGCAAGAGAGATATACAATCAAATGGTAGATGACGTCCGGGGAGTTGATCGCGGGTTAGCTATGAGAATTTCGTTTCGGTTTTAAAGCGGTGGTGGTTGGACCATGTACAACTCACAATGGATATTTCGACTTCGGCCCGAAGAGCAAGACATACATGATGATGCCCCTCCACCGATTCGGTGATGATGAAGATCCAAAGGAAGACGGAGGGCGATCGAGAAGAAGACGTTGAATAGCTAGTTTTTGTTTTATTTATTTTAGTAGTTGATGCTTGAGATTTTATATTTTCCTTTCATTGTTATTTTAGTTTATGTTTTGATTTTCAAACTAGCAATTGTTTCTTCATTCATTGGATTCGTTGTAAAAAAAAAATTGAGATTAATGAATGATCATTTTTTTAAAAAAAAATTGCCTTAAGTACTTGTGTCGTTCATGGTTTAATTTTTTTATATTATTTATTGATCTTAAAAGTATCCCAATTGGAGATTGACTTAATTTTTTTTTTATCGTGGTTATAGGATGAATCCTAGAGCCCCTAGAACCGGGACTACCACAAATGCGACACTAGAAAATTTGGGAGACGTAGTGGCGCGCCTGGCCACAGTTGTTGAGGGTCTAACTCAAGGGGGTGCTTTGAACCAACAAAACCAGTCGGCTCCCACAAATAACACTTCACATGTGGTGGAACAGTTTCGCCGGTATAGACCTCCAACTCTTACGGGACAGGAAGAGCCGCACACTGTGGAAGAATGGATAGCAGAATTGGAGGGCATATTTGAATTGATCGAGTGCACTGACGCACAAAGGGTGTCATGTGCGACTTATCAGCTCAAACAAGATGCTAGGCATTGGTGGGATTCACACCGTCAAACCATCACTGACCAGCAACGAGCTGATATGCAATGGACAGGTTTTAAGGAATTAGTCATGCAATAGTTTTTCCCGCAGTCCTATAGAGATAAGAAGGAAAGAGAATTCCTAAACCTACAACAAGGGACAATGACGGTGCTCGAGTATGAGCGAAAGTTCAACCAGATTAGCGAGATATGCTATTCACTTGACGGACCTGAGGCGGTGACGGTAAGTAGGCTAAGATATTTGTGTCCAGTTTACGCCCGAGTTGGGTGGGGTAGTGAGCATCTTGGGAACGCATCATATTCTCACTGGTTTGTTGTGGAAGGAGCTCGAATGGTTGTCTCCATATGAGATTGGAAGGAGGTAGTAAAAAGATTTTGAGGCTCCCAAAAGGAAATGGGAGGTCCTAACACCGGGAAGTTTGTTAATAACAACAAACAACAAAAAGTCGGTGGTGCTCCTAATCGCAAAAGGTCGTGACGAAGCCACAATGCCGAAGCATGGAAATATCATCATGGCGAGTGTCTCACTGGGAAAAGATGTTTGTTACCGATGCCATCGCCCGAGGGCATCGGGGTTGGGGACTGTAAGAGATATTCCAATCAGCGTAGAGAAGAACAGAGGCCCGGGAGGGAAACCAGAATGTACGCCATGACCGAGCGGGATGCACAAGAGGAGCACGAGACAATGACAAGTATGTTACGAGTTTTTAATGTACCGCTCTTGTACTTTTTGATCTAGGTGCTACACATTCTTTCATATCTGCAAAATTCATTGAGGATTAAATAATGTGATATATGAGTATGTGGAACCTTTGTGGTCAAGTATACCATCGGGTAAAACTATAGTGGTGATCATAGAGTAAACGGGTACAATCGAACATAGAGGGAAGAACTCAGAAGCGAACCCATACGTTATAAAGATGAAGGACTTTTACGTAATCTTAGGAATGGATTGGTTAAGTCAGAACCGTGCAAACATCCGATGTCATGAGAGGGAAATAGATTTCCATATGCCAGGAAAGGAGAAGTTCACTTTCCATGGGACTAGGTCGGGTGTTTCGCCACGAGTTATATCAGCAATGAAAGCCGTGAAGATGCTAAGAAAAGGAGAATGCCAATCATTTTTGGTGAATATAATGGCTACCCCGACTGAAGAGAGAACAATTGTTGATATCCCGATCGCCCGAGAGTACCCCGATGTTTTTCCAGAGGATTTACCTGGAATGCCACCAGATCGACAAGTGGAGTTCACGATTGACCTGGTACCAGGAGCAAGACTAACGCGTCAAAGGCACCTTATAGAATGGCACCTGAGGAGATGCAAGAACTAAAGGTGCAATTACAAGAGTTGCTGGATAAGGGTTATGTGAGACCGAGTGTGTCTCCATGGGGAGCTCCTGTGTTGTTTGTTAAGAAGAAAGACGGTATGATGAGGATGTGTATCGACTATCGAGAGTTGAACAACCTCACCATCAAGAACAAATACCCCTTACCCCGCATTGAGGATCTGTTTGATCAATTAAGAGGAGCTGGAGCTGGAGTTTTCTCGAAGATTGATCTAAGATCAGGGTATCACCAGCTGAAGATCAAAGAAGTAGATATACCCAAAAAGCGGACGTTTAGAACCCGTTATGGACATTACGAGTTTCTTTGTGATGCCATTCGGGTTAAGCAACACACCACCGGTCTTTATGGACTTGATGAGAGTGTTTCATCCTTACTTAGATCAATTTGTCATTGTGTTCATCGATGATATCTTGATCTATTCAAAGGATAAACAACAGCACGAAGAGCATTTGAGGATCGTGCTGGAGACACTTCGCAAGGAGAAACTTTATGCGAAGTTCAAGAAATGTGAGTTTTGGCTGGAGCGAGTGGTGTTCTTGGGTCATGTAGTCACCGCCCGAGGTGTTGAAGTGGATCCAGCCAAAGTGGAAGCCATAAATGAATGGAAAGCGCCATCGACTGTAAGTGAGGTGCGCAGTTTCTTAGGACTTGCTGGATATTACAGACGGTTCATTGAGGGTTTTGCCAAGATTGCTGGACCAATGACTCGACTGACGAGGAAGGGAGAGAAATTCCAGTGGACTGAGAAATGCAAAACCAGTTTCCAAGAGTTGAAACAGAGATTAGTTACCGCACCAGTTTTGACGATACCTCATGGATCGGAAGGGTTCGTTATTTATAGTGATGCGTCAAAACAAGGTCTCGGATGTGTACTCATGCAACAGGGGAAAGTGATAGCTTATGCCTCGAGACAATTGAAGCAACATGAGCTTAACTATCCCACACATGACTTGGAGTTAGCAGCCGTAGTACACGCTCTGAAGATATGGCGTCATTACCTGTACGGAGGAAAATGCGATATCTATACGGATCACAAGAGTCTCAAGTACTTCTTCACGCAGAAAGAATTTAACATGAGACAACGAAGATGGTTGGAGTTAGTCAAAGATTATGATTGTACTATCCACTACCACCCAGGCAAGGCCAACGTGGTCGCTGATGCCTTGAGTCAGAAGAACAGTGGTGAACTGACGAGCATGATCACGGAGCAAGAGCAGTTGATCAAGGATTTTGTCAATATGAGAATCGATGTGGTAGTACCCCCAACTAACACCAAAGCTATCATATCCGCTATGGTGGCAGAGCTGACTTTGAGAAATCAGATCAAGGAGGCACAAACGAAGGATACGTTTTTGTGCAAAATGAGGGAGTGAGCTTTAGCTGGAAACATTAGAGGTTTCGATGCAGCACTGGATGATACACTTACTTATGAAGAGAGAGTCTGTGTACCAAAGGACGAGGACCTAAAAAAGGAAATCTTAGAAGAGTCTCATTGTACACCTTACACGGTGCATCCGGGAGGTACGAAGATGTATCGTGACTTGAGAAATACTTTTTGGTGGAGAAACATGAAGGGCTCTATTGCATCATTCGTGGAGAGGTGTTTGTCTTGTCAACAAATCAAAGCCGAACACCAACGACCATCGGGGTTGATGCAACCACTTGAGGTCCCAGAGTGGAAGTGGGAGCATGTTACAATGGATTTTGTATTTGGTTTTACCGAGGTCGAAGCAGAGGGAACGAAGCTATATGGGTTATCGTGGATAGATTGACGAAGCGCACACTTTTTGCGGTTAAGATGACTTTCGGCAGATGGAGCAGTTGGCTCGATTATACATTGAGGAGATCGTGAGGCTACGGGGTGCGATTTTAGTGTGTCGATAGAGACACACGGTTTACTTCAAATTTTTGGAAGGGATTACAAAGAGCAATGGGGACGAGATTACATTTTAGTACGGCGTTTCATCCCAAAAGCAGGATGGACAATCCGAGAGGACGATCTGGTATTTGGAGGACATACTTAGAGCTTGCGTGTTGGATTTCGGAGGAGGTTGGGAACGACACTTGCCACTAATTGAATTTGCTTATAATAACAAGTTATCATCAACTATTGGGATGGCACCATATGAGGCGTTATACGGGAGGAAGTGCGAGATCACCAATTCATTGGGATGAAGTTGGAGAGAAGAAAGTTTTGGGTAGGACATTGTCAAAAAAAACGAGTTGAAGCCGTAGAGAAGATAAGAGAAAAGAATCAAGGTGGCGCAGGATCGACAGAAGTCTTATGTCGATCCAAAAAGGAAAGAGTTACAATTTGTGGTAGGCGAGAAAGTTTTTCTAAGGGTATCGCCAACGAAGGGAATTTTCAGATTTGGTAAGAGAGGGAAGCTCAATCCGAGATATGTTGGACCATACAAGGTTTTGGAGCGAGTGGGAAGAGTAGCGTATAGATTGGCCTTGCCGCCAGCAATGTCGGGAATTCACAATGTTTTTCACGTATCTATGTTACGGAGGTACATGCCAGATCTGAGTCATGTTGTTAATTATGAGACCATAGAGTTTGATAGACAGTTTTCATACGAGGAGAAACCAGTGGCAGTACTAGATATAAAGATGCACAAGTTAAGAAATCGAGACGTTGAGTTAATCAAAGTGCAATGGAGTGGTCAAAGCCAAGAAGAGGCTACTTGGGAACGTAAGGAGGATATTTTAGCATCACATACAGAGGTTCAAATTTTGTTAGGTACGTTTAATTTCGAGGACGAAATTATTTTTAAGGGGGATAGTATGTAACACCCGGAATTTATTTGGGTTTTATTAAGAATTATGAATTTTAGATTTTTAGTTAGATTTATTTAGGGGCTAATTATTATTATTATTATTTTTATTTTATTCAAGCCCAATCTTTCGAATCCAATGTCCAATTATCCAGGCCCAAGTTTAAACAAGCCCATTTAATATGATCCCTTATCAATTTAGCCCAGTCCAAATCCAATAGAATTCTAGAATGCCAAGATACTAGATTTTAAACTTCCAAATATATCAAATCTTCGATATTCTACGATTCATGAGAATCTGTGAGATTAAAACACTTAACCCTAATTAAGCCTATATATATATATATATATATATATATATTAATTAATCGATCCAAGAAAAAAAAAAAACGCATCGTCTCTTTCGACTTTGAAAAAAAAAAAAACAAGGTAAAATATTTCAATCCTCAGTTCCATCTTCACGTCTCTACACGGCCACACCCAAAAATCAAGCAATCACTTCCCAATCCCAAAGACAACCCAACCGAGCGGCAGCGTGAACCTTACCCGTTTCATCACCGAAAAACCGATCTCCGAAACCCATTGAGCACCGAACCCAATTATTGTAAACCCCACGCCACGCCCAAAATCGGAACCCACGAACTTGCCCCGAATCAGCCCGATATTAACCAAGTTCCGCCCAAACTCGCTGCGGTGCCGCGCGCCCGGCCGCCAGATTGTTATTGTCTTTGTTGTGGAAATTACATAAGGAAAAAAAAAAAAAAAAAAGAGAGAGAGTTTGGGGGTTGGGCGAGAAACAGAATCGAAGAAGGGATTAAATATTTGTGGGGGAAGCTGAAATCAAATCAAATAAGAAGTAGAAAGAAGAAAAAAAAATAAGAAAGAGGGAGATGGTGATGGACGGTTTGTGCAGGTGTAAAAGTAAGAAAGAAAAGATAAGAAAGAAGGAAGAAAAAAGGTTGGGGAAACTTGTTGTGAGTTGGCTGGGTTTGACCGAAAAGAAGAAAGAAAAATAGGAAAAGTAGGAAAAAGAAAAAGAAAAGAAAAAAAGAAAGAAGAGAGAGAGGGAGGGTTGAGGGAAGTAGTACGTATGATATGGAAGAAAAAAGGGATGAGGATTTTGGGGATGTGGTCCCCACAAACCAATGATAGAATTGCCCTCAACCCCTAAACCATTCAAATTGGCCTCTAATTCCCAATTTCTATTTTGGTTTCAATTCAACCAATAATTCTATTTTTTTTATATTCTATTATGCCCCTAAATTAGGATTTTTAGATTATTATTTTTAGATTAAGTTTAGAATACTCGGGGATTTTAACTAGTATTATTTTCTACTTGATTAGGCAATTTATCGAGCGAGGATTGGGCGTGCTTGCATCCGACACTTTTAGGCTCTACTAAATTTTCAAAGCTACGTTCAAGGTGGGGTTTGTTTTCTAAACTTTATTGTCCTTGTTAAATACTTAGATTATTTTGCATGAATGTGTAGATACGATTCTTAGGCCCTATTGAGCCAGGGGACTCAAGAGGTCCGGGTCGATGTATCCCTCGGTGGAACCCCTGCAAGTGCACCTATTGTCTATGTCTACGGTTTTTCAAATGATCTATGTTATGTCTTATTGGATTGTATTTGCATGCTTATGTGAGATATCTGTGTATTTAGCTTAGACAATTTATACTCCACTGAGCTGTGTCGCTCACCCCACATATAACAAACTTTTCAGGTGAAGGAGATGGCGCTGGCTAAGAGCGGTGGATATAACAAGGCCTAAAGATTTGTTTACGAATGTTTAGTTTTAAAAAAAAAATTGAACTATTTACTTCTTTTTAAATTGTTAGTTTATTTCCAGTTTATTTGAAATTGATAGAATCAGACGATAGTTAGAATTTTATTTATGAAATATTTTGCTTCCGCTACAATTGTCTTAGTTAAATTTTATTTTTAGATTATCCATGTCCTTTTTCATCATTAAAATTAGGAGTATGCTTGTTTATTTTATTAAAGAAATTCTAGGGCGTTACAAGTCTTCCTTCAACAGCTTCTTCTCAGCTGTGTAGACAACCTTCGCAGCACAGTCGGGCTTGGCTACTTCCTTCCAAGCGCCAGGTTAACATCGCCTTCATAAATCTCGGCACTCCTTCCGCGAGGCAACAAATAGTGTTCGCGGATCCTGGCGGTGATGGTGAACTCTTTTCCGTGAAGCGAGAGGACTTGATGCCCTCATCGTGAACTTCGGCGTTCACATAGAACTATGCGACCTCTTCTACGTAGGTCATCGGAAACTCCATCGTCAAAAACGGTTTTAATCCAGACTTTTCCAGCTTCTCTGCAATCTTCTTCACGAGGGTGTCGTCAGACCCCTGTTTGATCATGCCGTTGAAATCCACAGTAGACCCAGTGTGGATTTGCTTTCCCAACTTGACGAAATCATGAGTAGATGCCATTTCTCGATGTTTTACCGAACGAAACTTTGAAAATGAACTTGAGGATTTGTAGGGTTTTGAGAGGAAATTTCTTTCTTTGGCTTTGAGAGAGATGAACAGTTTAGGTTAAGTGAGAGAAAATCGGACGAAATGGTATAAGTATGGGTTATGAAAGGACGTGCGGGCGGTTTTTGAAATTTGATCAAGATCAACGGCTCAGATTTTGCACGCCAATTTACACTTAATTTTTCGTATTTAATGCGGCAGCATTTATATCCAATCATAAGCTTTGTGTGCAGCTTTTGACTGTACACGTCATAATTATGCTGACGTCATTCTTAAAAATATTCCCGCTTAGTAAAAATGACTGCGTTTTTGTCACTTTGCTCATAAATGACTCAGCTTATTCCTTAGCTGATTTAACTCTTCTCTTTTTGCACATAGATACTCAGCTGTCAGCTAACTCAATGCAGTTGATTCTCTGATATGGCTGATTCACTTAGCTGATTCAAAAGTTCAGCTCTTTTTCATCTTTTCATGTTTCATCTCTTTTCTTTGAGTCTTCTGAGTGTCAACTCAGCTCAATTAACCCCAATTCATGTTTGAGTTCTTCAAATCTTGATTCACATAATGGTTTTGTGAATATGTCAGCTAATTGCTTATCAGTTGAGATATATTCCAGGGTGATGTCCTTCTTTTCAACATGATCTCTTATGAAGTGATATCTGACATCAATGTGCTTTGTTCTTGAGTGCAACATAGGATTTTGAGTGATTGCAATTGCACTTGTGTTATCACACATAATTGGAATTTCCTTTTCTTCAACTTCATAATCTCTCATTCGTTGTCTCATCCATAAGACTTGGGCTGTACTTGCCCGCAGCCTATGTATTCTGCATTTTTTGTGGAGGTAGCTATTGAATTTTGCTTCTTGCTAAACCAGGAAATTAGCCTATTTCCAAGCATTTGACATGTGCCTGAGGTACTCTTCCTGTCAACTCTACATCCAGCATAGTCAGAGTCTGAATAACCAATTAGCTTGAATCCACCTTCCTTTGGATACCATAAGCCAACTTCTTGGCTTCCTTTCAAATATCTCAAGATTCTCTTGGTTGCAGTCATGTGGCTTTCTTTTGGAGCAGATTGAAATCTTGCACATACACCTACAAAGCAAAGGTGATGTCGGCCCGCTTGCTTTGTGAGATAGAGCAATGATCCAATAAGTGCTCAGTATCTTGTTTGATCTACAGGCTTGCCATCCGCATCCATATCCATTTTAATCGATGTATTCATTGGTATTTTCACGAGAAGACTTCTCTTCCATACCAAATTTCTTGAGAAATCTCGGTGTATTTTGTCCGACTTATGAAGGTTCCATCCTTGTTTGTTTCACTCACTGGAGTCCGAGGAAGAATGTCGCTCTCCCATCATACTCATTTCAAATTTTCTTTGCATAAGATTTGAGAATTTATCACATGACTCTTTGTTTGTGGATCCAAAGATAATGTCATCCACATATAATTGAACAAGTATACTCTTTCCATCTTGAATTCGAAGAGTGTTCTATCCACCTTGCCTTTTGTGAATCCGTTCTCAGTCAGGAATTGTGATAATGTATCATACCATGCTCTGGGTGCTGTTTCAATCCATATAAAGCTTTCTTGAGTTTGTATACCTTATATCCAAGAGTCTTCCGCTCAAATCCTCGAGGTTGTTCAACATATACTTCTTCTTCCAATAACCCGTTAAGGAATGCACTCTTTACATCCATTTGATATACAATAAAGTTCTTGTGAGCTGCATAGGCAAGAAACATCCTTATGGCTTCCAATCTTGCCACAGGAGCAAAAGTTTCATCAAAATCTATTCCTTCTTCTTGGCAATACCCTTTGGCTACCAATCTTGCTTTGTTTCTCACCCGAACCTTCCTCATTCATCTTGTTTCGAACACCCATTTAGTGCCAATAACATTTTGATGGGTAGGTCTTTGAACCAATTCCACACTTTGTTCCTTTCAAACCGATTGACTCTTCTTGCATGGCTTGAATCCAATGTGTGTCATCCAATGCTTGTGACACCTCTTTTGGCTCTATTTGTGAGATGAAACAAGTAAACATTGCTTCTTGTTGAGTTTGGATCTAGTTTTCACACCTTCTCGTACATCTCTCCAATGATTAGCTCGGTGGATGGTCTCTCGGCCATCTTACATCGAGGTTGGAGTAAGTTAGTGGATTGATCGTCTTGCGGTTTGTGTTATTTTGATCAGCTCTCTCATCATCACTTAGCTTGCAGATTTTCCGGTGTCTTTGAGACTCGATTATCTCATCTTCATACGGACTTATAATTCCGACTTGACTTCAACATAGGGACTCTTCTCGCATGGTTGGTTGATTGACTTATCATCTGACTCTTCAATGTCTTCTCCATTTACGTTGGGTTCATCAAACACCACATGGATGGATTCTTCTATAACCATTGTCCTCTTGTTGAGCACTCTGTGAGGCTTTGCTTTGTTGAGTATCCTAAGAAGATACATTCATCGCCTTTAGCATCAAAAGCCTTTAAATTATCTTTGCCATTGTTATGGATGAAGCATTTGCATCCAAATATTCTAAAATATGCAACATTTGGCTTTCTCCCTGTCCAAATCTCATAGGGAGTCTTTGTCAGCTGTCTGTTTATCATGCATTTATTTTGAGTATAGCATGTTGTGTTTATTGCTTCAGCCCAAAATCTTTTAGGCAGCCTGCTTCTTGACCTAACATGGTCCTTCTTCGCTTCTTTGAGAGTTCTATTCCTTCTTTCTCGCAACTCCATTCTCTTTGTGGAGTCCTTGCTGAGATAATTCATGACCAATACCATTTTCAATACAATGCGAGTTATTATACCATTGACAAACTCGTTCCTCCGTCGAGATCTTATTTTGATAATGGTTTGACTCTTCTCATTTTGGATTCTCTTCATCATTTGTGGTAGTTTCGCAGAGTTTCTTTCTTCTTACACATGAATATTGTCCATGTATATCTTGAGTAGTCATCTACTACCACCAGGGTGTATTTCTTCCCACTTATCTTTGGTGGTTCAACTGGACCAAATAGATCCATATGTAGCAGTGCAATATTCTTGTTGAAGATGGACATGTCTTTTCTTTGAATGATGATTTGATGTGTTTTCCCATCGGCATGCATCACATATACTCTCCTTCTTGTATATCGAGTCCGGAAGTCCTTCCACAAGATTACTTCTTGCAAGTTTGTTAATATTTTTGAAGTTGGTGACTTAACTTCTTGTGCCCTGACCAACTTGATTAATTTGTGCTCTTTGCTAGAGACAAGTGCTTGGTGTTGCGGTTGACCAATCTACCACATACATGTTCTTTTTTCCGCATCCTTGCAACACTATTTCATTAGTTTCAGTGTCCTTGATTTGGCATACACCCATATTGAATCCAACATTGTAGCCTTTGTCACGAGTTGACTTATGCTTAGCAAGTTGAAATTGAGGCCTTCAACATATGCAACATCTGTAATTTCTAATCCATTTTTCTTGATGGATCCAATGCCTCTTATTTCTCCGGAGCTTCATTTCCTCCAAATATGATTTTTTCACCTCTAACATCCTTGAATATTGATAGATTTTTCTTGTTTCTGTCATGTGTCTAAACGGCCCACTATCCATGTACTAGGTTCCTTGGCACTCATTTGCTCCTTGAACTCGCAATCAAGGAAATTAGGTTTTAGGTACCCATACTTGCCTGGGTCCTGAGGGGTTAGTATTGTAAGATGATCCAACCAACCTATAGCCACATGATTTGACTCAAGAGGTTTCCATCTATCGATTGCCATAATCATAATTAATTTTGGCAAATTGCTTGGGGTTCTAGGTTCATTTTGTCTCTTTTGTCTCGTATGCTGTGCATGTGTTTTAGCAATTGCCTTCTTTGGGTAGTTGTGACATCTCGAGTGTAGTGCCTAGGTGCATATGTGTCTTGATGATAGCTCTTATGCCTTTGGAATGGCCTTTCTTGAGTTTTAGGCCTTTGTCACTTAGGTTTATATTCCATAGGTCTTTGCTGATAGTTCACATTATTCCAATCAGCTTGGCTTGGGTACTTTCTACCATTCCCATCATATGTGTTTCTTTTATAGACCTTCTGGGGCTTTTGGTAGCTCTGTTTCTTCTTTACTGAGTATCTCCTGTTTGGAGTTTGAGGAACTTCGGCCGATTTCTTTTTTTTGTCCTCTCAAAGACACTCAATAGTTGTTTTCCTTTTCCTTTATAACCAAGGCCAGTTTGCTTGTGATTGTGTGTTCGCCTTATTTTTAGCTTCACCGCAAGTGTACGGTGTAGTTTATAGAATAGGGTAAGCAAGGTCGTATCCACGGAGACTAATAAATTAGTGCGCTAAGTATTGAACCAAAATAGTTTTATTTTTATTTAGCGATCTTAATTTGATGATTGTTGTGGAGGTAAAGACAAGAATAACCACAAGAATACAAGATACTAAGAATAATGGAATTATCAAGAGAATGAAATGGATTCCGGATTATGGTTTCAATTAATATTCCTCTTGTTGTCCGATTTAATCAAAGCCAAAGTTATTATCAATACGCCTATAAGACGATCACAACGGTATTTTATCCTCCCTCTCGAGATGTATATAAAGTGTAGATTGAAATATCTATGCTAGCATCTCTACTCAACATAAGATACACAACTCCCAAATGCACAAAAGATCAAATATCCTCACAAATATTCACAAACCTCTCGATTATGCAAATATTCATGTCAAGTACTCAATATCTAATATGAAGCTCATCTCTCGAATTATGAATCAATATATCAAACAAGTTAAATCATTGGCCAAGTGATAAAACAAGAATAAGAACAAAGTACTCAAATAGCTTCAAGATAATAACTTCAACCAAGATTAAAACATTCAACAAGAGTTCAATTAATCTACTACCAAAACCCGGAAATCACAAGATGTTTAGCTACTCATTACAAATAAACAACTCATAGACAAATTGTTCATATTCATGACAAGCTAAAATGAAAGATTAAAGCACAAAGAATGAGAAAACTTAGGGAAATGGATAATCTCTCGATTTATCTTCAACCCTCAAGCTCCGATTCGACCCGATTCTTCTCTTGATTCTTCCTTGATGAAGTTGAGCTATTTCTTGTGTTCTTGGGTCTTTTCCAGACCTTTCCTCCCCTGGTGTGCGCCCCAAAAAGTGGTATTTATACCCTTTTAGAAGCCTAGGTCAATTTGCTGTCATTTTTGGAGTTTTCTGCAAGAACGCACGGGTCGTGCGCCCACGCACGGGCTACCCGTGTGCCATCCCGTAGAAAACATCCGGTCAGAGGGTGCGGGGTCGTGCGTCCACGCACGGGTTACCCGTGCGCCACACAAACGTCCAAACTTGTTTGCGGGGTATTCATAAGGGTTGTAGCCCTCTCTTTTAGCTTTCCATAGCCACTTGAATCAGCTCAATATCAATTTTGTAGAGAGAGTTATGACCAAAATACTAAACCCCGCCAAATCTTTGGAAATTCCATACGCGTTTGGATGTTCCTTGAGATAAATCTCCTTGTTGTTTGATAATCCATGCTTCTTTTGCCACACGACTCATCCCTATGACTCTAGACTCCATATAGTTGGCTTCCAATTGGGTGTAATCGCTCGATTCTTGATGATTCTAGGTAGCAATGCTCGTATTTGTCACAAAATCACTCCAAATATCGTTAAATTCCTACAAAACAAGCAAGCGTAATATCTTTTCCACAAAGAGCGAATATATACCATTTCATACACGTTATTGCATGTTTATAAACAATTATAGCCATAAATATGCCCTAAAATACATGCAAAACTCACACTCAACATTGTGCTTTGGAATAAATGTGTGTGCACCATTTGGAGTTTTGGATTTTAGAGATGCTTCATTACTTGAAGATCCTTTTTCCAACATCACCTTTGGAGTTTGACATAGTACAGAGGAATTAAATCCTAAGCTTGTCTTATCTCCGCATTCTCTTTGACCCATAATAAGATCATCCAAGGATTTAGATGCCTTAGTGAATGAGGCAATCACATTTTTGAGGTCATTCTCCTCTTTTCTATAAGCGACTATCTCTGCTATTAACTTAGCATTTTCGGCCTTTAGACTTTTATTCTCATCAGCTATTTGACTTAGAGTACTCAGCTCCTTAGTCAGCTGTGAGTTTTGGCTCTTGAGTATGCTATTTTCCTCATTTAGTAGTGTGCGTGAGGATTTAATGTATTCAAAATCTTTCATCATTTTGCCTAATGAATCATAAAGATCAGTGGGTGATGAACTGTGTGTGTCACAATCACTATCACTAGTATCCGAGTGTGATGAGTTAGAGTGTACCTCATCTTCTTGGTCGAGGTTGGTTTTGTTCTTTAGCCATTAGACGGATCAAGGCTTCTTCTTCGTGAGTCACTTGAGTAGTCACTTCACTACTCTCCGAGTGCTTTGTGTCTTTTGACTTGATTTGTCTCGATGAGTTTTTTGCCCAACATTGCCTTTCTCTTTTCTGTCTTCTTTCTCTCAAGACTTTTCTTTCCTCTTCATTCTGTATTTGTTGACTACGAGGATATGGGCATTCAATGGCATAGTGACCGGGTTGCCCCTACGGTTCAAAGATAGATTTTCAACTTTTTGATCGGTTCTTTCCATCCTTGGATTGTCAACTCTTTGATATTCAACTTTTTGATGCTCGCTCTCTTGGGTGGTCTTTCTTCCTTGAGTTGGAGGGAGTCTGGGTGTCTTACGGAGGATTCACCTTTGCTTCTTTTGTAATTCTTATTGAAGAACTTGTTAAACCTTTTAACCATCAGTGCGATCTCCTCTTGGTCAATGACTTCTTTGACCTCAGCTCTTTTGCCATCCATAACAATTAGAGCAGCTGTTTTGGGCACAACTGTTTCCTCTTGGTCTTTTCTTCTCAGTTCAAATTCGTAGGCTTTGAGATCTGAGAATAGCTCATGGTTGGATGTCTTTGATAGGTCCATGGAATGTCTCATGGCCATGACTTTCATATCCCACTTAGTTGGGAGACTTCTTAGAATCTTCATACACATTTCCTTTTCTGTATATTCTTTTCCAAGTGCAGATAGCTCATTGGTAATTTCTGTGAACCGAGCATCCAGTTGATCCAAGGTTTCTCCTGCAAACATCTTAAAGTTTTCAAATTTTTGTACAACCACAGATAGTTTATTTTCCTTGATTTGCTCGAGCCTTCACAAATCAAGGTTAGCTTGTCCCATTTCTTTTGCCGTTTTGCATGATTTGACTTTGTTGAACATGGCTTTGTCCAAAGTTTTGTAAAGAATGTCCTTGGCCACATTGTCAAGTTATATCTTTTCTGTCATCATTTGTCCATTCGACTCTTGGTTTTTCAACCATCATTTGGTTTGGGAGCAAAGATCCTCTTCTCCTTCACCGCTCTCTCCTTCGGTGTGTTCACTTTTAAGATTTGGAGTGGCCCATTTTCTATTACATCCACATTTCATCGTGGAATGTTGATAGATGAGCCTGCATACGAATTTTCCAATCATCAAATTCTTCAATTGTGAACATAGGGATGCGTGTCAAATTTGCTTCCATGATAATAACTTTCTTTGAATAAAAGAGTTTTGAAAGATCAAGTGCTAAAGCAAACTTTGAAAAATTTGGAGATCTAGTTCGGTGACCAGTGCGGAAGGCTCAATGAACCAACCGCTCCGATACCACTTGTAGGTCCCAAGGGGTGTGGGTGTAAGGTTTAGAAGGGGGTTGAATAAACTTTACCAACTTTTCGATTTAGTCCTTTTAAAACGTTGAGTTAATACTTCACAATTTGAGTCCTTCAAATGACTAAGTTAGTTAATCGTGCAGAGTTAGTCACTCAAATGACTGACCGAGTTGTTGATAGAATAACTCATTTGTTTTGACTAAAGACTTAACTCGACTCATTGTGATATATTTTCAAATGGAAGACTTAACACCCTTGAATTTTGGTTAAATATGTTTTAATGCTTGGTTTTAGCACTTTGTTGATTATCAATTGGATAGCAAATTTATCGTGAGATATTAAAGTAATCTGCGAGAAATTAAAGTCTTTGAAATGTAAATGACACAATAAGTTTTTATAGAGGTTCGAAGATGGGGTAATTCTTCTACTCCTCTCTTCTCCAACTCTGGAGGAATCCACTAAGTATTGATCAATATACAAAGTGGTTACTTGATCCAGATGCAAGTCTTGATCACACACGGTGACTTGATCCTTTGGGACTCGATCCGGAGATGCTTTGATCACACGGTGGCTTCTCGTATGACTCGCCTTCTTCACAGGCATTTGCCTTGCTACTACAGCCCACTTGCTCAAGCTTCTTGGATTTGATCACGAAGCCCTCCAAAAAGTTGAGACTGGTTCGTCTTTGAACCTTTCTACAATCCTCCGTAGAGTGTAGACCCCTTGATTCTTCAAATGTTTCCTCTTGCTGATTGAAGTCGTCTTTCTTCACAGGTGAGTGTTGGATTGATTTCCTTCGTAGTGTAGGCTTGAGGATTGAACTTGAATGATTTGAGAATATTTTTGGTTACAGATATTGCTTTTCTTGTTCGTGTTTGTTTTCTGATTGTCAAGGTAACCCCTTCTCTCAAATAGATTCCTCAGCCTTTTATAGTGTTCTTTTGAAAATTTGTCCGTTGAATAGATAGGCTAATTTTCAAAAGACACTTGTGGTCGTTGGTTGTCTTGTTGCAGTCCTTGAAATTGACATTTCCTCGTATGAATGAGTATTGACTTTTCGAGTTCGACACAGTGTAGTGATTCCTATTGGTTTTATTCCTTTTGCACGCTCGGGGACCGAGCACTTTAAGAAAAGCGATATGGAGGTATTACTTGTTTAAGTAATTTTCTTGACTTACGGCAACGGATCTCTTTCGATTATCTCGACTTGATTGCATTTCCTTGACTTCCCTGGTGACTTGAGTCGACTTCCAATCATGGATGACTCTTGTCACTTCAACTTGAGACTTGGTTGTCTTGAGTTGACTTGATCGATACTTCACTCACCGTATCTCATTTTGCACCTTGATCGAGTTCTGTCTTCTCTTTTTTGCCACACTCACCGCCTCGCAGTGAGTCTTCCTTCTAGTCTCCAGTTGTCTTCTTGCATGTTCAGGCATAGCTGACTTGACTCAGCTCGACCAGCCCTATCTATTACAATGCAATTTACAACAAAAATGGGGTGCCAACTTTCTATTCTAAGTTTTACATGGCATTCATCAAAATCTAAAAATAATTTCCCAACAAATTTTTTTCTTGACTCTGCCCTTTGCAATATCAAACTTTATCGTAAAAGTCAAAATGTTGTTTTTATTTATTTATTTTGGGTGGGTTGGGGAGGAATGGGGTGTTGTAGGTACTAATCCTTTGGACCTTAATTCATGCCATCTGAGTTGTATAAAACCTCAACTACAATTCAAAGGCCAAAGCCAAAGTTTTTAAACTTTTTAACCAATGTGTGAACATTAATAATAAAATTTAATTAGTCACAACATACAAAAGTCTAATTACACAAATAATGCATGTGAGGATCTTAGTTGGTTGTCTCGTATTAATAGACCCTATAAACCACCAAAGTAGCCCTTAATTAATTAAAGGGATAATTACGAAAAGTACCCTAGGTTTGAGCGAATAACAACAACAATAGAATAAGAGGTATATGAAAATTACAAAACTTTCTTTGAAGTCGGTTTCTATATTACATTTTATTTCTGTACCAATCATTATATATTTGTAAAATATTACAGTAATCCCATTATATTTAAGACATAATCAAACCTAAAAGGATTTTAATTTTTTTGTAATTTTGAAGAACATCTCCGATTTCAATTTTTTTGTAATTACTCCGAATCTCAGGGTAGTTTTCGTAACTATCCCTTAATTCAACGGCCAAGTTAAAATCCATGAAATACTTGTTAACTACAATTGTTGAACCCATATGACACTCAATTCAACATGTCGAATACACAACTTAGCGCATTAAATATATTTGCTTTTTCTGATAAATGTACAGCAGGTGCAGTATCTACAAAATCTCATAATGGTATACAAAAAATTCAAAATAACTAATGTAGGAAATCTTTAATTTCTAACAAAGTTGCATAACATATGTTATACAGGAACTCCCACTGCATCAAAGAGCAGACGCAGTGAGCAGTTTAGTATACGAGGCGATTTCTCGAGCGAGAGACCCGGTGTACCATATCGCACCTTCAAAACCAAGTTTCACAGCTTCAAATGGAGCTGGCTGTGGCTAAAGCAGATACCCTTTGCATTCAAATGCAACAACATCATGGACAGGTTGTCGTTGAGCCAAACGATAAATCATCGTTTTGTGACGACATGCCTCAGTTGCTAGACTTCACCTCATCTAATGACAACATTGTAATATATGACTCGCTCCTTCAAGAATGATGTCCCTCTATGGACATTATTTGCTTTCTTGATTAATCAAAGAGTTAGAGATGGTTTTGTTATCTTACTTTATATGTCACTAAGTTTTCTCTACATATTACAGATTCTTTTTTATTTTAAATTTTTATGTTTCATATCACGACTAATTAAGTACTTTCTTCACGTGCCGTACTTTGATGTCAACGAGAAAGATTTAAAGTGCCGATCAAATAAAAACAGTACTATAATTTTACTTGATTAATTGATTTGTAATTGAAGTACTTTGTTTTTCTGTAACATGAAAAACAAATCTACCATTCACCATTGATGGATCCAGAAATTTCTTATAGCGGGGCATACAATAAATACAACTATAAACTTGTCATGAAAAGTTTGGGTTTGGAGGAAGAAATCATAGCTGAGAAAAATGGTGAAAAAGGAATTGGTAAAGCAGCTGCAGCTGTGTCCGAACTGGTTGAGTTGGAGGAAATTAAGGATAAGTGAAGGAGTGAATGGCAAGTGTCTTAATGAAGAGCGTTGGATTAAAGGAATCGTGACCGCACACGCATGTGGATTGGCATTTAGCATTCTTACTTTAGTTTTACTATTTCATTTTCAGTATTTTACTTACAGTAATTTAGCAAATGGAATGTTGGGATTTTTGTAACAAATTGTGTGGTCCCCACTGACAGAATACATTTAGTATGCTGAGCTCAGTGGGGAATATTCAGTATTCAGTTAAGCAATCAATCATCTTCTTCCTCCAATTCTTCTATTCTCTCTGAACCTTTCTACCTTTTCTCTATTCTTTGATTTACAGCAACTTTTACAGGAAATTATATCCTTATCTAAAATATAAAAAATTACAAATTTACAAGACACAACAATTGGTATGCAGAGCCACCGTTCCTTGGCTATGGTTGAAAACACCAATTGAAGGACCTACAAGAAGCCCAAAAACGTATGGATCAGATACTTCAAACAGGGGCATTAAAAAGGGAAGCTACATAAATTAAGTTATAGGAGCAAATTACAGGGATGGGCTCAGAAATACATGATCAAATGATGGGACTAAATGGTAAGTATGATCGATCACTTGACTAATACCTTAGCAGTTATCCAACTGCAGTTGTTGAATATGAGTAAAGGAAAAGGAACAACTGATGAGGAATCTATTTTGGGAGGTCCTCCTGGTTTTTCTAATGATGAAAACAATTCTAGAGCTCAGCAATCTTCTAGAAATAGGTGCCAGGTGGAAAATTCTGGTATGCAAGCTATAAGCCCCTTGCCTAGAATTGATTTTCTAGGTTTGATGGAAATAATCCTAGGAGTTGGATTCTAAAATGCAATGGATATTTTAAATTGATACCTAATATACCTGATGCACAAAAAGTTACTTTGGCTTCAATACTTTGAGGGAAAAGTTGCTTCATGGTTTCAAAATTATTCACAGAAATTTGTGGGACAATCCTGGAATCAATTTTTGGAGGTAGTATCTGCCAGGTTTGAGGAGTTGAAGGAGAGTAAGATAATTGCTGAGTTTAACAAACTTAAGCAAAGTGGTTCATATACTGAGTATATGGTGAAGTTTGAAGAGTTAAGGGCCTGTATGATGCTAATCAATAATGTGGATTATTTTGAAGAGTATTTTATTGCAAGTTTTGTGAGTGGGTTGAGTGAAGAGGTCCAATCTTTCCTGACCATGTTTGAGCCTAACACTTTGCAGCAGGTTATTGACCTTGGTAGGAAACAGATTCACACATTGGATGTTATCACTAAGAAGATGAAGAATCCCTCTAAACCACTCTTTAACCATCCAACAAAGAGGGTGGAGAATGTGATTTCCAGTCCTACCAAACCACTAAATAATTCTACTCAGAATACTCCAATGAAACTCTTAACTGCTAATGAAATGGCTGCCAGGAGAGAGAAGGGCCTATGTTATAATTATGATAAGGCTTCTACATTTGGGCACAGGTGCAAGAATAGGATTAATTACATGATAATGACAGAGGAAGAGGAGTTGTCTTATCTACAGACAACAGAAACAGAAATTGAAACACCAGTGGAAAGCATGGAGGAAATTCAAATGTCCATCAATGCTATAACAGGGGAAGATGGGATCACTACTATGAGGCTGAATGGAGAGGTTGGGGAACACAAGCTTCATATTCTAATTGATTCTGGAAGTACTCTTAAGTTTCATACAAGAGGGAACTGCTCAGAAGCTGGGATGTTGCTTGGAAAATGCAAAACCTTTATTGGTAAAGGTTACAAATGGTCGGAAAATGGTTAGTACTCAAAGAGCAAAGGTGTTTAAATGGAACATGCAGGGTCACACTTTCACCTATTCTCCTAGAGTGCTGAAGAATGAGGGGTGTGGTATGATTTTGGGAGGTGACTGGTTGAAGTCTTGTACCCCTATTCAGCTAGACTATGAGAAAATGACTTTCACTGTCACAATGAAAGGAAAGAGAATAAAGTTACAAGCACTTACATCCACAGCTGAATGTAAGTTTATTTCAGGCCCCGCCTTATACAAGTTGGTGCATATGGAAGAATCAAACCAGATTGAGGAGTTGTTTATGTTAGCTAATGCAAACCAGGACTACAGTGATAACCCTGAGATGAAGGGTTTACTAGAAAAGTATCAAGAGGTTTTTAAGGAACCGGAGGGGTTACCTCCAAACAGGGGAGTGGAGCACCAAATTGTCTTGAAACCAGGGAGTGTGGCCAAACATCAATACCCATATAGGACATCTCATGGGCACAAAGATGAGATTGAAAGGATTGTTAATGAGATGTTAAAATATGGGATCATACAGGATAGCAAAAGCCCTTTTGCTTCTCCTGTTATTCTTGTTAAAAAGAAGGATGCTAGTTGGAGGTTGTGTGTGGACTATAGGTACTTGAATGATTTAACAGTTAAACATGACTATCCTATTCCTGTCATTGATGAGCTGTTGGATGAAGTTTATGGGGCTGGATTCTTTTCAAAAATTGATTTGAGGTCAGGCTATTTTCAAATTTTGATGAAGCCTGAGCATATACACTTAACAGCATTTAGCACTCATAATGGGTACTATGAGTTTTTGATTACGCCTTTTGGGATGTGTAATGCTCCAACCACTTTTCAATCATTGATGAACAAGCTTTTTAGAAGGTGTTTGAGAAAATATATTTTGATTTTCTTTGATGACATACTTATATACAGCAAGAGCTGGGAGGATCATTTGCATCATGTGGAAGTTGTGTTGATGATATTAAAGGAGAATCAGTTATTTGCTAAACAAAGCAAATGCTAATTTGGCCAGACACAGATTGAGTACTTGGGACATCTTATCTCCCAACATGGGGTAGCTACAGACCCTGAGAAGGTCTCTTGCATGGTTAAATGGCCTACACCTTCAACTATTAAGGTGAGAGGATTTTGGGGTTGGGTACTACGTAAAATTTATCAATGTTTATGGTGAGCTGAGCAAACCCTTGACAAATTTATTGAAGAAGGATAATTTCAAATGGTCTGAGGAAGCTGAGGGAGCTTTTCAGAGATTGAAGCAGGTTATGGTCTCTGCTCAAGTGTTAGCCTTACCAGATTTTACCCCCTTTCATTCTTGAAACTGATGCAAGTGGAACAGGGGTGAGAGCTTTTTAATGCAGCAGGGTAGACCAATAGCATATATGCGTAAGATGTGCCCAAGGAACCAAGCCCTTTCAGTATATGAGAGGGAATTTTTGGCAATGCTAATGGCTATTCAGAGGTGGAAGCATTATTTGCAGGGCAATAAATTCATTATTAAGACTGATCAACAAACCTTAAAATACTTGTTGGATCAAAAGATGATGACTCCTATTCAACAGAGATGGATTACTAAACTGTTGGGACTTCACTATGAAATTCAATACAAGAAGGGGAGTGAGAATAAGTAGTTGATGCTTTATCAAGAAAAGGGGATTCAGATACCATATGTACTGCAATTACTACAGTTTCTCCAGATTGGGTGGAACAAGTAATACACAGCTATGCCAAGGATCCTTTTCTCACAAAAATCCTGGCTGCTAACAGCATAGATCCTAATGCATTTAAAGATTTTGATGTTAAATGAGGATTGGTGAGATATAAAGGCAGAGTAGGGGTGGGAAATGATAAGCATTTAAGGGGACTGATCCTAGCTACTATGCACAGTTCTTCTTTTATAGGTCACTCTGGGATAAATGGTACTTACATGAGGCTTAAGAGGGTTTTCTATTGGCCAAAGATGAAGGAGGATGTGATTGCTCTAGTGGGGTCTTGTGACGTTTGCATAATGAATAAGCCTGATAATGGTCCATACCCAGGCCTTCTACAACCTCTACCCATTCCCTCACAGGTTTGGACACACATATCTATGGACTTCATTGAGGGTGTACCTACTTCTGAAGGAAAGAATGTTATATTGGTGGTTATTGACAGGTTTACTAAATATGCTCATTTTTTGGCTTTAACTCATCCTTTCACTGCTTCTAAAGTTGCTCAGGTGTTCCTAGATTCTATTTATAAGCTACATGGGCATCCTATCAGCATTGTGACAGACATGGATAAGATCTTTAAAAAGGAGTTGTTCAAGCTCTTGCAAGTGAATCTTGATCTTACCTCAACATATCATCCTCAGTCTGATGGCCAGACTGAGAGGCTTAACCAGTGCCTAGAATACTACTTGCATTGCATGACTCATTTGAACCCAAAGAAACGGCACAAATGGTTGGCTTTAGCTGAACACTGGTACAATACAAATTATCATACCAGTCTTAAGCTTACACCCTTTGAAGCCCTTTATGGCTACTCTCATCCCTTACTATCAGTGGGACCCTATTTGAACTCTACCAATGAAGAAGCTAGGGAGTTGGTTTCAACTAGACAACAGATGATGCATACCCTTAAGGAGAATCTGACTCAGGCACAAGCAAGGATGAAATTTTACGCTGATCAACACCGCACAGAGAGAAGTTTTAAAGTTGGGGAGCAAGTATACCTGAAATTACAGCCTTTTCGCCAGAATTTTGTCCAGTTAAGGAGGAATCGGAAGCTGAGTTCCAAGTACTATGGGCCATACACAATCCTGGAGAAAGTTGGAGAAGTAGCATATAAGTTAGATTTGCCAGTGGGATCAAAAATTCATCTTGTGTTCCATGTTTCATTGCTGAAAAAGAAAATTAGCACTAACATTGTACCTTCGCCAGATCTTCCTTTGACTGATTCAGAAGGAAGTTTTTTGATCTCTCCTGTGTCTATTCTCGACCGACGTGCAGTCAATCGCAGTGGTACATCAGTTGAGCAAGCTTTGGTTCGATGGAGTGCTGGAGATTCGTCGCACGCTGCTTGGGAGGATGTTAAACATTTGACAAAGAAGTTTCCTTTATTTGATCCTTGGGGACAAGGATCTCAAAATGGGGGGTATTGTCATGAACAGGTTGGATTTGGAGGAAGAAATCATAGCTGAGAAAAATGGTGAAAAAGGAATTGGTAAAGCAGTTGTAGCTGTGTCAAAAGGAATTGGTAAAGCAGTTGCAGTTATGTCCGAACTAGTTGAGTTGGAGGAAATTGAGGATAAGTGAAGGAGTGAATGGCAAGTGTCTTAATGAAGAGCGTTGGATTAAAGGAATCGTGACCGCACACGTGGACTGGCATTTAACATTTTTATTTTAGTTTTATTATTTCATTTTAAGTATTTTACTTACAGTAATTTAGCAAATGGAACGTTGGGATTTTTGTAACAAATTGTGTGGGCCCCACTGACAGAATATATTTAGTTTGCTGAGCTCAGTGGGGAATACTCAGTATTTGTTAAGCAATCAATCATCTTCTTCCTCCAATTCTTATATTCTTTCTGAACCTTTCTACCTTTTCTATATTCATTGATTTACAGCAACTTTTACAGGAAATTATATCCTTATCTAAAATATAAAAAATTACAAATTTACAAGACACAACAAAACTATATCAAAAATAATTAATGTATCATTCATCATTCGTGGAATGGGGTCCAGCGGGAAATTGGTGTCCCTGTTTTGTATTTATTAATAAAAAGATATAAAAATAATTTTTTTACTTAAAATATTCAATAATTGAAATAGATAAAAATATCATAAATCGCTAATATTATAATAACCCCACATAATAAAATACTTTAACAAATTGAGTTAAATACAAAAATATTCGAAATACAAAGTCTTGTAGTCTTAAAAATACAAAGTCATTACAATATAAAACACACAATTTTTAGAATTTAATTTTAAGATTTAATAAAATAAAAAATATAAACATAATTAATATTATTAATAATATATTGTTGGGTAAAATATTTGGTGGAAAGGTTTCTGTATAGGAAGAAAATGGCAGGACTAAAGTGTTTAGGCTTAAGTCGAGGCCTGAATTAGATTAAGTCTCTGCAAGACGAAAATGCCCCGTATACCGAGTGCTTACAGTTCCGGCGCTCATCTCTAAGATATAACGACTTTTCGTTCCGGTTAGCAGCACTAGCAAAACCGGAACTTCGGCGAACAACAAAATATGTCTGAACTTTCAAGCTTTTGAAGGAGGGAAGTCAATATGCTCGTATGATGCAAATGACAGGTTATTATCTTAGGATTTTGTGTGTTTTCAATCTGCAGGGGCGAATAATTATAGGGCTCAGGTGCCTCGTTTGGAAAGATCGCGTCTTTTGGCTCAAAAAGACACTTTTGATGAAGCAGACGCACTGCGCAGGGGAGAGAGACGAAGACGGGCGTGCGCTTTGCCCGTCTTATTTGGTGCTCCAACGTTCGGCATGGCACATGACCCAGACGCACGGGCCGTGCGCCCGCCCATGCGTCCAGCGCAAAAACTTGGCGAGTAGCACGACCCCGCGCAAAGCCGTGCTTCCGCCCGTCTTGGGCCGAACCTTTTCCGAGGTTGAACTCTTTTAATTAATTATGAAAAATAATTAAATCTATTTAATTAATTACAAAAATTAATTAAACATTTAATTTTAAAGGTTTTTGGTCCAAAAGGAATAAGGCCAAGCCCAAGCCCATGACCCACGACCCACGATTCGGACCGGACGGGCCGGCCGAGCCTGGCCGACGGACGGGACGGCGTGGCTGGCTTGTGCTTTGAACCAAACCCACAAGCATGTAGGTCCTCACCCCTTTAAAAACTTGGGTGCCCCCAAGGGCCCAAACCCATATGTCCAACTTGGGATATATTAAGTGTGCAACTTTATCCTCTTTTTCCTATGTGGGATGGAGCATCTCTCCTTCCCCACATTTTCTATTTTTTCATACCATTTATTTGTATTAAGTGGCTAACTTCTAGCATTAATTTCTCATTCACCCGGAATCGGTTTTGAGAAATTCCAAATGTTATTATCATCTACTCTCTTAGTAGAATTTTTACAAATAATTTAATTCTATTTTTCACAAATGGAAACCACTTAATTATTTGGTCAAAATTGGGTCAACACCCATTTCTCAAGACCAAATTTCCAACAATCCCCCACATGAATGAAATTAATGCATACGTGTATGCAGATTCGCTTGAAAGTCTCTGCGAATCGTTATTGCATCAGGATAGGTAGCTTGTGGCTTTGAACCTTCCTTAGTAAAATACTATCGGATTTACTGGTTGCTTAGTGATGCGATGTCTTTAACTACTCAACCGTTCGTGTAAACCAAGACAACAGTACTTATACAATAACAACTCTAACACTTGTTGTTCTCACGTTGTGTCCGTTTCGGCCCTGGACCATATCTTAGATTCATAAGTGTTTCTTTTGAAGCGGCCATTACTTCTCACTTATATAGGTGAGCTCCTATTGAAGAGTATCCTGCCATACTCCACCTTTCGGTATAGAAATCATTAAAAGTCTTAAACTTAACCTCACCACATTCAGCAGGTTTACATTCACTTGGATGTATCGAGAATGAGCTAACACATTTTCCAAGTGTTCAGCTGAACATTCATAACTTAGTTGTCCCATTGAACCAAAGTCTTGGGATCTCCAATTCACAAGGTTGGGTTACCGCTATGAACATTCTTTAAGTTGTGGATTTTAAACCCATTCCCCTTAATAATTTATATAATTGATCTCGATTTATGCCTTTCGTAAGCGGATCCGCAAGGTTTTCCTTTGACTTCACGTAGTCAACCGAAATAACCCTATTTCGAAATCAACTGTTTATTGGTATTATGTCTATGACAAAAATGTCTAGACTTACCTCTTTCCTTTCCAAGAAAAGACACATTTAATAAATGTAACATTTCTTGATTTAATGATCTACCATCACTTATATCATAAATGCTGAATTTATTTCTTTCGGCTCTTCTACTTTTTCCAAAGCACCCCCACATTTCAAGGCAATCTCCTTTATGTGGGTTGCTTAAAAGTAAAGCTCCCCTTTCAACTTCCGGTATCTTTGTTTAACACAAAGTCATCCAGAACTTTCATGGCTCTCGGCCATTTTTATTTTATTTTGTTAGAACATTGTCCCAACAATCCAGTTAGAGTCTCGTTCTAATATATTTCAGACCTTAGTTCCAACAACTGCATTAACACCTTTTACAAGGTGTCTAACCTTTGGTGTTATCACATTTTTAGTAAGACTTCAGACTTAACTTGTTACGGTGTCTGCTTTTAGTGTTACAACACTTTCAGCAACACTTCATGCAAATGTGGTTTCGGTGTTTACAACACTTTTGGCAACACCTTCTGTTACATTTAAAAATACAACAGAAACTCTACTGGTGTTCCACAAAGTATGATCATACCCCCACATTTGCTGATTTCCATTCGGAATCCCGGTTGTCTTCCTCAATCCGAAGTCGAACTATCAAATCCTCAAGCCCCATTTCCTTACGTTTGTGCTTGAGATAATTCTTAAAATCTTTCCACGAAGGCGGCAATTTTTCGATAATCGTAGCCACTTGGAATGACTCACTCAGAATCATCCCTTCAGACACTAAGTTGTGAAGTATGATCTGTATTTCTTGTACTTGGCTAATCACAGTCTCGGTGTCAACCATCTTATAATCTAGAAATTTACCGACTACAAATTTCTTTGCACCGGCATCTTTTGTTTTATATTTCTTCTTCAAAGAGTCCCACAACTCTTTGGACATTTTGAACGAACTATAGACGTTGTACAAGGTATCGTCTAGCCCGTTCAAAACATAATTCCGACATAGGAAATCACTGTTATGCCAAGCATCCACAGCGATTCTCCGTTCATTGTCGGATTCTTCATCACCAAACACAGGGGGTTCCTCCTTCACAAAATGAGACAGCCCCAAGGTTGTCACGTAGAACAGCATCTTCTGTTGCCATCTCTTGAAGTCGGCACCGGAGAACTTCGCCGATTTCTTGCCATGAGCAGGAGCAGCAACCTTCGAAACAGGAATCATCGTCTTGTAAACTTCCGAAACAGAAACAAAATATTTTGTCTTGCGAATGTTGGGTAAAATATTTGGTGGAAAGGTTTCTATATAGGAAGAAAATGGCAGGAATAAAGTGTTTAGGCTTAAGTCGAGGCCTGAATTAGATTCAGTCTCCGCAAGACTAAAACGCCCCGTATACCGAGTACTTACGGTTCCGGCACTCGTCTCTAAGATAAAACGACTTTTTGTTCCAGTTAGCAGCACTAGCAAAACCGAAACTTTGGCGAACAACAAAATATGTCTGAACTTTCAAGCTTCTGAAGGAGGGAAGTCAATATGCTCGTATGATGCAAATGACAGGTTATTATCTTAGGATTTCGTGTGTTTTCAATCTACAGGGGCGAATAATTATAGGCCTCAGGTGCCTCGTATGGAAAGATCACATCTTTTGGCTCGAAAAGACACTTTTGCACCGATCGACGACGCACTGCGTGGGGAGAGCACGCGACGAAGCACGGGTCTTGCGCTGCCCGTCTTATTTGGTGCTCCAACGTTCGGCATGGCACATGACCCAGGACGCGACGGCCGTCACGCTTTGCCGTCGCGTCAGGCCCAAAAAACCGGCAGTAGCACGACCCGATTGGCCGGCGTGCTTACTGCCCCCGCTTGGGCCGAACCTTTTCCCAGGTTGAATTCTTTTAACTAATTACGAAAATTAATTAAATCTATTTAATTAATTACAAAAATTAAGTAAACATTTAATTTTAAAGGTTTTTGGTCCAAAAAGAATAAGGGCCCATGACCCGGCCGAGCCGGCCAGCGCGCGCGTGTGTGCTTTGAACCAAACCCACAAGCATGTAGGTCCTCACCCCTTTAAAAACTTGGGTGCCCCCAAGGGCCCAAATCCATATGCCCAACTTGGGATATATTAAGTGTGCAACTTTGTCCTCTTTTTCCTATGTGGGATGGAGCATCTCTCCTTCCCCACATTTTCCATTTTTCATACCATTTATTTGTATTAAGTGGCTAACTTCTAGCATTATTTTCTCATTCACCCGGAATCGGTTTTGAGAAATTCCAAATGCTATTCTCATTTACTCTCTTAGTAGAATTTTTACAAATAATTTAATTCCATTTTTTACAAATGGAAACCACTTAATTATTTGGTCAAAATCGGGTCAACACCCATTTCTCAAGACCAAATTTCCAACATATATATGCACATATATATTTCGGTGAACGGGAATGGGGATGGGGAATGCCCGTTTTATCTAATCGGTGACGGGGACGGAAAATTCCCGTTTTATCTAATCGGGGATATATGGGACGGGGGATATAAATACAATCCCCGTCCCATCCCCAGTTTCAGAAAAGTGAGGAATCCCCATCCCCGCTCCCGTCTCCGAATCGAGAAATCCCCGTCCCAATTTATTTAGGTACCAACGGATATGATTTCCCGCGAGGATTTTGCCATCCCTACCAACATGTAATTCAAGTCTCAAATCATATAGCGATTCCAGTGCCACATTTTGAATGTGGTCCAGCTGTATTTTAACTATTTCCTTTGATCACAAAGCCCAAAGCATACAACTAGAATCATCAATTTAATATATTTTATATGATTTAAATTACATCAAATTGCGATTATCTTAGAGTTCAATGTATCAAAACATTCAAAGAATGACCCAAATACTCAATAAAATTCAAAATAACATTTTTGTCTGATGTAGAAGCATTAATTTTTCGAAGTCAAGTATATGGAATGGAACTTTCTTATACCACTACCATTAGAGATTCACATGTCTTTGTTTTATTCATGATAGGAGTTGTGGCCTAATTAAGTTTCTTTGGGGGGAGTTTTAAAAGTACTCCAATTAGTGGTAGCCTAATTTGATATGACACTTGAGCTTTTAGGCCCTCTATTGTGCAATATTTTCCCTTTTTTCTTCTCTCATTTTTGAATTATTCCACCTTCCACTAAGATCTTCTTGAGTTCTTCATTGTCTTTCACCAATCATGTCTTGGCATTTTTTGTGATTAAAAGATGTTAAGTTGTGATTGTATGTCTGTTTATAACATAAAGTAGTGCAGCTAATAATTAAGCTATCACTACAAGGAAAAAAAAGAAGATAAAAATAAAAATAAAGAAATTAAGTGGTAATATGATTTAAGTCAAAATGATTTCAGTTTTTATTATAACAATGACTACTTAAATTCTAATAACTACAAGATTTGTGTTTGAGTTATTACATTTAATGATACATTATTGTGACAAACAAGTTACTTGTGTTTTTCAATCATTGAGTTATTATTATACATGTGTCACTAATTGTTAATATGACAATCCAACATGTACAAAACAGTCACTATTAAACTTGTAAAAATTATTATTGCAACAAACCAAAACTTCGTGTTGCTTAACATATACATATAGTAACAATTCTGACATTTTCACTTATATTAAGAAACTATTTGCACACACTTGTGAAAATAATTGCCTCTTATCAATGATTTGTATCATGTAATTGAACAATTTTCTTAGCGGGATCTCTAGTGGAGTCACAAATTTTCATAAAAGAACAATGGATTCAACTTTATGAATGAGGCTTAACTAGGTCAAGTGTCCTGATGGGAAGGTAATGAAAATGAATCAAAATAAGTTGAATCTAGTTGGAAAAAATCAAAAACTAAAATACTCACGGATAAAGTGGCATAAACAAGACAAAAAGTACATTTCGATTTTATCTGCCAACCTGGATATTTGCATCATTAATGCAAAAGACAGGAGGGTTATTTTTTCTTGAAGGGATCTAGGCCTATTTGCTTCCAAAAGTGATGTTTATTTTAGTTTCCAAGGTCTTACTCTAGAAGCATTATTCAAATATTTTTTGCTTGGTTATGTTTTGTTTCTGTATAAATTTGGATGAGACTAGAAATAAGAGAAAATAAGGTCGACATTTTCCAAATTTAACATAACTATTTTGATGGGGAAAAATAACTATTTAATGCAGCTAAAAAATGGACAACCTCGACCTCTGAGAACTGAACTCCCTTAAAAGATGAAGAAAATTAGCTGCTTCCGGAGAAGTAGAGGGTCCGAAGGAGGGTTCATTTATTTAAGGACTACTTCCCTATTTGAGATCTTTTGAACGTCCTGTTCTTAAGGTAATAATTTTCTTATTCCTCAAAAAGAAAGGCTCTTTTGTAAGTTCTAGGGTTGGGATGCTAATAATCTGCGTACAACTCGCTCATTGTCAAGTTACTCCAAGTTAAGGTTATGATTAAAAGTTTGTTATTCAATCCACGTACAACACACAAACAAAGGTTAGAAGGGGTCAGGGTTGTCCCGGGAAACCCATTGATGCTTAAGTCAGCAAAGTAAGAGAATTAAACAATTCAACAATTCCATTGTACTCAAGTAATAATGAGTAGGAATGGACTATTTATACCTAGGACGATAAATCTCATGGGCCTGATATAATAAGTTGCGCATCAAGAACCTAATAAATTGGGCCTCGTCAGTCTCTTTTATTTATTTGGCCCAACTAAAAAATTTTATTGGGCTAATAAATAATTAAAAAAAATAAATAAACATGAAAAGGGTAATTACTGTTTTGCCCTCATCACTATTAAAAGACTCCGTGCTGTGTCAATCAATATATAATTGTAGTGATGTTATTATGTCTTTTTTCAACAAGGATAACATATTCGTACTTAAGATCAATTTATTTGATTTTTGTGTTCGAAGCTTGTTGATTAATCTAGTGAAAGAACTGAGACATAGTTTTTTGCTATGAAGAGCAACTCTATATTGAGTAATTCCCAATGAAGTACATACACTTCCGTTCTTTATTACAATAACCCAATTCCTTATTTTGTCAAAAACAGCAAATCCAAAACATATAGATTGCTAAAATTATCAAGTTTAGAATCACTAATACATAAAATACGCGCATTTCACCTTGTGTTTCATTTGTTTCCACTTTGCGACCATTGTCCATCTCCACATAACGTTGCAACATTTTGCAACCTTCAACGTTAGTATCCATAATAGGGCCCTTGTACTCTTTATAACCAACGTTAGCATTTATATCGTACCGATTGGAGAAACCATGAACATGGCAACAATCGAAAAGTTTCCCTGAATTTTCAAAGGATTCCGAAACGATTATGGTGATTTTCCTTCCACATTTGCACTCGAGACGCTCTTCCTTCATGTTTTTGGTACCTGCAACACTTGGAATCATGAGTAGAAGCCCTTTTACCAATATAACATTTTTTAGAATAAGTATTTCTGAGGTTATAAATAGAGTTCAATGCCAGGGTCAATGAAATTATTTGAAGCAGATAACAGTTGAGAAAAAAAAAAGAACAGTTATCTTCCAAAATTACAAATGCCCCTTATATTTGTTTATATTTTACAAATTGCACCCTTAATACATGTAATTTTGACAGATGACTGATCTTTTTGGTATTTAGGCTAAACTCAACGGCAGTTTTTGTAATTTATCCTAATAAAAGTATATGTGTGATGGATCGAAGGTGTCAATGTAATTATTGAAGCAGCACATAGTTTTCAATAAATTCACCAAAATTCAGTAGGTTTTCGAGAAGTAAATTAAGAATCTTATTTTGTGTTAGCAAGCATTACTTCCACCTCTGGAAGAATTAAACAAACAGTTCAGCCTTTCCCCGGATATTTGTAATTTCAAAAACTAACTGAGTTTTTTTTTTTTTTCTTTTTAATTAAACTAAAGCTCAAGGGTAATTTTTATAACCAATTGAATTGGAAAAGAAGAATGCGATTACGAACCTTGAACTTGCAATAGGAAGAAAGGTGAATCTTCAAGCTTTTGGCAACCCCCATCAATACCACAGACTTGAATTACGAATTTCAAACTAGATATACCAGAAGGAACTTCTAGTTTCGAAATGTAGAAGGAATTTACTTCTGCAACACCAATATAATCCTGACCTCCTTCAAGCAATTCGCGGTGATTTCCCGACAACTTATTAGTTAACTTGCTAACGTATATATTGTACTTGGTGAAAAGATCAGCATTACCATCTTTGAGTTTCCACGAAATCTTAACACTAAGGAGTTTAGAACCATTAGGACCTGAAGTCCAGCTAACAAATTGACCATCAACAAGCCACGACGTAGATGGTGGAAATTTAGTATTATCTCCAGAACTAGTAATTTTAATATCACCAAGTACAGCGTAATATTCTGACGGACCATGATAATGGTTCTTATCATCCGCAGCCACAACAGATTTTCTGGGCTTCGAACTGTAGCATACGGCCCAAATTTCTCTTAATATGTGTCCTTTCATGTTAATGCTGCTTTCTTGCATGATCCATCCAGGTTCAGCCTCCAGCTCGGTTACTCTATGTGGCATTATCACTTTGGTAAATTGGCTTGAAAACTGGTTCATGGTTAGCAAGGTACTTCTGGAGGCCGCTAGAAAAACAGAGCTTTTCTCATTGGTAGCATTAGAGGACTGAAGAGCAAGACCAAACAGAGAGTTCCCACTTGATTTAACCTGCAGCCAGCACAACAAATCTTGTTTTAGTTAGACGGGTATAATAGATTACAAAAACCACCCCTGGTGTTTAACCAAATCACAAAAAAATACCCAGTTATCTTTCAAAATTATAAATATTCCCTTAAGATAATGCAAACGCCCCCTTGAGGTTTGTATTTGTTTAACAAATACCGCCTCAATTGGTGTAATTTGTTAAACTGAAAACAACGAAAGATATTTTGTTCTGTTTTTTGTAATTAGACTAAACCTCAAGAGTAGGTTTTGTAATTCACCCTAGTATTTTAAATGGTCGCTGTTTCACCAAGAGTGACAAGTATCAGTTTCCACTTAAGTCGGGTGGTGCTCAATTTTATAGCATCTGAAAATTCCGTTCAAGTCGGATTACTCATGTATTTATTCCTTACTTCCATGTCATAACAATACTTTTTAATATAGATCAGCCAGATTAGTACCTAAAGCACCACTAGCAACCGCCTAACAGAAGTAAAACTGTCATTTTCAGGAAAATAAGGATGAGACTGGTTAAAATGAGTGGTGTCCAGTCCTCCAGTAAATTACCTGAATTAGAACTACTGAAAAAGAGAATGATCAACATAAATGGCTTTCTTATTAGGGTTAATTACAAAAAAAAAAAAAAAAAACATTGAGGTTCAGTCAAATTACAAAAATCCCCATCTATCTTTCAAATTACAATTATCCCATTGATATTTGTTTCTATTTTACAAATTCCACCTTCATCTGGGGGTATTTGTTAGATATATACAAACCTCAAGGATGTATTTGTAATTTTGAAAGATGACTCGATTTTTTTTTTGTAATTAGGCTAAACTTCAGTGTAGTTTTTGTAATTTACCCTTCTTATTAAGAGATTTGCAGCAATTACTTCTTTTCTCTATTCATCCCTAGTTACTTAGTGAGATCCATACAAAACTGACATCATGTGAAACCTCGAATATGAAATTGTACAGCATATGTAATTCCAGAGTGACGACTTACTGAGTATGTAAAGTGAACTGGAAAGTTCCCCAAAAGAAGCTCTCCTTGGAAGAGTCTGGCTGTGAATTCAGGATTATTACCAAGAGTCCCTCTAAATGTGATGTTTCCTCCACCACTATAAGATGCTTCCTTGAAACTGTAATCAGCAAATGTATGTTATTTTTCCAGTATTTCAACTGGATTGATCCTAGGAAAATGAAGTTTGTGCTGATACATGATTTGCATGGAAAAGTATGTCTGACTATAACTTGGTGAACTCAGTACACTACAATATGATAAGGGTTCAAGCAATGAATTGTTATCTTTTCAAGAGTTCATGAATAAAAAAGTTATTTCTAAGGAGCAAATATTTTTAAGATATAAATCAAAATGATGCTTTTCTCAGCATCAATCACAGTAGATATTATCAAATAATGTAATCACAAAATATTTAAGAACTCGCACTGTGACGAACATGTTTAAGAAATAAAATATAGGGTTAATTACAAAAAGTACACTTGATGTTTGACCTAATTATAAAAAGTACCCCTAAGGTTTTATTTTGCCTAACATTTACCCCTTCCATAAGCAAAAAACATTTCAAAATCCTCCCTCATATTTATAAAAATATTATAGTTTACCCCTTAATTTTGACATTGAATCAAACCTGAGGAGTGTTTTTCGTAATTCTGAAAGTTAGCTGTTTTTTTTTTTTTTTTGTAATTAGGTCAAACCTCAAGGATACTATTTGTAATTACCCAAAGTATATATTAATTAGATAAATGAGTAAAGCAACAAGTTTAAGAAACCGAATACATGTTTAATGATATGAATGACAGAATGAGTAAAGTAACTTACTTAACGGAGACCTGGATTGGCTGAGTGTTCTTGTCTCCAGGATACACAATAAAAGGCTGTAACAAAGTCCGAGAGTTAGGATAATGTGGCCAAAAAAAGGAACAAATTATTGGTTTGACTGATGGATTATTATTGAGGACTTTCCATGTCCAAACATACTGTTTCCATTTGCACATATCTGTAGCATTACACATAGCAAACAAGAACTTTTCTTTTTTGACAGTCTGAAAAATACATAAATCAATTGCCAATTGCCAGTACAAAAGGATTGTGAATATAAGATGTTGAGCAAAAAGTAAACAGAAATCGGCGTACCTGAAAGCTTTGGGAAGAAATGTTATTCCAAGGAGTGTTCCAGACTTGTTGTCCATCAACAGATATATGGTAACCATGACCCTGGGAAACTATAAATTAGACTTACATTGTAATGCACATAGGTATAAATAGAAATTTGTTGTCAAATTCTTAGTGCCTATCTGATAACAATCAGAAATCAGGATGTACTTAATATCAAGTTGCGTTCATGTTTTAATAATCTCATGATTTTCCCAACAGTCTTCATTCAAAGTTCCTTGTGAGAGAAAAGCAGGAGAAAATAAAATACTTTTTGCATAGTCTTATAATTTGACGTAATAGAAACGAAATATTTATGTGTTCTCTTGTTTTTCTGGAAAAACTTGATGTAGTTGGATATGTGAAACCGAGCTAATATATCACTTCACGATAAGGAAATGAATTTGTTTGTTCAGAGTGAACCTATATAATTACTTACAGAGAAAATAATCGATTGTGAATACATAACATAGTAATAACCAAGTGTAATGGATACCTGATCAAAATTTGAGTAGAATGGAAGTACTTTGGGGTACCTCTGTACAGTTCCCCATGATTTCTCAACAAGTCCCCACCACCTGTTTATGTAATCCATGTAGAGAATGCAGAATATCAGCAATAGATAAAATTGTGTGAGTTAAGAGTTTCTAAACATGCTAAAAACCAGAAATGCATTGCAATCACTGCGAAAAGAATGAAGATTAGACTGGTGAAATGAATAAATATCATTAATGAAGCATATGTGAAGAACTTCCAAATTATCCATTATCAAATCTAGCCTGGGAATAGGTATTTGAAGGAAACACACACACACAAAAAAAAAAGAAGAAAAAAGTGGGAAGAAAAGAAAGTAAAACTTGCCACATCCATCATGACAAAACAAAGTGGCGAGATGTCTAGTGACATATATTTTGAAAAGGGATAATTACAAAAACACCCCTCAGGTTCGGACTAATTACAAAAAAGAACCAAAGATATTTGGAATACAAAAAGAACCTTTTAGATTTGATGCATCTTACATGTTTTCCCATCATATGCAAAAAAGCATTTCAAAAGGTCCATTAACGTTTATCAAACTTATTATAGTTACCCCCTTAAATTTAACACACATTCAAACCTCAAGGGTTTTTTTGTAATTTTTAAAAACCTCTTGGTTCTTTTGTGATTAGCCCAAACCTTAGGGGGCTTTTTGTAATTATCCCTTTTGAAAAAATACGAAAAATGGGAAAATGAAATAAGTATAATAACATAAAAGACAAACAAATAATAAGATAAATCAAAACAGAGAAATGCAAGTGTATTGCCGATTTTGAGCAGTCTGAAAGTTAGGTGGTTGCTTAGTCTCATAGACCCATCCAGGAGCAAATATGGCTGCTGAAACGTCATATTTCTTTATCACATCAAGGGCAACATTTGTCTGTGAAAAGAGAAAAAAAAAAAAATTATTTCCCAACATGAACTGACATGACTTCACGAAATGTTCCCAGAATGGCTGTGTGTGAATGTTTGGATATAAAAATCCGTATCCATTCTGAACGATTGACATTATATTAAACACAAGTTGAGAAAGTTCAGCTAACACAAGCCCAGTGTGCAGATTTCTGAACCAAGATCTTAATGTATACCGGCTGCAATGCAGCTCTCACCATAGACTATATTGGCATATAGGTAAAGATTCTCACCATAGACGAGCAACGTGAAATATACTGCAGAACTGCATTCTGTTTTGTTCGGTTAGGCAGGAAGGAGATATCTCCATCTTAATTTGCATGGTTGATGACTCCTCTAATAGGTAGTTAAGCCAGAATGAACACATTCCCTCAACTAAGAGTCTCATAGATTAATAAAACAGCATGTATTCGAACTTCAGAGCAAATTAGACAATCTTTTTTTCAAAGAAAACTTGAATTTGATCATGAAACTATATTCACATGCTATTTTTCGAATCTCCATAAATTGTAGGCTATGATAACTTGCATCAAAGAAAAATAGGGATAATTACAAAAACACCCCCAAGGTTTGGCCTAATTACAAAAAAATCCAGAGATATCTCAAAATTACAAAAAGCCCCCTCATGTTTGATTTTGTCTTAAATTTAAGGGGTTAATTGTAATATTTCTACAAATATCAAGGTGGTTTCTGAAATGTTTTTTTGCTTATGAAGGGGGAAGATCTAAGTAGAATCAAACCTTAAGGGTTTTTTTGTATTTTTCAAAAATCTCTGGGTTTTTTTGTAATTAGCCCAAACCTTAGGGAGTTTTATGTAATTATCCCAAGAAAATATTATCTGCAGAATTATAAACCTGCCACAAAGAATCAAAAGAATACATGCTTGTATTGAATTGATGGGACAAATAATTAAATATGGATGCCATGATATTGACAGTAACAATCAAAACTTGAGATGGAAGTGTAACCAAAATAAACTAAAGCAACAAACAAGTTTCTAACTGGCCTTCAATGACTTATTCAGCTTTAGGATAAAAATTTAGCCCATCATGTTCTAGTCAAATTATACAGAATTTTCTCTCATTTAGAACTCACCAATTTCCTGTTCTTCATTATGGCAAAAACTTGCGTGAGACGGTCTCACGGATTTAGATCCGTGAGACGGAGCCCTTACACAAAGTTTTAAAGGTTTTTTTTTCAGATTTTATTTTTCTTAGGGTTTATATTTGTTTTTTTAGGGTTTATTTTGTTTCTTGGGTTTATTTTTAATTGATTTGGGTTTTTAGGATTTTTAGTTTTTTTAGGGTTTATTTTTTATTTTTTGGGTTTATTTTTGTTTTTCGGGTTTATTCTTCATGGTTCATGTTTTTAGGGTTTATTTTTGTTTTTTCATGGTTCATTATTATTTTTAAATTTATTTTCATGGTTCATAGGAGGTCCGTCTCACAAAAGACTTGCTCATTCATTATTATCTTATAATCAATGGTTCACTCTCCTCACGTAAGAAAAACAAACAAAAAAAGGATCTAGGACATATACAGCAATGACTAGACAAAATCTGAATAAACAATAAACTAAATCACTAAATAAAAAAGCACATAATTATTCATCTCATGGGTAAAGCTAATGTGTTGAAACCTACCATCCATTCTCCGCCACCATAAGTGCCCCTTCCAAAAACATCAATGCCCATGTAAACATCATATTTTCTGTCACCAGCAACATCAGCAGATAGCTTAGGAAAATTTTCCTGTATCGTGCAGAAAAAAGAAAAATATATCAAGGACAAAATGACAGAGATAATCCTGATTTACTTTAGGAAACATGAAGAAAGAAATACCTCCCAATAATAATTTACAAATATGCCATCACTTTTGTCAAAGAACGGCTTGTTTGAGGCATTTAATTGATTCTGATAGCTAACAAAACCATCAATAGTAATGCTGTCGTACCTGAATCATCATATTTATATATAGTTATCAAGCAAACCAAAAATCAAAATTAAAGCATATCGGAGTTAATATGTTGAGTCACATCATCTACCATATAACCAAGGACCCAGGTACTGAAGAGTGCATAGTCTGTGTCAAGTGGCTGACAAATTCTTCCAGAATAGGGACTTGTTTAGATTCGGTTTCGACCTCCAAGTTAATCTGTCATTAAAAAGAGACATCAAAGCATTTGCAAAAATTTAGAATGTATTTGGATTTAATCTTAGAAAAAATAATGATATGATTTAATCTGTCATTAAAAAGAGACATCAAAGCATTTTGAAAAAATAACGTAATACAATTTAAAAAAAAAAAACTGATACCAAACTTTATCTTATTATGTTTGGTTATATTTTATCATATCTTTTATTTTTTTCAATTTATTCATTGAAAATAAAATCAATTTTGCAATCTTTTTACATATTCTTATACAGTATAAATTTTCATACGTTATAGAATAACACCAAAAAAAACTCTTATATTCTCTCATTGTTCAAAGCATTTAGTTTGTATGAGTCAACGGTAGAAAAATGTACACATGATTTGTTTCATCTACTGATTGAACATTTTAGCTTTCTACTTAACGCGGGAAACTCTATGGCCGAGAAAATACACATGAAAATGAACATGGCCATATCAGAAATAGTAGGAAACAATCTTCGTGTAAGCAAACCTCCCTACATTCTAACTAAGCCCAATTGAGATAACTATAGACATCAATCTTTAAATTTCTATATAATAAGCAAGTAAAAAAGAATTGCCCAGGTCCAGCACCAAATCTGATAGGCTCCATCAAAGTGTGAATTAAAAAATCAAGCTAAGAATGGTGATTAGGGGTAGAAGGCATGACTTACCAGCCAACCATCAAATCCTAGAGCAACAGCAAGCTCAGTCAAACGGTCGGCATACATTTGAGCTGAAGTTTTTGTTGACAACACTTTATTAATGTTTAGTGTCCCTTCATCCCCCTCCATGATGAAAGTCCCCAATACCTTATTGTAAGGATGCACAGTCAGTTTTTTCAACAATCATAAAACCAAGAAAACAGTAATGTCATTATAAACAGCACATGGATGTAAGAGAATCATATCACTCAAGGATTAAAATAGATATTGATTCAGAGAAGAAGAACTCTCATTATTGACTATTAAGCAACTATCACAGAACTGAGCTGATTTAGTATGTTGCTTTCATTTAATCAATGCACCTTTTCAACACTACAACCACCAACATATTATCATCATCATAGTTATCACAATAACAACAACAACTATCATATTTACGATAAGAATAACTTGTATTGTCTTCATGATTGTTTTTAGGAACATTATATTGATGATAACAAGTATCATAAAAATCATACCATAAAGAAAAAAGATGAAAAAAAGAAAAGGCATGGGCTACGTAGTAACAAATTTCTGATGCACGAATAATTAGTTGGCTGTTAAAATTCATATCTAGAGTATTGTTCGAGATAATTTGAGAATAATTCGATAAAAACTCTGCGACACAACAAAATTCATCTTTATAATATGTGAATTGTTAATTGATATTATATAAATACAAGTACCTAATAATTTTGTCGAAAGTAATACATTTATGTGGGAAGATTCAGAATAGATTGTCCAAAAAATTATATCATTTGATAAATTATTCATTTGTAGTGAAAAGGATAAAAGACAAAAAAATGATAAAAATTGTTATATTGTTGTTTATGAACAATATATATATATATATATGAAATTCAATGTCGTACGAAAATATCATATTTTATTTAAATTACCTTCATATAAAGTTATGTGGGTTGATTGTGAATAAGCTGCTTACAAAATTATATTATCTAATAATATTGATTCTATTATATTGAAAAATAAAAAAGAAATTAATATAAATATTATACTTTTATTAAAATTAGAATAAGATTCAACAATAAATGATTCATTAACAAAAATTAAAATAAAATAAAAAGCCATCACGATATTACATGTGATAAAATATATATGAATTTCACCGTCACACGAAAATATTGTATTTTATATTGTTTTAAAAACCCGACCGGTGAGCAAACTGGTCTTACGATTGATTCACATTTTAATAAGTTGGACCGCCTCACTTGTTGAGTCCAACAGGTTTAATAAGATAAATTAATTTTTTCATTCTATTATGTAGAATAATCAGTCAATATATTAATATTTATTATTATGTAACATCTTTAAATATAAATATATAAAAAAAAGCCAATAAAAAAATTTAATAAAGCCTAAAATCCAAACAATAAAAAAAATGTAACGAAATACCAAATTTAAAAGCTTAATCTTCTATAAAAAAGTTTCAAACCAATTCTGTCTGCTGACTGGTCTTTTACTAATTAAAATAAAAATGATTTCTAGACCCGAACCGGGCAATCGGCGTGGTTCAGTCGGCCGAACCATCCTAACTGGTAAAGATTTTAATGTAAATCTTACTTTGCCCTCAGTACTCTTGTTGAGTATCACTTTATCCCCTTATATTCTCAATTGTATCACTTCACCCCTTATACTCTCAATTGTATCATTTTACCCCTTATACTCTTAATTAGTATCACTTTACCCCCTTATGCTTTTATAATTTTATTTTATACGCATATACTCAAAAAAATGACTATTTAATCCTTGCCTATTAATTTTATTAAAATAAAAAATATATATTTTAAAAGCATTTAATATTAATAAACTTGTACTTATTTTCTAACTTTCACAACTTGATTAATTAACGTATAATATTAAATCTATTATATTTTATGTTTCATTGCTAGTTATTTAACTTCAATATAGTCCCGACTAAATTAATATATAATAAGATATTTCTATTAGCTAATACATTTATATTTTTAATTTATTGTTCATCACAAACTTAAATTACAAATATATACTACAATTTTATTAAAGATATAAAATATTATTAGTAATTTTTCAATTAGAATAATCCTAATGTAATAAAAAGTCATTTTAGTGGTTAGTTTTTGGAATACAAAATATTGTTTTAAAATATAATACCTAATTTTTAGAGTTATTATGAAGAAAAAAAATGTACGAAGATATTAATTTACAGAGAATAACCTACAATATAGTTATTTAATAGGAACTATATTAATTTTAATAAATAGCAAATAAGTTTTCCAAAAAAAATTATATGTATTTGATGCCATTGTTAAATTAAAATAATAGTAGGGACAATTATAATTAAATTGTATAAAGGGGTAAAGTGATACAAATTGATAGTACAAGCCTACGAGGGAGAAAAGTGATATAATTGAAAATATAAGAGGGTAAAGTGATTCATTCAATGAGAGTATAAGGGGTAAAGTGAGATTTACCTAGTTTTTAAAACATAGTATTTCATTTAAGTTAGAGATATTTACAAAAACTACCCCTGGGGTTTTTGAAATTTACCAAAATCCCATCCAACTTCGATTTCGTATCACAATTTAGCTCTAGTAAGCAAAAATATTTTAAACTTAAAAATATTATAGTTATTACATTTAGGGCAGAATCAAAACCTCGGGATTTTTTCTTTAAAAAAATTAAAGCTTCTCTGTTTGTTTTATAATTACTCCAAGCTTCTGGATAGTTTTTGTAATCGCCCTTTAAGTTATTTAAAGACTTATTAACACTTTGACAATCATACTGCCCTCTAAAATAGCTCAAATCCCCAAAGCAAACAATCTCCTGTAAACATCATACCTTGACACCATGTCTGTGAGCAGTATTAGTCCAGCACGGCGGCGGCAAAGTCACTAAATTATGCGAAAAATAAACGAAAACATCAATCAAATACCAATGCCAGATCGCGTACGCCTCCGCATTCGACCCTCCCTGTACAAATCTGTCATCGATATAACCTCCCTGCATATCATGGCACACCAGAATACGCGGCCGTTGCGGCAAAGGATCCTTACCGCCCGCCGGAAGCTTCACCGCTGCCTGATTAAACGGGAAATGAAACGATTTGAAGTAGACGCGCGACTCCAATTCGTCGAGCGACTTCAACGGGTAAGATATCGGAACTGCCGGCGCTAAAGGATCGAACGGCGGCGGATCGACGGCGTAGGAGGATTCTGTTTTTTTTGATTGTTCCATTGAAGAGTGGAGGAAGTGGCGGGGTCTTCGGCGGCGGAGAACGGTCGGTCCATGGTGGTGGGTTTTTATACTGGTAAGGACGGCCATGGCAGATCGGGAAGGTTGAAAAATCCATGGGTTCTGCAAAATCGATTTCTGCAATCAAGTCTGTTGCATCGTTATGGAATTTGAGCAATGAATTTTTGAAACTTTTTTGACTTGAATTATTTGAGGAAAATTTGATTTATATGAATTAGTGTAATGCAATTATTAAAATGTTTTTTTTTTCTTTTTTTTGAAAATTCTCTTCCGTGTGAAATAAGTGAAGGGGTGACACCCCAAATTTGAATTTGAGACACTCACTTTCTAAAATTTCAAAAACGTTAAGTTAAAAGACTATAATACCCTTACTAAAAGCCAAGTTCTAAATACACTGTCTAATCTCTAAATACACCACATCATTCACTCACATTCTTCTTCTTCTCGAAGAAAGTTAAATTTTCTTTATACAAACCTAGATTTTTCCAACACCCAAATTGTTGAAGATTCGAACAATAAAGTATTCATATCCCCATATAATGAACGTATATTCTTAGTTTATAGCATAAAATATGTTATTTTTCAAATTTTCGAGGTTGAAAAATCTTGTCGCAATGAATGATGCGATATAAGGCACGATCACGCTATGACAAAAAATTCAGTGTGCCATCGTGCCACACCCATCGTGCCACATGGGTCATCGTGCCATCATGCCATCGTGCCATGTGGCATGATGGTGAAAATGCCATCGTGCCATGTTTTTGCCATCGTGCCATGTGGCATGATGGCAGAAAACCCATCGTGCCATCTTGCCATCGTGCCATGTGCCCATCGTGCCATGTGCCACTTAGGGTTTTTCATGAAAGGGTAAAATTGGAAAAAAGGGGGGGTGAACTCATCAATTGTGCCATATTTGAAAAAGTGGAGGGTGGTGTACTTAGAAGGTGGGTGTACTCATAAAAAAAGGGGGTGCCAATAGCGCCACCCATAAGTGAATTGTAATTAATAGTTTTATTTTGAGCAAATATAATCAATTTTTTTAATAATCAATTAATAGTATTACCTGAAAACTAAAGTCAAAATTTTAACTAATTATTTGAATACTATTTTCTATATTTGTTATATTGGATATCATAAATCTTGAATACGAATCATATCGCGCCAACGCTTACGGTCATAAGCCATATTTTCATTTATTTTAGATATAACATGTCTTTTTCAATAGTTTCTTTCCAAATCTTTTTAGGTCTTCATCTGCCTCTTCTGATATGTATGAGTGATTCTCTGTCTTCTACATGATGCGCAGGTGCATCTAAAGATCTATAAACATGTCCAGACCATCTTAATCGTGTTTCTCTAATTTTCTCATTTCCCACTTTGTTTCTAATGTGTTTATTTTTTATTATATAGAATCTAGTGAGTCTGCACATCCATCTTAGCATTCTCATGTATACTATCCTTATTTTTTGTCCGTGCTCATATTTAGTCGTCCAACATTCTGCTCCATAAAGCATTGTGGGCCTTATGGCCGTTTTATAAAATTTTCCTTTCAATTTTAATAGTATTTTACGGTCTCAAACCTATTAATTAAAAAACTATTACTTAATTAATATATTTATCAATTCTTACATCTTAGAGTATATTCAATTATTCATCATTCGATAAACAATTCAAAATTCATTGTAATTTACCAAAATAATCAATTAAATATGAATGAAATGTTGAACATACATTTAGAGCATGTTTGGAATCATTTTTCAAATGTACTTTTAGACATAAAGTCCATTTGAATTTTTTGGTGTGTGTGGTGGTAAGTCGGATGGTTTTTTTTTTTAGTACAATGAGGGAAAGTAGAGGTGGGAATACACGCAATTCTATGAAATCGAACTCCGATCAATCGTCCTTGCAACATAATACTTCACAATTAGAGTACAAGATTGATCTCATTGGATGTCTTTTTAAATAATTGACGTTCCAAATACTTTTATTTGGAGGTTTCTAAAATGTGGTATCCTATATTTGGAGGTTTCTAAAATGTGGTATCCTCTCTTTTTTCTATTCTAATGTCGAAGCACTTTTTGGAAATGTGGTATACCAAATATTTGTTATTAATGTGAAAGGACTTTTTGAAATTGCATTTATTAAAGAAAATGAGCTTTTGTTGCAGAAAGACTCCCAAACATGCACTTAATCAATTGAATATTTTTTTCTTTATTAATCGAAATAATTGAAGATGAGTTAATCAAAGTCTATTTAATATTCAAAGCACATAAATTAGGTTAACTAAATTAATTTTTTACTAATCTAATAAATTGACTAAATATAGGCAATTTAATCTAAATAATTGTATAAATTTAGTCAACTTACTATTTTTTTATTTTAAAAAAATGACTAAATTTATACAATGATTTAGATTAAAGATGATATTTATACGTTTCATAAATACTGTGATATGATCCAAATAGAAAGATAATGCATGTGTTTCCTGTGCACACCTGGAAATCGATTCGACGCCAATCCAATTTTTGGTCCGTAAATGGAAAACAAGAGTCAATAGACAATAATATAAATAATCACCCTTCAACATTACTTAGCCCACATTAAACAGACCTATAAAATATTTGACATTGCTCCGATCTTGTAATTTGAGCTCTGACTTAGGTATCATGGCTGAAAAAACAAACCAAATTATTCGACTTGAGAAGATAGATAGTCAAAAGCTCGTTTGAACTCGATTTGTTAAAAAAATGAACCAAGCTTCAAACACATTTCTCCTCTCAATAAAATGTAATGTTCAGCTCGAGCTCAACTCAAAATTTTCTTTTTAAAAAAAGAAATATCGAGCTTGGTTCGTTTTTAGCACGACTAAAGCTCGATTCGATTAATCAAACTAAACTCAAACACAACTTTTGAAGCTCGATAAGAATTCAAACCAGCTTAAACATTACTATATTAGACTCTACTATCTACTTGGATCATATATATATAGTATCTTTTACATCAAAATTGCAAAAACTCACAAACTACAACCGTAATTGTAACTTCGTTCGACTACAATAGAAAATTTTCGTTTTCCTAAAGATATAAAAGTACTGATAAAACTTACGCCTTCGAATGATGTATATAGTATCCACCCTAACTTTCGCTTCAGAACTTTAGCAGTTGAAGGAGAAGAATGCCAGCAGCTGTTTATGGCTCCAAAAACCAAGGCCGCCATTACGTCACCTGATCTTGATCCCAATAAAGATTGCAAATCGTCCAATCTGAACCGTTAGATCATACATGATAGTGCCAGCATTATAATTTACAATATCATCGTTCCAGATCCACGGCTTACACCCCCCACTCGGGCTGCTAAGAAATTTCATCATCCAGATAACCCTAGCATTTACAATAACACTTCCTTACGTTAAATCTCAAAGCAGATCTTCTGTTCCAGTTAATTTTGCAAATTCATTTTCATCGATCCTGCCTTTTTTCAGCTTCTTCAGCAGGCGATACTCCCTGTCTAGCTCATCCGCATCTTCTGTTGATTGAACTGCGCGTCTCTGCTTGGCCGTTTTCTTCCTCGTGGCCGTGTTTGAAGCGTTCGAGACTGCTTTATGCTTCTGCTGCTTTTGCTCTTTCGCAGCAGCCTGTTTTGCTGCCAGGTTTTTCTTTCTTTGTTTCTCTCGAGACTTGTCCCTGGATTTATTTTGAAATAAACATTTGAAGTGGATATATTTTAGTATAGAAAATAAAGGGTAAGTTACAATAGCCTAATTACAAAAAAATCTAATTCTCTTTCAAAATTACAAACACCCCTTGGGGTTTGTATTTGTTTAACAATTACACTCCTCTTGCAGGTGCAATTTGCAAGAAAGTAGAAGCAAATGTTTAGGGGTATTTGTAATTTTGTAAAATAACTGATTTGTTTTGGGAATTAGAGTAAACATCAAGGGTATTTTTTGTAATCAACCAAATCTAACAAGCGATTAGCTAGCTATACACGTTATACAATATGATCTAAGTTGCGTATTTGCTCTCAATGGTGTTTATGCAATCCAAAGTGGCAAAAATGGCAGTAGTGTAAAATAATTCCAAAACAAACAAGGGCATTGTGTTTAATTTATTATGTTATGGCAATATCCTTTTTTTCGAAAGTGTGGAAATGTAATGTTAAAATTTGATTAGGGAACATATCAAGGAAATTAAATCCACAATTTCGAAGGAAGCTTGATTACCAAAGCAGCTTTCCTAAGAGATTCTAAATTGAAGCATCAATTTTTTACTACTGCGATAAATGGCCAAACAAATATTTCCCTCTTTTCTTGGAATAACATTAAACATGCAGGAAACAAGTAATTAAATTCTGAGTGCAAGAAAATCCAGAGGTAAAGAATCTCAATGAGAATAATTTTTTCAGAAAAAAAATAGAATCCTTACTTGAATTTGATATCCTCCAGCTTTACATCTTCACATGGAACAAAACCGTCAGTAGAAAGAGAATGGTGCTTTACTTCGGGCATAGAAGGGAGCTGTAATAAACCAAATCCCATGCCCAACTTCCCAATTTCAAGTTCTTTCCACCTGCAAATAAAAACAAATCGTCAAAACCCAAAAAAAAAAATAATAATAATATTTTTATTTGATTTAGGGTATATAAAGTTTTACAACCTGAAGATAAAAGAACAGTGGTGCTCTTTATAAGCACGAACATAAGATACAAAAGCCCGGAGTCCTTTTTCCATAATGTCACGGTCTTTCTTTGCAGCCGAACGTATCTGGAAAAATATTGTTACACTAATTAGACCAACAGATTAGTTAATTGCTATGTGAGAGTACCTGTCCTAATTCCTAAATAGGTCAAAATAAATGGAACATCACCGAATATTCCATAACATAAAGATAGAGATGTATAACAAAAAAGAAATAAAAAAAGAAATAAAACACAATACTGCTTCTTTGAGCACAAATTATACTTGACAAACATCAATATCCTGAGACAAGGATCATCTGTCTAGCAAGATAAATAGGAATTGTGTCCGCTGGTTAACCTATTTATAAGCATTGCAAGTATGTATATTTGCATCTGTTTGTAAAATCAAATAATTTCATAGTGCTCAAGTGTTTGTTGAAAACTGGAAAAGCCAGGAGGCATTCAAAGGTTGAGGGCAAGGGATTTGGCTTATCCTAAAAGACATCATTTTACAGAAAACACCTAACTGCCCCAACACATATAACCAACTTACGTGTTGAATGGGTAGCCGGCTATCTAAGAAAAGTTTGTGTATAAATATATAATATATGTCAGGCTAAATTACTTTTAGTCCTGTTGCTATAGGGGATGGCAATAATAGTCCTACAATAATCACGATTTGAAAAACAGTCTTGCAATTTTCATAAAACTCTCAATTCAGTCAATTGGTCGACAAAAATTAGAAAATATGCTGGAGAAATCCATGTGTTGTGTCCACATTTTCCAGGCAAATTTTCCAATTTCCAATGACCAAAGGACTAAAATCGAGAGTTTTTTGAAAATTATAAGGCTTTATTGCAAATCGCGATTTCTGTAGGACCATTTTTACTATACCCCTAAAGCTACAAGACTAAAATTGCAATTTAGACTATATGTTAATAATAAGGTTTTTTTACCTGGGAAATTATATCAGGAGTCTCATCGGAGCATTTTCTCTCTTCCATTGGAACTCTCCTTATTTTAAGGAACTCTATATATGCTTCCTCCTGTTTAGTATAGATTAAAGATATACTCAAAACCACCAGAAGATGCGTGGCAAATCTACAATCAAATAATCTAAGCAAACAAAATTAGACATTCTGCAGAACCAAACCTTTGGCAACAGGAAGACAATTGCACTTCCTTGTCGTCCCATCCTAGCGGTTCGGCCAACTCTGTGTATAAACACATTAGGGTCCTGTGGGGGGTCATACTGCATATTGAACAACAATCAATTCCAACAGTTAGTTTTAGCATTTCAAAATCAATCTAACTTATAGACCAAAAATAGATCATCTACTAAAGTCAAAGTGGCTTCATTCAGCAAGGTTAGATATAAAGGGATGACGAAATAACATATTCCCACCAGCATACTGCTGTATTTTCGAAATATTGACTTTAAGGTAAACATATATTTAAAGATTCTTAAGTTGAAGCAGATGGAGAAGTGTAAGAAAATCGTTCAAACTGAGCTCCGAAGAAAAATAACATAAGAAACAAACTTTAATCTCATCAGCCGCCATATGAACCTAGAAATGATATTATCTGCTAATATAAAAGACTTTTTGCCAACCAAAAGGAGGGGAAAAAAACAACCATATTCCCAACTATGACATGATTCGTCCATCTTTAATGGCTACCTGTACTATGCAGTCAACACCAGGAATGTCAAGCCCACGTGCTGCTACATCAGTGCAAAGAAGAATACCACTTGAAAGAGATGTAAATGACGCTAATGCCTTTTCCCTTGCTGCCTGCATACATAATATAATTGGTTGAGAGAGTACTCAATACTCTAAGCTTTAAACAATAAAATTTGCGAGGTACTCTTGACAATATTTACAAAATTACCTGCTTCATCTTTCCATGAAGAGAGATTAGAGAGAAACCCTTCAAAGCGGATAGCCGCGGAAGAACAGCTCCCCAGTAATCAACACATGCACAAGTCATGAAATAGCTACAGGAAAAAGGATGTTGTGTATATCCATGAGAACCTCATGCAGCTAAAGAAACAGTTATAGCAGTTTCATAATGAGAGAAAATTATTTGAATTGTGAGTTCAAACTCACACTATCATTTTCTGAGTCTTGTTTTTAGTGAGAAGATCAATCAACTGTAATGGTTTCTTGTCTGCTTCACATTGAAGATACTGTAGATTCAGTTAACCATGAAACAAAATATAAACATCATTTTTCTGTGATTAAGTGGATAATCAAGATTCGAGACAAAAACTGAAAAATGTGAGACAATCTGAATGTATTAAGGAATACCTCGATCTGAAGTTGTGAAGGAGTTTTTGAAGAGGCAATTTGTTGTGAAGATGTTATATCCTTTGGTCTCTTTGCTTCAGCTCGAACTTCTACCCTCACAGGGTTCCTTAATCCAGCTTTAGATAGTTCTTCAACTGCTTCGGTTTGAGTAGCTGAAAAAAGACCTGTTCTACGAAGCTTCGGTAAGCGAGATATAACTGCACTTATCTGCTTCTGGAATCCCATATCCAATAGTCTATCGGCTTCATCTAAAATCAATATCTGTTTCACAAAATCACATCATATTAAACAAATGACATTCCACGTCACATGGAATTTGTCAAGCATTTCATAGTGCAAAACAAGCATCACGCGAAAGACAGAACAAGGAAAAGGAATAGGAATAGCACATAATCTCACCACCAACATCAACCAACTATAAAATGGAGGGAATTAAGAGGCATCACTAACCACATTAGTAATCTAAACCTTTTCCAAGTTAAAATTTCTTGACTTAGAGGAGAATAATTGATTTGCACAAAATTCGATTAAAATTACATTCTTTTTTGACCTAGAAAAACAGCACCAACTATGAATATATTAGTCAGGACAGAAGATAATTCACAAGCGAAGTTATGCAAAAGATCTTCAAACTATAACTGTTCTTGTTCATCCATAGCCATATGCAAAAAGAAAAAAAGAAAAAGAAAAAGAAAAAGAAAAGATCACATTTTTCTCATGATTTATGCAGATAACAACCCATCTGACTCCTAATACACAAATCAGATATAATCTCAACAATAAGCATTTAGATGATATGGAAAGTATCAAGCACCAAAGTATCATTATCTCAGAATATCAGTGGACACAGTCATAATAAACTATGATCGATAAACTTCAGTATCTACAGAGTTTAATCATAGTGATAGATTGCCTTTGAATTCAAAACATTCACATTGAACCTGATATTATCTTACTAATAAAGCAACCAAAAAAAAGAGGCACAAAAATCTATCATTTTCATGATTATATGAAAACAATGAAAACCTCCAGGTTGCGGAAGTCTAATGCATCCATTCGCTCCATGATATCGTTCAATCTTCCAGGTGTTCCAATCAACAAATTTGCCCCTTCCTCTTCAATTTTCCTCATATCAGCTTTCACTTCCATTCCCCCGACTAACAGCATCGGCCTCACATTTGACAACGTCGAAATAAATGGCTCTGCAACCTTAAATATCTGTGACGCCAACTCCCTTGTCGGAGAAATTATTACTCCCATCACCTGTAAGTAAAAATAACATATTAGCCACAAACTAAACAGAACAAATGTTCTCCCCACAGACGAAAAGGTTCAGAAGAAAAAATAAATAACCATTAATAAAGGTAAATGAATTTACGTTTCCTCACTGAACGCTATATATGATGGGTATATAACAACTACCATCCCGAACATCACTTTCAGCAATGTATTTGATTTTATTTCATAAAAAAATAAAAATAAAGAACTGGCAGTTTTTATTTGATAAACAAAATAAAAACTAGCAAATTGATAGATAGCTGCATTAAAATTGAAACGTGGGTGCTTTAAGTAAAATCAGAGACCTGGTGGGGTTTAGGAGGGCCGGCGCGGCGGAGAATTTCGACAAGGGGGATGACGAAGGCTAGGGTTTTGCCCGAGCCGGTGGCGGCGTCGACTGCAACGTCTTTGTAGCTGCATAGCAAGGGTATGGTGGCGGCTTGAACCGGAGTGCAGAACTCAAACCCGGAACTGGTTAGTGCTTCCAGAACTGGTTCGGAGAGCGGCGGATTCAGGTCGGAAAACCTGGTGCTTGTCAAGGCTTTGTTTGGGTTATTGTCCTCGGCCGCCATGGTTGCACTCTGGCTGGTTTGCGAGAATTGCTCGCTTTGAAGATCCACAGCATAAACAACTTATGTTGATTTACGGTGTGAACCACCAATTTATGGTAAATTGGCCTTTTCGTACCCAAAAGTAAAATCTTTCTTTTACACTTTTCTACTTGTAAAGATAAATATTAATTTTGTCATTTGACGCCTGAGAAATTAAAGAAATTGTATTTTGGTACTTTCATGCTTCAAGAATGCCAATTTGGATTTTTGCTAATTCGTGTTTATTTTTCTAATAAAACAATCTAATCTTTTTTTGAAAGGAAAAGGAAATATATTATTGCTGGAAATCGTCCAGCATCGAATGAGACAAAAAGTTCGGAGCATCCTCCCATGAGGTAGTTACAGAGCTAGAATGTTTTGCAAACTGAGCTAACTCATGAGCTATGGAATTAAAATTTCTACTAATCCAAAATAAGCTAACATATTGATTAGAAGAGATGAAATGCCAAATATCTTCAAATATGCTTAGGCAAGCTTGTTCGATGTCCGCATCTTTTTTTGCCGCTAGAGTCTGAAAGCAGTCACCAATGATGGAGGCCGCATTGAGTGAAGATGATGGGTTTAGAGCAAGGCTTCGCAAGGCAAGAGATTCCGCAATGAGGGGATCGGAAATTCCCGGAAATTTTCGGCCAAACCATGAACAAAATTACCTTCGAGAATCTCGAACATATACTCAATGCGGCACAATTTACGGGGAGTGAAGCAAGCCGTCAAAGAAGATGTGAGTGCCGAGGAGCCTTGTCGAAAATGGTGGAGCGGTGGGATAAAGAATCGCGTTCGGGCAAGAGTTGGCGGCACGGAAAAGAGTGAAGCATGTGAAAAACGCCGCAACCAAAATGTGGGACTGTGTTGAGGAATCATCGAAAATTTGCGATTTCGGGCATACCAAATTGCGTTGCAAAGGGCTAAGAAAAATTCTCCAACATGAGATGGTGAGTTGGAAAGCAAATTCTGGCCCAAATATCCGCTCTTGGATGGGTGAAAGTGTGAATGACTTCACTAAGCCCGCAATGTACCATACGTTCTTTGAAATGGGGCATAGAAAGAACAAATGTGTCAATGAGGAGTCTGTTGATCGGCACAGCGGGCAGAGATGCTGATTAACAATACCACGGCGTTCCAAGTTCGATGGGGAGGGTAGAGAATCCGTTAAAAATCGCCATGCGAAGTGGAGAATGCGACTCGGGATTTTAAATTTCCATAGCTTCTTCCAAATCGGGTCCGGGCCAGAGCTAGAAGAACTAATGGAGTTGGATTCCGGGAAAAAAATCGTGTGCGTAAGGATGGTGTGATATGCCGACTTGACTGTGTATTTGCCCGATTTAGAGAAATGCCATGTCCATTTATCATTTTGGGCCGTAAGAGACACCGGTAATTTCAGGATTAGGCGAGCTTCACCTTCCGGAAATATGCGATTAATGAGTGTGGTATTCCAATGGTTGCCGGATGCATTAAATAGCACATTCACTGTTGAGTTGCGAGGAAGCAGATCAGATGTAGAGGATGAGGTAAAGCTTGGAGGTTTAGGGATCCAACGGTCGCCTCAAATCCGATTAGTGCGGCCAGAATAAATTTGTTTTCTACAACCGACCAAAAGAAGTCTTCGGCCTTCCATAATACTTCTCCAGGTCCAGGATGGACGGTTGCCGAGCCTGGCTCCCATGAAAGAAGATGAGAGGTAGTATTTAGCTTGAAGGACCCGGGCCAAAAGGAAAGACGGTTGAGTGAGAAGGCGCCAAGCCTGTTTGCCCAACATAGCCAAATTAAAAATCCGAAGATCCTTAAAACCCAGTCCGCCTTGAGTTTTCGCACGCGTGAGGGCTGTCCACGACACCCAATGAATTTTCTTTTTGTCCGGGTTCGAGCCCCACCAGTAAGATCCAATCATGGAGTGAATGTCGGATATAAGAGAAACCGGGAGGTGAAAGCAAGACATCGCATAGACCGGGATGGATTGGAGCACTGATTTTATGAGAATTTCTTTTCCGGCCTTCGAGAGAGAGCGATCGTTCCAGCCTTGGATTCTGCGCCAAATACGATCTTTGATGTGCGCAAATAATTCTCTTTTATTTCTGCCCGCTATAGAAGGAAGACCCAAGTACTTGTTGTGTCGTTCTACTATTTTATCCCCAGGACAGACGAGATTGTGTTGGCTAATGAGGCATTCACGCTTTCACAAAAAACAATACCAGACTTGTCTAGATTTATCTGTTGGCCCGAATTTTTTTCATACAAGTTGATCGCAAATCGAAAGTACCTCGCCTCATCGATAGTCGCATGTCCCAAAAGGAGAGTGTCGTCGGCGAAGAAAAGATGAGATATGCTAGGAGCCGATCGCGAGACCGCAATGCCATGAAGTTTATTAGATTTCTGGAGATCCTGCAATATACATGAAAAAATCTCCGAGCAAATAATAAACAAATATGGCGATAATGGGTCTCCTTGTCTAATCCCTCTATCCGGCTTTAACGAACCAAATTCGCAGCCATTAAGGAGAAAAGAAAACGAGACAGAGCTAACACATCTCATAATGCAATCCACAAATTTTAGATCGTAACCAAGCGCAAGGAGAGTCTGTCTAAGAAAAATCCATTCCACTCTATCAAAGGCCTTACTCATATCTAGTTTAATAGACATGAGTCCGGTTTTGCTAGATGGTTTGGTGCGCATATGGTGGTGAATATCATAAGCTAACAGGACATTGTCAGTGATTAAACGACCCGGGATAAATGCGGACTGTGACTCAGATATAATATGGGGAAGGGTATCGCGAAGGCGAAGAGATATAGCTTTGGACGCAAGTTTGTAAACGACATTACACAGACTAATGGGGCGAAATTGGGAAACAAGCACTGGTTTGTTTATTTAGAAATTAAAACAATATGCGTAAAGTTCGATTTAATGTCAAAAGCTACGTTATTAAGAAAGTTAAGGACAAAATGAAGCACATCGGACCCAACAATATTCCAGAATTTTTTAAAAAATACAAGGCTCATACCGTCGGGTCCCGGAGATTTATACGGGTGCATATGTTTGAGGGCAATGATGATTTCCTTCTCTGTGTAAGGTGCGTTCAACTTCAGATTCATTTCCTGGGTCACTCTTGGTGATATCCGGCTGAGGGCTTGCTGTATATCACTTTCTGGTGGGTGAGCCGATGAGAAAAGGGAGCCGAAGTGGTCCACAATTATTTGTTGGATGGACTCGGGGCTGGACTGAGGGACCCCGGAGGGGTCGAGGAGGGAGTCGATGTGGTTGGCGGCTTGTCTTTTGCTGGCATAATTATGGAAAAAACTGGTGTTTCTGTCGCCGTCTTTGTACCAATGCTATTTTGCCCGCTGTTCCAATTTAATATTTTCGAGATCATAGGCCTGCTCCAGTTGGTTTTTGACTTCAATAATTTTGGCTTTTGACGTACGTGTCTGTTATTGTCCCAGCTTGGAGCGCGTGAGAGTCTTCTTGAGGGGATGTGATGTGGGCGTGAGATTCCTTTGGTACTTATCACCCCATTTAAGTAAACCAAAGGCACAATTCTCCAATTTTGTGGGTAAGGATTCCAAGTCCGTCATCCAGTGATCTTCAATAATTTTTGCGCATTCGGAGGACTTGACCCACAAGGCTTTGAACCTGAAAATTCTTCTTTTTTTGGCAATCGATGAGTTAGGCGCTCGGCTACGGATGAGAATATGTAGGAGGGAGTGATCGGAGAAGTTGGTGGGATGGTGATGAACGGAGCTCCAAGGGAAGATGGATCGCCAACCCGGACTGCAGATGGATCGGTCAAGCCGGGCTCGCTGAGTGTATACCGAAAAAACTTTAAAAACCACCTTTTGTTGTAAATAATAAGAAATTAATAATGCAAAATAAGCCTTAAGAAGAATTATGAGAGAATAGAAAGAGATGTGTATTTTATTATGAATCAATCGACGTCTATTAATAATAGGTTACATGTCATTATCAAATTATTATACAAATATTGTGCACCTTCAGAAATTTCCACCAAAATGTCGCTTTCAGATACTATGCAGGTACTGTGCAAACTTTAAATTCTCCATCCATCTTTTATTGTACGTTCATGTTATTCATTACACTCCCCCTTGGACGTATCATAATTGTACATTAGATGAATGTGTCTCATTAAAAATCTTGAACCGAGAAACCTAGTGGGAAAAGTCGGACAGAAGGAAAAAGGAGTATATAACTTAAATTCAATCTTTGTGCATATGTTGTCTCGTTAAAACCCTTAAGCTGGAAAAACCCAATGGGATAAAAATCAGACAAAATGGAAAAAGAGTACAACGCACAATATATTCGCTCCCCTTGAAATGAAGAATATTAACTGCATAATTGATCCATTAATCTTGCTTCGTATTAACTCTTCCCATTCCAATGTCATAAACCAATTTCTCGAATGTAGACGTTGGCAAAGATTTTGTAAATAGATCAACAAGATTATGACATGAGCGAATCTGTTGAAAATCTACCTCTCCATTTTTCTAGAGTTCGTGTGTATTGATAAACTTTGGTGAGATATGATTTGTCCTATCACCTTTTATATAACCACATCTTACTTGTGTTATGCATGTTGCATTATCCTTGTAAATAATATATTAAGAGTGTATGTAATTGGTTTCAGCTGACAAGCATTTCGTATATGAGCTAAAATTAATTTTAACCAAACACACTATTTACCAGTTTCATGAAAAGAAATTATCTCAAAGTGATTAGAGGAAGTAGCTACTAATGTTTATTTGGTAGATCGCCATAATATAATTATACCGTTATAGTGAATAAATAACCAGATTGTGATCGAGCTTTGTGAGGACAAATCTATATCAAACATCAGCAAAACCAACTAACTCAGAGTTAGTGGACTCCTTGAAGTAGAATAACCCCAAATCTATAGTTCTGAGATAAGGAAAAATGTGCTTAATATCATTCCAGTGTCTTCGAGTTGACTCAAAACTTGATGTGTGTAAAATATACGTACATTTAGGGCTTGCACGAAAAATCATTCATCCATACCACATACACCACATCAAATTTCACAGGAACACAAGATCCAAGGTCTTCTGAGTGAGGAGGGCTAGGTCGCGAAGAATACCACAAGGCCTTTCGCATCTATGGGAGCACAAGAGCTTCGAAGACTTGGAAGGGGAATCCATCCTGACACGAAGGGGTTTTCTTTCTTAGACTAGATCTCTTGTATGTGCTTAAACGATATCATAATGTTGATTTCAAATTTGTCTATGAATTTGTTATCAATGTTTGGTTAATCTTTTGGATCTTAGGGGCATGATCAAAACTATGGATTCATGTTAAATCTTAATTAATTGTTTTCTTAATTGATTCATGTTTTCTATTTTATGAATTCAAGTGCTTATTCTTAATTGCTTTTTATCATATCAATAGTTAGCATGTCATATTTGTTAGTGCGAAATTCGGAAGAGGAGTTCTAACAAAGACGGAAATCGAATTCAGACATAAATAGGTGTATCGGGTCGGGAGACCTACAACTGTTTGTGGGGAGTCATTCAATTCATAGATCTTTTGGAAGTTAATAAAAGTTGTATCGAGTCAGAGACCTACAATTGTTATTAATCTATTGTTTATGCGCTGCACGGGAGGGGGAATAGACTAACTTAGGAATTGAACCTGTAGAATTGCATGACTTGGTTTTTAAAACTTTAATTGGATTTAATATTGAAGAAACATGTTGAGATTATGTGCCTAAGATTGCTTCCGTGGTTGTTGAAAATTCTTGTGAGGTTCGTAAATCTATTTATTTTTGTTTATTTTTTATTTTTATCAAATTCTTGATATTCGGCCGCTTCAATAAAATTGAAATGCGATGTTATTATAGCTTAAGTGTTTCGTAGTCTATCCCTGAGGAATACGACCTTGCTTGTCATTATCCTATAAACTATATTGTACACTTATAGTTGTAAGATCCAAATATTTTTGGCGAACAAGTTTTTGGCGCCGTTGCCGGAGATTGATGGATTCTACTTAGATATAGTAATAAGTAGTTCAATCTTAATTGAATCATTTTTTTTGTAAATATTTTTTTCTTTTTTTGATTTTTTTATTTTAGTTTTTCTCTTCTTCGTTTCTAACATTGTTTTTGTTGAATGCGAGACAGAAATCTTTGGAGATACAAGTTGCCCAATCGCAACTGCAGTGGGAGGCCAACATCGAAGGGCAAATTCCCAAGCGATACTGAACTTAATCCGAGAAAACAGTGCAATGTCATTCGTCTGATGGATGGTACAGAATATAAGGGCTCAAGGACTTCAACTAACACGGCTCAACGACAGTGATGTTAGAAATCTGAAGTCTGGCTGAAGACATAAAACTTAGCGCTTTGTGGGAGGTAACCCAAGAGACATCGCGACAAACTCCGGAGTAAAAAAAACAGACGCACACGGGCATGTAGACGCACACGACCTGACTGTGCGATCTGCTTCTCCAGTTTCCAATTTGACGGATGAGCTCTCGGCTTCACCAGAACGATCCAGGTATGTACTCTTTATGCATTCCTCTTTAATTTTGACAATTTCCTCATATGTTTGGGACGAAGCATATTTTAAGTTTGGGGTGTTATCTAGAATGCGTAATTTAGTACTTTCTTGCATTTTGCATTGCATTTAGGATTGCATGTAGAGCATATTTGCATTAAAATTTTAAATTTTTTTATTTTTAGCACGTTTATCGCTTTAGCACGCTTAATTGCTTTTGTGTATGATTTTTAATCAAGATTTTCGAATGCCTAAAGCTTCCGTATGATTTTACTATGAGCATTTAATTGAATGAGATAACATACTTTTGGGAATAATGTGATGAATTGTTGAGAAGATATCATTATTTGTTTGGCATTAGTTGAGAAAATTGAATATTTGAGCATGTTGCGCAAAATAAGCCTGTGAGTTTTTGTGCCTTAAACTGTTTTATCTTATGCAACTTATTTTTCTTGAATGTGTCATTCATGATTGATAGAACTCTAGAACTTGCTCTGGTATCTGCATTGAAGCCATGTGTGTGTGCAATTTTTGAAAATGATTTAAGGCCATCTTTTTTTAGCTTACCTATGAACTCATGATTCCTAGTTAGCCAATTTTGAGCCAAAAATTTTTATTGTTAGCCACATTAATCTGTAAAAATTGCAAAATGATTTTATAAACTTTTTATTGTTAGCCACATTGATCTGTAAAAATTGCAAAATGATTTTATCCCTGAAATTTCTTGAGCTTATAGAAAATGAATAAGTTTGGGGGAGACGTGGTGAAAATTTATGAAAAAAAGAGGAAGTTAGCAAAAGAACGAGGGATGAGTAGTGTCTAGGTGAATTAAGGAAGAATGAAGCTCGGAAAAGAAAGAAATATCTCTGAAAAATCGATAAAATCGAGCAAAAGAGAGAAAAAAATCTGAAAATTCTGAAAAAAAAAGAGAGCTTGAGACTAAAAAAAAAGAAAAGAAGGCAAAAAGGCCTAAGAATGAAAAAGGAAAAACAAGGGTGGAGTCGAGTCGAAAAAGAAAAATATCTTGAGAATGATTTTTAGATGAAATTGGGTTGGTGAATTGCAAGTCTGTGCGCTTAAATTCTATTTGCTCAAGTCAAGTCACTTAATCCAAATTTTCCCTACCCTTTCCAAAGAGCCTACATTACAACCAAATGAAAAGTCTTTTTGATTCTTAGATTGTGCACACAAAAGTGGTCGAGATGTTAGACGATTTGCAAGCCTATGGTAGTTCTACTTTCATTGAATTGATTTTGAGCGTAAACACTTTCCATACACTTTGAGAGTCGAGTGATACACTATCTACTTGTGAGTCGCGATGTCAAGTACCCAAGAGAGTATTAATTATGCCGAGCTTATGAAAGATGACTTCTTGATAATGAATTGCATGGTTTACTTGAGTATGAAGTCATATGAGATTAAATATTTATAGTGTTCTTATGTGTTCTTTTTACCCCTTGATATTATTTTCCTTAATTTGCTCGAGGACGAGCAATGCTTTAAGTTTGGGAGATTTTGATGCGTGTAAAATATACGTGCATTTAGGGGCTTAAAATGATATATTTTTGATGCATTTGCACGCATATTTAGTATGTTTTTTAGTTGGTTTCCTTAGAAGGGCATGATGCTACGTATTCTCGTAACTTTTTACAGGAAACAGAGCTTAATCGAAGAAATATCAGTTGGAAGGCCAGGATAGGACTAACGCATGCGAAGAGAAGATAAAAAAGACAAAGAAATCGGACAAAATCACGTCACACGATTGGACCGTGTGGGACCACACGGCCGTGTGACATACTCGTGTCAAAAATGGCATATCCGTGTGAAAAAGGAAAGAAACAGGGGACGGAAACAAGCCGCACGGCCGGACCATGTGGGACCCATACGGGCGTGTGGAGTTGGGTTGAACAAATCCCACATGGCCATGTGAGGCTACACGGTCGGGCTATGTGGTGCACTATCACGCATTTTTCAGTGTCCTTTTCCCGCTCCAACTTTACATGTGATCTCTCCAAGCATCTATAAAAGGGACCCAAGGCTTGCATGAAAAATCATTCATCCATACATACCACATACAACACATCAAATTTTACAGGAACACAAGATCCAAAGTCTTCTGAAAGAGGAGGGCTGGGTCGTGAAGAACACCACAAGGCCTTTCACATCTACGGGGGCACAAGAGCTTTGAAGGCTTGGAAAGGGAATTCATCCTGACACGAAGGGGTTTTCTTTCTTAGTCTAGATCTCTTGTTTGTGCTTAAACGGTGTCATAATATTGATTTCAAATTTGTCTATGAATTTGTTATCAATGTTTGACTAATCTTTCGGATCTTAGGGGCATAATCAAAATCGTGGATTCATGTTGAATCTTGATTAATTATTTTCTTAATTGATTCATGTTTTCTATTTTATGAATTCGAGTGTCTATTCTTAATTACTTTTTATCATATCAATAATTAGCATGTCATATTTGTTAGTGCGAAATTTGTAAGAGGAGTTCTAACAAAGCCGGAAATCAAATTCAGACATAAATAGGTGTATCGAGTCGGGAGACCTACAACTATTTGTGGAAAGTCATTCAATTCATAGATCTTTTGGGAGTTAATAATAGTTGTATCGAGTCGGGAGATCTACAATTATTATTAATCTACTGTTTATGTGCCGCCCAGGAGGGAGAATAGACTAACTTAGGAATTGAACCCATAGAATTACATGAACTGGTTTTTAAAACTTTAATTGGATTTAATATTAAAGAAACATGTTGAGTTTATGTGCCTAAGGTTGCTTCCGTGGTTGTTGAAAATACTTGTGGGTTCCCAAATTTATTTATTTTTGTTTATTTTCGATTTTTATCAAATTCTTGATATTCGGTCGCTTCAATAAAATTGAAATACGATGTTATTATAGCCAAGTGTTTCGTAGTCAATCCCTGAGGAATACGACCTGGCTGGCCATTATTCTATAAACTACACTGTACATTTGCAGTTGCAAGATCCAAATATTTTTGGCGACAGAACTGTATCATGCAAGTAGATTCACTGCAAAAGAAATATTTGGTCTAGTGCGTTGTGCTAAATACATTAATGCTCCAATAACATTAAGATAGGCACTTCAGGACCTAGAATTTCTTCATCGTATTCCTTTGGTCGGAATGGATCTTTGTTGGGATCTAAACTGCGCACAACCATAGGGGTACTCAAGGGATGAGCTTTATCCACGTTAAAACGTTTGAATAACCTTTTAGTATAAGCAGATTGGTGGACAAGTATCTCATTATCTTTATGATCTAGCTCAAGACTAAGACAAAGTTTAGTTTTTCCAAGATTTGTAACCTCAAATTCTTTCTTTAGATATTCAACAGCATTAGTTAATTCTTCAGGTGTGCCAATCAAATTCATGTCATCAACATATACTGCGATGATAGAAAATTTGGTATTTGATCTTTTAATAAAAACACATGGGCCAATTGTATTATACTTGTAACCTTCCTCAGAAAAGTATTCATTAAGACTATGATACCACATGCGACCAGATTGCTTTAATTCGTACAGCGATCTTTGCAATTTGATTGAGGGGATAAACATTGTTAACACCCCAAACTATACATGTTTTTACACTTTGCCACCCGAACTTTGAAACGATACAGTTTGCAACCTAAACTTTACAAAATTTTGCACTTTGGTTAAAATTCCAGATTTACCCCTGGTTTTATAAAAGATGATTTGCAGTTTACCCTCTGAACTTTAAAGTTGTTGCACTTTGCAACCTCAACGATAAATTTTATTGCATTTCTATGATTACTCCCCAAGGTCTTGCGATCCTCGAAAATGGTATCAGAGCCTAGGTTTATTAAGAACTTTTAGTTAAATTTATTATATTTATGTAATTAACAATTGGTGAGGAGAAATTACTCCGAGATTATGGATCCGGACCGATGTCCGAGATGTACCCCTTACAGGACATATCGTCAACTATTGATGATGTATGCACAAGAACACCTTGACCAGGTTTCATATTGGGAATACCAACATGAAGAAAAAAAAACAGGCATGAGCCGGGAAAACCTTAAGGCAATGCAAAATGCGAGCGAGAATATTATAGGCGATTCGGATGCTTAACTAGACTCTATATGTTCACTTGATGAACCTTCAAGAAACGGTTCATGAAAATTCCCAAAGACGATGGAGTACCGAGTGGAACGAGATACTTCCGAGAAAAATCTAAGTTCTCCGAAGATCTTAGAGAAGTCCGAGAAAGACGGTGCGAATTATGGCAACCGTCATATTCATCTACCAAAGACAAGTTCATCGGATCTAGAACCAAATGGAGACGATGGTGAAATATCGGAAGGAAACTCTTGAACTCCTTCATGATATTCAAACGAGTCAAGAACCAGAGGACAGCCGAGTTCTTCGGAGGAAAGAAGCGTATTGATTTCCGGGACAATTCCTATTTACACCAAAAAGGAAACCAACCGAAGTTATACAAAAATGACGAGATGAGGAGAAGCTCATTGCTCTAATCAAAGGAAAATCCATCAAAAATTAAAAAGATGGATATGGAAAAGATGAATCTTAAAGATCATGATGACCTTGAGAATCCTTCGCGAGGATTAGGAATTGTAGATTTAAAGATGAACACGGGGAGATGGAACATTGGTCACCTATGATCCAACATGAAGACCAATTCCACCACCACCAGTTAATCCTAACGTCGAAGAAAGTACGGGTTCGAATCATGGAGCTCGGGATGAGAGGATGCCACACGCTGGGGATTTCATGACCGGGAGTGATCCACTTTCAGGGATAGGAGGTTGAAACCCTATTGCAGGAACTCGACAACCTACCAGAAGGCCGAATGTATATCAGACGCCTTATGAAAGATCGCACCTCGACCCAATACATCCATATGGGTTGATGTTAAATCTGGACATCCCATATTTTAAAAATAGAGAAGTTCTCATTGATGAATATGCTTCAGCTAGGAGAATTTCAAAGAGAACCCTCGATCTTACAAAGGATTCATTCATTTTACTCCTTGAAATGAGTCTTGAAGGATCGGTGAAGATTGCTCAGGATATGACCGATGCTAGTACAAAAGTTCGGTCACATCGGGAGAATCACTTAAAGGAATTGTCGATGGTATGGCAAAACTATTAAAAATCCAGTTCATCTACGAGGTTATTTCGAGGATTAGAGGATGAAAAAAGAAAGAGATATAAACAAGCCCTCTATAGCCTTGAGTTACATGATATTTGTCATATTGACGAATATATCAAGTTGTTCACCGAATACCGGTGGAAATCCAAGATTGAAGAAAAGGAAGTTTGCACGGCCTATTCTTTGCGAAGATTCCGAGTCCCTGGAGAGAAATGCTTATCAGGGAATACAAGGAAGGAGCGGAAGTAGAAACTGTGGCCAGAAAATGTCTTTCCTAAAGGCCAAGTTATCTGAATGGTGTTACCAAGCTCTGTGACAGAATTACAAGAGATTAAGAGGAATTAACAAAGCGGTTCCTCTATGTTGCATGGATAATGACATCCCAACAATTGTGGGAGGTCAACCAAGGTGGCACAGAAAGAAGAAATTCTTCAACAAACAGTCAGGGAGGATATGTCACGATTCCTCTCTCACACTACGGTTTCTCATAAGACTCTTATGAGAATTATGAAGGAAGATCCAAAGCTCCGGATATACGATGGTTTTACTATCGGAGCTATGGAGAAGGTGTTGGATAAGATTGGGTTTCGTAGAAGAAAACACCAAATTATTCACGGGGTAACAACCGGAGAATTTGCTATTCCAATGGAATTTACCGGTAACTGATCGAGATCATGTTGGTCCCTATTAGAGAAATACAGGAGATCAAAAAGCGAGTTAAAGAGAAGTTGCAAATACACTCTCATGGATTCACATCGAGCCATAAGAGTCATTATTAAGGCAACATTCAAGGAAGGAATAGATTCACCACTCAATCTTGCTATTTTTGACAAGCGAATCTCACATCTCAAGGATTCATGCCTTGGAGCGGATTCTGAGAGAAATTTGTATGCGGGAAAATTAGCATTCAAAGTCTATCCAAGAATTGCATACAATTTGGGAGATCGAGATTTTAATAGAGTCCTAACCCTTCATCAAGATTTCAAAAGAGTCGATTTGATGAAAGAAGGAAATAGGCCTTACTCGATCACATACAAGATTTCATATGCTCTCTCGAATACCCATCATTCCGAAGTATTCTTGAGAAAGGAATTTATTGAAGTCCCAAGAATCTTTGAGGACTTTGCCAGGGTGGTTCTACCAGAAATCATTGAGTCTCCAACTATAAAGGAGATTGATATGATAATTCAAGATCAACTTTGTCTTCAACAAAAGTCGAAGTCTCGAGTTGAGCCCAAAAGGATGTCTTTCAGCAGACGAGAATGGTGAGTAGCGGCCGTTGGGAAGAAAAGGAGACCAGGGCAAATGCGAAGCGCATCCCCGATGTTTTTTTCCTTGATAGGAGAGCTGAAATGTCGAGAAGGATGGCGAGAGGTTGAAGTAATATTCGACATCACTCAAAAGGATAATATTTTTCCTTGTGATGTTTTGTATTATCTCCAACAACCTATAGTTGGAAGATATCAAGAAAGCTTTGAAGATAGGTGAAATTGGTGACTATCTCGGGAGTAGCGGGAAAATCCCGGAGCAATTAATCTGGGAATTGAATTTCTTGAGGATCATAAACCTTGGGAAAGATTACAAGAAGGAATGGAGTTCACAGTGGATGATAAAAGATACAAAATCAGATGACCACTAGTCTATTCTCCATATACATTTCTATTGGAATGTTATATGCTGAATACAAGGCCGAGTATTTTGCCACCTACATTGATTCAGGTGCCGGAATATGTACTGCAAAGCCGGATGTTTTTCCTAAATTAGTTGGAGAAGATTTACCAACTATTGCAGGAAGGGATTTCTCAAAAAGAATTCTTATTCTTAACAGAGGAATTAAACAAGTAGAAATCATGACCGGAGGCGCGGGCGGTACCCCATGGTACAAAGTAAAAACGCCACCAATCTATTTCCATGATACAGGTGCCGATGTTTTGCTAGGAAACAATTTCCTACAAACATTCAAGAGATTTACACAGGAAAATGAGACAAGAAGACTTATTTTCACAACATTATGTGATCATAAGATTATTGTCCAGAGACTGCGAGAAGCATTTTACAGAAAAATGCCTATTAATTTTCGCAGCAAGCGTGGTGATGAAGCCAAGCTCCGAAATCCAAAAATGGCGGATCGAAGGAAATTTGGTGAAACATTATTATCCTACAGACAATTTGGTTCGAATTACAAGGATAAGAAAATATGGGATAATAACTTGTATTCATTTAGAATACAAGGAGAAGAACGAGTAATTCCAGAGGCTATTGCAGAATTGATGATGAGCCTAATGGAGAAACCACAGAGTGATGTTACCATAGAAGATCAAATATCACTCGAGGACATCAAGAAGAAGATCCAAAGGAATTATAATGAAAATCCTTTGGCATGGTGGGACAAGAATGGGCTCAAAGCATCCTTAAAGGTTAAACCCGGAAAGGAGTACGAGTTCGTAAGGTTCAAACCAATCCTTATGAATCAGGAGGATCGTGAGGATATGCAGAAGATACTTAAGGAACATCTTGACCTTAAGTTAATTTCACTAGGAGTTTCTCCATACAGCAGTCCGGGATTCTTAGTCAGAAACCATGGAGAAATCAAAAGAGGAAAACCAAGACTCGTTATTAATTACAAAGGGATTAATAACATTTTGGAATTCAACGGATACTATATCCCAAGCCGAGAACATCTAGTCAACTGCATCAAAGGTGCCACGATATTCTCAAAGTTCGATTGCAAGTCTGGATTCTACCAGATTAAAATGGAGGAAGAAAGTAAGAAGTTTACAACTTTCTCTACACCACAGGGACACTATATTTGGAACGTGATGCCTATGAGATTGGCTAACGCACCCCAAATATATCAAAGAAAGATGGATAATCTCTTCAAAGATTATTTCAGTTTCATGTTCGTATGTATTGATGATATTCTTATCGCTTCAAAGAACATGAAGGAGCACCTCAAACATTTGGAGATATTTTCAGATGTGTGTCACAAAGAGGGATTAGTGCTTTCGGAGAAGAAGGCGGTAATCGCAACAAGACAGATTGAATTCCTCGGAATTGAGATCGACGAATCTGGAATCATTCTACAAAATCATATTGTGGAAAAGGTACAGGATTTCCCGGATACATCGAAAGAAAGAAGCGACTGAGAGTTTTAAGGAGTTGTTAATTTTCTTTGAAATGTTCATTAACAATCTAGCATACTACGGGGAAGGTGTTTAGCCCATTACTTAAAAAAGATGCAGTATTCAAATGGGAAGATGAACATCAAGAAGGAATTAAGCAACTTAAAGAAGTTTGTAAAAAGCTTCCAAAGCTTGCAATTCCCCAAGACGAAGATGAACTGGTTCTTTACACGATTCAGTGATGATTGGTGGGCAAATTCTTACTAAGGTCACACGACGAAGAAGTGCCATGCAGATATTGCGGTGGTTTATTCACACCGGTGAAGCAAAAGATGGCATATCAACGAGAAAGAATTCTTTGCAATCGAGAAAGGCTTTTAAAAAATGGCCTCTATTTTTTTCTTGGCTAAAAAGTTTACTTTAAAAATTGATAATTCAAGTGTCAAGGCTTTTCGAAAAATAAAATTGAATCAAAACCATAAAAGGCTCGATTACTTAGATGGCAAGTTTGAATGTCAATATTATGATTATGATATTGTCATTATAAAATCTCATGAAAATATTCTTGCGAGATATTTTGACAAGGGATGGAAGGACGCGTTATTTCGAGGTCCTTAAACGAGTAAGACATCTCGGGAAAACCTGGAGAGTCTAGAACGAGATTTTGGGATGTTATGTCTCAATGCGAGAGTTTGCCGGGCGACTTCAACAGTGACGAGAACTGTTTCTAGTCAAATACGAGCATGCCGGTTCGCTCAAGGACAATTGTTCTTAGATCGCAAGGGCCTCACTTCCAGGCCGCATCTCCGATGGTGCAAAAAGGGGCGAATAGAGAATGGGGCTCTAACCCGAAGGTTATGGATTCAAGTACCATAATCACAAGTGTTGCAGGTGATGCATCCCCTGAGGGTGTACAAACTGTAACGAATGTTGAAGCTCCGGTGTCACAACCCGAGTCTTCAAGTCAACCCAGAACCTCTGGGGTAAAAGAGGGAGAGTTGAATCTTAGGCCACAAATCGGCAAATCTAAGGTTCAAACTGACGAGATTAAGATTTCTCCTATGCAGGTATATCAACGACAATGGGAGAAACTAGTTACAAAGAGAGATATTAACCCAGAAAAAACTATAGTTGATATCTCAGGCAAGTATCCCAGGGTTTGGATGAAGCCAGGAAGTCATCCAAATGAAGTACAGGAATGGTATACGTTTGGAGCTCTAGCTTCAATCTATACTGTATCACCAGGATTCGAAATTTGAAATTACCGAAATGGATTGGGGAAGCGATTCTGAGACTTGGACCAACAATCCACACTTGGCCAGAGGAGACATTTTGGAACTATATTTTCTAAGTGCAGCTCCCGAACCAACAAAGAAAGGCTTTAATGAAGCTTTTCATTTCATCAAGCTAAGAAGACTGGATGAAAATGCTTTAAAATATATAAAAGCATCTTCACTGAAAGAAGGACCAGTATTAGTAGGAGCATTTTCTGAAGATGAGGCTTCTACCAGACGAGCATGGGGTCTTTGGGTTTGTCTAACCGAAATGGACAAAGTCAAATATCCATTCAAGTTTTTCCAGAATTCAACAAATGGATCTTTTCTTTTGAATTCGATGACTGGATCAACCACATGATTTGCAGAGGAACTCTTCGAGACCAAAAGAAGAATTCTCTGGGAGAATAAGATTCCGACAAGTAAAGAAACTTACCGGAAATTTTGTAATATGGCGCATGTTGGCCGTTGGATCGACCGGATCTGTCAACATGCCCCGAACAGAAGGAACCCGAGTTTGGGAAAGGATTCAGACCCAAACCCGACCGACAAGACCATACAACTGGAAAAGATAAGGGCCCAGCTCACAAGACACGTTTTCCTCAGGGACCACGCAAACCAACTTTTTAAAAGATTCCCCGACAACCATCACATGGGCTGAGTCACGCGAAAAGAAAAGGAAAACAGCTGGTGATGTAATAATGCAGGATATGACGTAAGCAGTGACGTCATAAGTTTCCACAAGATTTGAAGTCCGCCTTTCAAGTCCGGACTTACCTCTATAAATTGCAGGATTTGAAGAAAGCTGGAGACATCGAACATTTTCCTTAGTTTTCTTATAATAAAGTCTGAGAGAAAAATTTGTAATATTTTGAGTGTTTTAGTTTTCAAGTTTTTATGTGTTTTCGAGTGCAAGCCTCATCAATGAGAGGCTAAACCAGTATTCTCCTCCCAAAAGGAGATCACTAATGTAATAAATATTTCTATAAGTTCTTAATAAAAAGAGGTTTTCTACTTCAACATGTGTTCATAATGTACTATTAATTCATCCCGTTTAAGAATTACTTATACGCCTGGAGTAGGAAACGAACCAAGGTTGTGCTGAGCTGTTGCTGAAGGAGTCGGATAACTTGCAGATCATCTTCCCTGAGGGTGAGGTTGAACAGTGAGGAGCTATTTGTCAAACGATCCGGGGCAATAATTTTCCGGTGGTGGTGTTGCGAGCCATTTCACCAGTCTTTGTTTGGTCAAAGAAGGTATGAATTTTAAGGGATTTATTAATTTTATGGAAGCATGTTGGGCCTGATATGGTCGTAAGGGACTATTTTCATTTTCAGTCTAAAGACCCTGTGAAGCCCCGATTTTTCCGAGCTTATAATTGATCCTTATTGTCGTTTATACATTTGATCGACTATTTTACCGCATCATTTTGACGGGTAATTATTAATAATATATATATATACTTTTTGTACTTTATTTCATTTTATTTAATTACTTGTGATCATGATCATCATTAATTCTATTTTGCATTTATGATCACTTGATTGATCATTATTACTATTTTTGTATTTATTAGTCACCTTAGAATTTTAAGAGACTATTTATTTTAGAGACTTTTACCTTATAGAATTAAGATTTTGATTTAGATTAAGTGATCATGAGACTTATAAGTGATCAAGGAAATCACTAATTATTTTGGAGATTGATATATTTCATCTATTATCATCAAATTTGGGACAAAAAAAATATATGGAATTATCATAATGCCATTATAGTGGACGGCCAACATGGATATTTTTGGAGTAAAAATATCATCCAACTCTTGTACACCTACACCTTATATTAGTCATCTTGTGTATAATTATATCATTAATTCAAACATTATATACATCATCTCTTATATTACTTCTTTAATAATATTTTTGCCAACATGTTGGAAGTCTTCCAACATTCCATTCAAACCAAGTCTTGCCCATACCTTTGACCTTCAAATTGTCTCCCATGCATGAGGCAAAATGCAAGACACAATTTGAACAAAATTCCTCCCCCTCTCTCCTCAAAGTGGACGGCCATAATGGCCATTTTGTGCCAAAATTTCATTTCATTTTTATCACTAACACATTCATCTCCTACACAAAATTCTCCTCCTTCTCTCTAAAAACTCCCAACTTCTCTCTACTCTTCTTCTCACTTTCTTCTTCAACACTTAGAAAATTTTTCAAGAATTCTCTCCTTATTCTTCAAAAAAGTCGAACACCCCCCCTACAAGGTAAGAAATTTTATCTTCAATCCATTTTTGATATCACATAGTTCACCTCTTCCACCTTCTTAACTTAAGTTTGAATTTGATTTGGAGGTACATTTAGAAGACTTTGAAGATTAGAGCTTGACATCATTTTGAAGAAGGACTTCAAAACTTGAAGAAGAACTAGTAGAGAATTTGGACTACAAGGTAAGAATTGAGTACTAGACCCCTTCTTTCCTATTCTTTCTAATTTTTTCAAATTTTAACACCCCTTTTTCATTTTTGAGAAATAGGGGCTGACCTTAGGTGATTTTGGAGTTGAACCAAAATTTCCAATTTTTAAGCTTCAACTAGTCTCCAAACACCTACTACACAAGGTAAAGTGTAGTCCTTCTCATTTTCTTATATCCTTCTTTTTCTCCTTAATTTTTCTCTCATTTTTCTAACTTAAAATTTTTGATATTTCTTGACTTAGGGGCTGACCTAAGAAGCCTCATCCAAAAATTGTGAAATTATCCTTTTATTTCACAATTTCCAATTTTAAGGTGGGTGGAAAAATATTTTCCAACTATTAGGTGTTTTATTAAAATGCATGTAGAAAATTTGATCATGAGCCTTGAGATATATATAATCTATGTATTTCATGTCAATTTTATGTATCAAGTCATGAAAATTCTCAAGAGTTGCTCAAATTTGCTATTTATTGAATTTTAGGTGCATGCAAGTGCAATTTAATGTTTTAATTGATGAATTCTCTTGTATGTATTGGACATGCATGTGTATGATCTTTAAAATCTATGTTTTGGATGCCTTATAACCTGGAAAAGTCGAGCATAATTGATTAAATTTCAATTTTGGACTTAAAAATGTGAAAATGGAAAGTTGGTGGACTAAATTGCAAGAAAATAAAAGTTAAAGGACCCCTCTGCAAATTTCGACTTTTGGGACTGTTCTCAGGTTCAAAAATGACTTTTGGACATTTTAATAAAGTTTTAAGAGTTTTAAGATAAATAAAATCAACCTTTAAAAGCCCAAGGACTAGATTGTAAAATTTTGAAAGTTTAAGGGCTACTTTGCAAATTTTAAAACTGCACCAGACCTAAACTTTAAAATTTGAAATTTTTACTCTTAAGGTACTGGGAATTACATATTTTAAAAGTATTCCAAAAATCCAAGTGTTTAGGGCTTGGAAAGTAATTTTACAAAAATTGAGGGACTAATGTGTAAAATACTAAACTTAAGGACCCAAATGAAATTTCCAGGACTTATGCAGCCCATGCACCTGGAAATACTAACTTAACTATAACTCAATTATATTTTGGACCCAAATTTCAAATTTCATAACAATTGGACCCCTAAAAGCCTTAAATGCAATTATTTCAAAATGGGACAAAAATGATATTTTCAAAAGTTAAAGGACCTACACTTATTTCTTTTAAAAACTGCTTTTGTCCCAATATTCCACTAACTTTAGTGACATTTTCCAACTGGAATCACATTAAAAGCCCTTCCGGTTTGTGAGTTCCGATTATTTTAAACTTAAGGTCCGAATTGGCAATTTTTACAAATTTGGGGCCAATGTGAGAATTTTATAAAAAAACTCGACCTCAAAACTTTAAAAACCTGAATCTCTGAACAATTTAGAGAATTTAGGAACTGACCTCATAATTGTTCAAGGTCGGGATATTTATTTATTCAATTTTTAACCCCAAAAGTGTTGGTTTTTACAAAACGGGGCTAAATTACAATTTTTCTTTTATAAAGGACCTAACTCAAATTATTTTCTCTTTTACTAAAATAGCCCTGGACCCTCTGACTTGGATATTTATTTAAAGTATTTTACTTTCCCAAAAACCCTCGACTTATCGGATCAATTTGACCGATTAATACCCGATCGCGGAGCGACTTCCTCGCCTTGCGATTTTGAATCTATAACGGGACTTATGTTCCACCTAATCTTTCAATATATCGAAGATTGCTTATCCTTCCGATGATCATCTTCATCCAAATACTCCACCAACGCCATAATTGCCACTCGCGCTTTTCAAAAATTTTCCTGAACTGCTTCCCTAAATCAATAATACTCGACTGCCTGGTTGACTGCCTGTACTTGTATTCACTTCCTGCCTGTACTTGTATTCACTTCCTGCCTGAGTCAACTTGGTGTGTCGAGCTCACAGTCGGAATGGATACGTCGGGGATGGAACCGAGCAGCTTGGCTGCTATTCCACTCTTCCAGCCCCATCGTCCTAATCCCACAACTGAGGGACGGAGTGTCCAAGGGAAGCGGGTCGTAGTACTTGAGGTATAATCATGATTATGACAGATCCGAGCCTTGCAAGCTCCACTTTGTGGATTTTGTCTTTGCCTATGGAGCGATAAGGTGCGGTCTTGGACCATCCCGCCCGGGAGTTACAAGGAAGAATGAAGGAATCATTGTATCGATCCACACGATTCTGGAGTTATCGGACCCATTTGGTTGGAGCTACAAATCCGTACGCAACCGCTACTTGTTTTGCATTGGTTGGCATTACATTTCCGTACGCAATCATTATTTGCCTTGCATGGGATTGGCGTTACATTTCGCACGCAATCCTACCTATCTTGACTGAATCACATAGTGCTTGTGTGACCATGAATTGTTTTCTCAAATCGTATAAGTATATTACTTAAATATATTTATCACGACGCTTGTGGGTGTGTGTGAATTCATGCATCATACTCATGCGTTTTCATATAATGTTTTCTCACATTAACTATATTGCGCCACACTTGTACACGATCACCCCATCCATCGAGATTGTCTCATCCCCACCTATTTTCTAACCTTAGATGAGGATTTCGTTGAAGATCTTTGAACCGCCCCTGGATTGAGACCTTGTACTCCGCTTGTTGGAATTACTACTTCTTCTTGTTGTTGATTGGACTCTTATCTTGTGTTGTTGTTGGACTCTTGTATTTCTTTCTATTTAGGTTTTAATCAAGGGCGTAGGACCCTTTGACTTTAAGTTGTAGACTGTAAGTTGTAATTGTACTTGTTATTTTATTTTCCGCTGCTATTTAGACTCTGTTTCATTGGGTTCTCGTTGATATTTGTCTGAACTGTTTGGTTATTGTATTTAAGTTGTGGATCGTTCGTCGCGTCCCGTTTGGGGTGTGACAGACCCAATTTGTATACGGATAATTTCTTGAAGTAAGATCTTGATAAAAGTATGGCTTGTTAAGTTTATAGGCTGGAAACCTGACATGATCCATTTAAAACCTCTGAATAGAGACTGGATCTAAATAGGTGTAACAATGCCACAAACAAAACAAGTTACAGAAAATAAAGGTTCTTATTTCTTGAAAATCCGAAAAACAAGTTGATTATGGAGTAAAAATTTAATGTTTATTGATTATTGCAATAAATTTATTATTAAGTAGTAATTTGCCACAAATTAGAGTTCAGAAGGATAACTTGAACAATTGTTATTAAAGAATACAATCCTAGGGGTAAAATGGTCCAAAGGTTGCAAAGTGTAACTATTTTCATAGTTCAGGGTGCAAAGTGTTACAAATCAAAGTCTAGGTTGTGAAGTATAAAAAAGGGTAAAGTTGGGGTGGCAAATAATAATTATCTCTTGATTGAGTATAGTTCATGGAGAGTCTCTAATTTTTGCATTTTATACGCATCTGGAATTTTCATATAAATATCAGAATCCAGTGAACCATATAGATATGCAGTCACTACGTTCATTAGAGATATGTCCAAATTCTCGTGGACAACCATACTGATGAAAAAACAGAATGTGATGATATCCATCACTGGTGAATATGTTTCAATCATAGCCAATCCTATGTCTCTGTGAGAATCATATCTCACGATTTTGTTTTTCTCATTTATCAATTGAACAAATACTCATTTATATCCAATGGGCTTTACATTGTTTGGAGTTCGAGCAATTTGCCCAAATACATTTCGTTTTTCTAGGAAAGCTAACTTAGATTTTATTATCTCCACCACATTAGCCAATTAGACCTTTGATGGCATTCCATTATAAAATGTGGTTCATTATCATAATCATCATTCATAATTTCTTGAGTAACCGAGAATGCAAAATTATCATCAATAATTATTTTATTTTGATCCCATATTTCATTACAATAGCTGATGAGATTTTTGGTGCTATCAGAATTTTGTACATTTTCTGAGATATTAGGCTCTACTGATTCATCTGAACATGCTCATTAGAATCAACTTTCCCTTTTCTTTTTATTGGAACAATATCCTTTAAGCCAATAGGTCTACCATGTTTTTGTAGTGGATTATCATCATTCATTTTCTTATATTCATCAGCAACAATAACCCTAGGTGGAGCATTTGCAGCCGGAATATGAGATTTCGTGACTTTGCTAGCATCGTTAAATACATCAGGAAATGTATGAATGACTCTAGTCATCTCACTTTCATATTTAGAAGTACGTGGATCTATAAATGGGATAAACTTTGTTCATTCCAGGAGATACTTTTAACTGGTTTTTGTTTATCTAAAACAATTTTATCCCTTCCCATCGATGGAAATATTGTCTCATCAAAATGGCAATCCGTAAATCTAGCAGTAAATAAATCTCTCGATATTAGTTCCAAATACTGAATAATTGACGGAGAATCAAATCCAACCTATATACCAACTCTACATTATGGACCCATTTTATCCTCTTAGGGGGTGGAATCGGTACCTGAACAACACACCCGAAAGTGTGTAGGTGCGAAATATTTGGCTCAAAACCAAGATTTAATTACATTGGGGGTGCATATGATAAGCAGTGGGGCGTAATCTGATAAGTGAGGATGCATACAATACTGAGTTTGTGGGATAGACGACTTGGACATGTTGGATACAAAAATTTACAAAAGATTTACAAAAACGAACATGTCAAAGGACTACCCAAACTAAATTTTGAAAATCTTGGCTTATGTAACACTGGTCAAAAGAATAAATTAGTTAAAAGAAGTTTTAAGCCCAAAAATAAAATTTTCACAACCAAGCCTCTACAATTACTTCATCTTGATTTGTATGGGGATATTGGTACCGAAAGTCTATGTGGAAAATATTACACCTTTGTTATAATTGATGACTTCTCTAGATGTATTTGGGCTATTTTTCTTGCAGATAAAAGTGATGTCGCTAATGAGTTAGCTAAGTTGTGTAGACTTATAGAGAACGAAAAAAAGATACTATTAAATCTATAAGGAGTGACCGAGGAAGTGAATTTGATGTGATTTTAGAATATTGTGTGAAACCAAGGGGTATGCACATAAATTTTCGGCTCCAAGAACTCCTCAACAAAATGGTGTTGCCGAGAGGAAAAATCGGACTCTTCAAGAAATGTGTCGGTCTATGCTCAACGAATTTTTACTTCCTAAATATTTTTGGGCCGAAGCCATCAACAGGCTTGTTATGTCATAAACCGAGTATATCTTCGTCCCAACTCCCAAGTTGAATAAAACACCTTATGAGATTTGGAAAGATAGAACACCAAATATTAGCTATTTCAAAATATTTGGTTGTAAGTGTTTTATTTTGAACTACAAGGATCAATTGGACAAACTTAATTCTAAGGCCGATGAAAGAATATTTATGGGGTATTCGACTAAGAGCAAGGCATATCAGGTTTATAACAAAACTAGCATGGTGGTCAAGGAGTCTATTCACGTTAAATTCAATGAAGCCTCCAAAGTTGAAAGAATCCCAAATGATGAAAGTGATGAAGAAGTTGAAGTTGGACCAATTATTCCAAATGATGCTCAAAATGATCAACCTTCCACATCAAATGATTCACCTTCAACTTCTAATGTTCAACAAGAGGATAAAGGTGACAATTCGGATCTTCCCATGGCATTGAAATTCAAAGGAGATCATCCAAAAGATCTTATAATTGGGGATCCTCTAGACACAAAGTTATGACTAGAAGGAAATTTGCCGGAAAAGCTCTTATATCCCAAAAAGAGCCTAAAAATGCTAAGGAAGCCATTGAAGATTAAGATTGGTTTCTTGAGATACAAGAGGAGTTGAATTAATTTGAAAGAAATGATGTTTGGGAATTGGTACCTTGTCCTCCATCACAAACAATTATTGACACAAAATGGGTATTTCAAAACAAACTCGATGATCAAGGCAACATTGTTTGAAATAAAGCAAGGTTGATAGCTCAAGGGTATTGTCAAGAAGAAGGTATTGATTATGATGAAACTTTTGCACCCGTAGCACGTTTAGAAGCTATTCGACTTTTGCACCCGTAGCACGTTTAGAAGCTATTCGTATTTTACTTGTCTACTATTGCTTTAAAAATTTCAAACTTTACCAAATGGATGTTAAATCCGCTTTTCTGGTTTTATTCAAGAAGAAGTCTATGTAACAAAGGCTACAATGTGGTATTCAATATGGGAGTTTGCCAGATCAAGGATGCTGAATCAAATGAAATTTTGCTTCAAGGAACAAGGCATAAGAACATGTATGTAGTAGATTGGTCAACTGCTACACCAAGAACATGTCTGCTAGCAAAGAGTACATCCGAATCAAGTTGGCGGGTACGCACAAGAACAAACCAAATCATCCTTGAGGACAAACCAAGTCCTTCTTCAACAAGGATATTGCATCGTTGCACATAGACTTATTTGGTCTGTTGAAATAACCATCATCGGTGGAAAGAAATACACCTTAGTGGTGGTAGATGATTATTCAAGATATACATGGACTATTTTCATGTGTAAAAAGAAGGAAACACTGCAAAAATTGCCTCAGCTGATGAGAAGAGTTCAAAATGAGAAGAGTCAAACCATTATAAAGATAAGATCTGACAGGGGAACTGTCATTGGGATTATAACTCAGTATTATATTGAAAATGGTATTTCTCATAAGTTATCAGCTGCAAGGACTCCACAGTAGAATGGAGTAGCTGAAAGAAGAAACACGACTCTCAAGGAAGCTGCAAGGACAATGTTAGCTAAAGCTGGATTGCCTAAGAGATTTTGGGCTGAAGCCATCAATACTGCTTGTTACACTCAGAATAGGTGTATGATTAATAGGCAATTGTCCAAAACTCCCTAGGAAATTTGGACAGGGAGGAGGCCAAATGTTGGATATTTCAAGATCTTTGGATGTAAGTGATTCATCTACAACAATGGCAAAGACAACTTGAAAGCTTTTGATGCTAAAGCTGATTAAGGTATCTTTTTGGGATACTCAGTTGAACGTAAAGCTTACAGAGTGCTGAACAAAAGGACTATGGTCACAGAAGAGTCTATCCATGTAGTTTTTGATGAACCTAATGTGAATGGAGAAGACATAGATGAGTTAGCTGAAAAGAGGAATCAACCAACTATGCAGAAGAGTCCCCGTGTTGATGAAGATGTGAGAGCACTCAATCCAGAAGAAGAAGAGACAGCTGAATCTCAGAGACAGCTGGAAGTTCTGCAGCTGAATGATGATGAAGAAGGCTGTGTTCAAGACGGCTTTTTAGTCGAGGCGGTGAATCCAGCAGACTTACTCCAACCTGATGTGAGATGGCTGAGAGACAATCCACCTGAGTTAATCATAGGAAATGTTAGAGATGGAATAAGAACCAGATCCAGAGCTCAACATGAAGCCATGTTTACTTGTTTTATTTCCCAGATAGAGCCTAAAGATGTGTCTTAAGCATTGGAAGACACACATTGGATTCAAGCTATGCAAGCGGAGCTGAATCAGTTTGAAAGAAACAAAGTTTGGGAATTGGTTTAAAGACCTACTCACCAAAATGTTATTTGTACTAAGTGGGTATTTAGAAATAAGATGAATGAGGAAGGATCTGTAGTAAGAAACAAAGCAAGATTGGTAGCCAAAGGGTATTGCCAAGAGGAAGGAATATATTTTGATGAAACCTTTGCTCCTGTTGCTATACTGGAAGCAATAAGGATGTTTCTTGCTTATGCTACACACAAGAACTTCACTGTGTATCAAATGGATGTGAAGAGTGCATTTTTAAATGGACTTTTGGAAGAAGAAGTCTATGCTGATCATCCTCCAGGTTTTGAGCAGAAAACTATTGGAGATAAAGTCTACAAGCTCAAGAAAGCATTGTATGGATTGAAACAAGCACCAAGAGCCTAGTATGACACATTATCTCAGTTTCTAATTGACAATGGATTCACCAAAGGCAAAGTTGACAAAACACTCTTCAGAATTCAAGATGGGGAGAGTATACTGCTTGTTCAAATCTATGTGGATGACATCATATTTGGATCCACAAATAAAGAGCTGTGTGACAAGTTTTCAAACCTCATGCAAGGGAAGTTTGAAATGAGCATGATGGGAGAGCTGACTTTCTTTCTAGGTCTTCAAGTCAAGCAATTGAAGGATGGAACCTTCATAAGTCAAACCAAATATACCAGAGATTTGATGAAGAAATTTGGTATGGAAGAAAAGTCATCAGTGAAGATTCCTATAAACACATCCGTCAAGATGGATATGGATGCAGATGGCAAAGCTATTGATCAAACCATATATAGAGCTCTCATTGGATCATTGCTCTATTTAACATCAAGTAGGCTATACATCAACTTTGTTGTAGGTGTATGTGCTAGATTTCAATCTGCACCAAAAGAGAGTCATATAACTGCAGCCAAGAGAATCAAAAGGTATTTGAAGGGATGTGAAGAAGTTTGCTTATGATATCCAAAGGATGAAGGATTCAAGCTGGTAGGCTACTCAGACTCAGACTATGCTGGATGTAGAGTGGACATGAAGAGTACATCAGGTACTTGTCAAATGCTTGGAAATAGATTGGTTTCTTGGTTCAGCAAAAAACAAAATTCAATAGCTACATCCACAGCTGAAGCAGAGTACATAGTTGCAGGCAACTATTGTGCCCAAGTTCTATAGATGAGGCAACAACTGAGAGACTATGATATAGAAGAAAGAGAGATTCCAATTATGTGTGATAACATAAGTGCTATTGCAATCACTCAAAATCCAGTATTGCATTCAAGAACAAAGCACATTGATGTCAGATATCACTTTATAAGAGATCATGTTGAAAAGAAGGACATCACTTTGGAATATATCTCAACTGATAAGCAGTTAGCTGACAAATTCACTAAACCTCTATGTGAATCGAGATTTGAAGAGCTTAAGAATGTGCTAGGTTTGATTGAGTGAGTTAGGAGACTCGAGAAGACTCAATCAAAGATAGTCAAAGAAGAGAAATGAAGATCGAAAGTTTCACTTTCTAGCCAAGTGAAACAACCAAGACGGGAAATAAGCTGTATCGAGTTAGCTGACAGCTGAGTGATCATCACGTGAAGAGAGAAGCCAACTCTAGTCACTTTTGGAAGATAATGAGTTATTTATGAGCTAAGTTACAAAATGCGATCGTTTTTTTGTGAGCGGAATGTTTTTGGGCATTACGTCAACGTAATTATTGTGTCGAATAAAGCCCGCACACATTTAGCTTATGATTGGATATAAATCTTTGTTGCATTTAATGCGGGGAAATTAATGCAATTTCAAATGTTTAATCTTGACCGTTGATCTTGATCAACCTTTTCAAATTCCAAAAACCATCCTCTGACGTCCAATGTTAACCAATAATACAACTTTCTCTCTCCTTACAAAAACACTCTTCATTCTCAAGCAAGACAAAGTTTTTCTCTGCAAAACCAGTGAAACCCTAGGTCTCAAGCATCCATTTTTACAAGTTTTTCATCGTTTATTTTCAAAGAAATGGCTGCAAACTATGATTTCGTCAAGATGGCTAAGAAATCCATTCTGGATCGACTGTGGATTTTGAAGGTTTGGTGAAACAGGGAGTGGATAAGGCCCTGGCTCAGAAGATAGCAGCAATGTTGAAGAAATCCGATCTAAAAGGATTTCTCACGATGGAATACTCTCACACATAACTGGAAGAAGTTGCCATGTTCGACGTGATTGCCCATGCTGCACTCGTGAGTTTTGATCTCATTAATACTGTATGAGCAATGATTTGAACTCATTTAATCAAGGATTCATTCGTCAAGACTTTTTGACGTAAAATCTCTACTATTATCCATCCTTATATTCTTGTATTAGGATAATCAGGAAAATATGCTCGAAGTTTTATAATCTATATATATACAGATATATATAATAACCAAGTCACTTATAAATAATAAACAAAAAAAATTCCCGCCTAAAACACCTTTCTAGAATTAATAAAATATAATTACAACATGTAATATTAATTTGGTAACTAGTAAATTATTTTTGAAAAATATATATGTATATATAATAACAAAGCATTATATGAAAATAAGCTTTCCAAATCTATGTGTACGGCATTAATTATTATATCTATTTTTTATTTTTATTTTTATTTTGTAAAATTAATAACTTTTATTTTTGATCCATTTTTGACGTATAATATATCAAATCAATCGTCTTTTTATGATCATCAGTTTGAAAACTATATTGCATATATAAAATAAAAAATAGACATAAAAGGTAAAAAATATAAGATATATTTACTAAAAATCTTATTTGTAATGGGCTAAAATCATTATACATTTGGACTATTGGACATCAGTTTGTAAATTCATGAATTTTGGTATTTGTGATATATGTATAGTTGTTATATGCGCTTAGCCCATTTTTTCATAGTTATATAAATGTATTTAAGTTAGTTAAATTCAATTAAAAATACTTATTTTAATTGAAAAAATATATATCATAATATGTATTCAAATATTATATATATTACATAACATTATATATAATTATGTAATAATAAATAAAATTTATATTTCATACAAAATTATATTCATAATAGTGTTTTATATATAGAAAATTATTTGTAATATTTATTAACTTACTTTTCATGTTAATGGAAATTATTTTTATATTTATCAACACATTTAATATTCAACTTTCAAAGTTGTATATTTGGACTACTAGTATGAATTTATCTGTTTAATACTTTTTCTTACATTTGTGTGTATATAAAAATACAAAACAAATTATTTTTTTTTGAAATGTTTTATATTTTTCTAAAATTTTGTTGTCGAATATAAAACATTGTTTTTGTTTAATATATATATATATATATATATAATAAGAAAGCCCCTTATAAATAGTATCTCAAAATCTTTCCGCCTAAATCACCCTCCAATAATAGTAAAAATATAACAAGCAACATGTAACATCAAATTTGACAATTAGTAAAATAAATATCAACTCTATGTACTAAAAGAGAAAACAAAATTAACACATGTCATCACCTCATTAATTTTGACATGTGTCAACTTCTCATTCTCCCAATTCCACATGTCTACTTTATAAATTATCCATGGGCATTTTTATCCATAAATTAAAGGTAAATTGATAATATATCATTGAATATAAAAGATTACAAATTTTGAAAAATAATAACAAATTTAAGAGATAAGAAGTAATCTAAATATCAAGGATTTATCTACAATATTATTTAAAAATATTATCTTTCAAAATATATTTGGTTTATCTTTTAATTTCTAATAATTATGCTAACTCCAACGTATATTTCAAATTACTCTTATTAAATTCAGTTTTGACCCACTAACCAATTATATTCACAATTAAATAAATAATTCAAACCAAATTATAATAAAATTAAATAAGCTCATCATGGATATAAATTAGCCTATCACAACAATTAAAGTTAAAATCAATTTATTCAATTATCTATCCGAGGCCGGATATTGATTATACTACATGATCCTATCAAATAACCACTATATATGTTTCTCAACAAATTCGAGAAACACATCAAGGAATCTAACAACCCATAGAAATTGGGGTTTGACATACATTTAAAAATATTATATTTCAAAAATATATTTGATTTATATGCATCTTTCAGTTTCTGGATTTTGCTACTACATGATTCAAATCTACCCTATATACTAAAAGAAAAAACAAGTTGACACGTGTCATCACCTCATTAATATTAGAAATTTGTCAACTTCTCATATTCCCAATTCCACATGGCAGCTTCACAAAATAACAAATTTAATCAAGATTATGAAAGATAAAATATAATCCCGAAAATAAAGAATTTTTTCACAATTAGTTTGGAAAAGATCAAATCTATTTGAAGATATTTTGTTTTTGAGAAATATTGTATTAGTTCAATATATTTTTGAATTTAAGAGATAAAAGATAATCTAAAAATCAAGATTCTATCTAAACTATTTTTTAAATTCTTCACACTAAAATTTTATTTTTGGACAAATCCCGTATAACACACGAGTGTTATCCTAGTGGTATATATATGATAAAAAATCGGACCAACACTATAGGCTCTCACTCAAAGTACTTTCGTTAAAATATTAATCTTTAACTACAACTGTTGGAACAAGTATTTTATTATGGTAAAATTTTGATCTATTTTTTTACATTCTGAATATTTGATTGATTGCAATCCAATTCTGTCAATATAAAAATAAAATCAACCACTAGTTAATTTATGTTGAGAATTTTATTAATCTAATGCTGATGCGTTTTTAATTTACAGTGGATCGTCGATGTGTAATTATAGTATTTCGGATATCCAAAATGTTCAAAAGTATAATATATAAATATTGACAATAAGGAAAATTTAATATACATGTTGATGTTATGCTTTATTAAACAAAAGATTAATATATCATCTTTTCAAAAACTGAATTGAATTACCATAAAGAAGGATAATGAAATCCCTAATTAAGTAAAAAGTAATATAAAAGTACAAAATCACTACAACATTGAACACCGAATTATTCAAGAAACAAAAATATCATAAAGTAAAATCATATAATAATGTAACAATTAATGAGAATAATTAATTTCCTTAATTATTCTCATTAGTTCTCCTATAAAGAACTCAATTTACAGTCATGATCAATTATATGTTATTGTTTCACGACACATATCGTAAGAGCTAGAAAATATTTGTTTGTGATACGATAAAATAAAACCAAATAGACGAATAATATTGTGTACAAAGAAGTATTCCAAAATCTATAATTTTGAAATGTAGTAATTTAACTTGATTTGTTTGAAGTTTGTATAGTATGTTTTTATATTCATTAACACTATAACGATCTTATATGCAATTTACGTGCCTTGACGCAACACAGTTCGTGCATTGCACAGGCAAAAGACTAATTTGCGCTAATAATCGAGCAAATGCAACATTTCTGGTAGATAATAAGCATACATGTGACCATCTACATGATGCATCTATTAGGACAATGAAATATCGAAATAGTCCACTTGCAGGAAGTATAGGTCCACAAATATCACCATGAATACATTGTAAATATGATTGTGATTCATAACCAACCTTTTCCATGGAAGGTTTAGTAATCAGTTTTCCTTGTGAACACGATTCACAGAAATATTCTTTGGACATCATCATCTTCGTGTTTTTTAATGGATGCCCATTAGTGTGTTCAACCATCCTATGCATTTATAGTTGTTCTTGGGTGTCCTAAGGGATCGTGCTATAACCTAAATATATCAGGATTCACCAGCTTCCAAGGCATAGTGTCATAGGACTCAAAAGCTTTAACTGGGACACAATACAACCTAGAAGATGTTGCTTCAAATTTCTCATGGACAATCCTTCTTCCTCATTTTATAGGATATTATACATATACACTCTTTATTATGTTTATTTAATGTCTCCAAGTATAGCCATTATCACACACTTCCTTAAAACTAGTAGATTTTTTTTGATCTACTAGATAATAATATCTTTTCAATATGCAAAAGATTGTACCATTAGACAACACAACTGTTGCATTCTTGGAGCCATCAATATTCTCAATGAGACCAGATATAGTTGTAACTTGTGTCTTGCACAGTTTCACACTCAAGAAATTTATTTTATTTGTTAATATTGAGTGCGTTGTTATCAAGTAGAGAATAATCTATTTTCTCAGTGTTTCCCATGTGTACCTGGTATAATCATTATTAAATTAATACTATATGATTATCAAAAACTCTATCTGTAAAATAACTAAATAATATCAATTTACAACAAAGGTTCAAAATATAAAGATATTATTCGACAACATAGATATACATAATCATCTAATTATTACAACATGATAAAATAAACACAAAAATTTGTGTAAGACCGTCTCACGGATCTTGATCCATGAGATGGATCCACATCAAGCCCATGAGCTGTCAAGGTGGCAAGTACAGGTGTTGCATGGGCGAGATACAATCGCGAGATACAATCTCAATTCGTCATTCTTGTACAAAGAGAGAGAAACGAGAATCATAAGAACTCCATAACTCCACTCTATTAACTATTCTTTATTTTTCAATAAAAAATTAAAATTCATATAAAGAAAAACAAAAGAAATTAAATAAGAGAGGAAAACAAACCTCCTTGATTCCAGCTGCCACAAAACACCTGGACTTTTCATCCCTTTTTACATTCGTCACCCTCCACATATTTTGGGGCAATGACATTTTTGTAATATTAGGCAGTGACATAGTGTCACACTAGACTTGAAAAATATTATTTTTTATTAAAATAAAATATCATTTTTTATGAAAAATGTATTACTTTTTATGAAACAGTATCACTTTTTATGATAACAGTGTCATTTTTTATTAAAACAAAGTATTACTTTTTATGGAAAAAGTATCAATTCTTATGGAAAAAAGTATCATTTTTTATTTAAAAAATATAAATTTTTATTAAAACAAAGTATCACTTGTGATGGAAAAAATATAACTTCTTATTGAAAAAGTATTACTTCTTATTAAAAAAAAGTATAACTTTTTATTAAAAAAGTATCATTTCTTATTAAAGTATCACTTTTTATTAAAAAAGTATCATTTTTTATTAAAAGAGTATCACTTTTTATTAAAAGAGTATCACTTTTTATTAAAAGAGTATCACTTTTTATTAAAACAAATATCACTTATTAAAAAAAAGTACCATTTTTTATTAAAAAAGTATCATTTCTCATTTGTAAATATCACGTTTTATTAAAACAAATACCATTTCTAAAAAGTATCATTTTTTATTAAAAATATCACTTATATTGAAAAATAAACGCTTTTAGAGTTACAAGTATTGTCACGCCCCAAACGGGACGCGACGAACGATCCACAACTTAAATACAATAACCAAACAGTCCAGACAAATATCAATGAGAACCCAATGAAACAGAGTCTAAATAGCAGCGGAAATAAATAACAAGTACGAATACAACTTACAGTCTACAATCCATAATCCATATTACATCCCGAAAATCAACAAAATATAGCAACTTAAAGTCAAAGGGTCCTACGCCCTTCAGTTACAAACTGAAATGGAATGAAATACAAGAGTCCGACAACAACATAAGAAAAGAGTCCAATCAACAACAAGAATAAGTAGTAAATCCAACAAGTGGAGTACAAGGTCTCAATCCGGGGCTGCCCGCATCTTCAACGAAATCCTCATCTAGGTTAGAAAATAGGTGGGGATGAGACAAAAATCTCAGTGGATGGGGTAATCGTGTGCAAGTGTGGCGATATATAGTTAATGTGAGAAAAGCGATTATATGAAAACGCGTGAGTATGATGCATGAATTCACAGTCGGATTCAAGCGTCGTGATAAGATATTTAAGTAATATACTTATACTGATTTGAGAAAACGGTTCATGGTCACATGTGCACTATGTGATTGATCAAGACGGTAGGGTTACGTCACGGAAATGTAACGCCAATCCCATGCAAGGCAATTAATGGTTGCGTATGGATTTGTAGCGCCAACCAATGCAAAAAGGTAGCGGTTGCGTCACGGAGTTTGTAGCGCCAACCAAACGGGTCCGATAACTCAGCATTGTATGGATCGAGACAGCGATTCCTTCGTTTCTTCCTTGTAACTCCTGGCGGGATGGTCCAAGACCGGCACCTTATCGCTCCATAGGCAAAGACAAAATCCACAAATGGAGCTTGCAAGGCTCCGGATGTCATAATCATGATTATACCTCAATACTTACGACCCGCTTCCCTTGGACACTCCGTCCCTCGGTTGCGGGATTAGGGCGATGGAGTGGAAGAGTGGAATAGCAGCCGAGCTGCCGGTTCCATCCCCGACGTATCCATTCCGATCGTGAGCTCGACACACCAAGTTGACTCAGCAGAAAGTAAATACAAGTACAAAGCAACAACCGGCAATGAGTATTATTGATTCGATTCCAGAAAATTTTTGAAAGGCGCGAGTGGCAATTATGGTGTTGGTGGAGTATTTGGATGAAGATGATAATCGGAAGGATAAGCAATCTTCGATATCTTGAAAGATTAGGTGGAACATAAGTCCCGTTATAGATTCAAAATCGCAAGGCGAGGAAGTCGCTCCGCGATCGGGTATTAATCGGTCCAATTGATCTGATAAGTTAAGGATTTTTGGGAAAGTAAAATACTTTAATTATATCTCCAAGTCAGAGGGTCCATGGCTATTTTAGTAAAAGATGAAATAATTTGAGTTAGGTCCTTTAAAAAAGAAGAATTGCAATTTAGCCCCGTTTTGTAAAAACCAACACTTTTGGGGTTAAAAATTGAATAAATAAATATCCCGACCTTGAAAAATTATGAGGTCAGTTCCTAAATTCTCCAAATTGTCCATAGATTCATGTTTTTAAAGTTTTGAGGTCGAGATTTTGTAAAATTCTCACATTGGCCCCAAATTTGTGAAAATTGCCAATTCGGACCTTAAGTTTAAAATAATCGGAACTCACAAAACGGAAGAGCTTTTAATGTGATTCCAGTTGGAAAATGTCACTAAGGTTAGTAGGATATTGGGACAAAAGCAGTTTTTAAAAGAAATATGTGTAGGTCCTTTAACTTTTGAAAATATCATTTTTGTCCCATTTTGAAATAATTGTCTTTAAGGCTTTTAGGGGTCCAATTGTTATGAAATTTGAACCTTGGGTCCAAAATATAATTAAGTTATAGTTAAGTTAGTATTTCCAGGTGCATGGACTGCATAAGTCCTGGAAATTTCATTTGGGTCCTCAAGTTTAGTATTTTACACATTAGTCCCTCAATTTTTGTAAAATTACTTTCCAAGCCCTAAACACTTGGATTTTTGGAATACTTTTAAAATATGTAATTCCCAGTACCTTAAGAGTAAAAATTTCAAATTTTAAAGTTTAGGTCTGGTGCAGTTTTAAAAATTGCAAACTAGCCCTTAAACTTTCAAAAAATTTCAATCTAGTCCTTGGGCTTTTAAAGGTTGATTTTATTTATCTTAAAACTCTTAAAACTTTATTAAAATGTCCAAAAGTTATTTTTGAACCTGAGTACAGTCCCAAATTTCGAAATTTGCAGAGGGGTCCTTTAACTTTTATTTTCTTGCAATTTAGTCCACCAACTTTCCATTTTTATATTTTTAAGTCTAAAATTGAAATTTAATCAATTATGCTAGACTTTTCCAGGTTATAAGGCATCCAAAACATAGATTTTAAAGATCATACACATGCATGTCCAATACATACAAGAATTCATCAATTAAAACATTAAATTGCACATGCATGCACCTAAAATTCAATAAATAGCAAATTTGAGCAACTCTTGAGAATTTTCATGACTTGATACATAAAATTGACATGCAATACATAGATTATATATATCTCAAGGCTCATGATCAAATTTTCTACATGCATTTTAATAAACCACCTAATAGTTGGAAAATATTTTTCCACTCACCTTAAATTGGAAAGTTGTGAAATAAAAAGGGAAAATTTCACAACTTTGGATGAGGTCACTTAGGTCAGCCCCTAAGTCAAGAAATATCAAAAATTTGGAGTTAGAAAAATGAGAGAAAAATTAAAGAGAAAAAGAAAGAGATAAGAAAATTGGAAAGACTACACTTTACCTTGTGTAGTAGGTGATTTGAAACTAGTTGAAGCTTAAATTTGGAAATTTTGGTTCAACTCCAAAATTACCTAAGGTTAGCCCCTATTTCTCAAAAATGAAAAAGGGGTGTTAAAATTTGAAAAAAATAGGGAGAAGAAGAAAGAAGGGCTCTAGTACTCAATTCTTACCTTGTAGTCCAAATTCCTCTACTAGTTCTTCTTCAAGTTTGAAGTCCTTCTTCAAAAATGTTGTCAAGCTCTAATCTTCAAAGTCTTCTAAATGTACCTCCAAACCAAATTCAAACTTAAGTTAAGAAGATGGAAGAGATGAACTATGTGATATCAAAAATGGATTGAAGATAAAATTTCTTACCTTGTAGTATGGTTTGGTTCGAATTTTTTGAAGAAATAGGGGAAAAATCTTGAAATTTTTCTAAGTATAGAAGAAGAAAGTAAGAAGAAGAGTAGAGAGAAGTTGGGAGTTTTTAGAGAGAAGGAGGAGGATTTTGCTAGAGAATAAATGTGTTAGATGAAAAATGAGATGAATTTGGCACAAAATTGGCCATATGGCCGTCCAAGTGAGAAGGAGAGAGAGGAATTTTTGTTAAATTTTTGTGTCTTGCATTTTGCCTCATGCATGGGGAGACAATTTGAGGGTCAAAGGTATGGGCAAGACTTGGTTTGAATGGAATGTTGGAAGACTTCCAACATGTTGGCAAAAATAATATTAAAGAAGTAATATGAGAGATGATGTGTATAATGTTTGAATTAATGGTATAATTATACACAAGATGACTAATATAAGGTGTAGGTGTACAAGAGTTGGATGATATTTTTACTCCAAAATTCACCATGTTGGCCGTCACTACAATGGCATTATGGTAATTCCATATATTTTTTTGTCCCAAATTTGATGATAATGGATGAAATATATCAATCTCCAAAATAATCAGTGATTTCCTTGATCACTTGTAAGTCTCATGATCACTTAATCTAAATCAAAATCTTAATTCTGTAAGGTAAAAGTCTCTAAAATAAATAGTCTCTTAAAATTCTAAGGTGACTAATAAATACAAAAATAGTAATAATGATCAACCAAGTGATCATAAATGCAAAATAGAATTAATGATGATCATGATCACAAGTAATTAAGTAAAATAAAATAAAATACAAAATGTATATATTATTAATAATTACCCGTCAAAATGACGCGGTAAAATAGTCGATCAAAGGTATAAACGACAATAAGGATCAATTATAAGCTCGGAAAAAATCGGGGCTTCACAAGTATTATATTTATAAATAAAAAAATATTATATTTTTGTATGTAAAACTTTGAATGTGGAGAAGAGAGGATGTGACACGAGAGGATAGATAGAGAGAGGGAGGGGACCATGGTGAGTGATGTATGAGAGAGGAGAGAGAAAAAAAAGAAGTAAGAGGAGGGGGGAGTGGGGACCAGGAGAGATAAGATGGAGAGGATGAGAAGCGGGTGAGACGTGAGAGTGGAGAGAGAAGAGAAGGATCATGTGAGGCTCCGTCTCACGGATTAAAATCCGTGAGACGGTCTCACAAGAGACCTTCCCTAAAATAAATTATTATGGCTAACAGAGGAAAAATGAAGGTGATAAGAAGGTTAATCATTAGCCAAAAGTGCTCTGGAGGATATTCTCCAACAAAAAACAGGATGTCATACATGAAAACCATTGTAAATGAGAAGCACTACAATTAAGTTAACCATTTTTATAATGAAAGATATGTGAGGTTTTAGAAAAATGAGAGGATATGTGTGAATTTGTTGAATGAAAAGTCGGTATATTTATAAAATGAAAGTTATTATTACTAGTCGTTATATGTTACTGACCGTTAACTAGTCGTTTGAGGATGAAAATTTTGAATATAAAAATTGTGAATGATTTAGTAGAAATTTATGATATTTTGTGATCCAAATATTAAACACAAACAAATTTATTATTTCACATTAAAAGCTTCAAACCGTGAATGTATCATCCGAAAAAGGTATAAACATGAATACAATCATATAAACTCAATATCAGGAACATATCATCCGAGGGAGATAACATAGAAATATCAAATCTGGTTTTATTTTAACCATTTGACATTTGTGCCTCAGAAACAGGATTTTCAAAGAAATATGATAACTCAAGTGATTTCTACTCTTGGACATAATTTTGATCGTGTGTAAATTCAGATGTGCGGGCCCCAGTGGTAATAAATGGCTCTACTGCCTCAGTGGCATGTATTTGAATACTCTTGCCTTTATTTTTCTTTGATTCCTGGTATAGATTTACTAGGTGTTGGGCAGTTCGACATGTTTTGACTCAATGTCCTGTCATACTACATATGCTACAAATATCAACACCAGTTCTTTCCATATGCATTTTTTTTTATCACAATTTTGCTGATTTGGATACCCCTGTTTGACCGCATAATCATTTCAGCGGGAATAATGATAATTATCTTGATTATGGAAATTACGACCACCACGATCATATCTGTGAGTATTTTGACACTGACCACCATGACCACCACACCGGGTTTATACTCACGACCTCTAAAATGGGCCCCACTTCTACCAGAACTAGCATGTGCTTTAGGTACTGCATGGGACCCAGAAGGTCGCAAGTCCTGATTATTCAATAAAAGTTAATTGGTTTTCTCAGTCGTGAGAAGAACCTAGATCGATTCAAAATATGTCTTGAAATTGACGTTGTCTATATTGCTGTTGGAGCATAATATTTGATTTATGCATAGTGGAAAATATTTTCTCCAATATAATATATTCAGACAATTTTGTCCCACAAAAGACAAAGGGACTCACTTTTGAATAATGTCGAATTATAGTTAACAATGGACTTAAAGTCCTGCCACCTCAGTTGTTGCCAATCATATTGTGCCCGTGAGAGTATCACCGTTATAGTGTGATCAAATCTATCTTTGAGCTTTTTCCAGAGCTTAAAAGGCCTTTCAGTTTGTATATATTTTTCAAATCATCAGTTAGATGATGATGTATAAATATCATAGCATTTGCCTCATCTTTTATATTGACCTCTTCGATTTTCACAAGGTTCATTGTTTTGATTAGATCTTGACCCTGGTGGTGCAATTTAATATTTAGACACCATGATAAATAATTATTGCCCATGGTGTCAAGGATCTGAAATTTTTGCTTTTCAATACCGACTATTATTCTACAAAGGGAAATAAATATAAATTAGTAAAGAAATTCAAACTTGAAATACACAAACTTTTTCTCGAGCAATAACTCGTGCTGATAGCGTGTTGTAAATAATAACAAATTAATACTGCAAAATAAGCCTTACGAAGAATTATCAGATAATAGAATGAGATGTGTATTTTATTATGAGTTAGTCGACGCCTATTTATAATAGGTTACATATCATTATCAAAGTATTATGCAAGTATTGCACACCTATAGAAATTTCAACCAAAATGTCGCTTTCAGATACTATGCAGCTACTGTGCAAACTTTGAATTCTTCAGTCGTCTTTTACTATGCGTCCACGTTTTTTTATTACACATTCAATTTAAAAATAAATTATTTAGAAAAAAAATACTTTGATCGGCTCTAGAATATCAATTTACTTTAGCCTATTGCTACAAAATAATTTCTTTTTCAACAACTATATCATATCAACCCACTCATGGTGATTGTGATGTGTTATTTGTTAAAATATGTTGTTGCAGTGACTAGAAATAATTTTGAAACAAAGTAACAATACAGTTCAATTAAAAAGTCTAATTAAGTACTAAAAAAAGGAAAAATTGTAAAAGTGCCACTTTTAGAGGCAAAAAAATGAAAAATTACCACCCCTAAATCCTTACAACTCTACCACCCAAAAGACAATTATACCTTTAACTTTTCTCCACCCTCCAAGTAAAAAAAATTAATAGATAGAGAAAGAGAAGAGAGGCAAAAGACCCGAAGAAAAAGATGAAGTTCTGACAAACTCCGGTTTGGAAAACTTATCGCCTCTATTAAGTGTCATTTTTCCAATAATCCCCCCAAAAAAGTTATAATTAAGAATGTATTTTAAAGCAAATCATATTATGCCTCCTTTGTCATAGGACCTCCATCAAAGTCCCACAAATCTTAAGCCCGTTGAGTTGGGTTGGGCCTCCAATAAAAGATTCGGTGTCAGTCATTAAGCGCGGAAGATTATTTGCATTCCTTTTTTTAAAAAAAAAAAAAAAAAATTATTGCCCCCTTCATACAATTTAAAAATAAAAATAAAAGTTGGTAGTGATAGTGAACATTTAAGTTTATGTCCCTTTAAAATCAAAAATTATGTACCACAAATATAGATGAGTCAAACAAATTAGACTGCAGGTTGATTTAATACATCCTCTTTTGATTTTGTGATTTTATTTATGCAAAATAGATTGTATGAATATTTAATGCTATTTCTTACTTTATATCATTAGGAAAGGAGTATATCTTGTGGAAATATATGTTGTACACTTGCACTCAATGCATTATGATATAGACTTAATGAAACCATTACTTACATCATGATGTTCTCGGATAGAACCATAAATTTTAAATTGGAGGGCCGAAATTGATTTTTTTTTGTTACGTGGTTTTGTAATTTTTCAGGAAGGATAACATTTTAAATTTAATAAATTCACATGTATATAAATAAATATTAAAATTTCATGGAGTTGAGGGAACGACTACCCAATCTACCCCCTACTATCCGGTTTTGTAGATTCCAAGTGGTGCATCTACCATCCACATAATAAGCATGACATGCGAATAGTGGATGTTAAACCAAGTGTGGTACTCTAGGTGTAGCATCTACAGAATTCTAGAATTCTACTATCCCACCTGCTCCATTTTTCGTGTCCTACAAAGAGGACTTTCTCTTTATCCTAATGAAAATGGTCGATGAAAGATTGTCAATAGTAACAAACTTAATTAATACTAAGGGATAATTATAAAAAAAGAGGTTTGGCCTAACTATAAAAAAGCACATTGAGGATTGATCTGTCTTACACTTCTCCTGTTGATAAGCAAAACAATATTTCAGACCCACCTGATATTAATTTATAGAATATTACAGTTACACCTTAAATTAAATTTAAGATATAATCAAACATGAGGGTCCTTTTTATAATTTTAAAATATAATCTGGATTTTTTGTAATTACCCTAATTTTTTTAATTATCCCGACCCTAATACTAATTGCTAATGAATCAAACGGGCTAGAAAGTTGGCTCATCTAATCTAAACCCAACTTGACAAAAAATGAGGAGCCAATTATATCTAATGGGAAAATGACCATTTTTACCCTTTTTGAGATAAAGAAACACTTTTTTATCCAACTTTTATAAAAATCACTTTTCTACCCACTTTTTCAATGAAATATCATAAATGTCCTTATCCTCTCCCTCTCTCTTTCTTGGTTTAAAAATATAATTTTTCTTTCCTTTTTTTTTTCAAAGATAACAATCTTCTTTTTTTTTCCCCTTTCATGTTTTCGATTTTTGAAGATTCAAGACACGTTTGGAAATAAGTTTAAGTCACTTGAACCAAATTAATGTATTTCTTGTTTCAAATATTTATGTATAATGCGGGAAATTCGCTTATTTTTGAGAAGAGAAAAAAAATGGGAATGTTCAAGATGGTACGATCGTGCCACCATGTGAGCACGGTCGTGCCACCATAAACGTGACCACGATCATGCCACCATATAGGGCAACACATTATGGGGCACGATTTTTGAAGATAACAATCCTCTCTTTTTATTCCCTTTCATGTTTTTGATTTTTGAAGATTCAAGACACGATTAGAAATAAGTTTAAGTCACTTGAACCAAATTAATGTATTTCTTGCTTCAAATATTCATGTATAATGCGGGAAATTCGCTTATTTTTTTGAAGAGAAAAAAAAACTGGAATGTTTAACATGGTACGATCGTGCCACCATGTGAGCACGATCGTGCCACCATAAACATGATTACGATAATGTCACCATAAATATGAGCACGATCGTGCCACCATAAACATGATTACGATAATGTCACCATAAACATGAGCACGATCGTGCCACCATATAGGGCAGCACATTATGGGGCACGATCGTACCACCAAAAAGGTGAGCACGATCGTGCCATCCTAAATATGAGCACGATCGTGCAGCCCTATAGGGGCAGCACGACAGTGCTACTTTAGTAAGGGTATTTTTGTCTTTGTGGATAAAAAAGATATTTTTTATAAAAATGGGTAGAAAAGTTGTTTTACTATCCAAATAGGGCAAAAAAAAATCCACCCTATATCTAATTATCAAGGAAGTGTGATCTCAAAAAAAACTTATCAAGGAAGTGCTTGTAAAACCTTTTTAAAAATGATGTTAAACTTTTGAGTGGTTACTATAATACATTTTAGTATTTTCAGTTAATGTCAACTACTATTTCGTTTCTACTTCATTTAATTAAAATGTAATCTGAAAATGAGAGGTAGGGTGCTCTTATTCTTGCAAAACACTTTGGTATTTCTAAAAACAAATTAAAGTTTATTTTGACATTTTCGCTCAGAAAATTTTGAGAATAGAGGGCACAATTTATAGGGTACTTTTGTTATTTTAGAGAAGAGCTAAACCGGAACAGTTTTTTATTTTATTTTAATAATTAGCGCACTCTAATTAACGTAACAATTTTTTAGCGTTTCTATTTTTTATTTTTTCCAAACACTGCCAACTTCTAACTATAGTTTACTTCTCACTCGCTATAAACAACAATTATATAAAATTAAACTAATACAGAATAAATATAATAAAGTTATGGAAATTTGATAACTAGACCAAGTGATCATATTGGTCAATGCACAATGACTTATATCAACTAGTACTACTCTAGGAACTCCCTTGACTTAAGGGCACAATAACTAAGCTGACTCAATTTAGAGGGAATAAAAGCTCAAAAAAGGTATCAAACAAACAATGAACGAATAGGGCTACGAATTTGGTGAATTGCATGCGTGGAATAACACAATAAAGAAACTTTTAATGCATCACCATGCAAGTTGAAATTGCAAGTGCAGCTTGGAATTGTTTACGATATATTTATCTAATATTTCAGTATATTTAAGTGAATGTCACGTGTATAATAACAACATTACCTTATAAGTATGACATTATACGAAATAAGATGTCTCATGTATAATGTGTATGATTGAGATATATAAAAGGTGAAATATTTGAATTAAAATCAAGAATTCAGAATGGATAACCTAAACATGTATGGTTACTGATTGGCAATTGTCAACAAATCGTTTTGAGACATTTTTTATCTTTCTCTTTCTGAATAAATCATATTAAGACTTTAATATAGACACATTATTTGGTATTGAGCGATACGTTTAATTAAAACCAAATATGCTACGTCGGCGGTTATGACTCGAACCATGTATTTAGTGCAAAAAAGAAGAAATGTATTAAAAGCGTGCTTGCCCACTTGCAGCAACAACTTGCAAGTAACTTCTTTTAACATTAAGAAAATGAAAATAAGGGGACAAAAAAGGAGATTGAAGCTGAGAGGAAGTATACATAAAATATAAAACTCAAGTTGGCCTTTTTATTGTCCTTTTTTTCCCTTTTGTTTATTGATTTATTTGTTTTGGTACAACAAGTTGCAAGACTAGTCTGTTGATTATTTGATTTCAACAGTATTCTTTAAATTATCTATTTACTCTTTTTTTTTTTAAATGATGGCCTAATTCAAAAGTAGCTACCATGAGATTCTTTAATTGTTTGTTTAATTTTGTATTATACTTGATTTGTGTCTTATTACATAACTATTCATCGTAATGCACTGATCAGTTTATTATATGCTACACCTGGAGGTGTACTACATGTGCATAATAACCGTAGATTTATTATAGATATGTAAAAATTCACACACAAAAAACTGATCGACTTGTATTGTATCTTTGATCTCAGAGATACTATATCTAGTGTATTATTCCAAGAGTATTATCTAGACTTGTATTCATTTGATCATTTCTTTATCTGTATTTGACAGCTCAATTAAAGAAAATCATATTTTGTGTGACCGTATAGGAGCACTTTACAATTTACAAGCACATAGGGAAAATCTTTGTAGCATCGTATCTAATTATTCATCTACAAGAAAATATTAATGATAGATACATAAAATGCTATAATAATTCTCCATGTTTGCAATAACTTCAAGGTCCTCTATTGTTTTTTATTTTTATATATGTTCCTCAAAATTATTTGAGGTTGCATTTGAATATATAGAATGATTGATTCAAGTGATTTAGAATTGAAGATATAAAATAGGATTTAGAAATTAGAAGTTCAAAAATTTAAAACTTATTATATTATGAAATTATCTAAATAAGTTTGATAAATTCATTATTATAATAAAAAATCCTTATTTTAATTTAAATCAATCAATTCAAAGGAACCGTAATAAAATTCAGAAATTCAAGCATCATCCAAACTTGCAAATATTTTCTGGAAAGAAGTGTTTAATATAAGGTTTTAATGTTCACATTTCACAAGGCTTATAAATAGTAAACAAATAAGTGGTGCATATATGTGCAAAAGACTTTAATTTGAATTAATTGAATGAATCCTAGATGTTATTATGCATTTAATGTACTTTGTTTAGGTTGAATGAAAGTACTTTCTGCAGTAATGCCTACATAAGTACATGTGTTGTATCATAAATCATAATTAGGAAGCATGAAATGAGTAATAAGATAATAGCAACAACTTCAAATGTACTCATATTGAAAACTAGTTCACTTATTATGTAATTTTTATTTTTCATTGTAATTATATAATGTTCAATTTCATGTTTCACATAATTTATATATATATATATATGTGTGTGTGTGTGTAAAAATTAAATGTACAATCCATTTATTTAATTATATAAATGTGTCATGAATGCATGTTGTGTAACACCAAATTGGCAAATTATAACTAAATTTATTGTAGCTGGATTCATTAAGAATTGATTATCAATTCCTACCCTTCTCATCCTTTGTAGTAACTTGTACAAGAAAAAAAATTGGCAATTTATAATGGAGAATTTGAAATAATATTAATAGCTATATTGAATGATAAGAACCATATCAGATCATCGTGGTAAATCAATATATATCAAAACAAAAAACAAAAAAAACAAATTATCTCCTGTATAATTAATTGAATTATGGAAAAGGCCACTTTTTTTTATAATTTTATTAGTTCTATAAAAGCAACTCCAACAACAACATTAAAATGGTGGCGCTATTTTTCATGGCAAAAACTCATGTAGGACCGTTTTACGGGTCAGAACCTGTAAGATGGATCCTACCGACCCGCTACCCGACCTGCCAGCTATATATTTTTTTAAATATTTTTTAATTAGGTAGGGTTTTAGTTCTCTGTCCTTTTTTCTCTCTCTTCATTTCCCGTTCTTCCCATTCTTCTCTCTTCTTCTCCCATCTTCTCTCTTCTTCTCCAAGGATGATAACATCTCTAATCCCGTTGATTTTCACCGATTTCTGTCACTATTTTCTTATTCATCTCGCTCTCGCTTTCTTTGCGTGTTTATCGTACTTTTTATTTGGTTTTTTGTTTGATTTTTTCTTGAGGTCTTCTTCGCACTTTCACTATCACCGCTGAAGATCTTTCCGCCTGGTGTTTTTTGCTCTTGGCCATTGTTTTCCACCATTGAAGTTTGCAGGTAATTAGTTTGACAAATTCTGATTTTTTTTGCACTGTTTATAAATATTTTTTGGGGATTTTTTTATATATTTCAAGTATTTCTTAGATTTTTACAGGTTACTGAAGTGAAATAATGCATAGATTTATGTTGAACATTTTTACTAACCTACATTTGTTTGATTTGTTACTAGATGGTGATTGAAATTTTTGGATTTTATTATTTTTGCCCTACTAATAGTATATGTGTGTTTAAGAATTTTTGTTTTTGATTATGATGTTTATAAAATGTAGATTGCTTGAAAGTATCAGAAATTGACCTAAAAGTATCAGAAAATACCTCAAAAGTATCAGTTTTATGCCAATCATTTGAACATTAAAAATATTTTCGTTAAACTGATTTTTTATTTGTTTGTTGTTAAATTAAACTTAATTGAAATTGTTAGATTAAAAGTATCTAAAATTGCCTCAAAAGTATCAGAAATTGTTTTAAAAGTATCAGTGTTTTCATATTTTGTAGATGATTCGACAGAAACAGTTGGTGTACAAGAGAGATAGGGTAAGAGGAAGGGGAAGGGCCAACCCGGAAAAAACAGCGTAGGAAAATGGACTCCGGAAAATTTGATGTAAAAGAAGAAAGTTCGATGAAGAAAGTTAACACTTGCCTTGGAAAAGATTGCTGAAAGAAACCCGTCAAGAAGCACAAAAAGAAACCAAAAAAAAAAAAAATTAAAGCAAAAGAAACTGTAATTGTTGATATGTTGACAAAATTTTTGTGATTATGTATATACTTTTTGTGAATGTTGTCAATCCTTTTGACATTTTCGAAATAAATTCATTTGATGCTGAAAAGTATCGTCTATGAAAAGTATTTCTGGGGAGTCCAATATCAATTGAAACAACCGAAAAATATCAGTAATTATGTTAAAAGTATCAATAATTATGTGAAAAGTATCATTAATCTACAAACTGGGATATGTTAAATATTGAAACATAATTGTGCATGTTAAAAGTATCAGAAATTGCCTGAAAAGTATCATAAATTTCCTTAAAAGTGTCTGTATTCTGCACTTGAATATGTAAAGTATTAAAACATAATTGTGCATGTTTAAAAATACCATAAATTACATCAAAATTGTACGTAATCTACACTAATTGCTTAAAAAATATGTTATTACAATCTGATAGCTAAAAAGTATCACTATTTGGTGAAAAAGTATCACTTTTGATGTTTATAATATTTAAAATGTAAAAGTATCACAAAATATCCTAAAAGTATCATGTATATTTATAGCTCAAAAGTATCACTGACGAGATTTGTGGCTTTGTTGGAGGAAATCTGGGAATAAAAGGAGAGAGATAAATAGTCATATTCGAGGCGGATGTGATCTTCTATTCCAAAACCGTGTTTCATCTCCTATTCCAACCGTGTGGATGATTGACACGTATATTATACTTACCATGTTTATTTTCAAGCATAAATCAAGCATAAATTGTGGGGTTATAATATGATAAGTGTAATATACGTGTCAATCATCCACACGGTTGGATTAGGAGATGAAACACGGTTTTGGAATAGAAGATCCCATCCGTATTCGAGGGGACCACAATATAAGAGGAGAGAGAAAGAGAGATATGATGAGATATGCTCAAAAGATAGGGACCAGAAGATAAGAGGAGAGAGAAAGAGAGATATACTAAGATAGGGGACCACAAGATAAGAGGAGAGAGAAAGAGAGATATGCTTAAAATATCCACACTGGCAACCACGTGACTTTTGTTTACTGCTGGTACCCGGATCCGCGGATTGTAGGATCCGTCTTACGGATTAAGATCTGTAAGACGGTCCTATAAGAGACCTTCTCATTTTTCATCTCCAGCTGTGTGCCAGATTTGGGCGCTATTTTACATCATCTACAGTGCAACGCTAGATATGGCGTTATCCTTTGTTTTCAAAGACTATATTTAATTTTATTTTAATTTTGATTTTTTTTGTTTAATTTGTTATGGGTTTATTTAACTTTAAATATTATTATTAATATTATTTCAATTAATCTAATAAAAATAATACTAAAATTAATTCAGTTATATATGATAATTATTTAAATAATAAAATATGTAATTTTATAAATTGTTAGTTTAATTTTGCATTAATTTCTTTAAATTTAACATTTTTAGTTTGTTTAATTTCAAAAATAAAACATTTAATAAGCGTTATATGAAATAAAATTATTTATTTGATATTTTTATCAGTTATAATGTAATAAAAATTAATATTAAATGAATAAAAGAAGAAATCATATAGAATATTTTTTTTAGTGCATAAAATAAGATGAAGAATAATACAAATTCTGCATTAATGTAGTGTAGACTACGGAAATGGTCTAAACAAGTTCTATTGTGGATTAACAATAACTCTTAATCATGCTTTATCAATCAAATCAAAAAGAGATATGTTTAAAACATAAAGTAAAAAATAAAAGAATTAAAAGACTAATAACTTCAACATCAAAGGGGGGAAATGCTTAATTAAAAGACTAAACAATAACAAGTACATACATAGAAAAACTATAATGACAGTGCAAATGTACAATAATAGTTATATACAAACGAGGATCGTAATTAATAGACGAAATTATACAAAATTAAGTACAATATTATTAGTATATTATTTATATATCATACTACCTTCCAAGAATTCATCCAAAATTCAAAAAACCAACACCATAGTTCAGAAATTATGTCATTAATCCTGTATATATCTATGATCTACAACGAAAAATCTTCTGTTCATCATGAAAAAAGAAAAAAATAAAAACAAAAAAAATAAAAAATTCAACAAAGAAATAAATAAAAATGAAGTTAATTCTTGGCCAAATTCTCAGCGATCTGAGCCAGCGATTGCAGATTGCACTTTACGATCGTATCAACAAACGCACAAGTTTCCTCCGTCGTATTCCCCGGCGGCACATCCACCACATACGACTCCACCACCACCGTCCCGCTCCTTTCGCCTCCGTTCTTCGGCGCCGCCACCGCTGCATGGAGTGTAGTGACGGAGCGGTAGTTATGCAGCCGGTGGTCGCCCCCCACCACGCTGAAACTCATCACGTGCTTCTCATCGTCCAAGATCTCAAGCCTCTCCGTGCTCGACGCCGCCGGCAGGCCGGAAACCACCCGCACCTCCCGGAGAGTGCCCACGTCGCCGTCTCCGACGATGACGTGGCAGCTCTTCAAGAAATGCTTATATACCTGCGGCTCGTCGAATCGCCGGACTACGGACCAGACGGCGTCGACGGGGGCGTCGATCGGACGGACCACGGCGGAGCAGCACTGGTTCGCCGCCACCTCGTGGGTGTGGTGGTGGAGCACATACTCCGGCACCAGAATCTCGCCGGAAACAGGACAGACCCACGACGTGGGCTTCGGTTGTTTGTGGTGAAAACCGGCGCAGCCGGCGGAGGTGGTGTGGAATACGGGGTCGCTCCGGTGAAGCTGAAGAGAAGAAGGCATGTTTTTTTGGTATAGTGTGTATCGAGAGAAGATGGATATATAGAGAGAGAAAGAAGTGATGAGAAATGTTTTAGTTGTGATATATAGTATAGTAGTTTGGTTGTTTATGGGGGAAAAAGAAAAAGGGTTGTAAATGTGAGCAAGTGGATGTGCAAGTTGCACAAACATCTATTGGACGCAGTCATCATTGAAACTGCCCCTATGACTAGCCTATAATTACGTGATCTGCCGGGCAACCGGTTTGTTTTTTTGTTATCCTAGGTTTTATATTTTGACAAATTACGAGAATGCCCCTAAGCAAGAGGATGATTTTAGGGTTGAAAAAAAAAGTTAAATCTCATTAACAAAAACTCTATCACACGGTGTAACGGCCAAAATCCATTAGACCTCAATTTTTCATTTGTCCGAAACTAGATTTCGTAGATGTCCTATTCAAATTGGGTTGGACCGCACATCAACTTGGAGTAGCCCTGTTAAATTTGAGTTGGATCACACTAAAATTCAACATATAAAAAAAATTTGGGATAAGGACAAAAATATCCAACATTCTGGAAAACAATGACTTATTTACACTCCCGGACCTTTTTCTGGACATTTGTCCGCTCCCGCCTCTTTTTTTCCAGATATTTTTACGCTCCCGCAAATTTTCCAAGATTTTTTATGTTGTTGTTTCAAGGTTATTTCAAATATTTTTCAAATAATAAAATTTCAGTGAAAAAATAATTTTTATCCACATTAAATATTCAATTTTATACTCAAAATATTATAAATAATCAAAAAATATACACATAAAACAACATATATCAAAACAAAACACATTGAAAATAATATAGAAACAACACATTACACATGTATAGAAAAAACACAATTCAATTTTTGATCCAATGCATTGAAAACACATAGAAATAACAAATAAACAACATAACAACATAAAAAATTATATAGAAACAATCTCGAAGCAATATAAAAAAATACAGAAACAAAAAGAACTTAAGGATGTAAAACAAAATACATTGAAACATAGAATGCAACATGGAAACAATAAAAAAATAATAATAATATTAAAAACAATATAGAAATAACCTAGGAACAATACAGAAAATACCACATCAATAAAAAAGAGTTTAAAAATAAGTAAAATTTGCATTAAAATATTGAAAACTATGTAAGTCCCAAGGAGTGAGTAGTAAGGTTTAGAGGGGGGAGGTTGAATAAACCTTACCAAATTTTCGATTTAGTCCTTTCAAATATTTTTAGAGTTATCACAAATCAGCTTAGTCCTTGAGGGACAACTAGGTTGGCTTACTCAACAAAGTTACCCACTCAACAGACTCGACTGAGCTGTTGATAGTATAACTCAAGTGGTATCAGATAACACTTAACTTAACAGGTGATTTGGTTTTTGTTCAGCGTAAGACTTTTTACCCTTAATGTTTTAAACTTATTTTTCGACACTTGTTTTAGCAATGGTTATTAGATATAACTTAACAACAGATATAAATGATATGCAAGAAATTAAAGTGCTGTAAGTAAATAAGACACAAGCAATTTTTATAATTGTTCGAGGATGGGGTAATTCCTCTAATCCACTTTTCTCTAACTCCTGGAGGAATCCACTAAGTAACAGATCTTGGTTACAAAGTCGTCTACAGTCCGGGTCAGCCTTGATCACACAGCTAGCTGGCTGCTCTTGGGACTCAACTTCTTCAGAAAATAGTTGTCTTGCTACTTCAGCTCCCTCAAACTCTTGGAATTGATCACACAACCTTCCAACGAGCTCAAAGCTTCTGGTTCAAACTTGAACCTTTCTACTTCTCCTTCAACCTTGGAGAGTAGACCACTTTTTGTTCTTCAAATAATTTTCTCTTCAACTTGATGAAGTAATCTTTCCTTCACTGAGTATGTTGGATTGAGTTCCTTCGAATTTAGGCTTGAGGATGTATTTGAAAGCTTGAGAGATTTGCAGTTTTTTTGATTGCTTGAATGTTTGATAGTCTTATTAAATTCGCACCTTCTCTCACTTGCTTCCTCAGCCTTTTATAGTGCAGATTCAAAAATATGCCCGTTGAAGAGATAAACATATGTTTCAAATCTCACTTGTAGGTTGTTGGCATGTCTTGTCTTGCAACATTAATGAGGGCCTATTCTATATAACAAACTCAGCAAAGAAGGATCCGTATTCCACCTCAGTGGTAGAAGGGGCAACATGCAAATAAAGAGTGAGGGCGACGGTTGATTAGAATCGTACCATGAATTCAATGCATTGCAGCCTTTCCTTAATCTCTGCCGGTTTTCAGGTATATCCCATTGGTTCATTGTTTTTGCACTCTTTCAGCAAAACAACTTTATTGCTGGCAGCCTGACACATAGCTGGGTCTTCTCTTCGATAATCAGTCGATTCTTGTAATCTTCAACTTAGCTGACTTTAACCCCGCTCATACAACCCTATCTATTACAAGTTGAATTACAAATAAAATGGGGTGCCAACTTCCTATTATAAGTTTTACATGGTATCATCAAAATTTAAACATAAATTTTCCTAACAATTTCCCTCTTTTTGATGATGCCAAAACTTAAATAAATACATCAAAGTAAATAGTGCAGTAACAAAGAATGTATGTGTTGAATATGTCTGTTTTATTGATCATATTCATATCATTCTTATACTTTACAAACACACTTTACAAAGCTATTACAAAGTATACCCTATACATTGTATCAGAGCTATACTATCTATACAACTGTATCATAGTTTATTATAAAACTAATCTATAACAGGTATCAGAGATATATGATATTGCAAGAATACTTATAATTTTTGTATTTACAGCTAAGTAAAATACACTAAAGGGGTTTCAGCTGTCTTCAACGCCTCGACTGTCCTTCTTCTCTCTTCTTCTTCAACTCTCTCCCTCTTCCTGCCTTCTTCTTCTTCTCTTTTTCTCTTTTCATAAGCTCTTTTAGCAGCATGATCCTCCCTTCGCTGCCTTTCTTTCCATTCTCGATTCACTCTTTCATTTTCAGCTTCTTGTCTTCTTCTAGCCTCCTCATTCTTAAGCTCCACTTTAATATTTGCAAGAGTGTCGAACCCAACCCAGTAGTTGATTCATTTCTTCTGTGGATCAACATACCTTACATCTTTAGGTCCTGGCTGTGGTGGAGTACCTCTGCCTTTTCCACCACTTCCAAACTTTTCCCTTCCTCGGTATGACTCAGCTCCTCCTCTAGGAATGTACTGTACAGATGTTTTTCTAGTCAACTGACTACTTGAACTCTGCTGCTTCTCAGCTGATTTGTATAAATCGAGTCCTTTCTCCCAATACAAGTCCCACGCCTGTGGTAGAATCATGTTCTTGAAACAGCCTTCAGCCTCTAGAGTTTGAAATTCCTCTAGTGATCTAGGTTCAGATCCTGCATCAGGCATCGTGATTTCTCGAGGGGGTCTTACAGCTGGGGAATATTTCAATAAACCAGCTGGGGGGCTACCGAACCTTGCTTTTATGTCTTTTATTCTCTCGGAGTGCTTCTCAACTACCTTTTTGAATTTAGCTTCAATGGCTTTTCTTGACTATTTAACTGCCAATTCAGCTTTCTCTTCTACGGATCTTTTGGTAGTTTGCTGAGAATTGAGGCCGTACATCACTCTGCTATGGGGTCTAAGCAAACATGATTTTCAAGGGTGGCTCTTTCATTAAACTACCTTCCCTTTTTAATCCTTCATTACCACTCTGCTGTTCTTATTTCCTTTCATCTTTCTCTTTTTGGCATCATCGCCAAGGGGTAGAGACAAATTAGGGAAAACTCCACTTAGGAGTAGATCAATCTTATTGTTCGTAATGTCCTGCTTATCGTGAGTCGTGGAGTGTGCTACTCTGAATTCCGATCTCAATGCTATGGTCTCAACTGCCACCAACTTCATCTCTATGTGGAGCACCTTTATTTGATGTTCCATGTTGGTCTCCAATCTCTGAATTTTGGACTTATGCTGAGCCTTGAGAAACTCCATGTCACTCTTATGGGATTGATCCATCCTAAACATATGGTCCCTCTGACGTTGTTGGAAATTGGCGTTGTCTGAGCTCCAGATCACCATTTTTGCGAATAAAGACTTGAATTAGATGACCTGCTCACGCCTTAATGCCCTTGTTTGCCCAATCTATTCCCTTATCCTCAGACAGCTCCTCGGATATCTCCAGTGATAATGGCATTGCGGTTATCTAGCCGTTGGTCTAATGCTGCAAACCCATGCTCCATATTTTTAATTTTTGCACAGATTGCTTTGAAGGCTTTGCGGAAGTCGGCTGCATCAACGGATCGTTCCTCGCCATACAACATCAAGTCAAATCAATCGGTACCATGGTTGTATCACCGAGTTCCAAATTCCTCAGGTGGGACTTGGACATTATATCTGGCATGTTCCACAGCTGACTCTTCTTCAAAAGGTATAGTGGCTTTGAATGGAAAGTATTCAGCAAATAGATCCTCAGGGAAAATAAGAATCTCCACGTTCTCGACCTATGGAGCTTTTCCCTTCTCTTTCAAAATTTCCTCACTCTGTGTGCCTCATTGTGTTTCAGCGTCATCGGCATCTTGAGCAATTGTGTGTTAGTCTTTCTTGATCGATCCTCGTTGTCTTAACAACTTTCTCATCATCAATTGTTGATTCCTATTAAGTAGCCTGGTCCTCGGCTGACTTATCAGCGTCATTGGAGGGTGATGGCGCCATTAGGGGTGGGCCATCAACCAAAGTGAATTTCATAGGAGTAGCCTTATCACCGACCGGCCTCCTCTTTCTCGTGCCTCCTCCGGTAGCTTTGTCCTCATTTGATTTATCAACGGGCTAGACTGGAGCTTCCTTCAGTTTGATTCCAAGAACTCGTATCAACGTTCTCTTGGGAATCGTGAAGAGCACCGATCTCTCTACTTGATGATCTCTTCGGGGCGGAGACACTTCTTCAACAACTTTTTACCTAGGTAAGTCTCAACCATCTTTGTTGCCCTTTGTTACCCTCGCCAGTCTCAACCACCGATGGGCTTTGTGCATTCCTTTTTGCCTCAACTGCAGCAGGTCTTCAACAGATATCCCTTCCAGACGGAGTCGCTTTAGGGTCTTTAGTGGCATCCTTCTGAGTCTCAACTCCTAGGATTTCACTTTCATGGACAAGAGTCTCAATTCAGTAGCCTCACTACCATCCTTTGCCTTGGCTGCATCAACAACTTAATTGGCCTCCATGGCGGTGAAGTTTCGGTGAGATGGGGTCCAACCATCCGAGCCTTCGACCAACCCTACCGCTAAAAATAATATTTCACCATTGCCTCCTAACTCCTTTTGTGGTTGGTCTCCCATAACCTCCTCCAACCCGGCTGTGGTGGTTTGAGTTTCCCCCTCAGCTGGCGCACTAGTTGAGTCTCGAGCAATGGGATCACTCAAAACCTGAGACCCGGCTGTTTGTCCAAATGAGTGTTCAACCATTGGGGCAGGTATCTCAACACCTTCTGCAGGGAGTGGCTTAGCTAAGATGCCCGCTTCATCACATTCCTTAGCTTCATCGCCAATATTTCTGGAACCATCTTCCTCAGAGTGCATAGGAGATGTGGTGGCATCAATGGTTCGTACCACCTCCATGATATCCAGGCTAGGAGAAACCAAGACTGATGAGGATTCTCCAGGGCCTTCTCTCAAACTTTTCTCATGCATCTCATTGGATTCTTTTAGTTCCTGTCTTAGCTCAGCTCTTTCGACCTCATCAGCAGGGTCCAATTCCTCTACATCATCATCACTGCTAGTAGCTGGCTCTAAGCAGATTCAGGGGCTTCAGTGAAGGGGCAAGAATGGGCCTTTTGTGATTCAACAAGAGCATTCACCTTCTCAGCCTCCTTGATTTTTGCATCCTCTTTGATAGCGATCAACATGTCTGCACAACTGTTATCATGCAGTGCAGATCAGACGTCAACTCCCAAAAAGGATATGAGGCATTCTTCATCCTCAATGAATTCAGGGTGCTGAAATTGGGATTTGGCTTCACTGAGTTTCCATGATCTCTATATCCGTAGCCTTTCTCGAATTTCTCGATATGCAGGAGACAATATCGTAATATCATCATCATCTTCTTTCTCCTGCACAGGTAGAGCCATCAAAATGGGCCACGCCCACCGGGCTATCCCGTCCCGTCCCGCCTAAGGTAGGGGGCGGATTAGGTGTTTTGAGGCCCACCAAAATGCGAGCCTTAACGGGCTAGCTCGCCAAAAATAAAAAAAGAAAAAATAAGAAGATAATATAGGAAGAAATAGAAGAAAAAAATAGTATAATTGATATTTTATATTTTTATCTTTTATAAAAGTGTATGTAATATTTTTTAAAACATGTATTTGTCATCCATTGTTTTATTTAACTCATTAAAATTAATAATATGCATAAAAAATATTTTATTTTAATTTTTTTTATTTTTTTAATTTTTGTTCGGGCCGGCCCGCCTAGCCAGTGGTGGGTTAGGTTGGGCCGATATATTTTCAGCCCACCACAATGACGGCCCGCCCCGCCAACATGCGGGCTTTTTCGGCCCGCTGGCTGGCCCACCCCGCCAGCCCATTTTGATAGCTCTATGCGCAGGTGCAAGTGGAGAATGTTCCTCCTTAAGTGTTAGAGCATCAGTTTGAAGGGACTTAACAGCTAATTCTTCTGATTGGTCAACTGTGTCAGCTCCGTGTTCCTCAACTATCTCTCGAACAGCTATGACTTGTTCAGTCTGCTGATCTACATCAGTAGTCTTCATAACGTCCGTGGTGATTGCTTCACCACCTTCTACTTCCTTAGACTGCTCAACTTCAACTTCATCAGTCTCCTTCATTGGTTTAGTGATAGATTCAGCTAGCTTCTCCAGGGCCGATCTCCTTACCAATCGCCTTCTTTTCATTTTAACAAGAGGAATTTCTTCCTCTTCAGCTTCATCGATGGCTTATGGCTCCACCATCTTTATTTTTTCGGCTGCAGACTAGCTTGTGAGGCACAACTTAGCGTTTTTTCTTCACGACTGGAGAAGATGCAGTCATATTCTTCTCCATCTCACTGCAGGGGTAGGTGCAACTTTTGGGACGGCTGCAGGGGCAGTTGCTTGTTTTGGATTGGCTGCAGGGGCATGTGCATGCTTAGCTGCAACAACTCTCTTTTTCTTCTGAATGGGTTTTGGAGAAGAAGCTGGGTCAATTGCAACAGTGTCCTCAGGACAAGATCAATTGACTCACCTTCACTGGTGTCAGCTCTTCTAGCATGAGCTTGCCTCTAAGCTCCGGAGAGGTTAGCTTTGAACATCCTCTTGTTTACATGGAAAGGTTTCCCTTGCCTGAGTGGAATACCTTTCATCTCCATCAGATGGCCAATGACCAGGTTATACCCTAGTGAGCTCAAGAACAGACCATCATTTTTTATAGTCTTGTTCATGAAATTCTGGTAGATTCGGCTGAAGATGAACTCAACCCAGTTCACCGTTTTCTCTTCTATGATTGCAACCATGACAGTCAGCTTCATCTGAGATAGCTGATTGAAGCTGCCGAATTTCATGTCCACGCATTTTGACACAATGTCCATCAACTTGTGATAGTTATCCTTGATTGACGACTTCTTGGCTATGTAAACAACCTTAGCAGGAGACTCTGGCTTGGCAATCTCATTCCATGCCACAGCTAGGTTCACATCTTTTTCAGCTATCTCCTTCATCCCTTCCAAGGTCAGGTGGCAGTGTTCAGCTAAGTCCGTAGGAGTAATTTTGATGTCCTTGCTGTGGACTGATGACCTTATCTCTCCGTCTTGAACCTCAGTGTTCACGTAAAACATAACAACTTCTTCGAGGTAAGTGTGCGAGTATTCAATGGTGAGAAATCCCTTCATACCAGATTTCTCCAACTTTGCTGCAATCTTCTAAGCCAGGGCCTCGTCAATGCCTTGTTTTACCAAACCTTCGAAGTCCACTATAGAGCCAGAGTGGATCTTCTCAGCCATCTTGACGAAATTGTAGTTGGGTGCCATTTCTTGAGAAAATGGTGAAAAACTTGTAGAACAGATGCTTAGAGAACTAGGGTTTCACTGGTTGCAGAGAAAAACTTTATCTTGCTTGAGAATGAAGAGTGTTTTGTGAGAAGAGAGAAAATTAGATTTTGGTTTATATGGGACGTGAGAGGACGCTTTTTAGAATTTGAAAAGTTTGATCAAAATCAACGATCAAGATTAAACATTTGAAACCGCATTAATTTCCCCGCATTAAATGCAACAATATTTATATCCAATCATAGGCAAAATGTGTACATGCTTTATTATGACACCATAATTGCGCTGACGTAATGCCCAAAAACATTCCCACTCGCAAAAAATGACTGCGTTTTGTCACTTAGCTCATAAATAACTCATCTATCTTCCAAAAGTGACTTAACTCTGCTTCTCTCTTCACATGATTATTATTCAGCTGTCGGCTAACTCGATACAGCTGATTTCTCGTCTTGGCTGTTTCACTTGGCTGGTAATGAAACTTTACTTATTTTATTTCTCTCTTCTCTGACTCTGCTGATTGAGTCTTCTGAGTATCCTAACACGGCTTAATCAATCCTAGCTCATTTTTAAGCTCTTCAAATCTTAATTGACATAATGGCTTAGTGAATATGTCAGCTAACTGCTTATCAGTTGAGATGTATTCCAAAGTGATGTCTTTTTTTTTCAACACGATCTCTTATAAAATGATATCTGACATCAATGTACTTTGTTTTTGAATGCAATACTGGATTCTGAGAATTGCAATAGCACTTGTGTTATCACACATAATTGGAATCTCTTTTTCTTTTATATCATAGTCTCTCAGTTGTTGCCTCATCCATAGAACTTGGGCACAACAGCTGCCTGCAACTATGTACTCTGCTTTAGTTGTTGATGTAGCTATTGAGTTATGTTTCTTGATGAACCAAGAAACCAATCTATTTCCAAGCATTTGACAAGTACCTGATGTACTTTTTCTGTCCACTCTACATCCAACATATTTTGAGTCTGAGTTGCCAACTAACTTGAATCCTCCATCCTTTGGATACCATAAGCCCACTTCTTGACATCTCTTCAAGTACCTTAGAATTCTGTTGCTTGCAGTCATATGACTTTCTTTTGGTGTAGATTGAAATCTAGCACATACAACTACATCAAAAGTGATGTTTGGCTTACTGGCTGTTAGATAGAGCAATGATCCAATGAGGGCTCTATATCTGGTTTGATCAACAACTTTGCCATCTGTATCCATATCCATCTTAACTGATGCATTCATTGGAATCTTCATTGATGACTTTGCTTCCATACAAATTTTTTTCATTAAATCTCTGGTATACTTGGTTTGGCTTATGAAGGTTCCATCCTTCAATTGCTTGACTTGAAGACCTAGGAAGAAGTCAGCTCTCCCATCATGCTCATTTTCAAATTTTCCTTGCATGAGGTTTGAAAACTTGTCACACAACTCTTTATTTGTGGATCTAAATATCATGTCATCCACATAGATTTGAGCTTTACTCTAATCATCTTGAATTATGAAGAGTGTTCTATCAACTTTACCTTTAGTGAATCCATTGTCAATTAGAAACTGAGACAATGTGTCATACCAGGCTCTTGGTGCTTGTTTTAATCCATACAATGCTTTCTTGAGCTTATAGACTTTATCTCCAATAGTTTTTTTGCTCAAAACCGGAGGTTGCTCAACATAGGCTTCTTCTTCCAAAAGTCCACTTTAAATGCACTCTTCACATCCATTTGATACACAATGAAGTTCTTATGTTCGTGAGAAGCAAGAAACATCCCTATTACTTCTAATCTAGCAACATGAGCAAAGGTTTCTTCAAAATCTATTCTTTCCTCTTGGCAATACCCTTTGGCTACCAATCTCGCTTTCTTTCTTACTACAGATCCTTCCTCATTCATTTTGTTTCTAAATACCCAACTAGTACCAATAATATTTTGGTGGATAGGCTTTTGAACCAATTCCCAAGCTTTATTCCTTTCAAACTGATTCAGCTCTTCCTGCATAGCCTTAATCCAATGTGTGTTATCCAATACTTGAGACACATCTTTGGGTTCTATCTGTTAGATAAATGGTTTTATCATGATTTTGATGATTTTGTTTTTACACCAAAACAATGTTCTTAAATGTTGTCCAAATACTCCTAAATGATTTAAAATATTGTTACTAATTTTTCGGAGTATTTCTTCAAGTTTATTTTCGACAAAAATTGGAAAACACTTTTGATGATTTTGTGTTAATGTGTTTTTACACCAAAACAATATTTCTAAATGTTGCCCAAATACTCCTGATAGATTTAAAATGTTTTTACTAATTTTTTGGAGTATTTTTTGAAGTTTATTTACAACAAAAATTGGACAACACTTCTGTTTCGAGCTTAACCGGTCGCCTATAGGGCAACCCGTGTTTGAAAGTCGATTTCCAAATAGAAATGAGACGTTTGATTTTTTCCTAGAGGTCGACTGGTTGCACTAGTCGTCATCCGATACCTGAAAGAAGAAAGAACAAAACAGAGAAGCTGCTATATTGAAAAACCTCTAGGGGGACCGGTCCCTATGGTGGGCGGCCGGTCGGACCCTACGTCGACCAGCCCAACCCACCCTGGACCGGTCCCTATGTATGTTTTTGTTGTATTAATTTTCTTTCTGCATTAGAGCGCGACCGGTCGCCCTATATATTTATCAGCAAATTCTAACCGTTGTGCAGCAGACAACTTTTCCCTAAATTATGGGGTTGATTTCTAATAGCTATAAGCTTGATTTTAATTGCATTTTTTTGTAGAAATCAGTCCCCAAGAGGATCCTATCCATGATCAATCATCTCCTATAAATAGAGGAAGACTTGAAGCAACACAACAAGAGAGAATACTACAACACAACAAGATACATTCAAGCAAACACTTTTGTTCTTCCATTTCAATATTCTTATTGTAATAGCCTAAGGTCTTTCACTTTCACATCTTGAGGTCTAGGCTTAATTCTTTATTACACTTTCACTCAAATTTGTATTGTTCATTATAGAGTTGTAATCTTGAATTTTTGGCTTCATCATTCAACACAGGATATCCTTATGAGTGTTCTTGTGGTAGGAACACACTTGAGTGATCTTGGTGTTAGGTGCAAGAAGATTGTGATCATCTTCTTATTGAAGAGTTTGGTGCTCTTTGAGGTGTTGAAGAATTTGGTGTTCTTCAAGGTTGAAGATTGTGGTGACCTTCACAAGGTGTCGTTGAAGGAAGATTGTGGTAATCTCCAAACTGGTGTTGAAGAAGAGTGTGGTGCTCTTCAAGGTGATGTTGTAAGGTGTTGTTGTATTAATTGTGGTAATTAAAAAAATCTTTTTTCTTTTTAAAATCCATCCCGAAGATACTTGGGTGGTAGAGGATTAGGCCCTAGGTGGGTTGAACCTCTATAAATCGACGCGTGTTATTTACTTCCCGCACCTTCATACTTGTCTTGGCTTGTTTGAATCGGAAAAAGAGGGCATAATTGAGAAAATGGAGATAATCTATTCACCCTCCTCTAGATTATCGTAGCCGCTTGGACTTACACTATCTGAGAAATGAAACACGTAAACATGGCTTCATGTTGAGCTCTGGATCTAGTTCTTATTCCATCTCTAACATCTCCAATGATTAGCTAAGGTGGATGGTCTCTCAACCATCTCACATCTGGTTGGAGTAAGTCTACTGGATTCAGTTGTCTTGTAGTTAAGTTATCTTGAACAGCTTCTTCATCATCATTCAACTGCAGACCTTCCAACTGTCTATGAGATTCAACAATCTCATCTTCTTTAGGGTTGAGTGCTCTTACATCTGCTTCAGCATAGGGGCTCTTCTGCATAGTTGGATGATCCTTCTTCTCAGCTAACTCATCTATGTCTTCCTTATTTACATTAGGTTCATTAAAAACCACATGTATAGACTCTTTTGTGACCATAGTCCTTTTGTTTAGCACTCTATAAGCTTTACTTTTAGCTGAGTATCCCAAAAATATACCTTCATCAACTTTAGCATCAAAAGCTTTTAAGTTGTCCTTGCCATTGTTGTAGATGAAGCACTTACATCCAAAGATCTTGAAATATCCAACATTTAGCTTCCTCCCTATCCAAATTTCATAGGGAGTTCTAGACAATTGCCTGTTAATCATACACCTATTTTTGAGTGTAGCAAGCAGTGTTAATGGCTTCAACCTAAAATCTCTTAGGCAATCCAACTTCAACTAACATTGTCCTTGCAGCTTCCTTGAGAGTTCTGTTCCTTGTTTCAGCTACTCCATTCTGCTGTGGAGTTCTTGTAGCTGAAACTCCTGAGAAATACCATTTTCAACACAATACTGAGTTAACATCCCATTGACAAACTCAGTTCCTCTGTCAGACCTTATCTTAATAATGGTTTGACTCTTCTCATTTTGAACTCTTCTCGTCAGTTGAGATAATTTCTGAAATATTTTCTTCTTTTTACACATGAAAATAGCCCATGTATATCTTGAATAATCATCTACTACCACAGTACCACTAAGGTGTATTTCTTTCCACTGATGCTGGCTAGTTCAACTGGACCAAATAAGTCCATGTGTAACAGATGCAATATCCTTGATGAAGAAGGACTTGGCTTGTCTTTGAAGGATGATTTAATTTGCTTTCCCATCTGACATGCATCACAAATGCTTTCTTTCTTGTATACTGAGTTAGACAATCCTTCCACAAGATGACTCCTTGCAAGCTTGTTGATTGTCTTGAAGTTCAGGTGACTCAGCTTCTTGTGCCACAACCAATTTAATTCGGCTGTACTCTTTGCTAGCATACATGTGCTTGGTGTAGCAGTTGACCAGTCCACTACATACATGTTTTTCTGTCTTGTTCCTTAAAGCGCAATTTCATTTGATTCAATATCTTTGATCTGGCAAACTCCCATATTGAATCCCACATTGTAGCCTTTGTCACAGAGTTGACTAATGCTTAGCAAATTGAAGTTGAGACCTCCAACATATGCAACATATGTGATCTCCAATCTATTTTTCTTTATGGATGCCGTGCCTTTGATTCCCCTGGAGCTTCATTTCCTCCAAATATAACTTTTGCACCTTTGATCTCTTACTTTGACAAATTTCTCTTGTTCCTTGTCATATGTTTGGAATAACCACTATCCATGCACCAGGTTCTTTGGCACTAAGTTGTTCCCTGAACCTGCAATCAAGGAAATTAGTTTTTAGCTACCCAAACTTGCCTGGGTCCTGAGGGATTAGTGCTATAAGATGTTGCAACCAACCTATAGCCAGATGATCTCACTCTAAGACGTTGCCATCTATCAGTTCCATAATCATAGTGCATATTAGCAAATTGCTTGAGGGTTTTTGGATCATACAACTATCTCTTTTGTTTGTATGCCTGTGTGTTTGTTTGAGCATTTGCTTTCTTGGAGTAATAGTGGAATTTCTGTGCTTGTTGGGTTTTGTGCCTGGGTGCATATGTGTGCTGATAATAGCTCTTTGTCTTGGGAATGACCTATAATGAGGTTGAGGTCTTTGCCATTTTGGCTTGTATCCCATAGGTCTTGGCTGATATTTCACTTGTTATTCCAATCAGCTTGGCTTGGATAATTTCTACCATTCCCATCATATGATTTTCTTTGCTGAAATCTCTGGGCCTTTTGGTAGCTCTGCTTAGCTTTCACATAGTAGTTCCTGTTTGGAGTCTGCTGATGGACCTTTCTGAATTTTGTTTTAGCTATCTTGTCAGTATACTCTACTGGATTCTTGCCTTTACCCTTATATCCAAGGCCAATATGGTTGTGATTGTGTTTTTATGTGGGTGTTGGTGCAACATTTGGTGTTTTGGATTTTTGGACTCCTTCATTACTTGAGGACCCTTTCTCCATAATCACTCTAGGAACTTGGGCATGCACAAAGGAATTGAATCCTATGCCTATCTTGTCTCCACATTCTTTCTGAGTCATTATAAGTTCATCCAATTATTTGGATGCTTTAGTGAATGACGCAATCACATTTTTAAGATCCTTTTCCTTCTTTTCTATAGCAGCTAACTCTGCTTGGATCTTGGCAATTTCAGCCTTCAGCTTTGTATTCTCACCAGCTATGTGACTTAGAGTACTCAACTCTTTAGTCAGCTGTGAGTTTTGGCATTTAAGCTGGTTGTTTTCCTCATTTAATACTGTGTGTGAGGTTTTGATGTGCTCAAAATCTTTTATCATTTTGCCAATTGAATCACAAAGGTCAATGGGTGATGAAGTGTTTATGTCACAGTCACTATCACTAGAATCTAAATGAGATGAGTTAGAGTGTACCTCATCTTCTTGATCTTTTGGATCTTGTTCTTTGGCCATGGGGCAGATCATTGCTCTTCGCTGTATCACTTGAGTATTCCGCTTCACTACTGATCGAGAATTTCTTACCGCAAGTGTACGGAGTCAAGTTTTAGTATAGTTTTAAAAGTGGGGTTATCGTCTCCACAGGGATTGGTATCGAATTTTATACTAAGTGCTGTAATTATAATAGGTTAATTCTATCTAGAAAATCGAAAAGAGATGGTTTTTTCTTAAACTAAAAAGAAAACTAAAATTAAACAAACAAATTGGTTCAGACAAATTATTAGACACTTAAGAAATAAATTCTAGAGGGTTGATTCACCTAGTTATCCCGTATGTTCTCAATCCATCTTATTAATCACACTTTATTAATCTATAATCCCAATATTCCTACCGGTTATCACTTTCTCTCTCGAGTGCCAAGTGATCCTGGGTTTCAATCCTGATTTCAATATCTCTATAAAAATCATAAATCAAACCCTAATACGCTTAATGAATACTCTATCGTGGACTTCGAAGAATTTATAAACCTCTCGGTTCTATGAAACCCTAAGTTATGTTATTCTATGGACATGTGTTCAATTACCTCTCTTGAGTGTCAAATCAAACACACCAAACAATCTAAATTATTTATCAGATAACTCTGATGCATTCAATTCAAAAGCACAAATAGATTAAATAACATGTGAGTCTAATAAACTGAAAATCAAAACATAGGTTCAAACGTAAGTTACATCAAACCCCAAGAAAAATAGGTTTAGCTTATATTGGATGTACAAAAACCCATGAAGAAGTAATTATACATCTAAAAAATCGACAAAGAAAACAAAGAAGGAATTGAAAAGAGAAGAGAAGGAATCCTCTCTATGTCAAGATGAGAGACGCCTTCAATTGTCATCCCAAACCCTAGCTCCGTGTTTTTTGCCTTGCGTTGTGCTCAAAATAATATCCAACCCTTATTCCGTGCGTCATTAGTTGTATTTATAGGCCCAAAACCATCAAAAGCACGAAAAAATATAAAATAAAGAACTCATGCCCATCGACGTGCTTTGCAATGCACTTCAGCTAATGGCTGCGTGCCGCGCCCGCATCTTGTGTATGTCTTGTTTTGCACCTTACCCCTGCGGCGCTGGGGTGCGGGGCGCTGTGGCGCTCAGTTATGTGCGACGTTTTTCCATTTTTTTCTCTTCTTAAATGCGATTTCCTCCTTATAAACATGTTTTTGATTGCTTTCAATGTCCTTCTACTACCATAATCTGTATCGACTCTCTAATAATAATTAGTGAAATAAAATAGACTCAAATGACATTAAAACACCTAAAAACAACGTAAAATCCTAGTATAGAATACTCAATATATTGGTATAAAATTACATTAACAAATACCCCCAAACTTATACATTTTCTTGTCCTCTAGCAATTACAGACTCTATAAAAACAAAAGACACGAAGGAAACAAAAATATCGACAACAGACTTGAACAAGCTAACTGCAAAACTTCACAACCAAGCTCATCTGTCTCAAGAGATTTGTTTCACTATCAATTAAGCATGCGTTTTAACAATGTGATCATGAGTGTGGAATGTTCATGCCAACTCCATTTTTATTATCCAGATAAATTCATGCAATCAAGTATTTTCAAGATGATCCACTTTCTGAATATAAAGGTGATATGCTTACCGGACTTCATAGGCTTGTCTTTCACACTAATCTCCACAAATATAGGCTAATGTAACACAAGGATCAATAGCGCTTTCAAAGCTTGTAATGTGGGCTTACAGTAAGGTAGGAAAATATAGGATTATGTGGCTCAAATCACCCAAACACACAATTATCACTCTTTCAAATCACCAATTAATAACCACCCTTCACTTTTTGACATTTCCCTTGTTCTCACTTCATGAACCTTCAGTCCTGCTGATTATTTTCTTCATTGTTTTTTCTCAAAACCCCTAAACTTAATCTTTTGCATATTCTATATATGGGGTTTAAGATTTTCACTCCTCGGGCAACTTCACGCAATTAAACATATACCCTGTTCATCATACCCTCCTCAACCTTCAACATTTTTCTATAACTTGTGTGTATGAGTGAGGGATGATTGGAATTTTCACATGTAGGCTCTGGGTATTAGATTGACTGTCAAAGAAACAGGTTTACAAGGCTCAAAGGGGGACATTAGGGAAAATATATAATATAAGGGTAGGCATTTTTGGCTCTAGCTTTTTCAAAGATGGCCTAAATCACTTTCTTAATGTTACTTCACCTAGGATTTCGCCTTGACTAGTGTTCAGACAAGTTCTAGAATCCAGTGGGACCATTCAGTAAACACTCAATCGCATAAATCATCTCCAAATAAATTAATAGAGTTAAGCACATAGATGAAATAAATGGGACGAAGAGTGGATCACAGCTCAAACACATACTCTTTTGACCATTCAACTCATATTCAACAAATTCACTTAGTCATGCAATTTTACAGTTACACAAACGACCCGACTCGACTCAATGAATAGAAAATAGACTCGACTTAATGAACAGAAAATGGACTACACCCCCTAAACTTATAATGACATTATCCCCAATGGAGAGGTGAGAAGAGGGCTTTCCTGGTAGCCAAGGAGCTAATGCTCTTTATCGGAATCATGTGGTCCTATTATGTGTATGAAACATCTCGTATAAGCTCACTTTTGCTTCCTAGCACACAAATCCATTAGTGTTTTATTTCTCGGAGGTGTGGTCTTTTTCTTTCCCTTCGCCTTGGCCCGTTCCCTTTTTGGGTTTGCATCTTTGTAACCTAGCAATGTTGACAATAAAATAAAACTCGTGGAACCACAAAATTCGGTTATGCGTGAGAAATCGACAATCAATGTACGTACACAATGCACCCAAATGGAAGATATAGCGTCATGTCAAGAAGATAAGCATAGATATGCAAAATAGCACTCAACAATGTGAAAATGTCATTGAGGCATTAGATCAAACACCTAGTATGCATGGATTTGGGAGAAGATGATGAATGCGATTATAGCACAATTCAATCCCAAAATTTCGACACCAAAACCTAGTTCTAGCATGAGCAATAAATCTACAATCCACAAATCAACAACAATTATCCCATCACTACTACAATCCAATCACACAAAATAGAGAGATGGGGAAAACCATGGGATAGGGTTTGGAAGTAGCAAACTTACCAAATAACGAGTGGGGGAGATGAAGATGGTGTGTGTGGTGTTAGAGTTCTCCTTTGTGAAGATGGAGTGAGAGTTGTGGGGGGAGGGGGGGTTTGGTGATGAAAGTGTGTGCCCATCGAATTGCCATGCCAAGAGAATGAGTGTTGTGTTTTTAAGCAAAAGAGGTCTAGGGGCGGATTAATATACCCTGGGCCGGGCGGGCGCTGCAGAGAGGTGGAGTGAACGGCCCTGTACCATTTGAGGGACGCGCGCTGCTGCACTGGCAAGCCTGCAACTTGTTTGGCCTGCTGTTCGATGCAGCTGGGATTTCGAGGCCCTTGCTGCCCAATTTTCCGTCATAATGCTTCGCTTACATGAAAAAATAAGGGGTCGGAGTATGATGCAACTTGCTAATTGTAAAAATGCTAAACAATTATACTATGATGCAATAAAATGAAAAACAACTACTCAACTATATTAATACTACTAAAGCAATAAAAGGGCTTGGGTCGCCTTCCAAGAAGTGCTAAATTTATAGTCTTTAGTCGGACTATGCAGATTATCATCAAATTGGAGCTCCAATGGGAACATTGTCCACGTTTCCCTTAGATACTTCCCAATCTCCAATATCTTCAGCTCTATGCCCATCTATCTGATGACCATCATTGGGTTCAAATTTAAGCCTCTTGGTTGGATGAATGGTGAACACGACTTTCTCCTTATTGACCCGCAGAGTCAATTACCCCGTTTCTACATCAATCAATGCTCTTACTGTAGCTAGAAACGGCCGACCAAAGAATATAGGTATATTCTGGTCCTCATTCATGTCCACAAAATCTATAGGGAAAACAAATTTATCAATTCCCACTAACACGTCCTCAATAATTCCCCAAGGATAGGTGATGGATCGATTCACAAATTGCAACGTGATATTAGATGGTTTTGCCTCCCCAAGCCTAAGCTTCGTAACATCAGAGAGATATAAGATTCATGCTGGAACTAAGATCACAAAGTGGCTTTTCAAAAAAGACTCCTCCAATAGTACAAGGAATGGTAAAACTCCCTGGATCCTTCATTTTCCGAGGTAGTTTACTCTGCACTATTGCACTACATTCCTCTGTCAGATAGACAGTCTCAAACTCCTCCAACTTCATTTTCTTGGATTCCACTCCCTTCGCATAAATGGGCGACTGTTCGGGTGTAAGCTGAATTTCTGCCTCCCTTCTCACATAAATTGCATTGCAATGCTCTATCGGATTAACATCTGAATCACTCGGAAATTTTCCTCTCTGCTGCAATGAATTCACGTCTGTCGGGCCAACTGATCCATTTGTGTCTCGATTGATCTAAATGCATCACCATCATATTCATTTTTGTACCTAGATTATCAATCTGTGCATCACTTCTGTTCAACCGATTCCTGGTCGCTCCTATGAATGAGCCAAGTATCTCTTATAGCGACTGCTTATTTCCACCTCCGGGTGCATTGGAACTGGATGGATTGGGATAACCCAGAGGTGGGTTCAATACATTCCTATTATTGCTATAAGAGAAATTCTCATGATTGAAAAGTCCCGGGTGATACTGAGTCGGTAATGAATTGCCTCTATTTTTAAAATCCCGGTTCTTCACATAATTGACTTGCTCGGCCTCGTGAGTGGTGGTTGCATGAATAGCTGCGGTTGGATCACCTGCAACTTTGTTGTATGCCTATGGCCATTTTTTCAAGAAGAAGTAAGGCCTCAGTCGGAGTTTTAGCCATCAATGTACCTCCTACTGCCACATCTAATATCGTCCTTGTATGCCTATTCAGCCCATTGTAAAAATACTGAACCCTTTTCCAGTCTGCATAACCATGCTGTGGGCACCTCCACAACAGATCTTTAAACCGCTTCCAAGCTTCATATAATGGCTCAAAATCAATCTGTTAGAATTGGGCTATCTCACTTTTCAGTTGGAGCGTCTTGCTGGGAGGGAAGAATTTTGCCAAAAATCTTTGAGTCAGATCATCCCAGCTCGTGATACTCCCAGGGGCGAACGCCTGCAACCAATGTCTGGCTTTATCCCATGACCAACTGGTGGATGTCACGGCTGGATGTGAACTTCTTAGATTTATGGATGCATTTTAGGGATACCGTCAAATAAAAATGCATCCAAATGATGAAGCAAAGACCTCGTTTGTCATTGAGCGAGGATTGTATTGTTACAAGGTCATGCCCTTCGATTTGAAGAATGCAGGGAAACTTACCAGAGATTGGTGAACAAAATCTTCAAAGGTCAGATTGGATGAAATATGGAAGTATACATGGACGACATGTTAGTGAAGAGCTAATGGGCAGAGAACCACATAGCAAACCTTGGTGAAACCTTTGCAGTGTTAAGATATTACAAGATGAAACTTAACCCTAGCAAATTTCCTTTGGTGTAACCTTTGGAAAGTTCCTTGGCTATTTGGTTACTTAATGAGGGATCGAAGCCAATCCACAGAAAATCAAAGCATTGGCGGACACGAACCCTCCCAAATCAGGTAAAGATGTTCAGAAACTTACGGGACGATTGGCAGCCCTTAGTCACTTCTTATCTAAGTCTGTAGAGAAGAGCTTACCATTTTTCAAGATTCTAAGGAATTCAAGGGTTTTATCATGGACCGATGATTGTCAGAGGGCTTTTGAGGACTTAAAATCATACTTGGGGTTCTCCTCCACTCTTGACAAACCCCAATGGGGAGATGTGCTATACCTCTATCTTGGAGCCTCAGATGCAGCTGTAAGTTCTGTATTGATTAGAGAATAAAATGGACTTAAAAAACCAATTTACTATGTAAGCCGAGTCCTTAGAGGTGCCGAGGTTAGCTATCCAAAGATCGAGAAGTTGGCTTTTATAGTAGCGGTCTCGCTTGTAAGTTGAGACCATATTTCCAAGCACATACTATGGTAGTGCTCACTGACCAACCTCTGAAGAAAATCTTTCAAAAGCCAGAGACTTCAGAAAGGTTGGTAAAATGGTCTATAGAGCTTAGCGAATTTGACATTCAATTCCAACCTCGACACTCTATAAAAGCCCAAGTCTTGGCTAGCTTCGTATTGTAATGCACTGCCAGCAACGATGTTGTTAGAACCTTGGCAACCGAGAATGAGCCCAACCTTGACACTGAAAGAAAAGATAACCTTGGGACTTTGTATGTCGATGGTTCTTCAAACCAGGGGGAGTGGCGTTGGCCTAACTTTGACAAGCCCTGAGGGCTATGTCTTTGATTATGCCTTAAGATTTGATTTCAAGACATTAAACAATGAGGTTTTGTACGAAGCTCTAATTACTAGGTTAAAGATAATATTAGAGGTTGGAGCCAAGCAAGTGGAATCATACAGTGACTCTCAATTAGTGGTTCATCAAGTCAAAAGAGATCCTTCTCCACCGAACAAAAAATGCTAAAGCTAATGCGTTATCTAAGCTCACAACTTCACCTTATCATGAACTAATCAAGACAGTACCAGTTGAGATCCTTCTCCACTGTAGCATTGAAGAAGATCAAGTTATAATCTTGGACCAAGAGCCTAGTTGGATGGACCCTATAACAAATATTTAAAGGATGGAAAGTTGCCCGAGGACAAACATGAAGCAAGGAGAGTTATTTATCGCTCATCTCGGTACACTCTCATTGGTGATCATCTGTACAAACGTTCATATACTATGCCTTACCTTCGATGTCTTCGACCTAGTGAAGCAAACTATGCTCTTAAAGAAGTACTTGAAAGAGTGTGTGTCAATCACTTGGGGGCAGATCTCTAGATCAAGTAATTATACAAAAAGGGTATTATTGTCCGACCTTGAGGCAATATGCTGCAAACATTGTCAAAAAATGTGACAAGTGTCAGAGGCATGCCAACATCCTACATTCCCCACAGTGTCGATATCTTCGATATCCACTCCTTGGCCGTTTGCGGTATGGGGAATGGATATATTGGGACCATTCCTTCAAGCCACATGACAAAGAAAGTTTCTAATTGTGGCTATAGATTATTTCACAAAATGGGCTGAAGTTGAGCCCTTGGCTCATATCACTGAAAAGCAAATAAGGAGTTTTATATGGAAGTCTATAGTTTGCCGCTTTAGAGTTCCAAAGGCAATTGTTATAGATAATGGAGAATAGTTCGATAATAACTGGTTTCGCAAGTTTTGTGCAAGCCTCAATATTGACCTTAGAACCACCTCAGTTACCTATCCAAAGTCAAATGGCCAGGCTGAGGTGACCCCTTTTAGCATGAGCGTTGGCTCAGAGGCAATCATCTCGATGGAAATTGGACTTCCAAGCTCCAGAATTGAAGACTTCAATGTAGAGAAGAATACAGAGGTGTAGGTCCCAAGGGGTGTGATGTAAGGTTTAGAATGGGGGGGTTGAATAAACCTTACCAAATTTTTGATTTTAGTCCTTTTAAATAGTTCAACAGAGTTGACTCAAATCAGCTGTAGGTCCCAAGGGGTGTGAGTGTGAGGTTTAGAAGGGGTTGAATAAACCTTACCAACTTTTCGATTTAGTCCTTTTAAAGTATTGAGTTAATACTTCACAAAGGTGAGTCCTTGATGGACAACTAAGTTAGTTAATCGTGAGTTAGCCACTCAACGGACTCTGATCGAGTTTGTTGATAGAATAACTCAATTTGTTTTGACTAAAACTTAACTTGACCGTGATATGTTTTCATTGGAAGACTTAACACCCTTGAATTTGGTTTAAGTTAGTTTTAATACTTGATTTTAGCACTTTGTTGATTATCAATTGGATAGCAAATTTATCGAGCAAATATTGAAATAATGTGCGAGAAATTAAAGTCTTTGAAATGTAAATGACATATAAGTTTTTATAGAGGTTCGAAGATGGGGTAATTCTTCTATTACTCTCTTCTCCAACTCTGGAGGAATCCACTAAGTATTGATCGAGTACAAAGTGGTTATCGGTCCGGATGCAAGTCTTGATCACATAGGCGACTTGATCCTTTCGGACTCGATCCGAGATGCCTTGATCACTCGGTGGCTTCTCGTGACGACTCGGCTTCTTCACAGGCAGGCGCTTCCTTGCTACTACAGCCCACTTGCTTAAGACTGGTTCGACCTTGAACCTTTCTACAATCCTTCGTGGAACGTAAACCCCTTGATTCTTCAAATGTTTCCTCTTCAACTGATTGAAGTCGTCTTTCCTTCACAGGTGAGTGTTGGATTGATTTCCTTCGTAATGTAGGCTTGAGGATTGAATCTTTAATGACTTGAGTAGGTTATCGTTTGAATAATAGCTTGAAAGTTCCAGGTAACAAGGGTTAACCTTTTCTCAAATAGATTCCTCAGCCTTTTATAGTGTTCTTTTGAAAATTTGCCCGTTGAAGAGATATGTTAATTTTTAAAAGACACTTGTGGTCGTTTGCTTGCCTTGTTGCAGTTCTTGGAATTGACATTTCCTCGTATGAATGAGTCTTGACTTTTCGAGTTCGACACAGTGCGAGCTTCCCACTCGTTCATTCCTCTTGCACGCTTCTGTGACTGAGCACTTTAAGAAAGACAATATGGAGGTATTACTTCTTTGAGTAATTCTCTTGACTTCTGTGCAAAGGATCTCTTTCAGTTGTCTCGACTTGACTGCATTTCCTTGACTTCCCCAGGTGACTTCGAGTCAGCTTCCAATAATTTGATGACTCATTTATCACTTCAACTTGAGACTTGGCTATCTTGAGTTGACTCGACCGACACTTGATCAGTGCATCTCACCTGCACCTTGATCGAGTTCTGTCTTCTCTTCTTTACCACACTCATTTGCCTCAAATGAGTCTTCCTTTTAGTCTCCGGTTGTCTTCTTGCATGTTCAGGCATAGCTGACTTAACTCAGCTCGACCAGCCCTATCTATTACAATGCAATTTACAACAAAAATGGGGTGCCAACTTTCTATTCTAAGTTTTACATGGCATTAATCAAAATCTAAAAATTAATTTCCCAACAATTTCCCCCTTTTTGATGATGCCAAAACTTAAAACATTCATAAAATAATTAAACAAAGCAAAGATACGTCGACAGACAATGTAGAATCACGGAATGTATGCGTAGAATCAATCTTTTATTGATCATAACATTCTTGTTCTTTACATTTGTTCTGAGTGTATCGAGCTTAAGCAGAACTTACTGTAACCATGTTATTCTATATCTACGCAAGTATAGAAATTATACAATTTTATTTGATGTACAGAAGACTTACATAAAGATGCATTTACATAGTAATATACATGAAGGGGTGGACAACAACACTTCATCTCCTTCGCTGTCTCCTTCTTTCCTCATCAACTCTGTCTTCTTCTGATCTATTTCTCTTCTTCTCTTCTTCAGCTGCTTTCTTTTTCTCATATGCTTTTCTGGCAGCTTCATCTCTTCTTTTTCTTTCTTGCCTTTCTTCCCACAGCTGAGTTTGTTTTCTATTTTCTTTTTCGATTCTCTTCACATACTCAACATTGTTCTTGGCCACTTGTAGGTTGGCTACTTCGTCGAATCCAGCCCAATAGATCCCTCCTTTCTTGTCTGGATCTATATATTCAATGTTTTTGGGCGAGGTCTAGGTGCAAACCTCTTCATCCTCCATCGCTCTTCCTTCCGCCTGCGGGCGTGTATTATCTTGGGGCCTTCTTTTCCCGGTGAGTGACTGAGAATGACCGCGCAGTATCTCTCTGTCGCCTTCTTCACATAGCTTGAGGCCTTTTTCCCAATACAAATCCCAGGCTTGAGCCATGGACATATTTGCGAAGTAACCCTTGGATGCGAGCATCTTGAATTCATCAACAGATCTTGGCTCGGTTCGATGTGTGAAATGGGATAGATGTCTCTGTCTGTTGGAATGCCTCCATGTTGTTTCAGTATATCCATAACTCGGGCATCCATCTTTCCTTCCACCTCCTTCATCCCTGCTTCAACTATTTTTCTCTTTTCGGCCATGGGTGCTGCAGGATGTTGGAGCAAAGAAAGTCACGGGAAGTTTCTTTGATGATATCACATTTGTGACAAGACCTTGTTGGGGGTTTTAGCAATCATCAAGGTCATATCTTTCGAACCTTCCCCTAAACAGATTTTCCTTCTTCTCTCTTCTCTGTTCCTCATTGCCTTCTTCCCTTCACATTTGCGTCCTCCTTTCGACCGGATCCTTTTAACGTCTTTAGGTATTCCTCTTCCCCTTTTTGGCATCATCAAAGGAGAGAGGAACCCTAAAGAACAAGCTAGCAATCATGAAGTCTAAGCGGTGATATGAGTTATGTTGCACGGAATTCGAGCGAGTGGCGTTGGATTGTTTGTCACCGGCCGTTTCAGCCATGAGGAGGCTGAATTTCTTCTCCATGTTCTCCTACGCGCAAAAGCTCTTTCTTATGAAATTCACGCAGAATTTGCATCTCGTGTTGTGAGATTCATGCATTCGATCGATGTTTTCTTGCATTTTCTTCTTCATATCAGCATTCTCACCCACCGGACTAGCAATTTATTTAACAAGGTTACAAGAAATCGAACTTGTTCCACGCGCATTGTCTCTTTGTTTGTTGCCACCATTCCCGAATCGACAATTATTCCACGCAGATCGGCGGTAAGATTTGCGTCTCGGTTATCGACCTCATGTCCGGTGAGGCTGGTGCCTCTCCATCTTCTCTATCTCTCGCAAATATGTCCTTGAAAACTTCTCGAACCTCGTTGTCATACTGTCTCGGTGGCGGCCAAGCAAGCGTCAAAGTCAAAGTCTCTTTGGGACGATGGTGTCTGTTGGAATAATGGGATCGGGTTTATGGAAACATTCTTGGTCTCTCCGATTCTTCAAGGAGGCGGGTAGCTCAGGAGAGAAGGGAAACGATTCTTCAAACGGATCATCACGGGCAATGGGAATTTGCTCAACAGTAACTTGTGCCCGTGATGTGCCCGGTGGAGTCAATTTTGCTACAGCTTGGGGAGCTGCGTGATTGACTCTGTTTGTTGTGGTCTGTTGTGGAGTTGACCCGGTGGTGAGCCTCGGCTATCTTAACAGCCGTCGGTCTCGGTGATTTTTCCATATGAGTTGACTGGTCCTCGGCCATAAAGCGTCATCGGACGATGATGAGATTTGCATGGGTAGCTCATCATCAAAATTAAAGGTTTGGCGAGTAGCCTTAAGGTCAGACTTACTCATGCTTGGGAGAACATCCTCAGCTGAGTCTTTTGGATGGGCAATAGGGGATGACTCAGCTTCGTCTTCACCTTCAGATCCCAGAAAGGTTACATCAGGATTTTCTTGGGAATCGTGAACAACACTTATCTCCTTTTCAGATGAATCAATGATAGTAGGAGGGATGTTCTGTGCTTCCGTCTCTTTACCCCGGGAAGTCTCAACCTCCCGTTGGCCTTCATTACCTCCCGTAGGCTCAAGCTGCAGTGAGGCTTGGGCGATCCCTTCGACAATGCCGTTGTCTTGGGGTCTTACGAGGTGGCATCCGGCGGAGTCTCAACCCCATGGATTGCACTTTGATTGCCCAGTGTTAACTCCCGGGCGTTCCTTCCGTGCCTCATTGCATCGAGCGTCATTGCCAGCCAGAGCGATTTGGCACCGGTGAGAGCAGTCTCAATATCGAGCCTCATCGATGACAACTTGCTTTGTGTATCCATTTGTTGTTCCTTCTCCACTTCGCCTCCAAGATTCGTTGTGGAGTCACCGCAACATCCTCCGAGGCCTTGCTGCGGTGGAGGAGTTTCCCCTCGGTGGCACACCACCGAGTGACTTGGAATGGGGTCACTCGTCTCGGACTCATTACTGTTCCTTTGAGTATTCAGCCATTGGGGCGGTGGTAAGACACCTTCATTAGGGGTTGGCTCGTTGGGGTCCCCATATTCCCGGTTTCATCGCGGTTCCTTAACACCTTCTTCTCGAGTCGCGAGGAAGGAAGTGGTGGCAAAGAACAAGCTGTGTGGCAATATCTGCACCACTCCCATCGGATCAATCTCCGGTGTGATGTGGAAGACTCCCTGGTCCTTCCAATAACCGTTGCTCATGTAGGACCCTAGATTCCCGCATGGCTTGCTGCATCTCTAATTCTTCTCAGCGGCGGCGAGGGTCCAGATCCTCATCACTTCCCAGAGAGAATGTCAAGATGAGGATGTGTATGTTTTCTTCATCCGGTGCTTGGAAGACTCCCTCGGCGTGCATTGCGGGAGGAGAAATAACCTGTCAGCGGAGAGAGTTTGCTTTCTCGGCTACTTCTTGTGTCTGTTTTATTCGACTACAACTGTGTTTTCAATTTGCCTCTGTGGTGGCAGGACTTTGAGACATTTGGTCATTTCATCTATAGTTTACGGAGACTCTACTTCTCGAGTTGTCTCGCTGATCTGTTCGGTGAGTGGCAGACTCAGCTGTTTTCTCAAGCTCTGAGCGCTTGAAGATTCTTCTTCTTCTTTTGGTTTTCACCAGAGGAATATCTGGTTCCACTTCCTCTGGTTCGTCGAAGGTAAATGCCTTCGCATTTGTCTTAGAGGCAGTTGCCTTCCTTGTTGTGACAGTCCTCTTCTTTTTAATCACTGGAGAAGGGATTAACGGTTCCTTCTCCATTGCGGCTGCAAAGAGTAGGAGATACGGGCGGGCGGTGACTGACTTGCGCAGGGCGGAGTGCATCTTTTGTTTTCCTTTTCTTTCTGCAGGGGCAAGCAATCTTCTTTTGTGCGGAGGGCAACCTTCTTCTCGGGGAGAGGAGGAGACAAGCTGTTTCTTGGTCGGTTGATTCTCCCTCACTCGTATCAACTCTCTTGGCATATGCTCGCACGTGGTCCGAGCAGGTTGAGCAGGAACATTTTCTTGTTGACATGGAACACCTTTCCATGTCGAAGAGGGACTCCTTTCACTTCCATCATCCGGCCAATCACCAGGCCATACCCAGGGATCCTCCAAACGAACCATCCTTCTTGAAGGATTTATTCCCAACATTTTGCGTAGTCTGCTTTGTATACAAACTCGCCCAGTTCACCTTCTTTTCTTTTATGATCGCAGCCATCACGATCGGCTTAGTTTTGGACAAGCGATTAAAGCTTCCAAATTTGATATCAATGCACTTGGCAACAATATCCAGCTGACTTGTGGTAGTCTTCCTTCAACAAAGCTTCTTCGTTTGTGTAGACAACCTTCGCGGCGATCGGGCTTGGCTACTTCCTTCCAAGCTGGCAGCCAAGTTAACATCGGCTTCATAAATCTCCGGCACTCCTTCCGCAACGAAAGCGATGTGATTCGCCGCGGATCTTGGCGGTGATGATGAAATCTTTTCCGTGAGCAGAGGACTTGATGCCTCATCGTGAACCGGCGTTCACGTAGAAGCGTGCGACCTCTTCCACGTAGGTCGCCGGAAACTCCATCGTCAAAAATGGTTTGATCCGGACTTTTCGGCTTCTCTCGCTATCTTCTTCACAAGGGTGTCGTCGGACCTGTTTGATCATGCCATCGAAATCCAAGAGACCAGTGTGGATTTGCTTTCCCAACTTGAGAAAATCGTGAGTAGATGCCATTTCTTGATGTTTTTCTTGAACGAAACTTTGAAAATGAACTTTGAAGATTTGTAGGGTTTTGAGAGAAAATTTCTTTCTTTGCTTTCGAGAGAGAGAAGAACAGTTTTGGTAAAGTGAGAGAAAATTGAAAACGGTATATGTATGGGTTATGAAAGGGCGTGCGGGTGGTTTTGAAATTTGATCAAGATCAACGGCTTAGATTTTGCACGCCGATTAACATTTAATTTTCGCATTTAATGCGGCAAAGCATTTATATCCAATCATAAGCTTGGTATGCAACTTTTGACTGTACACGTCGTAATTATTCTGACGTCATTCTTAAAAACATTCCCGCTTGGTAAAAATGACTGCGTTTTCGTCACTTTGCTCATAAATGACTCAGCTTATTCCTTAGCTGATTTAACTCTTCTCTCTTTGCACATAGGTACTCAGCTATCAGTTAACTTGACGCAGCTGATTCTCCGATACGGCTGATTCACTTAGCTGATTTAAGAGTTCAACTCTTTTTCATCTTTTCGTGTTTCATCTCTTTTCTTTGAGTCTTCTGAGTGTCAACTTAGCTCAATTAACCCTAATTCATGTTTGAGTTCTTCAAATCTTGATTCACATAATGGTTTTGTGAATATATCAGCTAACTGCTTATCAGTTGAGATATATTCCAAGGTGATGTCATTCCTTTCTACATGATCTCTTATGAAGTGATATCTGACATCAATGTGCTTTGTTCTTGAGTGCAACATAGGACTTTGAGTGATTGCAATTGCACTTGTGTTATCACACATAATTGGAATTTCATTTTCTTCAACTTCATAGTCTCTCAGCTGCTGTCTCATCCATAAGACTTGGGCACAACAATTTGCCCGCAACTATGTATTCTCGCTTCACTGTGGAGGTGGCTATTGAATCTTACTTCTTGCTAAACCAGGAAATTAGCCTATTTCAAGCATTTGACATGTACGAGGTACTCTTCCTATTAACTCTACATCCAACATACTTAGTCCGAGTAACCAATTAGCTTGAATCCACCTTCCTTAGGATACCATAAGCCAACTTCTTGGCTTCCTTTCAAATATCTCAAGATTCTATTTTTTTGCGATCATGTGGCTTTCTTTTGGAGCGATTGAAATCTTGCACATACACCTACAACAAAGGTGATGTCGGGCCCGCTTTGTGAGATAGAGCAATGATCCAATAAGTGCTCAGATCTTGTTTGATCCACGAGGCTTGCCATCCGCATCCATATCCATTTTGGTGATGTATTCATTGGTATTTTCACGAGAAGACTTCTCTTCCATGCCAAATTTCTTCATTAAATCTCTGGTGTATTTTGTCTGACTTATGAAGGTTCCATCCTTCAACTTTTTTACTTGGAGTCCAAGGAAGAATGTCAGCTCTCCCATCATGCTCATTTCAAATTTGCTTTGCATAAGATTTGAGAATTTATCACACAGCTCTTTGTTTGTGGATCCAAAGATGATGTCATCCACATATATTTGAACAAGCAATATACTCTTCCCATCTTGAATTCTGAAGAGTGTCCTATCCACTTTGCCTTTTGTAAATCCGTTCTCAATCAGGAATTGTGATAATGTATCATACCATTCTCTTGGTGCCTATTTCAATCCATATAAAGCTTTCTTGAGTTTGTATACTGTTCACTTGGTTTTATACCATTGATTTGGACTTCCAAGACTTGAGTTTTGTGTTGTTTTTGAGTATTTTGAGTCATTTGAGTAGCCAAGCCATGTTGAGAGCCAATTATATTGAGTTTATAGTCATAGTAATGAATCGTGTATCAAAAGAAGTACAAACGAGCAAACAAAGAGAGATTGATTTGGAGAAACGTCCAAACGCGTCTGAAATTTCCATCACTGGCAGTGTTTCGTATTTTGGCCATAACTCTCTCTACAAAATTGATATTGAGATGATTCAAGTGGCTATGGAAAGCTAAGAGATAGAGCTACAACTTTGAAGAAGGGCTCAAAAGCAAATTCCAATTGGTGGGTGAAAAACTCGGGCGGGCGCTGCTAGCATTCATAAATACAAGGCTATTGATTTTTTTAGGTGGTGGGCGCTGCGGGCCCGGCGCTCGATTTTGCGAAATTGCTGGCGCGCAGCGCCATCCCGGGCGCCCAGCGCTCCGGGCGGAAATTACTATGTTTCTTCACCTTTTTCTTGGACTTTTTAGGGGCTATAAATACATAAATGGGAGGCTTGATCTAGGGTATGGAGGAAAGGCTGGGAATACACCCAAGAACACAAGAAACACATCAATTTCATCAAGGAATAATCAAAGGAAGAATCGGGTCGAATCGGAGCTTGAGGATTGAAGATTAATCGAGAGATTATCTATTTCCCTAAGTTTTCTCATTCTTTGTGCTTTAATCTTTCATTTTAGTTTCTTATGAAGATGAACAATTTGTCTATGAGTTGTTTATTTATAATGGGTAGCTAAATTTCTAGTGATTTCCGGGTTTTGGAAGTGGATTAATTGAACTCTTGTTGATTGTTTTAATCTTAATTGAAGTTATTGTCTTGAAGCCTGTTTGAGTACTTTGTTTTTATTCTTGTTTTATCATTTGGCCAATGATTTAAGATGTTTGATATATTGATTCATAATTCGAGAGATGAGTTTCAATATTAGATCTTGAGTACTTGACATGAATATTTGCATAATCGAGAGGTTTGTGAATATTTGTGAGGATATTTGATCTTTTGTGCATTTGGGAATTGTGTATCTTATGTTGAGTAGAGATACTAGCATAGATATTTCAATCTACACTTTATATACATCTCGAGATGGAGGATAAAATACCGTTGTGATCGTCTTATAGGTGTATTGATAATAACTTTGGCTTTGATTAAATCGTAAATCAAAAGGAATATTAATTGAAACCATAACCCGGGAATCCATTTCATTTCCCTTGATAATTCCACTATTATTTTCATCTTGTGTTTTTGTGGTTATTCTTGTCTTTTCTTCCACAACAATCATTCAATTTCGATCGTCTAAATAAAAATAAGGCTATCTTAGTTCAATACTTAGCGCATTAATTTATTAGTCCCTGTGGATACGACCTTGCTTACCCTATTCTATAAACTACACCGTACACTTGCGGTGAAGCTAAAAATAAGGCGAACAAGTTTTAGGCGCCGTTGCCGGGGACTAATACAATTTTTGGTGCTAATATTGCGATAGATAGAGTTATTCTTAATTTAGACATTTTTTTTTATTTTTATTTCATTTTTCTTTTGTAAATTCTACTTCTACAATGCTTGATTTGTTTCTTTGAATTGGTATAGGTGCACCTATTCGGATGGAAGAGGCAAAACCATCTTTGAAGACGCCCTCATTTCATTCATGAATCAAACGACTTCATTTATGAGTCAAATAAATTTATTCATGAGGAAATGGGAAATAGCCTTACCAAAAACGAAGCAAAGATGGACAAGATGAAGTTGCAATTGACACAATTGGCCAATACTATGGATTCACAATTGAAAAATCTCGAGACTCAAATGGGCCAATTAGTTACAATAGTTGGTGGGCAACATTAAAAGAGCGAATTTTTAAGCACCACTGAAGCCAACTCGAAGGAACAATATAGTGTCATTCATCGAAGGAATGATACCGAATACGAGGAGTTGAAGATCCTGGAAGAGCAAGAAATTTGAACCACACACAGCAGTTGTATGTCTATGCACGGTCAAATAGTAAGTGGCGCTGAAAAGGAACAAAAACATGACAAGGAACACACAACCAAAGCGTGTACGAATGAGCGGTTCGTGCGAGATATTATAAGAAAGTTGTTCGAGCGAGAAAATACTCGATCATACGTATGCAAACGAACAACATACACGTAAACCGGATCAAGTATATTCCTACGCCAGGACTCAAATCCTTGCTTGGACACCCCAAATATGCATTATTAGGTGCAAGTAAGGCAAATATGGCACTTGACCATGACCCAAAGCAGACTAATATATGCATTCAAGGAGGCACCAATTCATACGTCGAGCTATAGACGGTAAATCTAGCGCTTGTTGGGCAACCCAATGGTAACTTCACATTTTTCTTTCTTGAAATTCTATCTTTTCCTTGTTTCGATATAATTTCATTCACGTTTGGGGAGAGTTAGTATTTTGATTTGAAATGTGTGAGTATTTTGATTTGAAGTGTGTAAAAAAAAATTGCATTTGTTTGTGTGTTTTCATATAGTTGCATGTAGAGCATTTTAAGTTGCATTTGCATTAGTAGCATGTTTACGATTTTAGCATGTTTATTGCTTTCATAGATTTTAGGGAGTGAGTTAATCTCTTGATTGTAACTTGTGATTGATTTTGAAAATTTTGTATTGTTTGGATTGAGTGTTGAGCATGAGTTGATTGAGCCATAAATAGATAACATTGAGCATGTTAAGATGGAAAACTTGGTTTGATGCTTTGAATTACATATTTACAAGCCTTTGTGAGCTTTTGAGCCTTTTTGCTTTCATCATATGCAGTCTTGTTTGTGATTTGAGTGTATCATTCATGTTGTTAGAATTCTATAACTTGCTCGGCATCTCTGTCAAGGTCACATGTTGTATGCGGTGTGAAAATGATCAAAGGCCATTTTGTTAGCCCTTCAAGCCTTTTGCTTACCTAATGATGATATTGAAATCCCTAGTTAGCCAACTTGAGCCTATTGCCTAATTTTTAATAGCCACAATTCAAGCCTTAACTTGATAAATCTTTTACCCAACACTTGAGCGTATAGCATTGAGTAAAGGAATTGAATAAGGGTGAATGGGTGAAATCAAAATGTTAGAAGGTGATGTTATAGTTGGTTGATGAGAACAAAAGAGAAAGAAAAAGGAGATATGAAATGTTGAAAACTCATATAAGAGTAAAAAAAAAAAAAATAGATCGATGAATGAGTTTTCTTTGAATGAACTTGGAGGTTAAAAATTGTAATGTGAATGGTTGAGTTTACAAAATAAAGGGGATGGAGATAAGAAGAGTTGGTGAAAATGAGAGGTGATTTGAGTAGCATATTGAGCTTTAATGTAGATGAATTATATGCTCACCGGTCTATACGCTCGAGTTTGAGTCACTCTATCCATATTTTCCTACCCCAACCAAAGAGCCTTCATTACAACCAAAGGAAAAAAGTCCTTTTTGATTCACAATTTTGCATACATCCTAGTGGCGAGAGATATGAGGCGATTTGCAAGCCTATGGTAATTCGCAATATTGAATTGAATTGAGCGTAAACACGTCCTATATTCATTCGAGATGAGAGTATACACTTGATCTTTGTGAGGTGTAATTCTTAGCATTTACCATGGTTTCTTTAATATGTGCTCTATGTTAGATGTTTGAGGCTTGGTTAATTCGTTGCTTGATACCTACAATGAACAATACAAAATTTTATGGAGTTGTTGTGCGTTCAACTTTTCATTACTCCCAGTCATGTTTTGTCTTGTTTTTAAAAGTGTTGACCGGGACGGCCAATGAGTTTAAGTTTGGGGGTATTTGTTCACTTGGTTTTATACCATTGATTTGGGCTTCAAGACTTGAGTTTTGTGTTGTTTTTGAGTATTTTGAGTCATTTGAGTAGCCAAGCCATGTTGAGAGCCAATTATATTGAGTTTATAGTCATAGTAATGAATCGTGTATCAAAAGAAGTACAAACGAGCAAACAAAGAGAGATTGATTTGAAGAAACGTCCAAACGCGTCTGAAATTTCCATCACTGGCAGTGTTTCGTATTTTGGCCATAACTCTCTCTAAAAAATTGATATTGAGATGATTCAAGTGGCTGTGGAAAGCTAAGAGATAGAGCTACAACTTTGAAGAAGGGCTCAAAAGCAAATTCCAACATTTGGTGGGTGAAAAACTCGGGCGGGCGCTGCAGCGCCTTCTAACACAAGGCTATTGATTTTTTTTTAGGTGGCGCTGCTATTTCAACACCCGGCTGCTAGCGGCCCGGGCGGCTCGTTTTGCGAAATTTCTGGGCGCCGCGCCTCCGGGGCGGAAATTACTATGTTTCTTCACCTTTTTCTTGGACTTTTTAGGGCTATAAATACATAAATGGGAGGCTTGATCTAGGGTATGGAGGAAAGGTAGGAATACACCCAAGAACACAAGAAACACATCAATTTCATCAAGGAAGAATCAAAGGAAGAATCGGGTCGAATCGGAGCTTGAGGATTGAAGATTAATCGAGAGATTATCCATTTCCTAAGTTTTCTCATTCTTTGTGCTTTAATCTTTCATTTTAGTTTCTTATGAAGATGAACAATTTGTCTATGAGTTGTTTATTTATAATGGGTAGCTAAATTTCTTGTGATTTAGGGTTTTGGAAGTAGATTAATTGAACTCTTGTTGATTGTTTTAATCTTAATTGAAGTTATTGTCTTGAAGCCTATTTGAGTACTTTGTTCTTATTCTTGTTTTATCATTTGGCCAATGATTTAACATGTTTGATATATTGATTCATAATTCGAGAGATGAGTTTCAATATTAGATCTTGAGTACTTGACATGAATATTTGCATAATCGAGAGGTTTGTGAATATTTGTGAGGATATTTGATCTTTTGTGCATTTGGGAATTGTGTATCTTATGTTGAGTAGAGATACTAGCATAGATATTTCAATCTACACTTTATATACATCTCGAGATGGAGGATAAAATACCGTTGTGATCGTCTTATAGGTGTATTGATAATAACTTTGGCTTTGATTAAATCGTAAAACAAGAGGAATATTAATTGAAACCATAACCCGGGAATCCATTTCATTTCCCTTGATAATTCCATTATTATTTTCATCTTGTGTTTTTGTGGTTATTCTTGTCTTTTCTTCTACAACAATCATTCAATTTCGATCGTCTAAATAAAAATAAGGCTATCTTAGTTCAATACTTAGCCCATTAATTTATTAGTCCCTGTGGATACGACCTTGCTTACCCTATTCTATAAACTACACCGTACACTTGCGGTGAAGCTAAAAATAAGGCGAACAAGTTTTTGGCGCCGTTCTTGGGACTAATACAATTTTTGGTGCTAATATTGCGATAGATAGAATTATTCTTAATTTAGACATTTTTTTTTATTTTTATTTCATTTTTCTTTTGTAAATTCTACTTCTACAATGCTTGATTTGTTTCTTTGAATTGGTATAGGTGCACCTATTCGGATGGAAGAGGCAAAACCATCTTTGGAAGACGCCCTCATTTCATTCATGAATCAAACGACTTCATTTATGAGTCAAATAAATTTATTCATGAGGGAAATGGGAAATAGCCTTACCAAAAACGAAGCAAAGATGGACAAGATGAAGTTGCAATTGACACTGATTAGCCAATACTATGGATTCACAATTGAAAAATCTCGAGACTCAAATGGGCGATTAGTTACAATAGTTGGTGGGCAACATCAAAAGAGCCGATTTTTAAGCACCATGAAGCCAACTCGAAGGAACAATATAGTGTCATTCATCGAAGGAATGATACCAAATACGAGGAGTTGAAGATCCTGGAAGAGCAAGAAATTTCAGAACCACACACAGTTGATTGTATGTCTATGCACGGTCAAATAGTAAGTGGCAATGAAAAGGAACAAAAACAGGACAAGGAACACACAACCCAAGCGTGTACGAATGAGCAGTTCGTGCGAGATATTATAAGAAAGTTGTTCCGAGCGAGAAAAAATCGATCATACGTATGCAAACGAACAACATACACGTAAAACCGGTCGAGTATATTCCTACGCCAGACTCAAATCCTTGCTTGGCACGCTTCTTTGTGAGATAGAGCAATGATCCAATAAGTGCTCAGATCTTGTTTGATCCACAGGCTTGCCATCTGCATCCATATCCATTTTGGTGATGTATTCATTGGTATTTTCACGAAGACTTCTCTTCCATGCCAAATTTCTTCATTAAATCTACGGTGTATTTTTGTCGACTTATGAAGGTTCCATCCTTCAGCTATTTTACTTGGAGTCCAAGGAAGAATGTCAGCTCTCCCATCATGCTCATTTCAAATTTGCTTTGCATAAGATTTGAGAATTTATCACACAACTCTTTGTTTGTGGATCCAAAGATGATGTCATCCACATATATTTGAACAAGCAATATACTCTTCCCATCTTGAATTCTGAAGAGTGTCCTATCCACTTTGCCTTTTGTAAATCTGTTCTCAATCAGGAATTGTGATAATGTATCATACCATTCTCTTGGTGCCTATTTCAATCCATATAAAGCTTTCTTGAGTTTGTATACTTTATCTCCAAGAGTCTTATGCTCAAATCCTAGAGGTTGTTCAACATATACTTCTTCCTCCAATAACCCATTAAGGAATGCACTCTTTACATCTATTTGATATACAGTGAAGTTCTTGTGAGCAACATAGTCAAGAAACATCCTTATGGCTTCCAATCTTGCCACAGGAGCAAAAGTTTCATCAATATTTATTCCTTCTTCTTGGCAATACCCTTTGGCTACCAATCTTGCTTTGTTTCTTACCACAGAACCTTCCTCATTCATCTTGTTTCTGAACACCCATTTAGTGCCAATAACATTTTGATGGGTAGGTCTTTGAACCAATTCCCACACTTTGTTTCTTTCAAACTGATTCAGCTCTTCTTGCATGGCTTGAATCCAATGTGTGTCATCCAATGCTTGTGACACATCTTTTGGCTCTATTTGTGAGATGAAACAAGTGAACATAGCTTCTTGTTGGGTTCTGGATCTAGTTTTTACACCTTATCTTACATCTCCAATGGTTAGTTCTGGTGGATGGTCTCTCAACCATCTTACATCAAGTTGGAGTAAGTTAGTGGATTGATCGTCTTGCTTGTTGTGTTATTTTGATCAGCTCTCTCATCATCACTTAGCTGCTGATTTTCCAGCTGTCTTTGAAACTCAACTGTCTCATCTTCATCTGGGTTTACAATTCCAGCTTCAGCGTCGACATAGGGACTCTTCGGTATGGTAGGCTGATTCAGCTTATCAGCTGACTCTTCAATGTCTTCTGCATTTACGTTGGGTTCATCAAACACCACATGAATGGATTCTTCTGTAACCATTGTCCTCTTGTTGAGTACTATGTAGGCTTTGCTTTCACCTGAGTATCCCAAAAAGATACCTTCATCACTTTAGCATCAAAAGCCTTTAAATTGTCTTTGCCATTGTTATGGATGAAGCGTTTGCATCCAAATATTCTAAAATATGCAACATTTGGCTTTCTCCCCTGTCCAAATCTCATAGGAGTCTTTGTCACCGTCTGTTTATCATGCATCTATTTTGAGTATAGCATGTTTGTGTTTATTGCTTCAGCCCAAAATCTTTTAAGCGATCTGCTTCTTGACTAATATGGTCCTTATTTGCTTCTTTGAGAGTCCTGTTCCTTCTTTCTCGCAACTCCATTTTCTTTGTGGAGTCCGTCTTCTTTGATAATTTATGACCAATACCATTTTCAACACAATCGAGTTATTATACCATTGACAAACTCGGTTCCTCTGTCGAGATCTTATTTTGATAATGACTTGACTCTTCTCATTTTGGATTCTCTTCATCGTTTGTGGTAGTTTCTGCGCAGGTTTCTTTCTTCTTACACATGAAAATTGTCCATGTGTATCTTGAGTAGTCATCTACTACCACCAATGTGTATTTCTTTCCACTTATGCTAGCTGGTTCAACAGGACCAAATAGGTCCATATGTAGCAGGTGTAATATTCTTGTTGAAGATGAACATGTCTTTTCTTTGAATGATGATTTGATTTGTTTTCCCATCTGGAATGCATCACATACACTTTTCTTCTTGTATACTGAGTCTGGAAGTCCTTCCACAAGATTGCTCCTTGCAAGCTTGTTAATTGTTTTGAAGTTCGGGTGACTCGGCTTCTTGTCCCCTGACCAACTTGATTCAATTTGTGCTCTTTGCTGCAGAGACAAGTGCTTGGTGTTGCAGTTGACCAATCTACCACATACATGTTCTTTTGTCTACATCCTTGCAACACTACTTCTTTAGATTCAGTGTTCTTGATTTGGCACACTCCCATATTGAATCAACATTATAGCCCCTTGTCACGAGTTTACTTATGCTTAGTAAGTTGAAATTGAGGCCTTCAACATATGCAACATCTGTAATTTCTAATCCATTTTTCTTGATGGATCCAATGCCTCTTATTTCTCCTGGAGCTTCATTTCCTCCAAATATGACTTTTGCACCTCTAACCTCCTTGAATTTTGACAGATTTTTCTTGTTTTCTGTCATGTGTCCGGGAACGACCCACTATCCATGTACCAGGTTCCTTGGCACTCACCGCTCCTTGAACCCGCAATTAAGGAAATTAGGTTTTAGGTACCCATACTTGCCTGGGTCCTGAGGGGTTAGTATTGTAAGATGATCCAACCAAACTATAGCCAAATGATTTGACTCTAAGAGGTTGCCATCTATCCGTGCCATAATCATAATTAACTTTGGCAAATTGCTTGGGGGTTCTAGGTTCATACATCTGTCTCTTTTGTCTGTATGCATGTGCATGTGTTTTAGCAATTTCCTTATTGGTTAGTTGTGATATCTCTGAGTGTAGTGCCTAGGTGCACATGTGTGCTTATGATAGCTCTTATGCCTTTGGAATGGCCTTTGCTGAGTTCTAGGCCTTTGCCATTTAGGTTTATATTCCATAGGTCCTGGCTGATAGTTCACATTATTCCAATCACTTGGCTTGGGTACTTTCTACCATTCCCATTATATGTGTTCCTTTTATAGTACTTCTGGGGCTTTTGGTAGCTCTGTTTCTTCTTTACAAAATATTTTCTGTTTGGAGTTTGTTGAGGAACTCGGTGGATTTTTTTCTCGTTGTCCTCAAAGACACTCAATCGGCCATTTTCTTTTTCCTTTATAACCAAGGCCAGTTTGCTTGTGAATGTGCTTTGGAATAAATGTGTGTGAACCATTTGGAGTTTTGGATTTTTGAGATGCTTCATTACTTGAAGATCCTTTTTCCAAAATCACTTTTGGAGCTTGACATAGCACAGAGGAATTAAATCCTAAGCCTGTCTTATCTCCACATTCTCTTTGACTCATAATAAGATCATCCAAGGATTTAGATGCCTTAGTGAATGAGGCAATCACATTTTTGAGGTCATTCTCCCTCTTTTCTATAGCAGCTATCTCTGCTATTAACTTAGCATTTTCAGCCTTTAGACTTTTATTCTCATCAGCTATGTGACTTAGAGTACTCAGCTCCTTAGTCAGCTGTGAGTTTTGGCTTTTGAGTAGGCTGTTCTCCTCATTTAGTAGTGTGTGTGAGGATTTAATGTGTTCAAAGTCTTTCATCATTTTGCCTAATGAATCATAAAGATCAGTGGGTGATGAAGTGTGTGTGTCACAATCACTGTCACTAGAATCTGAGTGTGATGAGTTAGAGTGTACCTCATCTTCTTGGTCGAGGTTGGTCTTGTTCTTTGGCCATTAGACGGATCAAGGCTTCTTCTTCTTGAGTCACTTGAGTAGTCACTTCACTACTCTCCGAGTCTGCCGTGTCTTTTGACTTGTCTCAGCAGATCTCTGCAGCCAACATTGCCTTTTTTTTCTCTTGTCTTATTTTCTCGAAGAATTTTCTTTCATCTTCATTCTGTATTTGTTGACTACGAGGATATGGGCATTCAATGGCATAGTGACCGGGTTACTAGTTCAGATAAATTTTCAACCTTTTGATCGATTCTTTCCATCCTTGGATTGTCGGCTCTTTGATACTCAATCCTTTGATGCTCTGTTCTTTTGGGTGGCCTATCTTCCCTTGACTTGGGGGAGCCGAGTGTCTTCCTCGGAGGATTCACTTTTGCCTCTTTTGTAATTCTTGTTGAAGAATTTGTTAAACCTTTTAACCATCGGGGCAATCTCCTCTTGGTCAATGACTTCCTTGACCTCGGCTCTTTTATCATCCTTAACTATTAGAAAACTGTTTTGGGCACAAAATTGTCTCCTCTTGGTCTTTTCTTCTCAGCTCAAATTCGTAGGCTTTGAGATCTGAGAATAGCTGATGTCTTTGATAAGTCCATGGAGTGTCTCAGGGCCATGACTTTCATTTCCCACTCAGATGGGAGACTTATTAGAATCTTCATACACATTTTTTTCTGTGTATATTCTTTTCCAAGTGCATAAAGCTCATTGGTAATTTCTGTGAACCGAGCATCCAGTTGATCCAAGGTTTCTCCTGCAAGCATCTTAAAGTTTTCAAATTTTTGTACATCAACATATAGTTTATTTTCCTTGATTTCCTCCGAGCCTTCACAAATCAAGGTTAGCTTGTCCTAGATTTCTTTTGCCGTTTTGCATGATTTGAATTTGTTGAACATGGCTTTGTCCAATGTTTTGTAAAGAATGTCCTTGGCCACGTTGTCCAGGTTATATCTTTTCCTGTCATCATTTGTCCATTCAGCTCTTTGTTTTTCAACCATAGGTTTGGTCCGGGAGTAGCATCCTCTTCTCCTTCTGCCTGCTGCAGCTCTCCTTCTAATTTGTGTTCACTTTTAAGATTTGGAGTGGCCCATCTTCTATCACTATCCACATTTCATCGTGTAATCTTTGATAAATGAGCGCATACGAATTTTCCGGTCATCAAATTCCTCAATAGTGAACATAGGGATGCGTGTCAAATTTGCTTCCATGATAATAACTTTGCTGAATAAAAGAGTTTTGAAAGATCAAGTGCTAAAGCAAGCTTTGAAAAATTTGGAGATCTAGTTCAGTAACCAGTGCAGAAGGCTCAATGAACCAACCGCTCTGATACCACTTGTAGGTCCCAAGGGGTGTGAGTGTAAGGTATAGAAGGGGGGGTTGAATAAACCTTACCAACTTTTCGATTTAGTCCTTTTAAAGCGTTCAAAGTTAATACTTCACAGTTGAGTCCTTGATGGACAGCTAAATTAGTTAATCAGCAGAGTTAGCCACTAAACAGACTCGACTGAGCTGTTGATAGAATAACTCAGCTATTTTGACTAAAACTTAACTTGACTGTGATATGTTTTCAGCGGAAGACTTAACACCCTTGAATTTGGTTTAAGTTAGTTTTAATACTTGATTTTAGCACTTTGTTGATTATCAATTGGATAGCAAATTTATCAGCAAATATTGAAATAATGTGCAGAAATTAAAGTGCTGAAATGTAAATGACACAATAAGTTTTTATAGAGGTTCGAAGATGGGGTAATTCTTCTACTTCTCTCTTCTCCAACTCCTGGAGGAATCCACTAAGTATTGATCAGAGTACAAAGTGGTTATCAGTCCAGATGCAAGTCTTGATCACACAACTGACTCGATCCTTTGGGACTCAGTCTGGAGATGCCTTGATCACTCAGCTGGCTTCTCTAACGACTCAGCTTCTTCATAGGGCAGCTGCCTTGTTACTACAGCCCACTTGCTCAAGTTTCTTGGATTTGATAACGAAGCCCTCCAAATAACTTAAGACTGGTTCGACCTTGAACCTTTCTACAATCCTCCGTGGAATGTAGACCCCTTGATTCTTCAAATGTTTCATCTTCAACTGATTGAAGTTGTCTTTCCTTCACAGGTGAGTGTTGGATTGATTTCCTTCGTAATGTAGGCTTGAGGATTGAATCTTTAATGACTTGAGTAGGTTATCGTTTGAATAATAGCTTGAAAGTTCCAGGTAACAAGGGTTAACCTTTTCTCAAATAGATTCCTCAGCCTTTTATAGTGTTCTTTTGAAAATTTGCCCGTTGAAGAGATAGGTTAATTTTCAAAAGACACTTGTGGTCGTTGGCTTGCCTTGTTGCGCTTCTTGGAATTGACATTTCCTCGTATGAATGAGTCTTGACTTTTGAGTTCGACACAGTGCGAGCTTCCCATTCGTTCATTCCTCTTGCACGCTTCTCAGAATCGAGCACTTTAAGAAAGGCGAGTATGGAGGTATTACTTCTTTAAGTAATTCTCTTGACTTCTGTGTAACGGATCTCTTTCGATTGTCTCGACTTGATTTTGCATTTCCTTGACTTCCCAGGTGACTTCGAGTCGCCTTCCAATCATTTGATGACTCATTTGTCACTTCAACTTGAGACTTGGCTATCTTGAGTTGACTTGATCGACACTTCACTCACCGTGCATCTCATTTGCACCTTGATCGAGTTCTGTCTTCTCTTCTTTGCCACACTCACCGCCTCACGGTGAGTCTTCCTTTAGTCTTGATTTGTCTTCTTGCATGTTCAGGCATAGCCGACTTAACTCACCCGACCAACCCTATCTATTGCAATGCAATTTACAACAAAAATGGGGTGCCAACTTTCTATTCTAAGTTTTACATGGCATTCATCAAAATCTAAAAATTAATTTCCCAACATCAGCTGTGTCCTTGGGGGACAACTAAGTTTGCTATTCAACTAAGTTACCCACTCAACAGACTCAATAGATTTTATTGATAGCATAATCCTATTTGCTTAAGCCAAATACTTAACTTGGCTGATTTGGTTTTTAACAACGGAAGACTTAAAACCCTTTGATTTGTTTTAAGCTTATTTTAAACACTTGATTTTTAGCACTTAGTTAATTATCAGTTGGATAGCAAATGTATACTAACAACAGATATAAATAAATATGTAGGAATGTAAATTGATGAAAGTAAATTGACACAAGTATTTTATAGAGGTTCGAAGATGGGGTAATTCTTATAATCCTCTCTTCTCCAACTCTTGGAGGAATACACTAAGTAATGAGATCAATTTACAAAGCGGTTATCGATCCCAGAGACAGCCTTGATCACACAGCTGGCTTCTCTTGCGACTCAGCTTCTTCACAGGGCAGATGCCTTGCTACTTCAGCTCACTTCTTAAGTTCTTGGATTTGATCACGAAGCCCTCCAACAAACTTGATACTTGGTTCAACTTTGAACCTTTCTACAATCCTTCAACTTGGAAAGTAGACCCCTTTTTGTTTTTTCAAAAGTTTCCTCTTCAACTGGTTGAAGTTATCTCTCCTTCACAACTTGTGTTGGATCGAGTTTTTTCTAGTTTAAGGCTTGAGGAATTGCTTGAATTGCTTTGAGAATATTGCAGATTGCTTGCTTGAATATTGCTTGTTAGTTCCGGGTTCAGGTAACCTTTTCTCAATAGCTTCCTCAGCTTTTTATAGTGCACATTTGAAATTTGCCCGTTGAAGAGATAGGCTAATTTCAAATGTCACTTTGTGTTCATTGGCTTGTCTAGTCTTGATATGCAGCCATTGTGATGTTGACCTTTTCTCGTATTAAATGGCATTTCAGATTTGCAGGTTCTGACACAAGGTGCAGTGTTTCTCATTGGTTCCTTCCTTTTGCACAATTCTGGGCTAAACACTTTAAGACCTGGTAGCTTGACATATTACTATATCGAGTAATATTCTTGACTTTATTCCAACAGATCTAAGTCAGTTGTCTTCACTTGACTATTGCCTTTACCCCAGGTGACTTGAGTCTGCTCCAATCATGGGATTGGCTCAACTATCACTTCAACTGATAGACTTGGCTTCTTGAGTTGACTTGACTGACACTTCTCACAGCTGTTCCTCATCTAACTCTCCTTCAATCGAGTCCTTGACTTTCTTCTAGGCTATACACAGCTGACACTCAACAGAGTCTTCATCCCAGTCCGCAGTTGGCTTCTTGTAATCTTTGACATAGCTGACTAAACTCAGCTCTTCCAATCCTATCTACTACAATGTATAATTGCACGGAAAATGGGGTCCCAACTTCCTAGTTTAAGTTTTACATGGTATCATCAAAATCTAACAAATAAAATTCCTAGCAATTTCTCCCTTTTTGATTATGCCAAAACTTAGAACATTCAATATAAGTAAACAACAAACATATAAGTAGTGCAGTAACAAAGAATGTATGCTTTGAATAATCATTTTATTGATTATAACATTCTTGTCCTTTACAAAGCTGTTTATAATAAGTATCAGAGCTTTAGAAAAGCTCAATTCAACTACCAAGGAAGGCACAATATGTTATCCTCTATCTGGGATGGCCCTTACCATATTCGTAAAGCTGTGAAAGAGGGGACCTACAAGTTGGAAGATCTCGGGGGCAAGCACATACCTAGATCTTGGAATGCTGAGCATCTGAGGAGATATTATTAGTAGGTTAGGTAGTATTTTATTATTTTTATGTCAATTTCCTTTTAGCACCAAGGTTTAAGAACCATTTCTTTGTTACCAAATTCATTTCAAGTTGCAAATAAAAGTTCTATTTCCTTTTATAAATGATTCTCGAAACCAACTTGGCAACATAGGATTTTAATGGATAACCATTGCCACTATTGCAAAAGATAGGATTGTAGAGGAAGACCACTGTCCCTATCGAAAGGGATGAGCAATCCCAAGTCTGATATTAATTCTGAGGATCAATCCTTGGAAATAAAGTACTAACCTTGCTTAGGCCCTAAGGGGAAGTGGTGACGCCTGGACTAATCAACCAGCTAGTAACCACGGAAAAACTCCTTGGAAAATGATCTAGAATTTATCCAGATCCAATTATTCGTCTATTGGATTGATCTCCTAAGATAGAATCGTTGAGGCCTTTACTGGCCAAGGAAGGGGACGACCTGAACCACAAAGTTAATGACTCCTCCAAACTTAATTTCATAATATGGATACCAATACTTAAACTCTGAAACATCAAAGGACCACATAAAGGTAACTCCTAGTGAAAAGTTCAGACAATTTATGGTAAATGTTTGGCAATTTTGAAGACATTTTGGATTCATATGGAAACAAACATCACGCAGAGTTTTACAAACCATAGTAGTACAACATTCTGAAGTTTCATATCAAAGTACATAATAAGCCATACATCAGTCGAAAGACTAGGCATTAGATGACAATACAACCTGGTCATCAAGCATCAGTCGGACAGACGCCAGTAGAATATTGGAATGAAGGAACCAAACAACTAGCATCAAAGGGCGGACCGATAATGAGAATCGTCTGCTGGCAAACACCATACCCGTCTAACCAATCATCTAAGAGTGTGTCCTCCATGGCTTCCTTGGCTTTTATTGCTTCATCATCCCTCTGGTTGGCCTTGTCAGCCCTTTGGTTAGCCTCACCAGTTTGCTGAGATATTTCCTCTATTTTCAACTTCAGCAACGCAAAACTCTCATTCAAACGATTCACTTCAATTGTCGTTTTGTCAGTGATATCTCAACTTTGAAACCTATGATCGCTCTCACTCTCCGGCTCCAGGACCAGATCCTCAATCCTCTTGGATCCATGGTTGATCTTGGACACCATACCTTGATGGGTGAGGACTAGGTGTAATATGAACAAAGTGATTAGCAAAGGCTTAGTAAAAATATGCTCAAGATTGAAAGGAAGAATACCTTGGCTATAAGATTATAGCCATCGATGACAATGCTTCAGAAGTAGTTTCTACGACCATGGTTTTATCGACGAGAGCAAAAGATTGGACATCATCTATGTAGCAGTGTCTCGGTTGAACATAGAATCACATTCGTACACATTCCATTCAGGGAAAAACTTGCTAAGAGAATGATCCCCTGCGCTCCCAGATCCGTTGTCCACATTGTCAATCATAAGAGCATTAGAGTCCTTGGCACTAAAGTTAGGATCTGAACTCTCTCATTTCTCATGTGCACCAAGGTCAGAAAGAGAAGTTGGAGGCTCAGACATAGGTTTGGACTTCCTAGAATGAGAAAGTAAGATTATTTTAGAAGGTTGACCGGATCTTGTCTCAGTTTGCTCGGGCAAGATCTAGTCATGTCTATCTTCCTTGCCTTATTAACCTCTATTCTCTGAGAACAAAAAGAGTAAGACATCAACTGAATGGTAAATATATATGAAAGAATAAAGTAAAAGTAGCGAGTTTATATTAAGGTCTACGACCAAGGATGGGTGAAAGTAGCTAAGTCATTTTCACCCATCCTTTGCCGTAGACCTTAGTATGAACTTGCTACTTTTACTTTATTCTTTCATATATATATATATATATACCACTCAACTATCGTCTTACTCTTTTGTTCTGCAGGAATAGAGATTAACAAGACAAGGAAGATAGAAAGGACTAAGATCTTGGACCGAGCAGCATAGGTACAAGCATCTGGTCAACCTTCAAAAAAAATCTTACTTTCTCATTATGGGAAGTCGAAACCTATGTCTGGGCCTCCGACTGATCTTTCTAACCTCGGTACACATGAGGAATGAAAGAGTCCATATCCTCACTTTGGTGCCAAGGACTCTGACGCTCTTATGATTGACACGTGATCATGGATCTAGGAGCGCAGGGGGTCATTCACTTATCAAGTTTTTCCTTGAATGTTATGTGTTCGAAGGTGATTCTATGTTCAACTGAGACACTGCTATAGAAATGATGTCTAATCTTTTGCCCCCGGCGATAAAACTAAGGTCGTAGAAGCTACTTCTGAAGTATTGTCATACGATGGCTATGATCTTTTAGCCAAGGTATTATTCCTTTCAATCTAGATCATATTTTTGCTAAAACTTTGCTAATCACTTTGTTCACATTTCAACTAGTCCTTACCCACCAAGGTATGGTGTCTAAGATCAACCATGGATCCAAGAGGATTAATGAGCTGATCCTGGAGATGGAGAGTGGGAGGGATCATAGGTTTCAAGTTGAGATAGTGCTGGGCAAAAAGACAGCTGAAATGAATCGTTTAAATGAGATTCTTGCATTGCTAGAGTTGAAAATAGAGGAAATATTTCAGTAAGCTGGTGAGGCCAACCAGAGAGCTGACGAGGCCGACTAGAGGGCTGATGAAGCAATAAAAGCCAAGGAAGCCATAGAGGACACACTCTTAGATCATTAGTTAGACGGGTATGACATTTGCAAACAAACAATTCTCACTATCGATCCGTCCTTTGATGCTAGCCGCTTGGTTCCTTCATTCCCAGATTCTACTAGTGACGGTCAAGCTGATGCCTGATGAACAACCTGTATTGTCATCTAATGCTTAATCTTTCGATTGGTGTATTGTTTATTTATGTACTATGTTATGAGACTTCACAATGTTGTACTACTGTGGTTTGCAGAGCTCTGTGTGATGTCTGATTGTGGTTTGCAAAGCTCTGTGTGATGTTTATTTCCATATGAATTCAAAACGTACTTTGAAATTTCCAAGCTCTTACCATAAATTGTCTGAACTTTCCAGCAGGAGTTGCCTTTATGTGGTCCTTTGATATTTCAGAGTTGAAGGACTGATATCCATTGTATGGAATTAAGTTTGGAGGAGTCGTTAGCCTTGTGGTTCTGGTCAACCCCTTCCTTGGCCACTAAAGGCCTCAACTATTCTATCTTAGGAGATCAATCCATTAGATGAATAATTGGATCTGGATAATTTTCAGATCATTTCCCAAGGAGTTTTTTCATGGTTGCTAGCTGGTTGATTGTTATCCATTGCAATCATATGTTGCCCAGTTGGTTCCAAGAATCATTTATAAAAGGAAATAGAACTCTTATTTGCAACTTGAAATGAATTTGGTAACAAAGAAATGGTTCTTCAACCTTGGTGCTAAAAAGTAATTAACGACATAAAAATAATAAAATACTAACTAACCTACTGATAATATCTCCTTATATGCTCATCGTTCCAAGATCTAGGTATGTGCTTGCCACCGAGATCTTCCAACTTGTAGGTGCCCTCTTTCACAGCTTTACGAATTCATTAAGGGCCATCCCATTTAGGGGATAACTAATTGTGGAGGATTCTACAAGAGGCTTAGCTTTACTCCTAAACATAAAGTACCATAAGCCTTGACCCTGGGATGTTGTTGAATCCGGTAGATGGAAAAAAAGATGATGGCATTCACGAAGATTGGTACTAAAGCTGCTAAAATAATATATCCTACGACGACCCTTCAAGCATTAGGAGTGAGTTGGACAAGACACAAACCATAAAATTGAAATATCCGTATCATGGTGGCGTGAAGAGGAAACCTCAAACCCGAATGAAATATACTCTCATTTAGGCACAACCACTCTGGGGGCAAAATACTTAAACCACTTTCCGTGGCCTATGGGGTATAACATTCACAATGCATGGGGAAATAAGACATTGCTCTAAACCTTTTCATTTCTCCTCTGGTAAGAGTTGAAATTTCATCTCGGGATCACGAACCGGGTATTTATGGGCTATCCCTTGGATATTTTGGCAAAACTCGGCTAGAGGAATATAATCCGAGGGCTCATTTTCATGAGACATGGTCAAGAGTTTAAGAAAGAGCTAAAGACTCACTTCACCGCCTTATTTTGATTTCCCAGGGAGCAATATCTCCAACCTGAAAGTGACGAGAAAGGTTTAAGCAAAACTCCAGCTGATGAGTATACCAAATTGAAAAGAGTTGAAAGGGTTATTAGAGGCTTGGCTCTAAGAATCTGAGGTTAACCCTTGTCTTAAATAACAAAGTCTACCAAGAGTTTGTCCAAAAAGCTTTTGGTGAATTCATGTGAGCATATTTTGCTATTCTAAGGTCTTGTGATACATGTTAACTTACTTGCCACAGATGGACAAGCGAAGGACTAACTTTTGGAGTCTAAGGGAGACCAATAATTCACATGAATGCACAAAAATCTAAAGGCATCACCATCATGTTTTCCATTTTCAAAAAAAAAAAATTCAAAAAAAAAAGAGTGAGAGAGTCAGGCTTCCACGAGTCCAAGGAATCATGGTGCTGAAGACTATAATTCTTTGGCCAAGGTCTTCAAGTGGTTACTAAGGATAAGTCAATGACTCATTTGAGGTCTAGGACTATTGCCAAGGTCTCCTAAGTTCCAAGTTACTTCTCAAGCTTATTAGCCAAGGACTTTGCCAATGTCCAAGGACTATTCCCAAGGTCTCCCTGGCTCAAGTTGCTTCTCAAGTTTGTTAGCCAATGACTTTCCCAAGGTTAGGACTATTTACAAGGTCTCCCCAGGCTTAAGTTGCTTCGAGTTTGTTAGCCAAAGACTTTGCCATGGTCCTAGGACTATTGCCAAGGTCTCCCAGACCTAATTTGCTTCTCAAGTTTGTTAGCCAATGACTTTGCCAAGGTCCAAGGACTATTGCCAATGTCCCCAGGCTCAAGTTTGTCCTCGATATTATGGACTAAGGACTTTGCCAAGGTCCTGGCCTATTGTCAAGCCCTCCCAAGTTCAAGTTACAACTCAAGATTATTGGCTAAGGACTTTGCTAAGGTCTAGGATTGTTTCCAAAGTCTCACAATTTTTGCTCAAGATTGTTAGCCAAAGACTTTGCCAAAGTCCTGGGACTATTGCCAAGGTCTCCCAGGCTCAAGTTTCTTCTCAAGTTTGTTAGCCAAGGACTTTGCCAAGGTCCTAGGACTATTGTCAAGGTCTCCCGAGTTCAAGTTACCACTCAAGGTTATTGGCTAAGGACTTTGCTAAGGTCCTAAGGTTATTGCCAGGGTCTCGCAAAGTTATATTATGGCTAAATTAAGTGGCCAAAGACTTTTCCAAGGTTTCCCAAAATTGAGCTTATGACAAGCTCATTTCCTAAGGACTTGGCCAAGGTCTACCAGGGACTTAGCTAATATTTTCTAAGGTCGACTCCAAGTTCTACATGCCAAGGATTTTAGCTTGCTAAAATTTTCTAAAATGGAGGTGAAATATTCTACCAAGCACTTGCCAAGGACTACGCATGCAGAAATTAGTTAATACCAAGGAGAAAAAGCATTGGCTACAAATTAAGATGACATGAAAAAGTAGGACATATCTTGAATTTCCGAGGATTTCGACTTCTACCAAATGCTGAGGTACAAAGGTCTGAGTTGCTTCATCTAGGGAATAATAACCAGTTTTTCTTTTCTCCACTCTTTTTATCTGAAACTCTCAAATGAAAAATGAGAGAATCTTCCCATTACAACCTATTTATAGAAGCCATAAAAAAATGGCTTGACTACAAAAGCTCCGTATCGCGATATGAGATATCGCCCAAGAGTAGTAATTCATCCGGATACACATCTCAAAATACTTCTTGCAGACGTCATAACTTGCACGCACAAGAAGTGGGGGGCAAGTAATGAGGATAATTCTGACATTGACACCTGGCAATGTGAGCACGTGACACATGTACCAATAAGATGACAATTATCTGGTGATAAGATTTATCTTAACTGACCGATGAGTATCTGGTGATAAGACTTATCTTAACTGACTAAGGAGTTCGGCCTCGGGAAAATTTCTTAAAAGTCTAATATCGGGAGGAGTCCTTGTCCAGGTGGGTAACCAAGGTCTATAAAAGAAGTCATTGGCTCTAGATAAAGGGGAGACAAAAAGCTCAATACTCATAATCTCTCTATGAGCAAACACTATCTTAAGCATCGGAGTATCTACCCCTGGGGACAACCCCGGGGTTTTGTTTTGCATGTTCACACCGACGTTCGGTCAACCTCGAATCTTTGGTTACAATAGTTCCAACTCTTTAATTGACTTTGGATCTCCACCTTGGCGTTGTAAGTCCTCAAATTAGTCCTTGGATTTTTATACCTCATCAAAACTTTAGGATTTATTTTTTTAATTTTAATTTTCTTCAGAACTTTTTTTATTAAATACCCCACCTCAAGGGTAGTATTTGTAATTATCCCTAAAATTTATTAAGAGATCGATAAATCCGAAGTAGTTGTCCCTAATAGTATAGGATAAAGATACGTGTAAACTATACGTGCATTTAAGGGCTTATTTTGATATATAATTGATGCATTTGCATGTATATTTAGTGTGTTTTACTTGGTTTCCTTTGTTTGATGTGATATTGCTTACTCTTGTGGATTTTGCAGAAAATGGAGCTAAATTGGACAAACGGTGATAGCATGTTTCAAAGGATGTATCAAAAGCTAAGGTACGAGCAAAGATGTGAACGAAAGATGCATGAACGGTCAAACAAATGGGAATTTCCTTCAAAAATGTCCAAACGCGCTAACAATTTTCAACACCGACAGGGTTTAGTATTTTGGCCATAACTTTATTTCTCTACAAATTTGATATTGAGCCGATTCAAGTGGCTATAGAAATATAAGAGAAAGAGCAACAACTTTCAGAAGACCCCAAGAGTAAAATCCAATTGCACGACTGTCTGTGTGGATTCACACGGTCGTGCGATGTGTCTGCAGTTGAATATGAGTTCTAATCCCGTCAGAACTCTACAAGTGATCTTTTCAAGCACCTATATAAAGGAACCAAGGCTCTGCATGAAAGTACAACTTAATACAACAAAAAATACCATACAATACAATACAATACAAAGGATTACACAAATCAAAGGTCTTCTGAGAGAGGAGAGCTAGGTTACGAAGAGTACCACAAGGCCTTTCACATCTACGGAAGCACAATAGTTTCAAAGGCTTGGAGGGAAGATCCATACTGACAAAAAGGGATTTTCCTTCTTAGTTTAGATCTTTTATCTGTACTTAAACAAGGTCAAAATATTGATTTCAAGTTTGTCTATGAATTTGTTATCAATATTAGACTAATCTTTCGGATCCTAGGGCATAATCAAAATTGTGGAGTCATGTTAAATCTTGATCGATTGTTTTCTTAATTGATTTATGTGTTTTATTTTATGAATTCGAGTGCTTATTTTAATTTTCGATTATATGATCAATAATTTGCATGTTAAACTTGTTAGTCCATAATCCAGGAGGTGAGTTCTAGCAAGACGAAAATCAAATTCGGACATAAACATGGTAATGCATCGGGAGACTATAGTTGTTTGTGGGGAGTATTTCAATTCAAAGATCTGTTGGGAGTTAATAATAGTTGTGAATCATGGGGAGACCTCAATTATTATTAATCTACTATTTATGCGCCACTCGGGAGGAGGAATAAACTATTATATGGATTGAACCCATAGAAACACATGAATTGATTTTGAAACATTGATTGGATTTAATATTGAAGAAACATGTAGAGATTATGTTCCTACGGTATTTTCGTATTTGTTGAAAAGATTTGTGGAGTTTGGCGTTTTACAAATTTATTTCTTTTATTTTTATTTTTTTGATTATTCATTAAAACTTGTGATTTTCGGTCGCTTGAATAAAATTGGAATACGATGTTATTATAACATAAGTGTTTCATATTCAATCCCTGAGGAATACAACCTTCATTGTTATTATCCTATAAACTACACAGACAATCGATGTATTGAGATCCAAATTTTTGGCGAACAGATAATTGCAAAATACCCTGACGTTATGGCTAACTAGTGTTCACCTGTGCGATGCACGAGATTATTTTCGGAGTGTGGTGTTGCTATATAAATTGGATTTCAATAAAATATATAATCTATATATAATTTAACAGGATACAAACTTTTTTTTTAAAAAAAAATTACAATTGCACAAATAAAAATTACAAATTTTGAAAGACTTCTTTGTATACAACATTAGTTGTTTGTTTGTTGTTTGACGCATTGTCACCGCAAACTAATATTTTCAATCCCTTGTGATTGGTTACTCGAGAAACTTCCATATATAATTGGCCATGACTGAAAATTGGATTCTTGAGATATAGCTCGATATTAGAGAGAGATTGTCCTTGGCTTTTGTTTATCGTCATGGCATACGACACGATCAAAGAAAACTGCCTTCGCTGGAACTTGAAGGGAATCTTGAGGTCAGATGGGGTAAGAGTCATTCGCGGAATCAACACTTCATGACTTGCATTGGCACCGGTGAGAATTGTGGATTCAAGCACATGTTTACCCAGCCTTGTAATCACCAATCTTTTACCATTACACAAATCAATTGAATGGTCTATATTCCTCAGAAGCATAACAAGAGTCCCAACCTTCAAATGAATTTCATGATTACGAACTCTGGAAACTCTTATCCCATTTAAGAATTCTGGTGTGTGCAGATTATGTAAGAAATCAATATTTGCATCCGATTTGCAAGTGCTATCCGAACTTAAATAAGTATGACCTTCTGATGTGTTCAAAGAGGCCATATATTGATTTATCTACTCAACCACATCGAGAGTAGGTACCAAAATAGCTTTTCCTTTAAGATAAGTTGGATCCTCGATTGCATCTTTAAAGCTCAATAACCGTCATTTTCTCCTCCAAGTGTTCCATCTCCGATATTGCAATCCATTCAGAAAACTTAACCAAATCTGCATAATCATCGCTTTCACCTAGTCTTTAAAGCTGCATGTTCTTAGTTAGTCTAAGCACAGTATAATGTCTCCACAAATGCGAAGAATTTATTGTGACATTGACGATCACCTGCCAACTTCCCTTGGGTACGACTAGCATTATCTATCCAAAATCTCCACCAAACATGACCGTTTTCCTCCAAATGGGATATGCTGACTTCCTAGTTTGACTGTATCCGTAATATCTTTTATAATTGTGTCCACTGCCTCAAAGCAATGCTTGTGCATCATTGGAGCTTCGTCCCATATTATTAGTTTACTACGCACAATCAATTCAGCAAGTAGACTGCCAACTTTGATTTCACAGCTTGATCCTTCATGTAGATTTATGGGAATAACAATCGAGAATGTGCAGTCCTCCCAACAAGAAAGAGAAGAGACGCTATTCCACTTGACGCAATGTTAAGTACAATTTGTCCTTTTGATATCAGCCCAAAGATAATGCCCTCCACAAATAGGTTTTACCCGTACCTCCGTATCCATATACAAAGAAAATACGGCCTCTATCCAATTGAATCGCACCCATGATTTCAGAATACACGTGGCATTGCTCATCAGAATACTCTGCGGCTAATGCCCTACGACCGTATCGTAACTCGTCGTAAACCAATCTATTTTGGCTGAATTCAACATTGTCAATGTTTGAAAATGACATCGTACAAAATTCACATAGACTCCTACCCCGGCTGCGCAATAACTTTTCAATTTTCGACAGGCAAGATTCTTAATTTCATTCTCACTTAGAACGAGATCTATCAAAATAGAAAAAAACTTAAAAATCATAATAAATATTTAATTCTTATTATTATAACCAAAATAAGTGAAAAGAATACAAATAGATTATACCAATTGAACAATTAATATAAAACATAATATATAATATCAAATGTGATACGTTGATATTGAAAAATAATTCGCCGTCTATATACAATATCGTCCGAAAGAAGTTCCCAATATTTATCCCACACTCCTTCAGGCCTGCTCAAAGAATCTGAAGACAATAATGATGCAAACAAACTCCTAAGAGTCTCTACAGATGCCCAGTGACTCGCTTCAATGATGCCATCAATATACTCTTTATCGTCTTCTAATAAACCCAGAGCATAGCAGGTCGCACGATAAGAACTATGTTGCACACCATGTACCTTTTTATAATCAGCATGACACGTAGCACCATGCACAACATTGATAAGGCATCTTAGATAATACATGTCACCGGACCCTGGAGGAACATAGAAAACATGACCTATAGTATATCCTGATTTTCTCGACTCCCACTTTTTCAGTTGTGATTTCCATGTGAATTTTGTAGGAGCTTCAGCATAGGTCAATTCTATGGCTTCAGGATAAATTTTATTGGCTTCCTTCCAAGCCAAAAACATGCTTTCTCTGACAGTGCTTCTCTTGAGAACATAGTCTATTCTTTCAGAATCATGAAATATTACATTTTGTTCGTTCTCGATATGGAAACTAAGACGTTCAACGGGATGATATTTATATTGAATTTCATATACCAGTAATCTCCATGCTGCCTCACATGCTGAAATGTATATGCAATCGTAATACATGCTCACTTCATCTACAGCTTTCCCTGGTTCTTCATCACCACTACCCTGGTGGAATGATGCAGTCACCCGATCATGTCCCTTATTGACATATTTGAACAAATACTTGATAGATCTAGATTAATTACACCATTCTATATTAACGTGTGCACCATATTTAAGTAGCAATCGACGATTATGCAGAACAACGTATCTGTTGGGAAATTTATTGTTTAGATTTTGATGAATGCCATGTAAAACTTAGAATAGGAAGTTGGCACCCCAATTTTGTTGTAAATCGCATTGTAATAAATAGGGATGGTCAAGGCGAGTTAAGTCGGCTATGCCCAAACATGCAAGAAGACAAGCGGAGACTAGAAGGAAGACTCATTTGCAAGACAAGTGAGTATGGCAAAGAAGAAAAGACGGGAACTCTATGAAGGAGCGGTGAGATGCGGTGGGTGGAGTATCGATCAAGTCAACTCAAGAAAAGCCAAGTCTCAAGTTGAAGTGACGGAAGAGTCATCCATGATTGGAAGCGACTCTAAGTCACCGGGAAAGCAAGGAAATGCGGTCAAGTCGAGATAAGCTGAAAAGATCCGTTTGCAAATCAAGAGAATTACCTAAACAAGTAATATCTCCATGCTACCTTTCTCAAGTGCTCGGTCCCGGAAGCGTGCAAAAGGAATAAACCAATGGGAAGCACTACACCGTGTCGAGAACTCCGAAAAGGTGAAGACCAATTCATACGAGGAAATGGCAATTCCAAGGACTGCAACAAGTCAAGCCAACAACCACAAGTGACTTTCAAAAATAAGCCTATCTCTTGAACATGATTTTTGAAAGATCACTATAAAAGGCGAGGAATGACTACGAGAAGAGGTGACGAGAACCACAAATATTCAAGCAATTATCGAACTATTCTCAAGTTATTAAACGCTCAATCCTCAAGCCTACACTACGAAGAACATCAATCCAACACTCACCTGTGAAGGAAAGATAACTTCAATCGGTTGAAGAGGAAATTCAAGAATCAAGGGGTCTACATTCCACGAAGGATTGTAGGAAGGTTCAAGGTCGAACCAAGTCTTGAGCTTTTGGAGGGCTTCGTGATCAAATCCAAAGAGCTTGAGCAAGTGGGTTGTAGTAGGCAAGCGGTTTGCCCTGTGAAGAAGCCGAGTCGACGAGAAGCCGGTGAGTGATCAAGGCGTCTCAAGCGAGTCCCAAAGGATCAAGTGTTTGTGTGATCAAGACTTGTATCCGGATCTGGTATTACCACTTTGTATCTTGATCAATACCTAGTGGATTCCTCCGGGAGTTGGAGAAGAGAGGAGTAGAAGAATTACCCCATCTTGAACCTCTATAAAAATCTCATTGTGTCATTTACATTTCAAAGACTTTAATTCTTGCATCATATCTCATTTAATTCTGTTAACATATTTGCTATCCATTAGATAATCTCTAAGTACTAAATCAAGCTCTAAATCTCTACTTAACCAAACTTAAGGGTGTTAAGTCTTCCATTTGAAAAACAAACCACGAGTTGAGTTAATTTAGACTTAACAACCGAGTTATTCCATCAACGGCTCGGTTGATTGAGCATTTGAGAGACTAACTCTCTTGATTAACTAAATTGGTGTCCACGAGGACACAAATTTGTGTAGTATCAACTCGAATTTTTAAAAGGACTAAATCAAAAATTTGGTAAGGTTCATTCAACCCCCCTTCTAAACCTTACACTTACACCCCTTGGGACCTATAGTATCTATTATCAAGAGGGACACCATTTTCTCGACAACCCTGCCATTATTCCTACACCGATAACGTGGATAACCTTCTTCATCAATACATGTGGCATCAACAAAGTTTTTAGGAAAATGTTTCGCAAGCGACCATCGACCATACATGGATAATTTTTCCTTACTTCACCACACGGATCATGAATCATAAAATCTCTAACTACGACAAAATAGAATGGATCATCAGCTTCATCTGGTATCTCGGCCGTTATAATTCTATCTATATCATCCAGAGTTAGTTATTTATCTTCTTTGGCCATAAAGAGAAGAATATGAGCACGAGGGAGCCCACGTTTCTGGAATTCTATCGTAGACATAACTGTAAAGATTTAAATTAAAAAGAATAAATAAATTTATAAAAATTAAGTAACATATCGGATTAATATAAAAAAGGGTCACATTAATAAAGAGGATTCAACAACCTGATACAACTTTCCCGAATATCTGATTATGGCAAAGATCCTTGACAAGAGCATCCAGTTGGACTTTAAATATTCTGCAGATAATGTCTGGTCGGTCTTCGGCATTAAGATTTCTATTCTCAAGAAAATGAACAATCTAAGGCCATTTTCGATTGGAGGTGAATATTATAAATAGATCGGGATAACCGACCCATCTACATATAGCCATCGCATCTTGATAATTCTGTATCATAAATCGTGTTCCTCCGGTGAAACTCGATGGAAATATAATTCATTTGCCTTGTGATCTGGGATTAGTGTCTCCATTCAATACAACATCTGCTAGACCCTTATATATATCGCAACGCAACTTCTTTTGATGTAAGCGCACATATTTCTATCAGGCTGATTCAACCATTGTATAAGCATCCACGACAAACTATTGAAACAATCTTCTTGAAAACCCAATAGTAGAAGCTTAATTATTCCTTTCGTGCAACCGATAGGCAAAAAAGTTCTCGAACACTGATTGTTTTCCTTCCTCCATGAGTTATACTCTTCAAGTCCAAAAATGGAATGTCTTCTCTAAAACCATCCTCACCGTAAGGTAACAACAAAGGTTATTGCAATGCCAAATATGCAAAGATTTAACTCATTTATCCTCGCAAGCGGTCCGGTTTTTATTTCAATCAATATATCTCTTTCTCCTAAAGCCTGAACAAAATCACCAACAATCAAAGCGGTAACCTCAGAGCTTGATGGCGAGTTGTATCTTCTAGCATCCTTGCCTCTTTTACCAATAAGACGTTATCTAACATCTGAATTTGCACATTCTCTTATCTTTTCTCTTGCTACTCTGAAGGTTTTCACCAATATATTATTTTCATCTAACATTTTTTGAAGTCATACAACAATATCTTGGTGCAGGTTATTAGTATCACTTCCTTGCTTGCAGATTAAATCACGTCAAAAATCCATGTAAGTTCTCCAGACCAGCCATGGTTGAAAAACCAAGAACTGAATGGACAAATGATGACAGAAAAAGATACAACCTGGACAATGTAGCCAAGGACATCCTTTACAAAACCTTGGACAAAGCCATGTTCAATAAAGTCAAATCATGCAAAACGGCTAAAGAAATCGGGACAAGCTAACATTGATTTGTGAAGGCTCGGAAGCAAATCAAAGAAAACAAATTATCGATGGTATGTCTGTAAATTTGAGAACTTCAAAATGATCTCGGAGAAAACCTGGATCAACCTGGATGCTCGGTTCACGAAATCACCAACGAGCTATCGCACTTGGTAGGAGTATACGAGAAAGAAATGTGTATGAAGATTCTAAAAGTCTCGGTGAATGGGAAATGAAGGTCATGGCACTAATACATTCCATGGACCTATCAAAGACCTCCAACCATGAACTATTCTCGGATCTCAAAGCCTACGAATTTGAGGAGAAGAAAAGATCGAGGAAGAGGCAATTTGTACCCAAAACATTTGCTCTAATTGTTAAAGATGGGAAGAGAGCCGAGGTCAAAAAGTCATTGATCCGAAGAAATAGCCCGATGGTTAAAAGGTTCAACAAGTTCTTCAATAAGAACTACAAGAGAGGCAAGGGCGAATCTTCGAGGAAGACACTCGGCTCCTCCAAATCAAGGGAAGATAGGCCAACCAAGAGAACAGAGATCATCAAAAAGTGAATATCAAAGGGTGACAATCCAAGAATTGAAAGAGTGATCAAAAGGTTGAATATCTATCTGAACTGTAGGGCAACCAGGTCACTATGCCATTGATTGCCCATATCCTGTAGTCAACAAATACAGGAATGAAGAAGAAAGAAAGTTCTTGAGAGAAAGAAGACAAGAAAAGAAAAAGGCAATGATGGCTGCAGAGATCACGAGACAGCCAAGTCGAAGAGACAATTGATTGAGAGCAAGTGGTGACTACTCAAGTGACTACGAAGAAGAAGCCACGATCTGTTTGATGGCCAAGGAACAAGATCAAACGACCAAGAAGATGAGGTAAACTACAACTCATCAAACTCAGATTCTAGTGATAGTGACTGTGACACACACACCTCATCACCCATCGATCTTTATGACTCATTAGGCAAAATGATGAAAGATTTTGAACACATTAAATCCTCACACACACTACTAAATGAGGAAAATAGCCTACTCAAGAGCAAAACTCACGGTGACTAAGGAGCCGAGTACTCTAAGTCAAATAGCCGATGAGAATGAAAGTTTAAAGGCTGAAAAAACCAAGCTAATAGCAGAAATTGCTGCCATAGAAAAGAGGGAGAATGACCTCAAAAATGTTATTGCCTCATTCACTAAGGCATCTAAATCATCGGATGATCTTATTATAAGTCAAAGAGAATGTGGAGACAAGACAGGCCTAGGATTTAACTCCTCTGTGAGATGTCAAACTTCAAAAGTAATTTTGGAAAAAGGATCTTCAAGCAATGAAGAGTCTAAAAAATCCAAAACTCTAAATTTTGCACACACATTCACTCCAAAGCACAATTACAAGCAAACTGGCCTTGGTTATAAAGGAAAAGGAAAGCGACTAGTTGAGTGTCTTTGAAAGGACAGTGAGAGAAGAGATTGATCGAGTTCTCGGCAAACTCCAAACATAAAACACTCTGTAAAGAAGAAGCGAGCTACCAAAAACCCCGGAAAATCTATAAAAGAAATACATATGATGGGAATGGTAGAAATATCCAAGCCAAGTGATTGGAATGATGTGAACTATCGGCATAGACTTATGGAATATAAGCCCAAATGGCAAAGGCCTAGAACTCAACAAATGCCATTCCAAAAGTATAAGAGCTTTCATCGGCACACATATGCACCTGGCACTACACTCGAGACACCACAATTACCCAAAGAAGGCGATTGCCAAAACACATATACAGCATACAGACAAAAGAGGCAATTTTGTATGAACCTAGAATCCCCAAGCAATTTGCCAAGATTAATTATGATTATGGCGATAGATGGCAACCCCTTAGAGTCAAATCATTTGGCTATAAGTTGGTTGGATCATCTTACAATTCTAACCCTCGGGACCCAGACAAGTATGGGTACCTAAAACTTAATTTCCTTGATTGCAAGTTCAGGAGCAGTGAGTGCCAAGGAACCTGGTATATGGATAGTGGTACATTCCCGGACATATGACGGGGAAATAAGAAAAACTGTCAAAATTCAAGGAAGTTAAAGGAGCAAAAGTCATATTTGGAGGAAATGAAGCTCCAGGTGAAATAAGAGGCATTGGATCCATCAAGAAGAATGGATTAGAAATCACGGATGTTGCATATGTTGAAGGACTCAACTTCAACTTGCTAAGCATCGATCAACTCTGTGACAAGGGCTATAATGTTGGATTTAACATGGGTATATGCCAAATCAAGGATCTTGAATCGAATGAAGTTGTGTTGCAAGGATGCGGACAAAAGAACATGTATGTAGTAGATTGGTCAACCGCTACACCCAACACTGTCTACTAGCAAAAGCACAATCTGAATCAAGTTGGTTGTGGCACAAAAAAGTGAGTCACTGAATTTCAAAACGATTAACAAGCTTGCGGAAGTAGTCTTGTGGAAGGACTTCCGGACTCGATTATACGAGAAAGGAGAGTATATGTGATGCATGTCGGAAGGAAAACAAATCAAATCTTCATTCAAAGAAAAGACATGTCCATCTTCAACAAGAATATTACATCTCGCTACATATGGATCTATTTGGGCCCAAATGGAACCCGGCTAGCATAAGTGGAAAGAAATACACCTTGGTGGTTGTAGATGACTACTCAAGATATACATGGACAATATTCATGTGTAAGAAGAAAAGAAACTCTACAGAAACTACCCACGGTGATGAAGAGGATTCAAAATGAGAAGAGCCAAACCATTATCAAAATAAGATCGGGACAGGAACCGAGTTTGTCAATGGAATAATAACTCAGTATTGTATTGAAAATGGTATTGGTCATGAACTATCTCGGCAAGAACTCCACAATGAGAATGGAGTTGCGGAAAGAAGGAATAGAACTCTCAAAGAAGCAACAAGGACCATGTTTGAAGCGGGGTTACCAAAAAGATTTTGGTCAAGCAATCAACACACTTGCTTGCTACACTCAAAACAGGATGTATGATAAACAGACAAAACGGTGACAAAGACTCCTATGAGATTTGGACTGGAAGAAAACCAAATGTTGCATATTTTAGAATATTTGGATGTAAATGCTTCATCCACAACAATGGCAAAGACAATCTAAAGGCCTTCGATGCTAAAGGCGATGAAGGTATCTTCTTGGGATACTCGGTGAAAGCAAAGCTCTGAGTACTCAACAAAAGGACTATGGTGGCGAGAAGAATCCATTCATGTGGTATTCGATGAGCCAAATGTAAATGGAGAAGACATTGAAGAGTCGGTGATAAGTGAATCATCCAACCATCGTGAAGAGTCCCTATCTTTCAAGTGAAATTTGGAATTATAAACTCGAGGAAGAAGATGAGATATTTGAATCTCAAAAGCAATTTGGAAAATTTGCGGCTAAGTTAAGTGACTACGAGAGAGTGATCAAAGCAACACAATTTGCTAGGCGATGAATCCACCAACTTACTCCAACTTTGATGTAAGATGGTGAGAGACCATCCACGAGAACTTGTCATTGGAGATATAAGAGAAAGTGTCAAAACAAGATCGAGAACTCAACAAGAAGCTATGTTCACATGCTTTATCTATAAATAGAGCCCAAAGATGTGTCACAAGCATTGGATGACACACATTGGATTCAAGCTATGCAAGAAGAAGAGCTGAATTAGTTTGAAAGAAATAAAGTATGGGAATTAGTTCAAAGACCCAGCGTATCAAAAACGTTATTGGTACTAAATGGGTGTTCGAAACAAGATGAACGAGGAAGGTTACGTGGTAAGAAACAAAGCAAGACTAGTAGCCAAAGGATATTGCCAAGAAGAAGGAATAGATTTTGATGAAACATTTGCTCTGTAGCAAGATTGGAAGCAATAAGGATGTTTCTTGCCTATGCGGCTCACAAGAATTTCATTGTATATCGGATGGATGTAAAAGTGCATTCCTAAATGGTTTGTTGGAAGAAGAAGTCTATGTTGAACAACCTCCAGGATTTGAGCGAGAAGACTCTTGGAGATAAGGTATACAAACTCAAGAAAGCTCGTATGGATTGAAACAGGCACCCGAGCATGGTATGACACCTTGTCACAATTCCTAAATCGAGAATGGATTCACAAAAGGAAAAGTAGATAGAACACTTTTTGAGAATTCAAGACAAAAAAGAGTATCTTTGCTTGTTCAAATATATGTGGATGACATCATTTTTGGATCCACAAACAAAGAGCTATGTGAAAAATTTTCAAACCTCATGCAAAGTAAATTTGAAATGAGCAAGATGGGAGAGCGACATTCTTCCTTGGACTCCAAGTGAAACAACTGAAGGATGGAACCTTCATAAGTCAAACAAAATACACCGAGAGATTTAATGAAGAAATTTGGTATGGAGGAGAAGTCTTCGTGAAAATACCAATGAATACATCATCAAAATGGACATGGATGCGGATGGCAAGCGTAGATCAAACAAGATACAAAAGCACTTATTGGATCATTGCTCTATCTCACATCAAGCGGGCCGGACATCACCTTTCTTTGTAGGTGTATGTGCAAGATTTCAATCGCTCCAAAAAGAGAGCCATATGACGAAATGCTAAGAGAATATTGAGATACTTGAAAAAGGAAACCAAGAAGTTGGCTTATGGTATCCAAAGGAAGGTGGATTCAAGCTAATTGGCTATTCGGACTCGACTATCTTTGGATGTAGAGTTGACAGGAAAGAGCACTTCAGGCACATGTCAAATGCTAGAAACAGGTGATTTCAGGTTTAGCAAGAAGCAAAATTCAATAGCCACCTCTACTCTGGTGTGACGAGAATACATAGCTCGGCAAAATTTGTTGTGCCCAAATCCTATGGATGAGGCGGTGAGAGACTATGAAGTTGAGGAAAAAGAAATTCCAATCATGTGTGATAACACAAGTGCAATTGCAATCACTCAAAATCTGTGTTGCACTCAAGAACAAAGCATATCGATGTCGGATATCACTTCATAAGAGATCATGTTGAAAAGAAGGACATCATCTTGGGATATATCTCAATTGATAAACAATTGGTGACATCTTCACAAAACCATTATGTGAGTCAAGATTTGAAGAACTCAAGCATGAGTTAGGGTTAAATGGTGGTGACACTCGGAAGAATCAAAGAAAAGAAATGGAACACAAAAAGGGAAAAAGAGTTGAACTCACAAATCGCCTAAGAAAATCACCCGTATCGGAAGACAAACTATACCAAGTCGGTGATAGTGAGTCACAAAGAGAATCGTGAGAAGAAGAGTTAAACCAGCTAAGGGTAAAAGCTGAGTCATTTATGAGCAAAGTGACAAAAACGCGGTCGTTTTACTAAGCGGGAATGTTTTTAAGAATTACGTCGGCATAATTATGACGTGTACAGGCAAAATTTGCACACCAAGCTTATGATTGGATATAAATCTTTGCCGCATTAAATACGAGACATTAAATGCTACATCGGCGTGCAAAATCTAAGCCGTCGATTTCGATCACATTTCAAAAACCACCCGCACGTCCTTTCATAAACCATACTTAAGCTTTCCTTCTTCTCTCTCTCTCTCTCTCATATTACCAAAACTGTTCATTTCTTTGAAGCAAAAGGCAAAACTCTCTCAAAACCCTATCTATCTTCAAATCAACCTCTAAGTTTTCTTGGTGAAATCTTGAAAAATGGCACCAACCTATGATTTTGTCAAGTTAGGAAAGCAAATCCACAGGGTCTCTTTGTGGATTTCGACGGCATGGTGAAACAGGGGTCCGACGACACCTTAGTGAAGAAAATTCTTTGAGAAATTGGAAACGTCGGCTGAAATCATTTCGGCGTTGGAATATCCGATGACCTATGTGGAGGAGGTCGCACGATTCTACGTGAACGCCGAGATTCACGATGAAGGGATAAAGTCATCATTCACGGAAAGAAGCTCACCATCTCGCCAAGGATTTGGTGAACATCGCTCACTACCGACGGAAGGAGCATCGAGAAATCAACGAAGTTGATGTAAACCTGTTCTTGCTTGGAAGGAAGTAGCCAAGCCCGATTGTCTTGATAAAATAGTTTACCACGACAAACAAGAGGCTGCTTTGAAGGAGGATTATCACAAGTCGTTGGACATAGTTGCCAAATGCATAGACATCAAATTTGGCGACTTTGACCAATGCCAAAAGCAAAGTTGATCGTAATGTTTGCGATCATTGAAGAAAAGAAAATAAAGAAGGGTGAGTTTGTCTACAGCGGACTGCCGAGAATGTAGGGAACAAATCCTTCAAGGAAGATGGTGCATTTGGAGGATCCCTAGGATATGGCTTGGTGATTGGCGGTGATGGAGGTAAAGGAGTCCTCTTAGACATGGAAAGGCGTTCCATGTAAACAAGAGGATGTTCGAGATCAAACCTCTCAGGCGCCTGAGAAGAGAGCCCATGCCAAGAGAGCGACACGAGTGAGGGGGAATCGGTGACCGACCACGAAGATACAACTGTTTCCTCTCCACCAAAGAAGAAAAGCTGCCCTGCTGTTTGCTAAGAAGAGCTCACTGCTCTGCGAAGAAAGAAAAACACTCCTGCCCCTTCCGCAGGAGTCACACCCGCCTCAGCCGTGTCTCCGCCCCAGCAGCGGTCGAGAAGGACTCTCAAATACCTTCTCCGATCGTCAAAAAGAGGAGAACGATAAGCCAAGATGGCCAGCTCCTCGAAGAAAGCACCAGCACGGCCCCCGCCGCCAAGACTCGGAAGAAACTCTCTCGAACCAGAAATTCCTCGGTACAAACTAGGAGACGAAGAAGAATCATCAAGCACTCCGAGCTTGAGAAACCAACTGAGTCAGCCACTGGAGCAGAGATCTGGAGAGCTGCTGGAGAAGTAGAGTCCCCGGATATAATTGATGAAACTTGACTAAGTCTGCTTTTGAAGGCGATCATGAGGCAAATGAAGACACAGTGTAGTCCGCGCTTGGTGAGACACAAGAAAGAAGGCGATAGAGCGATAGTGATGTGATGATCCTATCCCCACTTTACCCGGACATCCAAAATCGTCTGCGAGAGTGGAGGAAGTGGAAATTAAGTCGATCAAGGAACAGTTCCAACGGCCTGAATTTATAGAAGAGGAAGAGGCTGGCTGAACTTCCTTGGAGTGACTACGTGGTCCAACCTTTGGATGAAGAAAAGCTGCACAGATATCTTGCGGATCTTCAAGGACAAGGAAAAGGAAAGACAGGCGGGAGGAAAGGTTGAGGCACGTGAGAAGGCCATCATACGCCTATCACCGGCACCACAACACGAACACACATCATCTCCTTGATGTCTTATCGGATGATGATGAGGATCCAGGACTCTGCTGCCGCCCGGAAGAAGTGCAAATGCGGCAAGCATTGCACGAATCGAGAATCCTTCACGAGAAAAAGATTGATGGACGGACGGAGAGTCCTCCAAAACACAATTTGGAAATTGATCCAATGGGAGTGGTTCAACAAATCGCCACCATTGTTGCTGCCACCACTTCCCTGACTCACTCGAAAAGAAGGAATTAAGGGAATTGGCGATGAAACCGGGTTAGTGGGGACCCTGGTTGAGCCAACCCCTAATGAAGGTGTCTTACCACCTTTGATGGTGAACACTCGAGAGATACAGTAGGGAGTTTGGAGACGAGTGACCCCATTCCAAGTCACTCGGTGGTGCGCCCGGTGGGGAAACTCCCTCCACCTGCGGCAAGGTCGGAGAATCTTTGCAGATGACTCCACAATGAATCTAGGAGGCGAAGTGGAGAAAGTACAAACACAAAACGAAGAAACAAGTTGCCATCAACGAAGCTCAGGCGATTGAGACTGTCTCGGTGAGGTGCCAAGCGCTCTGAAGGCTAATGACGCTGTTGATGCGATCGAGGCACGAGGAAGGAATGCCACGGGAGTTAACACTGCAGGCGATGAAAGTGCAATCCATGGAGCGAGACTCAATGGATGCCACCCTGAGAAGACCCTAAGACAAAGAGACATTTGTCGAAAGAGAGGTCGAGCCTCATTGCGATTGAGGCTGCAGGGGGTAATGAAGGCCACGGGAGGTTGAGACTTCCGGGTAAAAAAGTCAAGTAGAGAACATCCCTCCTGCTATCATTGATCCATCTCGAAAAGGATTTAAGCGCGCTTCATGATTCCCAGGATAATCGTGATGTAACCCTTACGGGATCGAAGGCGGCGAAAGAAGAAGGTGAGTCATCCCCGTAATGCAAACCGAAAAGACTCGGTGCGGATGTTCCCAGCCACGAGCAAGTCGATCTCAAGACTACTCGTCAAACTTTCAATTTTGATGATGAGCCACCAATGGAAACCTCATCATCGTCCGATGACGCTCGATACGTCACGGCCGAGGACCGATCCACTCAATTGGAGAAACTAGTGAGACCAACGAAGGCGTTGAGCAGTGAGGCTCAAAGCAAGTCGGGTCCACTTCACAAAAGACCCCAACAAACAGAGTCCACCTGCACGGGCTCCTCAAGCTGCAGCGAGTTCGACTCAGAAAAGGAACTTCACGCGCACCTCTTATCATTGAACAAATCTAGTTGGCCGTGATGATTCCTTTGTAGAATCATTTCCTTTCTCCCGGAGGTACCCGACCTCCATGAAGAGTCGAGAACGAGCTCGCACGCTTCCATAGACCAGCTCTGTCATTAAATTCGGTACCATCGTTCGGTGACTATGACTTTGGCGTTGCATGGCCATCACCTGCAACGGAAGAAACAATGAAGTTCGGGGGAGGTGTTCAAGGCATTATTTGCTGAAATTGAACGGATGGAGAGGCACCAGGCCTCTATGGACATGCGATTGGACAACGAGATGCCAACCTGCTGGCGACTTGAGAGGCATATGATCGGGATCGGGGGAATGGTGGCAACAACAAAGAAACAATGCGTGTGGAACAAGTTAGATACTTGAGGACATTGTTCAACAAGCTGGCGGTATGGAGAGTCGAGAATGCCGATGCAAAAACGAAATTGAGAGAACACATTGAGCACATGCATGAAGCTCACATTGCCGAGATAAAGTCATTGCGTGAGCAAAATAAGAGTGATCTCCAGCGTATGGAAGAAAACATGGATAGAAAATTCAGCCTTTCTCATGGGTGAGATGAAGTAATTGTGAGAGTCCAACGCTACTCGCTCCGAATTTCGTGCCGCATACACCGCATCAGACTCGAGGCGAGAACTCGGCTATCAAAGGCTCGACTTCCCGCTTGCCGATATGTTTCAAGTGTTCCTCTCTCCTTTGATGATGCCAAAAAGGGGGAAGAAGAATACTTTAAAGCGCTAAAGAGATCTGAAGCTGAAAATGAGGAAGCAGTTGTGAAGGGAAAGACAGCTGAGGAAGTGTCAAAACAAAAGAAAGGAAAGTCCGTTGAGGGGGAATGATCGAAAGATGTGACCTTGATGATTGCACAAACCCCAACAAGGTCTTGTCACGGTGACATTATCAAAAGACAAACTCCCAGTGACTTCTGCCACTCCAACACTCTGCTATATCTATGGTGAAAAGAGAAAGACAATTGAAGCGGGGATGGAGGAAGTGGAAGGAAGAATGGATGCCCGAGTTATGAACATCTTGAAACAACATGGAGGCATTCCGGTGAGCAGAGACACTTATGCCATCTCGGATGTCGGGACCGAGCCACGATCAGTTGATGAATTTAAAACGCTCGCATCGAAGGATACTTTGCAAAAATGTCCATGGCTCAAGCTTGGGACTTGTCTTGGGAAAAGGGTCTCACGTTATGTGAAGAAAGCTGACGACGTGCAGCAGACTAAGCGGATCACTCTGCTGGTCACTCATTTGGAAAGAAGAAGACCGAGACAATACACGCCCAGAGGTAGAGAAGAAAAGCGGTGGTGGAGGAAGAGGTTTCATACCACAGGCCTCCGCCCAAAAAACATTGAGTACGTAGATCCAGGCAAGAAAGGAGGGATCTCTTGGGGCTGGTCTTGACCAAGTAGCCAATTTGCAAGTGGCTAAAAGTAATCTTGAGTATGCGAAAAGAATAGAAGAAGAAAATAAGAGACAAACTCGGCTATGGGAGGAAAAGACAAGAGAGATTAAGAAGAGATGAAGCTGCCAGGAAGGCATATGAAAAGAAGAAGAAGGCGGTGACGATGAGAAAAAGAGAAGAAGAGCAAAAGATCTTGAACAAGATGAAAAAGAAGGAGGAGGCGAAGGAAATGAAGTGTTCTTTGTCCACCCTTCATGTATTTTATTATGTAAATACATACTATGTAAGTCTTCGAAATAAAGCTATAAATTCTTTATTTTTTTTTGTATAGACAAACGTTTGCTCGATACACCTTGTTGATTGTGTAAAAGAACAAGAATGTTATGATCAATAAAAGGATTGATTCTATGCATACATTCTATGTGAATACACTATCGTATGTATCTTTGCTATTTACATTTTTGAATGGTTTAAGTTTTGGCATCATCAAAAAGGGGAAATTGTTGGGAAATTTATTGTTTAGATTTTGATGAATGCCATGTAAAACTTAGAATAGGAAGTTGGCACCCCAATTTTTGTTGTAAGCGCATTGTAATAAATAGGGTGGTCAAGGTGAGTTAAGTCGGCTATGCCCAAACATGCAAGAAGACAATGGAGACTAGAAGGAAGACTCATTTGCAAGACAGTTTGAGTATGGCAAAGAAGAGAAGACGGGAACTCTATCGGAAGGAGCGGTGAGATGCGGTGAGTGGAGTATCGGTCAAGTCAACTCAAGAAAAGCCAAGTCTCAAGTTGAAGTGACGGAGAAGAGTCATCCAATGATTGGAAGGCGACTCTAAGTCACCTGGGGAAAGCAAGGAAATGCGGTCAAGTCGAGATAATCTGAAAAAGATCCGTTACGTAAATCAAGAGAATTACCTAAACAAGTAATATCTCCATGCTACCTTTCTCGAAGTGCTCGGTCCCGAAGCGTGCAAAAGGAATAAACCAATGGGAAGCACTACACCGTGTCGAACTACGAAAAGGTGAAGAACAATTCATACGAGGAAATGGCAATTCCAAGGACTGCAACAAGACAAGCCAACGACCACAAGTGACTTTCAAAAATAAGCCTATCTCTTCAACGGGCAAATTTTTGAAAGATCACTATAAAAGGCTGAGGAATGACTCTGAGAAGAGGTGACCAGAACCACAAATATTCAAGCAATTATCAGAACTATTCTCAAGTTATTAAACGCTCAATCCTCAAGCCTACACTATGAAGAACATCAATCCAACACTCACCTGTGAAGGAAAGATAACTTCAATCAGTTGAAGAGGAAATTACTGAAGAATCAAGGGGTCTACATTCCACGAAGGATTGTAGGAAGGTTCAAGGTCGAACCAAGTCTTGAGCTTTTGGAGGGCTTCGTGATCAAATCCAAAGAGCTTGAGCAAGTAGGTTGTAGTAGCAAATTTGCCCTGTGAAGAAAGCGAGTCGCACGAGAAGCCACCGGTGAGTGATCAAGGCGTCTCATCGAGTCCCAAAGGATCAAGTCATTTGTGTGATCAAGACTTGTATCACGGACTACATTACCACTTTTATATCTTGATCAATACCTAGTGGATTCCTCCGGGAGTTGGAGAAGAGAGGAGTTGAAGAATTACCCCATCTTGAACCTCTATAAAAATCTCATTGTGTCATTTACATTTCAAAGACTTTAATTCTTGCATCATATACATTTAGTCTGTTAACATATTTGTTATCCATTAGATAATCTCTAAGTACTAAATCAAGCTCTAAATCTCTACTTAACCAAACTTAAGGGTGTTAAGTCTTCCATTTGAAAAACAAACCACAGTTGAGTTAATTTAGACTTAACAGTGAGTTATTCCATCAACGGCTCAGTTGAGTGCATTGAGAGATTAACTCTCTTGATTAACTAAATTGGTCCACCAAGGACACGATTGTGTAGTATCAACTCGAATTTTTAAAAGGACTAAATCAAAAATTTGGTAAGGTTCATTCAACCCCCCTTCTAAACTTTACACTTACACCCCTTGGGACCTACGAGTATCTATTATCAAGAGGTACACCATTTTCTCGACAACCCCGCCATTATTCCTACACCGATAACGTGGATAACCTTCTTCATCAATACATGTGGCATCAACAAAGTTTTTAGGAAAATGTTTCGTGCAATGACCATCAGCCATACATGGATAATTTTTCCTTACTTCACCACACGGATCATGAATCATAAAATCTCTAACTACGACAAAATAGAATGGATCATCAGCTTCATCTGGTATCTCGGCCGTTATAATTCTATCTATATCATCCGGAGTTAGTTATTTATCTTCTTTGGCCAGAAAGAGAAGAATATGAGCACGAGGGAGCCCACGTTTCTGGAATTCTATCGTAGACATAACTATAAAGATTTAAATTAAAAAGAATAAATAAATTTATAAAAATTAAATAATATATCGGATTAATATAAAAAAGGGTCACATTAATAAAGAGGATTCAACAACCTGATACAACTTTCCCGAATATATGATTATGGCAAAGATCCTTGACAAGAGCATCCAGTTGGACTTTAAATATTCTGCAGATAATGACTGGACAGTCTTCGGCATTAAGATTTCTATTCTCAAGAAAATGAACAATCTACGGCCATTTTCGATTGGAGGTGAATATTATAAATAGATCGGGATAACCGACCCATCTACATATAGCCATCGCATCTTGATAATTCTATATCATAAATCGTGTTCCTCCGGTGAAACTCGATGGAAATATAATTCATTTGCCTTGTGATCTGGGATTAGTGTCTCCATTCAATACAACATCTGCTAGACCCTTATATATATCGCAACGCAACTTCTTTTGATGTAAGCACACATATTTCTATCAGGCTGATTCAACCATTGTATAAGCATCCACGACAAACTATTGAAACAATCTTCTTGAAAACCCAATAGTAGAAGCTTAATTATTCCTTTCGTGCAACCGATAGGCAAAAAATTCTCGAACACTGACTGTTTTCCTTCCTCCATGAGTTATACTCTTCAAGTCCAAAAATGGAATGTCTTCTCTAAAACCATCCTCACCGTAAGGTAACAACAAAGGTTATTGCAATGCCAAATATGCAGCATTTAACTCATTTATCCTCTGCAACGGTCCGGTTTTTATTTCAATCAATATATCTCTTTCTCCTAAAGCCTGATCAAAATCACCAACAATCAAAGCGGTAACCTCAGAGCTTGATGGCGAGTTGTATCTTCTAGCATCCTTGCCTCTTTTACCAATAAGACGTTATCTAACATCTGAATTTGCACATTCTCTTATCTTTTCTCTTGCTACTCTGAAGGTTTTCACCAATATATTATTTTCATCTAACATTTTTTGAAGTCCGACAACAATATCTTGGTGCAGGTTATTAGTATCACTTCCTTGCTTGCAGATTAAATCACGTCAAAAATCCATGCAAGTTCTACATGCCAAGGATTTTAGCTTGCTAAAATTTTCTAAAATGGAGGTGAAATATTCTACCAAGCACTTGCCAAGGACTACGCATGCAGAAATCAGTTAATACCAAGGAGAAAAAGCATTGGCTACAAATTAAGATGACATGAAAAAGTAGGTCATATCTTGAATTTCCGAGGATTTTGACTTCTACCAAATGCCGAGGTACAAAGGTCTGAGTTGCTTCAGCTAGGGAATAATAACCACCTTTTCTTTTCTACACTCTTTTTATCTGAAACTCTCAAATGAAAAATGAGAGAATCTTCTCATTACAACCTATTTATAGAAGCCATAAAAAAATGGCTTGATTACAAAAGCTCCGTATCGCGATATGAGATATCACCCAAGAGTAGTAATTCATCCGGATACACATCTCAAAATACTTCTTGCAGACGTCATAACTTGCACGCACAAGAAGTGGGGGGCAAGTGATGAGGATAATTCTGACATTGACACATGGCATTGTGAGGACGTTACATATGTACCAATAAGATGACAATTATCTGGTGATAAGATTTATCTTAACTGACCGAGGAGTATCTGGTGATAAGACTTATCTTATCTGACTAAGGAGTCCGACCTCGGGAAAATTTCTAAAAAGTCTAATATCGAGAGGAGTCCTCGTCTAGGTGGGTAACCAAGGTCTATAAAAGAAGACCTTGGCTCTAGATAAATAGGATAAAGATACGTGTAAAATATACGTGCATTTAACAGCTTATTTTGATATATAATTGATGCATTTGCATGTATATTTAGTGTGTTTTACTTGGTTTCCTTTGTTGGACGTGATACTGCTTACTCTTGTGGATTTTGCAGAAAATGGAGCTAAATTGGACAAACGGTGATAGCATGTTTCAAAGGATGTATCAAAAGCCAAGGTACGAGCAAAGATGTGAACGAAAGATGCATGAACGGTCAAACAAATGGGAATTTCCTTCAAAAACGTCCAAACGCGCTAACAATTTTCAACACCGACAGGGTTTAGTATTTTGGCCATAACTTTATTTCTCTACAAATTTGATATTGAGCCGATTCAAGTGGCTATAGAAATCTAATAGAAAGGGCAACAACTTTCAGAAGGCCCCAAGAGTAAAATCCAATTGCACGACCATCCATATGGACTCACACGGTCGTGCGATGTGTCTGCGGTTGAAGATGAGTTCTAATCCCGTCAGAACTCTACTAGTGATCTTTTCAAGCACCTATATAAAGGAACCAAGGCTCTGCACGAAAGTACAACTTAATACAACATAAAATACCACAAAATACAATACAATACAAAGGATTGCACAAATCAAAGGTCTTTTGAGAGAGGAGGGCTAGGTTACGAAGAGTACCACAAGGCCTTTCACATCTACGGAAGCACAATAGTTTCAAAGGCTTGGAGGGAAGATCCATACTAACAAAAAGGGATTTTCCTTCTTAGTTTAGATCTCTTATCTGTACTTAAACAAGGTCAAAATGTTGATTTCAAGTTTGTCTATGAATTTGTTATCAATATTAGACTAATCTTTCGGATCCTAGGGCATAATCAAAATTGTAGAGTCATGTTAAATCTGGACCGATTGTTTTCTTAATTGATTTATGTGTTTTATTTTATGAATTCGAGTGCTTATTTTAATTTTTGATTATATGATCAATAATTTGCATGTCAAACTTGTTAGTCCATAATCCGGAGGTGTGTTCTAGCAAGACGAAAATCAAATTCGGACATAAACATGGTAATGCATTGGGAGACTATAGCTGTTGGTGGGGAGTATTTCAATTCAAAGATCTGTTGGGAGTTAATAATAGTTGTGATTCTTCGGGAGACCTCAATTATTATTAATCTACTATTTATGCGCCACTCGGGAGGAGGAATAAACTACTATATGAATTGAACCCATAGAAACACATGAATTGATTTTGAAACATTCATTGGATTTAATATTGAAGAAACATGTAGAGATTATGTGCCTAGGGTATTTTCGTATTTGTTGAAAATATTTGTGGAGTTTGGGTTTTTACAAATTTATTTCTTTTATTTTATTTTTTTGATTATTCATTAAAACTTGTGATTTACGGTCGCTTGAATAAAATTGGAAAACGATGTTATTATAGCATAAGTGTTTCATATTCAATCCCTGAGGAATACGACCTTCATTGTTATTATCCTATAAACTACACTGTACACCGTACAATATTGAGATCCAAATTTTTGGCGAACAGATAATTGCAAAATACCCTGACGTTATGGCTAACTAGTGTTCACATGTGCGATGCACGAGATTGTTTTCGAAGTGTGGTGTTGCTATATAAATTGAATATTAATAAAATATATAATCTATATATAATTTAACAGGATACAAACTTTTAAAAAAAAAAATTACAATTGCACAAATAAAAATTACAAATTTTGAAAGACTTCTTTGTATACAACATTAGTTGTTTGTTCGTTGTTTGGCGCATTGTCACCGCAAACTAATATTTTCAATTCCTTACGATTGGTTACTCGAGAAACTTCCATATATAATTGGCCATGACTGAAAACTGGATTCTTGAGATATAGCCCGATATTAGAGAGAGATTGTTCTTGGCTTTTGTTTATCGTCATGGCATACGACACGATCAAAGAAAACTGCCTTCGCTGGAACTCGAAGGGGATCTTGAGGTCAGATGGGGTAAGAGTCATTCACGGAATCAACACTTTATGACTTGTATTGGCTCCGGTGAGAATTGTGGATTCAAGCACATGTTTACCCAGCCTTGTAATCACCAATCTTGTACCATTACACAAACCAATTGAATGGTCTATATTCCTCAGAAGCATAACAAGAGTCCCAACCTTCAAATGAATTTCATGATTAGGAACTCTGGAACATCTTATCCCATTTAAGAATTCTGGTGTGTGCAGATTATGTAAGAAATCAATATTTGCATCCGATTTGCAAGTGCTATCCGAACTTAAATAAGTATGACCTTTTGATGTGTTCAAAGAGGCCATATATTGATTTATCTACTCAACCACATCGAGAGTAGGTACCAAAATAGTTATTTCCTTAAGATAAGTTTGATCCTCGATTGCATCTTTAAACATTGGATAAGTGCTTTCAATGATAGTCGAATTCGGATCATCATTTGATTCGAGCAAAATATCTTCAGGGATGTCAATAACCGTCATTTTCTCCTCCAAGTGTTCCATCTCGATATTGCAATCCATTGAAGAAAACTTAACCAAATCGCATAATCATCGCTTTCACCTAGTCTTTAAAGTCGCATGTTCTTAGTTAGTCTAAGCACGAGTATAATGTCTCCACAAATGCGAAGAATTTATTGTGACATTGACGATATCCTGCCAACTTCCCTTGGGTACGACTAGCATTATCTATCTGAAATCTCCACCAAACACGACCGTTTTGTCTCCAAATGGGATATGCTGACTTCATAGTTTGATTATCTCCATAATATCTTTTATAATTGTGTCCACTGCCTCAAAGCAATGCTTGTGCATCATTGGAGCTTCGTCCCATATTATTAGTTTATTACGCACAATCAATTCAACAAGTGGACTGCCAACTTTGATTTCACAGCTTGATCCTTCATGTAGATTTATGGGAATAAAAATCGAGAATGTGCAGTCTTCCCAGCAACAAAGAGAAGAGACGTTATTCCACTTGACGCCACGTTAAGTACAATTTGTCCTTTTGATATCAACCCGAAGATAATGCCCTCCACAAATAGGTTTTATCCGTACCTCTGTTTCCATATACAAAGAAAATATGGCCTATATCCAATTAAATTGCACCCATGATTTCAGAATACACATGGCATTGCTCGTCAGTAAGGTTTGAAAGAAGATATTTGTGCTCTGCGGCTAATGCCCTATGACCGTATCGTAACTCGTCGTAAACCAATCTGTTTTGGCTGAATTCAACATTGTCAACGTTTGAAAATGACATCGTACAAAATTCACATAGACTCCTGCCCCGGCTTTGCAATAACTTTTCAATTTTTGACAGGGCAAGATTCTTAATTTCATTCTCACTTAGAACGAGATCTATCAAAACAGAAAAAAACTTAAAAATCATTATAAATATTTTAATTCTTATTATTATAACCAAAATAAGTGAAAAACGAATATAAATAGATTATACCAATTCAACAATTAATATAAAGCATAATATATAATATCAAATGTGATACCTTGATATTGAAAAATAATTCGCCATCTATATACAATATCGTCTGAAAGAAGTTCCCAATATTTATCCCACACTCCTTCAGGCCTGCTCAAAGAATCTGAAGACAATAATGATGCAAACAAACTCCTGAGAGTCTCTACTGATGCCGAGTGACTCGCTTCAATGATGCCATCAATATACTCTTTATCGTCTTCTAACAAACCCAGAGCATAGCAGGTCACACGATAAGAACTATGTTGTACACCATGTACCTTTTTATAATCAGCATGACATGTAGCACCATGCACAACATTGATAAGGCATCTCAGATAATACATGTCACCGGACCCTGGAGGAACATAGAAAACATGACCTATAATATATCCTGATTATCTCGACCCCCACTTTTTCAGTTGTGATTTCCATGTGAATTTTGTAGGAGCTTCAACATAGGTCAATTCTATGGCTTCAGGATTAATTTTATTGGCTTCCATCCAAGCCAAAAACATGCTTTCTCTGACAGTGCTTCTCTTGAGAACATAGTCTATTCTTTTCAGAATCATGAAATATTACACTTTGTTCGTTCTCGATATGGAAACTAAGACGTTCAACGGGATGATATTTATATTGAATTTCATATCCCAGTAATCTCCATGCTGCCTCACATGCTGAAATGTATATGCAATCGTAATACATGCTCACTTCATCTACAGCTTTCCCTGGTTCTTCATCACCACTACTTTGGTAGAATGATGCAGTCACCCGATCATGTCCCTTATTGACATATTTGAACAAATACTTGATAGATCTAGATTAATTACACCATTCTACATTAATGTGTGCAACATATTTAAGTAGCAATCGACGATTATGCGGAACGACGTAAAGAGGTACACCATTTTCTCGACAACCCTGCCATTATTCCTACACCGATAACGTGGATAACCTTATTCATCAATACATGTGGCATCAACAAAGTTTTTAGGAAAATGTTTCGTGCAACGACCATCAGCCATACATGGATAATTTTTCCTTACTTCACCACACGGATCATGAATCATAAAATCTCTAACTATAGCAAAATAGAACGGATCATCAGCTTCATCTGGTATCTCGGCCGTTATAATTCTATCTATATCATCCGGAGTTAGATATTTATCTTCTTTGGCCAGAAAGAGAAGAATATGAGCACGAGGGAGCCCACATTTCTGGAATTCTATCGTAGATATAACTATAAAGATTCAAATTAAAAAGAATAAATAAATTTATAAAAATTAAATAATATATCGGATTAATATAAAAAAGGGTCACATTAATAAAGAGTATTCAACAACCTGATACAACTTTCCCGAATATCTGATTATGGCAAAGATCCTTGACAAGAGCATCCAGTTGGACTTTAAATATTCTGCAGATAATGTCTGGACGGTCTTTGACATTACGATTTCTATTCTCAAGAAAATGAACAATCTAAGGCCATTTTCGATTGGAGGTGAATGTTATAAATAGATCGGAATAACCGACCCATCTACATATAGCCATCGCATCTTGATAATTTTGTATCATAAATCGTGCTCCTCCGGTGAAACTCGACGGAAGGATAATTCATTTGCCTTGTGATCTGGGATCAGTGTCTCCATTCAATACAACATCTACTAGACCCTTATATATATATCGCAATGCAACTTCTTTTGTTGTAAGCGCACATATTTCAATCAGGCTGATTCAACTATTGTATAAGCATCCACGACAAACTATTGAAACAATCTTCTTGAAAACCCAATAGTAGAAGCTTCATTATTCCTTTCGTGCAACCGGTAGGCAAAAAATTCTCGAACACTGACTGTTTTCCTTCCTCCATGAGTTCTACTCTTCAAGTCCAAAAATGGAACGTCTTCTCTAAAACCATCCTCACCGTAAGGTAACAACAAAGGTTATTGCAATGCCAAATATGCAGCATTCAACTCATTTATCCTCTGCAACTGTCCGGTTTTTATTTCAATCAATATATCTCTTTCTCCTAAAGCCTGATCAAAATCGCTAACAATCAAAGCGGCGACCTTAGAGCTTGATGGCAAGCTGTATCTTCTAGCATCCTTGCCTCTTTTACCAATAAGACGTGATCTAACATCTGAATTTGCACATTCTCTCTTGCCACTCTGAAGGTTTTCACCAATATATTATTTTTATCTAACATTTTTTTAAGTCCGACAACAATATCTTGGTGCAGGTTATTAGTATCACTTCCTTGCTTACATATTAAATCACGTCAAAAATCCATAGTTAGCAAGAATTATTATACATATGTAGATATAATATTGCAGAATTTATAATTAATTAAGAATTACAAAGAAACAAACCTGGCAGCATTCATTCTATGATTTATCTCATTCTCTGTATCATATATATAAAGTTGTACAAATTTAGGTGTTGAACCATCAGATGACAGTAAACTACCAATTAAATGATAGTTTTGTCCATACATCCTGAAAACTGGAGCACCTTGGCCTCTGTTAATGTTGGTGTCTATCTTTTCTCCCATAGATGTAAAGCAGAACATACTATTATATGATCTTATGTTCTCTTGAAAGTGCTTGCTTTTATCGTTGTCTCCATACAATAAATTACGAAGCAAAATAGGTGGTTCTTTGAGAGGAGGAAGTTCAATAATTCCATGATTGCAACATGAGCCATATTTCGAACAACTGGAATTGACATGAGATTGTATCCTCTCCTCATGCCAAAACATGGCCGCACAAAATTGGTACGTATAACTTGCATCACCGATATCCCAGTACTTTGCAAAAAAAATTCTATAAATATTTATTTTCCATTACACATTTAAATTTTTTATGTACATTAAATTAAATGACGTTAATATATGAAAACAATAATTCTCACCATTGTTAATGGTTGCAATTATGTCATGTAACTGAGATGGAGTTGTATTTGACTCTATTGTATTATCCGGTACTATATTTGAATTGCAGTTCAAAGCAGTTTCAACAGAGTGATACATAGTAAGGTCAATAATATCAGAAACATGCAAAATATTGGAGGACGCCGAGGACATACGACAATAAGAATTGTTCAAATTCTTAATAATATTTTGAAGCGGTGGTCTTCTCCTGGAACTATTGTTCCAAAACAATAAAATATAACATAGATGTTAAAATACATTTAAATATGTAATCAGATACAAAAAAATATAAAATAAAATTTTGAATACATCTTTTCCACTGTCACCAAGATGAGAGTTTGAAAAACAATAAGCAACCACACTCGAAGCATTATTTGAAATAATACATTTAGGGCCATTTATAGGCGTTCTTCCTGCTCTGCTCCCATTTTCTGTTTAAAAAGAACGTAATAAAAAAATGTAATTTTAATATAAATAAATATATTATTAAAATATTTATTTATAAGTATAATAACAATAAAATACAATGTACCATTTGTGATGTCACTGAGAGGGGAGTTGGAAAATGGATAAGTAATCTTGCTCGAACCATTGTTCGATACAACTCTTTTAGATCCATCTGTAGATGTTATCTCTGCTATGCTCCCATTTTCTATTTAAAGAAAAACTAATAACAAAATATACAAAAATTGATACACAAATGATGTATAAATAATAATATGAATTATATTATATATATATATATATATATATATATTTACATATATATTTTACTGAATTTTAAAAAAATTCTTGATTATAACAAACTAATTAATTTCTTTTTAATGCGATAAACTGTTACCAAAAATTTTTAAATATTATTCAGGCCTACATATAAAATTTCAATCATCTATTAATTTTTTTATCTTTCTTTTATTTCAAGAAATAAAAATTACAATACAATAAAATAAAATAAAGACTAAACTATAAGAAGTAAACTCTACAAAAGAAAAAAAAAAAAAGGCCCATCTGTAGAATTATTGTATTAGTTCATTCTAATAATTGATCCAAAATGACTTACTAAGCCCATTCTACAGGCCCTGCTATATTAATAACAAATTAGACGATCCGGCCATGTATTTTTAATAAGCCCATTCGTCCATTTTTTTTCAGCCCATTTTGATGAGTCATAATCCAAAATGGACGGTCAGATACATCTAATAATTGATCCGTTTGATGAGGAAGTCGGGATCATTCTACTGAGAATACTACATGCATCCCTAAATATACACATGTAGGGTTCTTACTTAAAAATCTAGAATTTTTCGACCACATGGACGGTCAGGATGTAATCGAAAAATCCGAAAACAAATAAAAAGCATGGCCAAACCCTAATATTCTATTCCTTAGTTTAGCCGATATCCCTAACCTCTCTCGATAGCCATTTTCATTTTACAAATATTTGATCCTCCATTTTTACCTTCATTTTCATTTTTTCTCCTTTATTCAAAATACAAACAAAGCAATAAAATGCTTAACATTCGTCAAATCCAAACTCAACAAACATTAGTTTAAAATCTAATTAATAGATTTTTGGATCTGACAAATGAATTATATTCTGTTGTAATTTTTTTCCCGAGATGTTAGTTAATATTTATAGATCTGAAATACTTGTACTTAGTTGTTTTTGGAATTTTAGCCCAAATTATAGTGATTTTTCATCTTTGTTTTTGGCTCTGAAAAATGACGATTTTCATTTTCTTTATAAACTCGAGCATCATTTCGTTTCTTGTATTTTTTTGGATTTTTAAAAATGAAAGTATTTCGAGAATACGAGTGTATATTTTAGAAATTTGTTAGCATATAATGTTTTGGGCGACAATGGTATTTTTCGTAAGTTTTAGCATATAATTTTTTGGTCTCGATTTTTTTATAGCATATTGTTTTATTTGGAATTTTACTCGTATTTTTCAATTGTTGTGTTATTTTTGGCTATGAAAAATGACAATGTTCATTTTTTAATGAAATCCGTTAATCATTTATGTTTCTTGTATTTTTTATTTTTAAAAATAAATGTTTTTCGAGAATACAGTAAAAAATTTTAGAGATTTTTTAGCATATAATTTCTTGGTTAGACGGTATTATGTTTTTTCTAAAAAAGTTCTTAATATATTTTCGTATCAATATTTTTGGTGTAATAGTATTTGTTTTTATGACCCGCCTTCACATATACTTCAGATCTTGAGTTTTTCAGAAACATTTCTTCAGGTTACAGTGTAGTCAAATATATAAAAGGGTCGACTCGAACATTTAAAAGGTAAGAATTTTTTTTATAAATGTTTTTTTTATGGATCTTTAAGATTTGTATTGTTTATTTCTTTTAAAAACCTCCATTCACTAATTTTATTTTTTCGGTTTGCATGTTGAAGAAAATAACAAAATGAAGATCTAAATACACAAACATAACAAGGTATTTATTTAATTCAGTTTTTTGTTTTTCAGATTTGGTGCTCTATAGTATAGATGTGCTTATTAATTTGTTTTTTGTGTGTGTGTTGTGATTTGCGAAAGTATCTATTCTAATTTTCGTCATTTATTTCGTAGTGTTTTTTATTGAAATATTTTTTAAAAATATTACTAAAAATTTTGTTTATTCCGATATATTTTTTTATACGTTATGCGAGTATCATCTTTGCTCAACGATTATCAAGGTGTATTTTTGTCATTTTAAAGGTAACTTCTATCATAAAAATCACTTTTAACCATGTTTGTTCTTAATATTTTATATATGAAATGGTTTTCCTAATTTTCATATCCTTGAAATCCAGGGTACTAATATTATAAGATAAGATGAAAAGATAATGAATATTAATTATTCTACTAACAAAATGTGTGGGTAATACTAATTATCGTCATATTTTTAATAATTGAAACCATTGTCATATAATGCTCTAAATTTTTTATTAACTGAATAATATACTACACTAATATATATCCACGGAAAAAATATTGGCATAATTTTTATTCAAATTAGGTATGTAATAGTATCCTGCACTAATTTATTACTATTATTTTATAATAATGGGGATGTTTAATATGTATTTTTCTAGCATTCACGGGTAATTGGATACTTCAAATGAAGTAATAAGGAGATTTTAAATAAGATAAGTATTATGTTACTTGTAGTAGTTATTTACTTATGTTTTCTCTTTAAATTTATGAACTAATAATACAAGTTATTTATGCTGCAGGGGTTTGTCAAAATTTACTATACATAAAGTTTGTTTATCTCTGCATAAGGTAAGAAGACTGTACACATATAAGATGAACTTGTTTTTTTGAATTGCTAAAAAAAACAACTAAAATATACCATCTTCAACTATTTCTTGTCTCGTTCTTTTTTTCTTTGTCCAATACAATCGATTTTTTTAGTTGACGCGTTGTGATCTGTTTGGTTGTCTTTGATTGTGTACCTTTACCAATTCTTCTTTGAATATTGTCTGAGTGTCTCTTTGATATTGATGCCTTTGTTGTCTTGTATTGAATTTTGATGATGACTGAAATACAGAAATATGTTTAAGTATTTATATTGGATAGAACATCTAATAATGATAATTCTTGATAATGAAGAATAATAATTATGACCATAATCAAGAACATTATGCCAGCTACATAAGGATTATGTGATTTAATCGAATCTATGTGAATTTATTATTGAATATAATTGTTTCCATTTTTCGAGTATGGTTTTATGGTACGTTATACTATATGTGTATATAAATTTGTTAAGAATCAAGATTTATATTTCTAATTAATATTTATAATTAGAAAATTCTAATTTGCTCAAATTTAGTGTACATTATTATATAATATATACAATCATTTAGATGTGTTTATGAGAGATTAAAGTAAATATCTAAACTGGATTTGGTTGATAGTGATAAAGATGAGAATTTATATTATATTTGCAACATAGGAATACGTCTTTGATCTGTTATTTATTTTCACAAAATTTCAATACATGCAAAGTGTTATTTCTATTGTCAGTGTCAGTTTATTACCCTTATTTATTTTCACAAAATTTCAATACATGCAATGTGTTATTTCTATTGTCGATTATCAGTTTATTACCCTTAATGTTTGCACATTATTTTTTTATGATTTCAATGCGCATCTATAATATTTTTGCTTTAAAGTTTGCATAAAATTGACGTTCTAAACCAAAAAACTGCTTGACCCTATACCATGAGTATAGTGGAATCCTGCAGATTACTTGGAGGGTCTAAATATTCGAATAATTGTTAAATTTCGCCTTATTCTTTGTTTTATTTTGGTTTGCCATTGTTTATTTTTATAATTTACATTAGATACTAAAATTTAACAAAACTAATTTCATTTCTTGAATGACAAAAATTGTGAAAGAAAAGAAACAAATAAAATTATTTATACGATCATTAAATTTAATGCATAAGATGACCACTAATATAATTTCCATAAGCGAGAAAAATTTAAAAAAACAAAATTGTAGTGCTTTAATAAAAAATGTTAAAAAACAAAACCAAAAAATTTAATAAAACCATAATAAAATTTAATGCATAGTAATAACCATAAAGTAATAAACAAAAAGAACGATTTTATTAATATCATCAAAAAATTATCCTACTCTAATTAAATGACATATTGTCATTCATTTATTCAAACGAAACCATGAGAAAAAAATAAAATACTCAAATATCCTAACATCTATTACTAACGATACTACTAATAATCCCACATAATATTACTTCATCTCATCGCCGTCCTCTTTCTTCACAAACTCCTTTAACTTCTTGGCAGTTGTAGAAGACACAAAATCATCAAAAAATGCTCGTTTAAATGAAGAACTTCTTTTCACAACTTCTTTATGTTTAGCACTCTTATTTGGAGTGTTAACTTCAGCTTTCGAAGAGTCTTCCTGCAAATAATAAATATTCTACTAATTTTTCAAAAATACAATGTGTTTTATTCGTAAAAAATTATAACAACAATAGAAACCTTTATGTTGAATTCTCCTTTATTGTGCAGCTTAGACAAAAAATATGATTCATACAGTTCATTAAAAATGTCATTATCAATTGTTAATCTTGAAAAAAATTAAGTAAATAATTAAATATATTAAAACTATTAAATAAATAAACATTTAATAATATACTTAATGCAGTCCGAGAAAATGCCTTAATCAAATCTGAATTTGTTGTCAATTTCAAAACTCTTAAAGATCTATCATAATATTTATGTTGATCTCCTTTCACTTGAACCTTAAAAAACGCTTGTAGATCTATCAAACTTCCAATTTCGTCTAGGATGTCTCATCCGTCGGCCATCTATTTAAATTAATAAAATATATGTTATTAATAAGTTTGTCTCTGATTATTATAAACTGAATTGACTATACATACATCAAGGTATTCTCTCCTAGGGCGCACAAGGCTTTCCCATAAGCTTTTCACAATTTCGATCCCACAATAAAAGTGATATGTTCCCATTTCATCAACAACCAAGTATCTCCACTTATACCTAATATTACACATCGAGAAAACTAATTAAAAAATTATTACAGATGAATAAACAAAATTATTATTGCATATAAAAAAATACCTTAATTGCGCAGCATTTTGGGAATTTATCACAACCAAAGCAATATAACTTATCTCCTACCTCGGATAGTTTCTTTGGGTAAATTGGGCAAGATAGCTACCACCAATCCTCAATGAAAGAGATAATTGTACCACACACCCAAAAACTCCCAATCAGTAAAATAAAAATAATTAATCAACAAAATATATTTATAAAGTACCAATATGTAAAAAGAGATATTACATCAAACATAATATATTTTTTCAGTTTTTAATATATTTATAAAATAAACAACATCGAATACAAAATAATAACTGTCTGTTGGTATACAATTTCTCTATTTTTCATATGGAAGATTTATCGGATGCTAAATCCTCGTAAACTTGATCACATTAGAAGGCATAGTAACATGGCCGATCGAATTGGGGTTGCTACTATTAACAAAGCTAAATAAAACAAATTTTTAATAAGTAAACATTAATTATTTAAACATCAACTATAATGAGAATTAGTAATATTTTAATTTAATACCTTTTCTTAAATTTCTTAATCTCATTTTCTTCTCCATTGACAATCGGCTTAAGTAATATGAAAGAAATTTGACACTTTTACCTCATCTTCATGTATTTATGCAAACAGAAAATATAATCAAGTTTTAGTCATAATAAACCAAAAAAATTATAAAATCTTATTTTATTGTATTTCAATTTACCTTTAACACCTTTAGTCTGCACATTTGCAGAATAATGACAATTGGTTCACGAGTGTATTCTTCAAGATAAGGCAGTATGATATCAATGTAGTCTCCCAAAGAGTGCATGTCATGCGATTTTTGCTACATTTACAGAAAAACAATTTGTAAAAAAATGTTTAAAACAGAAATTGTGATTTAAAAATTTCTGGTTTTACTCCAAATCCTCCAAAGTGATGTCTAAGAAACGTGTTGACTTTCCACCAACTTGTATTGTCTGTGCCGATCGCATCGACACAACTCTTCGGATGATGTCTATTAATAAAAATTCATAGAAGTAACAAAGTTTATGAAAACAACATTATTTAAACAAAATTTACCAAAGCATTGTTTCATCAATTTTCTGAAAGTCATACATCTCCTTGAAATCTTTGAAGACATACATAAACCTTGGATAGGTTTTATCAAACATCTCAAACATGTGTATTTTACCATGAAATATGATTATTTATTTTGTCTCACATGTTTTGTATTTATCTGTTTGGTTAGTGACTAAGAAGTCTCGAATAGCATAAATGCGCCCTTCGGTTAGCGACTTTTTATCTTTGGTCCATATGCATTTTTACGATAGTAGCATGTATCATGTTTCCCTGCAAAATATATTAAATAAAATTAGACAATAATTATAATATTCGATTTTTTTTAAATAACATAATCATAAATATTGTCAAACCTCCGAATCATGAAATATGCATTCAGAATTTGAATTTGGGTCTTTGTCATTGAAAGTCGATTTTGATACGCACCAACCGGACGTACTTTTATGGCCCAACTTGTCTTGCTCTTGTTCAAATGATTGATTAAACTAAACATTGATGCCATCTCTAGCAAAAATTAAAGGTGAAAAGTTGTACTTTGTTTTCGTTAGAAATTGAAATTGCCGAGAAATCGAGAGAAGCTTGAACTCGAGAGGATATGTTGTAAAATCGATGAATATTTGATGTATTTATAGGCTCAACAATCCAATAAAAGGAAAGATAAAATATGTATTTTAGTAAGGTAAATTTAGAAAAGTCGATTTCTTTTTTGTTTGAGTAACTCTTGTATATATTTTTATTTTTTTATTTACGTGTATTGAAATTTAAAATTTCATCGATTTTTTTACGTAATCATAAGCCACACTTTCTTCACAAAATTATACTTTCGATTAGTGATATTTTCAATATATATGGGAATAATAATAAACTTTACTCACATTTTGGTAAGTTAAATATATAATTTATAATATCGTCACATTATAGAGAATCCGGGTGATAAATCATCAGAATTAATCTATATCTATATCTATATATGTATAATATTTCGACGCGTTAATGTACTCAGATTTTTGGTAAGTTGAATTGCAACTAATATACTCAGCAAATTATTGTGCGAAAATCAAGGTCACATTAAAGGTAAACATTAAAAATTTGTGGGAATAAATACCCGAATTATTCATAGAATCCGTATTTCAATATTTATTATATTCAGTTATCTAAGTTGAATTCTAATTAATGATATAAAATTAAATAGAAAAGTATGCACAAAATCCGTATTTTAATATTTAATGTATTTAGTTTGGTAATTACTATTCTTATTAGTCATATTAAATTAAATAAAATTAAATAACTAAAATATGATTTGTTAAGATCAAGATGCCAAAAATTAAGCAAATAAATAAAACCAAAAAAAAAATGTTTTTAAAAAGTGAAAAAGAGGCGGGAAAAATTCATGCTACTATTTTGAGAATAGTCTGTTATTATATATATATATATATATATATATATATATATATATAGATAACAAAAAAATGAAAAACCCATATGTATTTGAAAATGTAAAAAATTCTTTGAGGTTTAATTATATTTTATATTTTTTCCCTTCATAAGCAAACTTTTTTTAAATTTCCCTGGTATTTACATAAATATATTACAATTATCCCCTTAAATTTAAAGCAAAAACTTGATGTTTGTTTTTTTTAATATTTTTTTTTTGGAATATTTAAGGGTTTATTAGTCCAAACCTCATGCATTTGTTTTTATTTTCCTTTAATAGTATTTTTTTGACAAGCTCCTTAATAGTAATCGAGTACATATTCACAATTTTTACGCTGGTAAATATGGGGGTTAGTATGTCACTCTATCTTCATTGCAGTATACTAGTAGAAATTTTAGGTGTGCTTTGTTATTTTATTGGTAATTTATAATATAATATCTACTCGAATCATAGTTGGGTCATATATGGCTTAGGCAAAAGTCGATCTAAACCACACAAATTCTGTTCTCTCTCTCTCTCTCTCTCTCTCTCTCTCTCTATATATATATATATATATATATATATATAGGGATGGGATCTCACGTGGTAGCCTCTTACCATGTGGCAGTGACCAATGGTTCAGATTACTCTTAAAAATATACCATTTTTCAATTATTTTTTGTGTAAAAATGGCAAATAGGTAACTATCAAAATAGTGTAACAATAATACCATATTTATTACCTAAAATCAAAGGATATCATCAATGCCACATTGCCATAACAGATGACACCAAATCGTAAGCCCAAAAAAACGTTTTCATCATCTTTACTCTTTCATTGATACGATACAACAAGGAAAAAAAAAGCTCTACAACAACACAAAATCCATCCTATCCACAATTATTAAACGAGGAAGAAGGTGTACACCATGGACTATGAGTATGCTCATTCACACCAAAGTGATATGTCGGTAGACAATCCAGATGAAAGCTGAGATTTGGGAGCATTGGGTGTTGGTATGTCCAATTCTTTTTCAAAAATAATACTTTTTTTACCATCCTATCCACAGACTATGATAAAATCGTACATCGTAATTTTGACTTATTTTGGTGCATAAATATGTATAGGATGGTGTACATATAAACTTATAATAGTGCATGTTTGGTGATTATGTGATAGAGTATGCGTTGATGCTTATTTAGGTATAGAAACATTGACAATATTATACCCTGTAAGTGTAATTTTGGTGTATACATATGTATACGATTGTGCAAAGATAAGCATGCAATATGACATGGTCTGCTGTTTATTTGAGGTAAGCTTTGATGCTTATTTTGGTGTAAAAATATTGAAAATATTGTACTCTGGAAGCATTTTTGGTGTATACATGTGCATACTTTGGTGCTAATATAAGCATAAAATATGGCGTGGTTTGCTGTTTATTTGAGACTAAGCCTTGATGCTTAATTTGGTATAAAACTATTGACAATATTGTACTATGAAAACATATTTTGGTGTATACATGTGCATACTTTGGTGCTAAGATAAGCATAAAATATGGCATGGTTTGTTGTTTATTTGAGACTAAGCCTTGATGCTTAATTTGGTATACAAATATTGCCAATATTATACACTGGACGCATATTTTGGTGTATCCATGTGCATACTTTGGTGCTAAGATAAGCATTCAGTAGTGCATTGATTGTTGTTTAATTGAGATAGAAAGCTTTGATTCTTTTATTAGTATACAAATATTGACAATATTGCCCTGTTTAAGCATATTTTGGTGTATACATGTGAATACTTTGGTGCAAGGGTAATCATCGAATTACGTTTTTAGGATGTTGTCTGAAAAAGGTGTATAAATTATGCAGATTTTAATGATGAAAGTATCCAACACGTTGAAGTATGAGAGCACTTAGTAATATCCCCCGGCTCTACCAAGTATTGGATAAATGAAATAGAACAAGATAAAATACCGCGAATAGGCATGCACTTTACCACTTTGGAGAAAGCGGTGGAATTTTATAGGCAATCCGTGCAAGCACCAAACTAAAGGGAAAGTGTGGCATGTATGGCAAAATTGCATCACACAACAGTTGTACATGTCCCGAACAACCAACAGAATGAGAAAACCCTTTTTCAAACGTTTTCCATATTATATTATGCAAATACTCAGATCAAGGATTTGTCTTGTGTTAATTATATGTCATTTATTGTCTAGTTACTATTAAGTATGCACAACTTCGTCACTAATTATGCGCCAACTTATCTTGTCTTCAATTTTCTGGTATTTTTATATCATTCTTAATTCAACACTATATGTGTGCCAATTTACTACTAAATATTTACCACTTCATCGTTAATTGTACATTCAAAAATAAATTGAATTTCAATTTTTTAAACGATTGCATTGTAATCCAAAAACTTAATTCAAATTTTTAAACGATTGCATTGTAATCCAAAACAAGCATAATGTTAGTACTAACAGTGCACATAGTGCTTATAAAATATGCACTAAAAAAATTCGTTAACACCTGTAAAATAATACTAAAACCTTCATTCTAACATGCATATACCAAAACGTTATAAACATGTACCACAATGCTATTAACTATGCACTATTTCTTCACTAACTATACAACATAAAATAAGTCACATCTTAAAACATAGAAAACATATTTGCATCAGTTCATTTGTAACAAGTCACCAAAATATTGTCAAATTAGCACTGAAATACCATAGTATAATATAATATACTACGCTAAAAACGTACTTAGAACACCCCATCTAACAAAACACACAAAATGTCCATATAAAAATCTACTTGCCATTGACAATTTTTTGAGCCAACCCAAGAACCCTGCCTTTATCATGGTTCATGACATGCATTAGAATTGCATGGCAATATAACGTCCTCAGTCGTGCAAATTTCGCGACATCAGCCTTGTCAAATCCAAAATCCTATTTCAATTATAGATTTCGTCTGAAAATTGTTCAGATGACCCAATGCGTCTGATAGAGCTGTTGGCACGGATCTTGTCCTCAACTTGGGCATCGCAGATTTCAAGGCAGATTTGGCAGTATTAGACCTCTTATTAACATTACGTGCACCCTCATTCGGCCCTGGAGATGTCGGTCTTTTTCTGTTTCCTCTTGCCATTAAAAGTTATCAACCTAGTATTTGGAACATAAACAATATTAAAAAAAGCAGAACTCAAAGCACCAGTATCCAAAAATAAATACACAAATAAAAAACTAACTGTGCACTGTATGAACCTTATTTGTATACTAAAATAATACTATTTAAACACCATGTGTGATTATGCATTTCATGGACTATATATACACATGACCATACTTATCAATACACCAAAACACATGACGCAATAACAATGCTAAATATGCACCAATACATATATTCATGGATCTTTAATTTTTTTTATTGCAGAGGTTAAACCAACATGACAATAGAAACTATACACCAAAAATAACTAAAAGTTCATCATTCTTAAGTAAATGGTACACCATAAACACAACGAAGGAGTCATAAAAAAAGAACAAGTTATATATACACATTTAACAAAACCCAATTTCAGAAAACATAAAAAAATCAACAATTCTGCAAAACAAACTACAAAAACGCACGTTACACTCGAAACTTCCACTCTATAACTAAACTTACACCATCCTATATCTATAACAAAAAAATTACACAATCCATTAACTAAACATACATCGTTTTTATCAACTTTTATACCAAAAAATCCCCAACAGATCTGTACTATTTCGCACAAAAACATCTCCAGAAACAAAGATAAAACCCATAAAAATCACCTGTACAAATCGAAAATCAAAACCCTAGATACTTCAAAATAAAAAAAATAAACAAAAATGCCTACTATTCTTACTACAAATAACTTCAAAAATTAAAAATCGACAGTTGCATGGTTCAACAAAAAATGAAAAAACATGAAAAGGTAAACCCCCTTACAACCAAAATCTCGAACCAAAAACTAAAATAAAATGAAACCAACCACTTACCTTTATCAACTATTTGAAGAATCTGCAACACTGTCGAAAATAATATAGGAAGCTTCGAAACGGAAGAAAAACCAAATGGCCGTCGGGAGAAATGAACAGGAGAGAGAAACAATTTTAGTGACTTTTTGATTCTGCTGAAACAAAAGTTGGAATGAAAAGTGGGAATGGGGTAATTGAAAACCCAAAAAAATGGGGGTTACCATAACTGGCCGAATTATTTTGTGTATAAAATGATCTTTGTGCCCTTAATTGGGCGAAATCAAATATAAAACAAAAAAATATCAAAAAAATGGGCCTTTGAATTTGTCAGTTTAATGGTTTAGATTGGTGCACACTGCCACATGGTAAGGCTCCCGCCACATTTGATCCTATACCGATGAAATAAAAAGAATAGCGAAAAGTGTTGCTCACAAGGCTCAACATCTAGCCGCATAGTGGGGGATCTTATTAAAATCTTCTAAGGTAAAACTCACTGTTGTAAAACAACTTCTCGAAAAAAAAAAAAAGAGAGTACCCCGAATATAAAAATGCCAAGATTAAGCAAATACAACCAGCGAAAAATAAGATGTCACACCCCAAATGTGACGCGACAACGATCAATCACTTAAACAGAAATAAATGAACAGTTTAAACCAAAGATACAAAACTCCAAGTGAAATAGAGTCTAATGCAGCGGAATTAAAATAAACATGAGTATAAATTACATCTTAAAGTCTGGCGGTATCCGAATACAACCCAAAAGATTATCTGAATTAACTTACAGTCCAACAGAAATAAAATGAAGGAGTCCAACAACAAATAAAAGTAAAAGGGAATGTCGCTCCACATCACTGATAGGGATTCAATCTGAGAGGTTCGATGTCTTCGAACTCTTCATCTAAAGGTTAGAAAACAGGAGGGAATGAGACAGAAATCTCAGTGGATGGGTGATCGTGTGTGAGTGTGGCGATATATAAAGTTAATGCGAGAAAACGGTTGTATGAAAACGCGTGAGGTATGATGCATGTGTTCACACATAGTCCACAAGCGTCGTGATAAATATATTAAGTAATATACTTATACAGTTTAAGAAAACAATTCGTGGTCACGCAAGCACTATGGTTCAAGCAAGACATGGGGATTGCGTACTGATGTGTAGCGCCAATCCTATGCAAGACAATTAGTGGTTGCGTATTGATATGTAGCGCCAACCCGTTCCGTTCAACTCAAGGAATCGTGTGGATCGAGGCGATTCCTTTGTTCTCCCTTGTAACTCCCCGTTCATGATGGTCAAAGACCTGTCACCTTATCACTCCGTAGGCAAAGACAAAATCCACGTTGGAGCTAGCAAGGCTCGGATTCGTCATAATCATGATTATACCTCAAGTACTACGACCCGCTTCCCTTGGACAAACTCCGTCCCTCAGTTGCGGGATTAGGACGATGGGGCCGGAGAGTGGAATAGCAGCCGAGCTGCCCGGTTCCATCCCCGACGTATCCATTCCGACTGTGAGCTCGACACACCAAGTTGACTCAGGCAGGAAATTCAGTACACGTTCAGGTAGTCAACCAGGCAGTCGAGTATTATTGATTCGGGAAGCAGTTCATGAAAAGTTCTCAAAAAAAAATTGCACAAGATGGTTATGGCGTTGGTGGAGTTATTGGGATGAAGATAATTATCGGGAGGATAAGTAGTCTTCGATATCTTAAGGATTAGGAGGAACATAAGTCCGTTCTGATTCGAAATCGCGAGGAGGAAGTCGCCCGCGATCGGGTATTAATCGGTCAAGACGATCCGATAAGTCAAGGGATTTTTAAGAAAATAAAATATTTTAATTAAATATTAAAGTCAGAGGGTCCAGGGCTGTTTTCTTTTTTAAAAAAAAATATAATTTGAGTTAGGTCCTTATAAAAATAAAATTTACAATTAGCCCCGTTTTGTCAAAACTAATACTTTTGGGGTTAAAAGTTAAATAAATAAATGTCCCGACCTTGAAAAATTATGAGGTCAGTTCCTAAATTCTCTAAATTGTTCAGAGATTCAGGTTTTTAAAGTTTGAGGTCGAGTTTTTATAAAATTCTCACATTGGCCCCAAATTTGTTAAAATTGTCATTTCGGGCCCTAAGTTTAAAATAATCGGAACTCACAAACCGAAAGGGCTTCTAATGTGATTCCAGTTGGAAAATGTCACTAAGGTTAGTGGGATATTGGGACAAAAACAGTTTTAAAACGTCATAAGTATAGGTCCCTTAACTTTTGAAAATCTCATTTTTGTCCCATTTTGAAATAATTGCCTTTAAGGCTTTAGGGGTTCAATTGTTATGAAATTTGAACCTTGGGTCCAAAATATAATTACATTATAGGTAATTTAGTATTGCCAGGTACATGGGCTGTATAAGTCCTGGAAATTTCATTTGGGTCCTCAAGTTTAATCTTTTACAATTTGGTCCCTCAAGTTTTATAAAATTACTTTCCAAGCTCTAAACACTTGGATTTTTGGAATACACTTAAAATATGTTATTTCCAGTCCCTTAAGAGTTAAAATTTCAAATTTTAAAATTAGGGTCTGGTACAGTTTCGAAATTTGCAAAATAGCCCTTAAACTTCTCAAATTTTACAATCTAGTCCTTGGGCTTTTAAGGGTTGATTTTATTTATCTAAAAACTCTTAAAACTTTATTAAAATGTCCTAACATGATTTTTGAACCTGAGTTCAGTCCCAAACTCGAAAATTACAGAGGGGTCCCTTAAGTTTTATTTTCTTGCAATTAAGTCCACCAACTTTCCATTTTTGCATTTTAAGTCCAAAATCGAAATTTAATCAATTATGCTCGACTTTTCCAGGTTATAAATCATTCAAAACATAGATTTCAAGAGTCATAAACATATATATCCATTTCGTGCAAGCATTCATCAAGTACAACAATAAAGTGTACGTGTATGTCCTATTTTTCGATAAATCGCATTTTTGAGCAACACTTGAGAATTTTTTCAACTTGATACAAGAAAATAGCATTCAATACATAATATATATCTCAAGTGCTCAATAACAAAATACTACATGCATTTTTTCAATTTAAAACACCTAGAAGTTGAAAGAATTTTTCCACCCACCTTGTTTGTTCGGTTGATTGGTGTAAAGTGGTGTCACTAGACCTTGAGGATTTTAATCCTCACTTAAGGCAGCCCCTAAGTCAAATAATATAAGGAGTTTTGAGTTAGAAAATGAAGAATTGAACTAAGGGGAAAAAGAAGAGAAATAGGCCAAAGGTACCACACTTACCTTGTGTAGTTGAAAGTTGTAGTCAAAAATTGATGGTCTCTTAAGAACTTGATCACCACTTAAACAAAGCTCCAAGGTCAGCCCCTAATCACCTCAAAATTATAATTTTGGTGTTAAAATTCGAAATTAATAGGGAAGAAGAAGAAGGTACCAAAATTCCCATTTCTTACCTTATAGTCCAAATTCTTCAAATTTTTCTTCAAGTCTAGAAGTCCTCTTCAAGGTGATGGTAAGGCTCTTAGTATCTTCCAAGTCTTCTATGTAAACCTCAAAAAAATAAAAATCCAAACTTACATTAATAAGTGAGAGGAGATAGCTAGATGATATCAAGACAAGAAGAGGAACAACATTTTTACCTTGTTGAAGGGGGGGTGTTCGAATTTTGTAGAAAATGGAAGGAGAATTCTTGTATTTTTTCTAAGTGTTGAAGTGAATAGAAGAAGAGAGGTATAGAGAGAAGGAGGAGAAGTTTAGAGAGATGGAGGAGGAAGTTGGCAAATTAGAGTTGGGTGTTGGTGAAATGAACAAGAAATTTTTGTTCACCAAGGCCATATTGGCCGTCCATTTGAGAAGGGTGGGGGGACAAATTTTTGTTTTGTTCTAAGTCTTGTAAATTGTAGTAAGCATGAGGGACAAGGACTTTGGTCAAGGTGTAGTCTTGCATGGGAGGATGGAATTGCAAGGATAGAGAGGAATGTTGGCATGGGGTGTTGGGGAGCCTCCAACATGTTGGGTAAGTTTATAATAAAGAATTGGTGTATAAGATATTGTATATAAGATTTGAATTAATGGTGTAAAAATACACAAGATGAATACACAAGGTGTACATGTACAAAAGTTGGGAGATATTTCTACACCAAAATTCCCATTATGGCTTCCACTCAAGGGGTATATGTGGTATTTCCATATTATTTTTTGTCCCAAATTGGTGATAATAGATGAATAATATCAAACTCCAAAATAATTAGTGATCTCCTTGATCACTTATAAGTCTCATGATCATTTAATCTAAATCGAATTCTTAATTCTATAAGGTATAAATCTCTAAAATATTTAGTCTCTAAAATTCTAAGGTGGCTAAAAAATACACAAATAATAATAATGATGATCAACCAAGTGATCATAAATGTGAAATAAAATTAATAACGATTATGATCACAAGAAATAAATAAGAGAAATTAAAGATGAAATGTATTTATCATTAATATTTACCCGTCAAAGCGACGCGGTAGAATTGTCAAATAGTACAAACACGATACGTGATATAAGTACATGTTCGAATAATAAAAAAAAATCGAGGGCTTCACACAAGAAGTTCGATATAACTTTTTCATAAAAGGGGTTATTAGGGCATTAGATACATATGATGTAGAAAGACAGATAAAACTTTATAAAGACATGAAGTATTTTGGTCTTTCTTAAATGAGTATAATTAACGTCACAAAGAAAATCCTCACAAAACTAAAAATATCAAAAAGCACTATATGAAAAAATCAGTTTATATAGAGAAAAATAAGTAGGTAAATATTAAGATAACTCTAAAATGTAGGCAAAAAATCATATTTACCTACAAAATCTAAAACCGTTGGTAAAAGTACCTACTGTATTTATGTCGGTAAATTTAAAACTATCGGTGATTTGTCTGTATAATTTGAGGAAGAACAATATATTTTATTCAGTAGGCTAGGTACTCAATAGGTAAGTGTAAAATTTAGTGACAAAATCATTTTACAAGAAATTACGTTGGTAAACGAAATTTTCTTGCGATTAACAAAACGAGAGATGGGTTTAATTCAAACAATCACTACTGCAATTTGCTTTTTTTTTTGGTATAAATCTTTTATATTGAAGTACATTAAATATTAAGTACACATGTAACACATAATATGTAAAATAGAATATATGATTAAATAATAAAATAAAATAGAAAATTCAAAGTGCACATTAAATCCAGAGTAATGTATTAAATCTGGGTCAAAAAAACAAAAACAGTTCCAATTACTACATTATCTAGCCCAGCCTTGATAGCAAGATCACTGGTGCACATTGCACAAGCTTGCTTGAGATTTTTTATTTACTTTTCAGTTGAATTAAATTGACTGATTATGGAAAAACAAATAGCTTATTTCTTTTATTTTAATTACACTGATCAAATTATCTAAATAAGGTTTTAATATTGGGGAAGAGCTAGCATAGAAAAATAATTCAAGAAACATTTCATCAAGTCTGTTAGCTCCAAAACCCTACGACAAATAATTATCAAGGAGCATGCACTGCTATCACGCTGGGTCACTATTCCTTTTTGCTAAATTGAGCATTGGAGGGGTATCTCCAGATAATTCTCAATTCTCTAATTGTTTGTGCGCAGCCAAAGAGATGTGTTGCATAGTCAACACTTGGTGTTGATTACAATGTGTAATCACAACAAAAAACCATCAACAGTAGCTTTTACAAACAGAAAAGAAAAATTACAAGAAAAAGGAATCTGACTAATACAACTTGACAGAAGCCGAGTTGAGATGAACTCTTTCCGCAAGACAAATACGTCCTGGCTAGTGCTCACGGTACGGCGTAATGTCCACAAAGTTAAAACGGCTTAATCTCTTTTGTGTACAGTAGCACCACTGACATAAAAACACCTTTCGAACTTAAAAGAATGAGAACTGGTTGCTGGACTTGAATGCAGAATGAAGTATTCTTGGAAGTGTTCTTGGAAATGTTGCAACACTTTTAACAGTAAATTCGAGATATGCAGAGAGGTATGCGAATTTTCAGTATAAATACTACAATGGAAACCAGACTATTTATAGGCAACCAAATACAACCTGCAGGGAATTAAATCTGGTAAGTTAGTGGGCATTAAACTTCCATGTAACAGCCATGTGTTACAACCCTCATTGATGACCACTTTCTGGGGAGTTACAACCCCATCAATACCACTATATGAGGAGTTACAGACTCCAATATATAGGAATCTGGACACCTGCAATGTCCAAGTTCCTTGGGCGGTCCAATAGTCACTTGAATTTGAGCCAAACCCATTTTTGAGTAACAAAAGTGTAGTGGACCTAGACACGTGCCCAAAAGGCCAGCCCGGCCCAAGATCCAAGCCCATACCCACGCCCACGCCCACGCCCACGCCCATGCCAGGCCGAGGCCGGACAGGCGGGTGCGCGCGTGCATGTGGCCCACTTATGATCATCCACTTATGTTATAGTATATCCAACTAATAACATCTTCTAGTATTTATATATACTAGGATAAACAATGCTTTATATTACATGTGGGAAGAAGAAAAAACCTTTCAACTTTCTTTACATATTGCCCATTCGTGTAGCCAACTTCGTGTATTAAATTCTCACTCACTGAAATTCGATTTTCAGAAATAAAAATACTACGAATATCTACTCGAAATGTAGATTAATAATTTATAATTAAATTCCTCCAAAATTAAATACTTAGCCACTAAATATTTGGTCAAAGTCGGGTCGACGCCCACATTATCAAAACTTAATTTCCAACAATCCCGCACATGAGTGAAAATTAATGCATGCATGAATGCATGCACACAAACCAATCCTCAAGAGACAATATTGCATCCGGAACAGTAGCTTGTGGCTTTGAACCTTCCGTAGTCAATACCATCGGGTACACTGGCGGCTTAGTGGATGCAATACCTTGAAGTATTCCTCCACGTTGTATACCGAGACAACAGTATTAACACAATAAGGTCTCAACACCTTCTTTTCTCACGTTTTGTATTTGTTTCGGCCATGTACACCTCATTGGATTTATAAGTGCTACTTTGAAGCGGCCCGCACTTCTCATTTACATAGGTGATCTCCTATCCGAGTATCCTGCCATACTCAACCTCAACGAGGTAGGAATCATTAAAAGTCAAATGACTTAGCCTCACCATAACTTTGCAGGTGTCCCAACACTTGGTATTGCTCTCTGGGAATGGGTTAAAACATTGTTTACAAGTGTTACAACATAACCTTCATTGCTTAGTTTTCCCATTGAACCAAGATCTTGAGATCTCTAGTTATCATGCTTGGGTTACCACTATGATCATTATATTACTTTGTGGACTTTTGTTCGCCTTATTTTTTTTAGCTTCACCGCAAGTGTACGGTGCAGTTTATAGAATAGGGTTAGCAAGGTCGAATCCACAGGGACTAATAAATTAATGTACTAAGTACTGGATTGTAATAGCCTTATTTTTATCTAGACTATCGAATTTGAGATGGATTGGTTTTCACTAAAGCAGAAATTTATCCTAAAAGAAACAAAGCAAATAGTGGATTAAAAGATCAAATATGAATGAATGGATTCCTGGGTTATGGTTTCAGTTAATATCCCCTTTTATTATCAGATTAATCAAACCAAAGTTAAACATATTCTTCCTTATAGACCGATCACAAAAGTAACTTACCCTCTCTCTCGAGATGCATGTAAAAGTGTTGATTGGAATATCTATGCTAGCATCTCTACTCAATATGAGATATCCAACTCCCAAAAGTTCAAAAGATTATAAAGCCTCACGAATATTCACAGACTTCTCAATCATACAAGATATTCATGTCAAGTACTCATAGATCTAGTATTGAAACTCATCGGTTAGAATTTTGAATCAATACATCAAACAAGTTAAACCAAACGCGTTTTGATAAAACAAAAATTAAAGCAAAGTACTTGAATAGGGTTGGAAAACATTAACTTCAATTGTCATTAATCATCAAATAAAAGTATCCATTAACCTACTCCCAAACACTGGAATGACAAGAAGTTTAGCTACACATAGAAAATAAATAATTCATCGACAAATTATCCATGTTCATGTCTACTAATTGAATGATAAAAATACTATGGAGTGAGTGAACTCGGGGATGATGACGATCTCTCGATCTATCTTCAATCCTCGAAGGTGTGGTTGCGGTCTTGATCGATCTCTCCAATTCTCCGGTGGAAGATTGCTCTTTTCTCTGGTTTCTAGGGCAAAAATCAGCGTCTCTTTGTTTGTGGCCGCCCCGTTTTTATTTGTACTCCGTTTGGGTCGAAACCTAGTTGAAAATGAGTCAAGCTCTGTTTTCCCGCAAAGGTACACGGGCCGTGCGCTAGGGCACGCCCAGCCCGTGCTGGGTGCCGCACAATTTGTTCAAACCACTGAATGGAGCACGGGCCATGCTATATAGTACGACCAGCCCGTGCTGGTAGTCGAACTTTGTAACTTCTGTTTGGGTTGAGCACGGGTTATGCTAGGGGAGCACGCCCTGCCCGTGCTCACCTGCAGCAACTAGTATTTGGCCGATTTCTTCCATTTTTTGCCCGGTTCGTCTGACTTCTTCTCCATTCGAGTCCAAACTTCGTCCATCATGTCAAGTATTGGCGGTTCTTTATTGCAATGCTCCAAATTGTTGCCAAAATTGCTACAATTATTCATAAATTCCTACAAAACGAGCAAAGCGTAATCCTTTTCCACAAAATAGGAATAAAGCCCTATTTACTCATATAATGCATGCATAGCCACACATTCTAGCCAAAATTAAGCCCAAAATACATACAAAATACATGCCAATCAAACCCTCAAACTTAAACTGTTGACAGTCCCGATCAACACTTTGTAAACAAGACAACACAAAAGGGGTAAAGAAGAGCAACTCAAGAACACCGCATCACAATTCATGTCGCTAATCAATAGACATCAAGCACAACCCAACCAAGTTTCAAATATCTAACATGGAGTGTAGGTCCCAAGGAGTGTGAGCAAGGTTTAGAAGGGGGGGTTGAATAAACCTTACCAACTTTTCGATTTTAGTCGTTTTAAAATATTATAGAGTTAAATACACATCTAAGTCCTTGAGGGACAGCTAAGTTAGTTAACCAGCAGAGTTAGCCACTCAACAGACTCGATTGAGCTATTGATAGAATAACTCAACTGTTTAGTCTAAACCTTAACTTGGCTGTGATGAAATATTCAGCGAAAGACTTAACACCATTGAATTTGGTTTTAGTTTGTTTTAACACTTGGTTTTAGCACTTTGTTAATTATCAGTTGGATTAGCAAATTATCAGCAAATATAAAATGATATGCAGAAATTAAATGCTGAAATGTAAATGACACAATAATTTTTATAAAGGTTCGAAGATGGGGTAATTCTTCTACTCCTCTCTTCTCTAACTCCTGGATGAATCCACTAAGTATTGATCAGAGTACAAAGTGGTTATCAGTCCAGATACAAGTCTTGATCACACTGCTTTAAAAGTCTTGCAGCTTTCCAGGTTTTGACACAAGGTGACTTTTGAAAAGAAGAGATAGACTGATTTTCAAAAGTCACTTGTGTTCGTTGGCTTGTCTTGTTGCAGTCCTTGATGTTGACATTTCCTCGTATTAAATGTCTTGCAGCTTTCCAGGTTTTGACACAAGGTGCAGTGCTTCCCATTGGTTTATTCTTTTTGCACGCTTCTGGGACTAAGCACTTTAAGACATGGCAGTATGGAAGTATTACTTGTTTAGGTAATATTCTTGCCTTCTGTGCAACGGACTCTTTTCAGTCGTCTTGACTTGACTGCAGTTCTCTAACTTCCCCAGGTGACTTGAGTCTGCTCCAATGATTGAAAGACTCATCTGTCACTTCAACTTTACTTGACTTGGCTTCTTTGGTTGACTTGACTGACTCTTCATACAGCTGTATCACAGCTGATACTCCTTCAGTCGAGTTCTTGATATCGCTTTCTTGCTACACTCAGCTGCTTCACAGCGGAGTCTCCATCTCAGTCTTCAGTTGACTTCTTGTATATCCAGGCATAGCTGACTTGACTCAGCTTGTACAACCCTATCTATTACAATGCAAATTACAAGGCAAATGGGGTGCCAACTTTCTAGTCTAAGTTTTACATGGCATTCATCAAAATCTAAACAATAAATTTCCCAACACGGAGCACAAGTCTATCAAAATTATGGTAAAACACTTCAAACACGCCTCTCATGGATAAAGTGTTTACTCTACTCACTAAAATAATAAGGGACGTGTATTCGCTCAAGTCATATCAATGTTGACGAATTACCATATGCGAATCGATTCCGGAATCAGTATGATTTTTCTAGAAAATGATTTTTTGTACCTCATTGTATAACTTTGACATGGAATTGTGACGCAACCAATAATATAATAAATGTTTCTCCTAAAAAAAGATTCAAAGTATTTACCAGATATTAATTAATATGACCAAAAACTTTGAGAGAATATTTTTGAAGAGAATAAACGGCCAAAATATTCTGGTCCCTCCATAAATTTCAAAACTTTATGCCATTAAATTAAATGTCTAAGGTGAGCCATGCTCACGATGGCCTAGGTGGTACTACATGTCTGATCTTGCCATTTAATTAATTAATCCCTCTGGTTGCCAAACTTCGACTCTTCATTTCTAGCATGAAATTTTAAATAAGAATATAGTTTTTGACATTTTAACATGGCTAAACTTCCAATTAGTTAAAGAGAGTTAGCTAAATCACGTTATTGTTTGAATTGAGATGATACTAATATATAATGACATTTAATTTGATTGCCTAATTAAGAGGTTTATATAAATTTTAATATCAAAGATCAAAGCATATAAGCTTACTTTGATGATAAATAATTTCATGTTATTCATTTTTGAGTTAATTAAAAAAAGTATCCTGAGATTGAGTTAATTACAAAAAAAACTCAGTTATGTTTTAAAATTACAAAAAAATACCCATTATTAGATTGATTTCGTCTAACATTTTATCTAAACTAGTTTACCTAACAAAATTTGCTCACATTATTAAAAGTTGACCTGAAAATTAAAAAACGCCCCATCGAATGTTCACAAAATTTCCACAAATTAGGTAACATCAAAAACCCTCCCAAAAACTTACAAATACCTCCCTCATTCAATGGTTACGAAGAAGAAATAATTTTCACCATCTGGTTTTCCAGATACTACATAAAAGGTACCAAAACTTTGTGGAAATTTTTTTCGTCCACTTCATTTTTTTTATCCTTCAATTATTTTTTGGGGAGAGGAGGGTTTCTGTCAAGGGCATTATCGATATTACACAAAATTCGTTAGTTATACTACAATCCCTCAATCTCAGGGGTATTTTTTTAATTTTAAAATTTAGTTGGATTTTTTTTTCAACTACCCCAAACCATTGGGGGTACTTTTTGTAACTTAAACTTTTTTTTTATTATCAATAATACAGGGGAATTCGTTCCGTTAATTAAAGCATTTATTATTACTCTTTCTCCTGTTTCTCCGTACAAATACACACACACATACACATATATAATCAAAAATCAAATAAATTAAGCTACCTTTATGTTCTCTTCGACCATGTGTATCATATACTTCAAAGGTTATAATTAATGGTCATGTGCTTTAATTTTAAATTGATATTAAATGTGGTTACCATTTCATAAATATATCTATAAATGATTAAATGCTCCCTCTTCTCTTCAATCTTTATTTGTGGATATGTTCATTCGTTGCACTCATACACTTGAATTCATGTTTCTCTAAATATTGAGTTACTTCAATATCAGAACTCAACAATTGCAAGGTTTTGCCTTTTCGTAGGGATTCCCGAGAACTTCTAACATTTAGGTTTAATTGTGGGTTAAATGTAAGGAATAGATGCAATAATTTACAAATATAACGCAATACAAGAAAACAATCAAATTCCAACAAAATAATTCCAATGAAATAGAAAACTGTTGGAATTTTTAAAATTCCAACGGAAATTTCAATGCTACAGTATACCGTTGGAAAATTTCAATGAAAATTCCAACGGTAAACAAAACCTTTGGTATAAAATATTGAAACTCATGTTGGAATTTAAAATTCCAACGGAAATTCTAACACCACTGCTAACCGTTGGAAAATTCCAACATTAATAATAAACCATTGGAAATACTATTGGAATTTTAAAAATTCCAACAGAAATTCCATCGCTAAAACATACCATTAGAAAATTCCAACAAAAATTCCAATGGTAAACCAAATGTTGGAATTAATTATTGGAATTTCTGTTGGAGTTATTAAAAGTATAATAGAAATTCCAATGGTACAACATGTTGTTGGAAAACTCCATTAGAAATTCCAATACCATTGGAAAATTTTAATAGGGGTTAAATGATTTGATAGTATAATCCATATCAATAAAATATATCTTCTCTTCTGGAGTCAATCATATTAAAACTACATGGTTAAATGTGCTTGACTTGGGACAAATTGATGATGGATGACCTACTGGGAAGTTAAAGATATTAGATAATGAGATAAATTAATTGAATATCCAATGGATATATTCCATTGGACTAAATTCCAATAGTATAATTCTATTGGAATAACTGTTAGAGTTTTTTTCCAACGATTAAATATATTCCAATGGTATAACTCTGTTGGAATTAGTGTTGGAAAAATTGTTGGAGTTCTTTCCAACGGTTATATTATTCCAATGGATATATAATGTTGGAAATTTCGTTGGAATACTTTTCCATTGGAATTTCCATTGGAATTTTGTCATTCCAACTGCCATTTTACCAACGATATATTTTATGTTTGAATTTCCGTTGGAATCGATATCTCCAACGGTAATTGGCCAAATTCCAACAAATTTTTCACGTTGGAATTTCCTTGTTTTCTTGTAGTGACGGGCATGTTTGAAATATTTTTTTGGCTTATAAAGAAAGTAAAATGTAATACAAAATCAAATATTTTTTCTTTAATTTTTCAAAAGCCTATGTTTTTTTAACCCAATCATCACTTTTTGTAATTATCCAAATTAAATATTCATACGCTGCCTTAGGAACTAACAACTCCACCCCCAATTTAATGATTAGCAACATTTCACGAATTGCGAGTTTGAACTATACCAATAATAGAGATCTACAAGAAAAAAATTGCAAAATATGTTTTGAATTCTGGAAATGTACAACTTATAAAAATTAATCATGGATTTCAATAGTGGAGCCATATTTGTCAATGTAAGTCGTCAAATTTTTCACTTAATTCAAGAATTTCAATAGTGGAGCCATTGTCAATTTGTATGTTTTTCTTTATCTGTTTTTTATTTTTAATGTCATAATATATTGTCTAAGTAGTAGCTATGATTTTGTTCTTTTGGGGGATCGGGTTAGTGAATATAATGCTTGTATTTTCAAGGACGGTTAAGGTAAAACCCTATATTTTTTAACTTAAAAGTCATCGATAATTAGATTTGACAATAGGTCAAAAATATCTATGCTATATTAGAATTTTTTTTTCAAATTTAGATAATACTCTGAAAAATCTTAATCGGATTTTCGTTGATCTATAAATATTTGTTTTTGAGGAAAATAGAATATATTAGCATTAGGAGAGTAACTCCAAAGTAACAATGCCAACCATGTGATTGGGGACGTTTCAAATCAGTGGTTCATTACATCTAAGATTAAAAGAAAAACGAGCTAGCGAATGAGCCAAAAAGTTTCCTGACCTTCTAATAAAACTAGGAATAACAGAAGCGAAATGCGGGAAAAGATTAAAAATGTCGTTCACAACGAAACCCAAATAAGATAGGTTGTCGGTCCTTTTCCGTAACCTGTCGTTCACAACGAAACCCAAATAAGATTAAAAATGTCGTTCACAACTCTTTCACGACATGCCATTGCCTCTGCTACTTCAACCCCTCCATTTGTGTTCACCTGTTTCATTAGTGAAGATAAGACAATTCCCCTGCTATCCCGAATTACCACGGCCAGTCCACTTCCTTCTTTTTCTAGTAGCGAAGCATCCGTGTTTATCTTGATGAATCCAAGTTTTGGCGGGCTCCATTTGTCCAGCAGTCGTTGCCTCACTGAGGGACTTCCTTTTTCCACAGCTTTCGCATATTCCTCTAGTCTACATGTCGCCAAGTGATGACAGGTTGGTTGGTTAATTGTTTGGTCTCGGAATATAAACTTGTTTCGTGCCTACGAGATTGAATGCAGTAAAATTGCAAACATTGGGTGACTTGGTGGATTTGTTTTAGTCATCATTTCAAGCATCCAATCCGCCATCGCCGCTCCCATCTTGTGTCGTTGGTCGGATTCGAAGGGGTGATGTGGCCCAGAATAGTTATCCCAGTCACAGTCTCTTGAGGCGTGCTCCATCGTCTCCTCGTGTTCGCCGCATCGCTTGCAAAAAGGGTCCATGCGAACACCTCTCCTCGTCAGCGCCTGGTTTGTTGGGAGAATCCCTTGTGCACATCTCCATAGAAACACTTGGATCTTTGGTGGGATGGGTAAGTTCCAAATCCACTTCCACAATTTTTTGCACCCCCTTGAACTCATTGCCGCATTACTCCAATCGTCCTGCCCTAATTTTGCCACCTTATATCCCGTTTTCACCGAGTAATTACCATCTTTAGAAAAATACCAAACTCGGCGATCCTCTATTCGGCAATGTTTTATAGGAATTGCTAATATTGCAGCGATGTCCGTTTATTGGAATAAGTCCCTTAATTTTGCATATCCCACTCCTCCTTATCATCACAAATTAACTCCACCACTTTCGTATCTGTATTGGGACGCCTATTTGTGGATAAGGGTCTGAAATTTGGGTTGTCCATTATCCACGGATCCAACCACACAATAACCGAAGTACCGTTACCTATGTTCTACCGAATACCCACACTTAGCACTTATCTGCCCACCACAATGCTTCTCCATATATATAATGGATTATGGCCAATTGTGGTTTCTAGAAATGAGCTTTGTGGGAAGTATTTGGCTTTTAAGGATTTGGAAAGAAGGGATCTCTCATCCTTTAAAACCCGCCAATCTTGTTTCGCTAATATGGCTTCATTGAAACATTGGATATCACGGAACCCAATCCCCCATTCCTTCGAACTGCAGACATTATGCCATGCTCGCAAATGAATTGTTTTTCATCCTTTTTTTGCCCCCACCAGAAGTTACTGAAAATGGAATTTAGTTACTTTTGAACATTATTAGGGAAAGCGAAACAACTCATGAGATAAGTTGGTATCGCTTGAGCCACCGATTTGATCAAAATTATTTTTACCTCAGTCGATAAAATACAACTCTTCCATTTTTTGCAACTTCTTACGAACCCTATCCACAATAAACTGAAAAACCTCTTTTTTTGGTCTAACCATCACTGCCGAAATGCCTAGATACTTCACATGCTTCTGAACCAAATTCACTCCAAGCTTATTAGCAAGCTGCAATTTTTTCTCTTGGGATAAGGCGACACTAAACGAGACTTCCAGTTTTTCAAGGCTAATTCTTTGGACTGATGCGCTTTCATACGTGGCTACGATTTTTTGGGTTGTTTCTATTTCTATTTAAATGGCCATTCCGAAAATGATGCTATCACCAGCAAAGAAAAGATGAGAGATATCCGGAGCATTCCTACACAGTTGGGTGCCGTGTAATCTTCCTCCCACTTCTGCTTTCCAGATCAAAGCTGAAAAAGCTTCTGCACAAAACAGAAATAGATAGGGGAAAGAGGATTGCCTTGACGAAGCCCCCGGTATGGCATAAAATTTGGGCCAGGCTGCCAATTTAACAAGACTTAGAAACTTACAGAATTAACACATTTCATAATAAGCTCAATAAAGTGATCGTTAATCCCATGCTTGGACATCACTCTGTGTAAAAAAGACCATTCGACACGATCATATGCTTTCGACATATCCAATTTAAAGGCAAAAGTCCCCCTTTTTGAAGCTTTATTATTTTTCATATGATGAAAAAGTTCAAAAGCCAAAAGGGCGTTATCAGTAATCAAATGACTCGGAACAAACGCGGATTGTGTGTGATGAATGAGGTGGGGGGAGGACTAATTTTAGTCTATTATCTATGATTTTGTAATAATTTTGAAAATAACGTTACACAAGTTAATAGGTCTAAAATGAGTCGCATATTCCGCCTTTTTTCTTTTTAGGGATTGAAACGATGAATGTTTCGTGAAAAATTCTGGTAATAGCACCTTCATTTAAGACTTTTAGGATAACCGACACAATATCAGATTTTATAGTAGACTAGAATTTCTGGAAAAAGATAGTAGGCATACTGTCCAGACCCGGGGATTTAGTTGGGTTCATCTGAGTGAGGGCCGTCACCACCTCGTTCTCCCCAAATGGTCGTAATAATAAGTCGTTCATCTCTGTCATTATTTTCGGTTCAACAACATCCAGTGCCCTATCCATTAATTGCAGTTGAGTTTCAGCTTTGAATAGGCCTTTGAAATAATCGGTAAAACAGTTTTCGATCTCTTTCTGATCTTCAACCCAAATTCCATAGGCCCTTTTCAGACGGTCAATTGTATTGCGAGCCTTCCTACCATTCGGCAATTTGTGAAAGAAACCCGTGTTTTTATCTCCATCTTTTATCCAGTTGGACCTTGCCCTTTGATGCCACATTTTCTCCTGGCCATTTCATGTGTGGGTCTACACATATTAGGCCGAAGTAATGTTTTCTCGCAATCCGCTATTTGGGTATTGATTCCAAAATGGTCTTTCTCCCATGCAAGAAGGCTAGTACCATAATTCTGTAATTTTGTTCGGATGTTTTGAGGGTCCCCCCTAGTAGTCTCATTCTCCCATTCCTCTCATATAATTCTTTGGCATGACTCGCCCATTAGCCACATCGTCTCAAACCAAAACAATTTCCTTTTTTATTTCCCCATTGACCATTCATATTTCTAGTCGGGCTGTGATCGGATGATATCTTAGGAAGGTGTTAAATAGAGTATCCTAGGTATAAGCTAATCCAAACTGTTGTTCCCAAGTATCTATCTAGGCGTTCCTGAATATTAGTGTCGCCCTTTTGTCCATTAGACCATGTGTAAGAGTACCCCTCGTAACCCAGATCATTCAAAAGAGTAGCTTGCAATGTATTATAAAACTCACTCATTTTCGAACTGTCTCTATTTCTTCCACCTAACTTTTCATAATTGTACAAGATCTCATTAATATCACCCAGATAGAGCCATTTGGGACGTTGGTTAATTGCTAGGGATTTTAAAAGATTCCATGTACAATGTTTAAGCTCCTCTTCTGACCAACCATACAAGCCCATAAATTCCCATTCATTATCGCCATCTACTACAACTCCATCAATATGGTGTAGTGATATTGAATTAACCCAAAAATCGAAACTTCCTTCCATAATAAGCATAACCCTCCTCTATGACCTCCATTACTCTGATCACAATCGACAACCATCATACCTTCATAATCCAGATTATTAAAAATATTCTCCACTTCTATTTTAAAAAGTTTGGTTTCCATCAGAAAAACAAACCCAGGATCTTTTAAACGGATATATCGTTTTAGCACATTCACTATCTGTGGGTTCCCAAGCCCACATCAGTTTCAGTTTAAGCCACTCATTGCGTCTGGCGGGACTGCTCCTGTGCAGTCTCCGTTGATATAACAAAATTACAAGGAGCTCCAAACAGACCAAATTCATAGTTTCTCTTCGAGTCAGGTTGTACAGTATTAGTTGGTTCAGGGTTATGGTTTGAGGGGGTAAACTGGTTTGGGTAGGTGGTATCAGATGTGGCCAGGTTTATTTTGTAGGGGTTCTTTGTTTGAGTCTCTGCCATCCACCTTTAGGTTTAGGGTTGATTTTTTTGGTGGGGAATGTTTTTGGTTTTCGGTTTGTAGGTTTGTGAGTATCAGCAGTTGTATTGTTGGGGATGGCCAATTCTAAAGATGTTGTGGGGTCTTGGTGCGGCTGGGTCGGGGAGGTTCTGGTTGCAACAAGTGTTTTTGGGGATGGAAATGGGTGTGTGGCTTGGTTACGTGTGATGGGAGATGGCTAGGGAATTAACTGATTAGGTGGTAGGGGGTGATGGGTATTAACAGTCGATTGTTTGATGACTTTTGTGAGGGAGAGTTCGAGTTGTCGAGGATTTAAAGTTTCATTCGTGGGGGTTATTTGTGCTGAGTTCCATTTGTTTTTGGGAGAGGATGTTAGGGACAAAGATTCTAGGGACTCGTGTATGTGGTCGTGGTTTTAGGGTGAGTGGCTAGGCTTAGATTTTTGGGCTCAATGTCTTGCTCGAGGGGACGTGGAAGGTATTGTTTTTAGGTGGTGGTATTGTAGCTGGAGACTAAAGAGGTTAAGGAGTGGCTATGAAGCACTGATACGGATGCAGGATACGGATACGATACGATATATTTTGAAATTTTAAGGATACGGGTACGATATATATACATATAAAATTATATATTTTTATATTATTGAAAATACAGACGTACTAAGTACAATTGAAAAAATAATGCTTCAAGTATAAAATATTAAAATTTCATAAGTACTCAAATTTGAAATGTGATAACTCACATAAAAACACAAAAAAATGCTGAAACAATGAAGATTATAATAAATTCTATCTATTTGCATGTGCACATGTATCGATGGAGTATCCACGAAGTATCAGACAAAATATCGTATCAGATACGTATTCAGTACGGGTACGCAATACTCAGAGAAGTGTCTCGGCTTCCTAGGGGAGTGGTTATGTGGAATAGGTTTCAAGCTAAGGGGTTGTGGTGTGGTTTCTCTAGGGAGAGAGTTCCATTTTAAGGGAGACGCTTTAACCCACAGGCCGTATTTCATGCTCGCCAAATCTTGACACTCATTTCGGTCATAGTTGTCACAATTGCAAAATGAGTGACCAATGAGGCCACAACAGAAACAACAAATGGGTAAGGATTCGTATTTTAGACGTAGAGTTAGAGCTTCTCTTGGGTTTTGATTGAAAGAACTCTGGGCAGCGGGTTAGTAATACCGATGGAGATTTTGAAGCGAATAAATTTCCCAAACAAGCCTTCTCTTGAGTTATCAATAGATACCAAATTTCCGAGTTGCCTTGCTAAAATTCGAGCGGTGTTTATATTCAGGCAAGAGACATGTACATTATACAAACAAATCTAGAACGCTGCATGGAGCACCCCAGTCATATATAGATGGTTATTCTTCCTCATGGACTGTCCTTATAGCGAAGAGGCCACCGTCATAATGCCAGGGTTGGTTGGCGATCACCCAGTCCCTATCTTCTTCTGATTCAAATCTGAAAAGAATTAGTTCTGCCCCATATTCTCTGTTGTTATTAGATTTTTTGTTTTCAATGACTTTTTCATCACTTCTATGAGATAAAAGGCTTTCCACGATTTATCTGAATAAAGTTTACCCACCAGACAAAAGGATTTTGCCCTAGCAGTCAGCTCGTCATTGTTGGCTACCCCATCGAGATCAACTATGTTTCCCTCTCTCTCTCCGTTAAATCTTCCATTCCAACTGCCTATTTGCTCTTATTCGAATCGAAAATAGTAAGGCTCCGGTGTTGTTTTCCTGAAAATACAAAAAAGAGAACAAGAATTAGTACAACCAGGTTTGTATAAGATGGAGATAATAGACAACCCACACCGCGATAACCAAAAAACATGAGAAAAGAGAAAGGGGATAAAAAAAGAAAGAAATCGAACGAAAAGAGAAAAACAAGACTCGGAACGGAAAAAACCCTAAACCTATGACGCGAAGAAAGAGGATATAGACAAAAATCCAAGGGCTGACTCTATATAAAGTGGAGACAGGAAAATAAGTGAATAAACACTATAGACGGATGCCGGGTCATCGATTCTGGCGGATAGGACTCCGATGGAAACAAGTAACCGGGAAAAGGAGGAAACCTAACGAAAACCCTAGGGCAACCCTAACTTCTGATGAGAGTAGAACTCATCCTATTTTTCTGTAAATAGATAAAACTGTCCATAAGATAATCACCCATATTGTATAATTTTTTGACTATTCCTAAACACATACAGAGTGGGTCGAATCCATGACACGTCCCATTACAGAGGCAGGTGATTTATTGTTTAGATTTTGATGAATGTCATGTAAAACTTAGATTAGAATGTTGGTACCCCATTTTTGTTGTAATTTTCACTGTAATAGATAGGGTTGAATGAGCTGAGTCAAGTCAGCTATGCCTATGGGGTACAAAGAGTCAACTAGAGAAGTGAAGTGAAGAACTCCGCTGAGGAACAGCTGAGTGTTAACAAGGAGCTAGACTTGGAACTCGACTGGAGTAGTATCAGCTGAGATTCAAAAGAAAAATACAATGCTGATACAATTGATGCGTACACAAGATTAAGTTGCAGAGCAAGGAAAAACGAAATAGATACGCATAAAAAACTGAACAGAAAATTCATATTTCTTCAAGTCCAAACCTATCGGTATTTCAACATCCAACACATATTGTAAAGGACTTCGAAATCATAACAATTGAAGAGAAAATTTCAAATCCTTGGGGTCTACATTTCTGGTGTGGAAGTGTAGGAAGAATTCAAGTTGTTTGGAGGGTTGGGTGATCAAATCTAACAACTTGATCAAGTGGGCTGTAGTAACAAGGCAACTGCCTTGTGAAGAAGCTGAGTCGCAAGAGAAGCCGACTGGGTGATCAAGGCATCTCTAGACTGAGTCTAAGGAACAAGTCAGCTGGGTGATCAAGACTTGGTTCTAGACTGTGAACCACTTTGTAATCTGATCAATACATAGTGGATTCCTCCAAGAGTTGGAGAAGAGAGGATTAGAAGTATTACCCCATCTTCGAACCTCTATAAATATTGTGTCTATTTACTTTCAGCACTTTAATTTCTGCATTACTTATTGGATAATTGATGATTTGAAATATATTCCAAGTGATAACAAGCTAAGCATACAAGAACAAGTGTTAAAATCACAGTTAGTTAATCTTTAAAAAGTGTGTTAAGACTTCCGCTTTGAAAAATCAAGTCAGCTTTATAAGCTGTTTTATAAAACTACTAAGTTACTCTACAACCAGCTCACTTGAGTCTGCTATAGTAACTCAGCTGACTTGAAACAACTCTGTTTAATCGAAAAAAATTTAAGAAGGTTTATTCAACCCCCCCTTCTAAACCTTCTAATACACCCCTTGGGACCTACAATATTAGTAGGCCCATTGGCTATCGGTAAGCAACCATATCTTAATTTTTGCATCTTTTACTATAAAAGAATTCCAATTTACCGACAAGAATTTACTAACAGAAATGATTTTGTCACTAAATTTTGAAGTTACCTATAGAATACCTATAGAATGAATACTATCATTGTTTTTTGCAAATTATACCGACAAATTACCGACAAATCACAGATAATTTTGAATTTTACCGATAATTTTTTATTAGTATTTACCAATATTGTAGGCAAATATTTATCTACAACAACTTTACCTACACTTTACAGTTATCTTAATACTTACTACAAATTATTCTGTAGGTAAACTGATTTTTTCTTGTAGTGTTGTTGAATTCACATATTTAATTAATAAGATAAAAACTTGTATTAGACGATCCTAGCTATATTAAACTAGAGCTTTAATCCGGATTCAAACCCGTAAAAATAAGATATAGTCTTATATGAGACCGTCTCATGGATATAGAATTCTATCTATGAGTTTGATTTTGGGTTTTGGTTGAAATTCTATTTAATTTGGCTTAGGACTTATGAGACGTATACACAAGACCTGCTACTTTAATAATTTATGAAATAGGAATCGGTTTATTGTTACTACTAAGAATGAGTTAGTCGTGTCTTCCTACATTAAGTGTGGCCAAATAAAATTAGAAACAAATTGAGAAGAAAAGTTTGAAAACTATTTAATTTTATATATATTTCTCAGTCTTTTGCTTGGCCGAGACATGAGCTGAAAATCAAACATGGAATTATTCATTTACTCCCAGTAAAAAGAATTTGTTGTCACCGAACTGATGATAATATCTCAGATTAATTTAGTAATTTGGACGTCGCAATTAACCCTTTTTATTAGACAAAAACTCATATGAGACGGTCTCACGGATTAATTTTGTGAGACAGACCCTAAAATGACCCAAATTAGGTAATCCATTTGAGTTTAGATCGAACTTATTTTGATTTGTAAAATAGGTTGACGCCATCACATGAGACTTACTCTTTTAATTATGATGATTTGCCAAATTTTTCCAGCCAATATCTCCCTCCCAAATAATGGTCTTCTAGTCTTCTTACACAAAATTGATATATATATATATATATATATATATATATATATATATATACGAGTATCATATGCAACTATATTTTGTTTATTCAACACAAAGATCAGATTATTTATATTATGCAGTTGCAATTATTTTGTGCTTGTTTGGAAGCATTTTTTAGATAGACTTTTGGATATAAAAGTCCATTTCAATAATAACGATGTTTGATAATTAATTTATAGTGAAACTGTTGGAAAAACTAGTTGGTGTATATCGAATGACTGAAAATAATTCAGGCAAAGTAACAGTGTAAAAGTCGATGCAAGAGTTGGACTTTTTATAGTTAAGACGAATTTGCCCCGCTCACGGTGTTAACATAATCTGGCGATTGCCTCCCAAGATATGACTTACGTCTTGTGATAGCATCGATGCAAGAGTTGGACTCTTTATAGTTAAGACGAATTTTCCCCACTCACGGTGTTAACAAAATCTGGCAATCGCCTTTCAAGATACAACGACTTACATCCTGTGATAGCAACACTACAAATTATGAGATACTTTGAACTTTCTAGTGTTTTTGAACTCTCAGAACTTATGGAGAATATGACGAATTTTGGATTTTTCAGAAGCAAAAATGAGTTCTAGGGGACTCATATTTATAGAACTTCATGTGCCTCTTCAGATTGGGTCCAACCTTTGGTTCGAATCGACCAGGACTGTCAGATCGTATCTAGTGATCAACAGCCGTGATCTGATGGTCCAGATTGCATCCAACCGAAGGTACACATCCCTAGGCATGTCCCCTGCACACTGGATAGTCGTGTGCAGGCATGGTGCCCTGTCAGCGAATAAGTGCGTCCAATCAGTGTCACTGCTTGTCACATGTCACCATCCGAGCATCTTTTCCAAGTCACTGCCACCTCAGCTGGCCTGCCACATCACTGAGCCACTGGACCGAACAATGGCTTGACTTTTCAAAACTTTAAGGCTGCTAAAATCTCCTTGCGATGATGCATACATGCAAAGTGCAAAGTGCGCCTCTAAAGTGCCCAATGCGACTTTGTGCGACGTGCACAGACCCAAGCACGAATCTGGCTCTTGCTCAGATAGCGCTCCACACCATCCATGGTTCTCTTTGAGCTAGTCAAACGCTAGTCAAAATTGACTTGGTCTACTAGGATGTACCATAAGGAGCTTAACTTGATTACTCCTTACTATTGGTGAAGTTCTATATAAGGTAGCTAACTTTGCTCCTTGTTTCCTTTGTGGATGTATCTCTTCATATTCTCACCCATTTACATTTCTAAATAAAATGTATTTAAAGAGGATTACTTTATGCATTTATTTGCCATTTACCCGATATTGGTTTGGAGAAATTCAAAATGCTACACCCATCTATCCGCGGTGTAGATTACGTTTATTTCATTTATATCTATTCAACAAATAAATAAATCCACTTAATTAATTGGTCAAAATTGGATCAAAATCTAATTTTCCATAAACCAATTTCAACAATCCCCCACATGAATGAAAATGAATGCATATGACTATGAAGACACTAAAGAGAGTTCAAACGGAAAGCTATTGCATCGCGAGATGTAGCTTGTGGCATTGAACCTTCCTTAGTTAATACTATTGGATTTACTAGGCTGCATAGTGACACGATGTCTTGAAATGTTCAGCTGTTTATGTAAACTAAGACAAAAATCATCCACACAATATCTTTCCCAATACTATTTGGTTCTCACGGTTGTGTCGATTTTTGCCCTAGACAACATCTTGGATTCATAAGTGTTTCGTTAAAGCGGCCCGTCTTCACACTTATGTAGGTGATCTCCTAGTAAGAGTATCCTGCTATACTCCACCCCTTTCAAGTATTGGAACAATTAAAAGTTTATAACTTAACTTCACCACATTTTGCAGGTTCTTCCACTTGGATAGGAATTAGCTGTAACATGTTCCAAGTGTTTAACCAAATATTCATAACTTAGTTGTCCCATTGAACCAAGGACTTGGGAACCCAATTCACAAGGTTGGGTTACCGCTATGAACACTCTTATTTTGTGGATTTTAAGCCCATTCCCTTCGATAAGAAGCATACTTGATCTCTATTCAAACCTTTAGTTAACGGAACCGCTAAGTTTTTCTTTGATTTCATGTAATCGATTGTAATAACCCCATCTAAGACCAACTGCCTAACGGTGTTATGTCTTCGACATATATGTCGAGACTTACCATTGTACATACTACTTTGTGCCCTTCATATAGTTGACTGGCTATCACAATGTACCATGACTTCAACCATCGACTTAGGCTAACAAGAAATATCCTTTAAGAAGTTGCTAAGCCATTCTGATTCTTCACAAATTTTATCTAGAGCTATAAACTCTAGTTCTATCGTGGATCGAACTATACAAGTTTGTTTAGAGGATTTTCATGACACCGCTCCATCACCAATGGTAAAAATATAACCACTAGTGGACTTAGAATCTTTTGTGTCAGATATTCAATTAGCATCAATATTGTATCCCACTAATATAGCTGAATATCTTGAATAATGTAATCCATCATTTAAGGTGAGTCTTAGATATCTAAGAACCCTTATCAATGCCTTCCAATGGTCATTACCAGGATTACTCATAAATCTACTCAGTTTATTGACTACATAGGCAATATCCGGACGAGGGCAATTTGTAATATACATTAAATTGACAATAATCCGAGAATATTCTAATTGAGTTACTAGTTCACCCTGATTTTTAGCTAAGTGTATGCTTAAATCAACAGGTGTTTTAGCTGGAGGACTCTCATAAGCATTGAGCATTTGAAGTACTATCACAACATAATGAGACTATGATAGAATAAGACCATCTGATGTTTTAGAGATCTTAAACCCCAAAAAGAACACCTGCTACACCCATATCTTTGACATCAAAATGTTTGGTCAATATTTTCTTAGTTTTCATGATGATGTCATGATTAGTACCCATAATCAGCATGTCATCAATGTATAGACAAACAATAACATAGGCATTTGATGTGTCTTTTATGCATTTATCACACTAGTTAATTTTGAAACCATTCGACAACATAGTTCTATCAAATTTCTCGGGCCATTGTTTCGGAGTTTGTTTAAGGCCATTCAATGACTTAACGAGTTTACACACATTCTTCTCATGTCCAGGAGCAACAAACCCTTTGGATTGTTCCATGTAGATTTCTTCTTCTAATTTGCCATTTAAAAAAGTTGTTTTCACATCCATTTGATGTATCTCAAGGTTATGCAATGCAACAATAGCAATGAGAACTTTAATAGATGTGATCCTTGTCAAGGTGAATACATATCAAAGAAATCAAGGCCTTATTTTTGTTCAAATCCTTTAGCTACCAATCTGGCCTTATACTTATTGATGACGCCCGAGCCGAGCTGGAAGAAATTAATCCACGCCATCAGCCCAGCACACATACTCCTCAGAGTCCTTATAAACTTCAACAGCCTGAATACGAGCTTCCTCAACTTGCCGATGAGCAACCTCTTCGGCCTCTCTACGCACATCGGCTAGACGCCTTTCCGTTTCTCCCGCACGGCACGGAAAGACGTTCGGCTCGGCAACCTTAGCCCTAAGCTCCTCTTCAGCCCTGCGGGCCTGATCACGCTCTGCCTCGGCCCTCGCAGCAGTTTCTTTCTCAAAGGTGGCCCGAGCCGTAGCTTCATCGGCCTGGGTCTTTAACGATTCTTGTACCCCTTGAAGGGTAGCATAGGCCTCGTGCAGGTCGTCGTGCCACCTTTCCAGATCAGCGTATTTTTTCTCCAGCTCACGATTTCCCCCAATTGCATGCCATAGGAGCCCAATGATCCGCCCGGACATCCCCATGGCGTACTGAATTTGTTCCTCGAAGCCAGTCTCCGAGAAGAATTGCTCGATGCCTTTTGTCCAGGCACGAGCTGGGACACTCATCGCTGCCCGACCCGCCTCCGGTAAAACTTTCGAATGCTCCTCCGTTGGCGTGGCGCATCGGACAAACTCCACAAACCATCGAGGGCGTAGTCCAATCATTCTCTCGCAGTATTCATCTCTCTCCCAATTTGGAGGGATGAAGTGACCTTCCCGGCCGAGGTCATCCGAGAAAGTTTGTGGACCTCCCCCTTCTGGGGCCTGTTCAGGATGCTCCGGCACCGTCTGACCAACCCCTTCAGTCTGCCCGGGCTCTTCCATCACAATCCCTCCTCTTCTCCTTTGAAGGGGAGATTCTATTGCCTCCGGCACTCCATCAGCGGGATGTTTGCCGGCCCGGATATCTGCTCTCCGAGCCACCTCCGTATCTGCAGGATGGTCGGCAGTTGCCCGAGTTCGCCGCGCGGCCGTGTTCCTCATGCTGCGAAGGCGTGCACGCAAATCCAAGCCACGCCCTATAAAAAGCAACCACCGTTAAAAGGTCAAAAGAAAACGAAAAGCATTTCAAAAGGAATAGTGTAAGAAATACTATGTTTACCTCGAACGGCAGCCGCACTCGGCGGCTCTGAGTCTCGCATTTGCCCAACGGGCGCAGGGACGCCGCCGTAGGGTTGCGGGAGAGTACAGCTCACTCTGTTCGAGCCAGCTGCTCCCCCGGAGAGTGGGGCCGTACTTCTTCATTACCGGGAGGGTTCTGCTGAGGCTCTCCCCCAACCTCCCCCTCCCGCTCTGCCGCCTCATCCCGAGCCGCCCCCTCGGCCTCGGGGTCGGCGGGCAGAGCAGGCCTCAAGCCGGCTGCAGCCAGATTGACCTCAGTGGCCAATCTCTCAATCCGCCTATCCCTGATGCCCCGGGCCTGGATGTTTTCCAGCCTTCGAATAAAGGTGGCCGACAGAGGCCCCTTTGATGCCCGATTCTCTGTAAAGGTAAAAGGATGAAAAAAGAAGCAAAGTCAATCACAAAAGGAAACAATAAAACAGCAAAAGCAAGAGAAATGAGAAAAGATAGACTTATCGTAACCAAAAACAAAATTTGATGGAGGATGAAGAAGCAGTTTCCCTTTCCCATCCTCCACGCGAGCTCGCCACTCGCCGCTCACCCGAGAGCCACTTATCTTTCCAATCCTTCAAAGATGAAGGAGACCTTCCACTAAGCCGTCCAGGATACCCGATCGGTGCGCGTAATACCACCGGACGGTGACCCCGAGATGAAGGAGTCGCTCGCCAAATAAAGAGCTCGTTCATCTCTTTGAATTTGGGGTGAGGATATTTTTCTAGGTGGAACATCACCGGGAGGCCGATAATCCTACCCCAAGAAATAGGGTGCACTGGGTCGGATGCATACCCCACTTGCAAAACCACCGCGTGAGGAAAGCCGAGTGGAAATCGCAACCCATATAGGAGGTGGCGGAAAATATGGCCAAGCAACCTTTGGTGGGTCTTGAGGAACCTCTGTGCCATCAGGTACCCAAAAATTGATGCCACTGGGAATACGATACCTCGCCGAGCTCTTCTACCTCCGGATCATCAAAGCATGCTAGGGATATCGTTTATATCACTCGGCGTCCACCGAGGCTCGACACGAAGGCGAGGGCCTACTCCTGCCGCCGTCGCCATTACGATGGCCCATGGGCACTTGAGGCCTCTCCCGGCCTCGAATCTCCGGGAGGGTTCGTCTACCCGCTCCACGTTATCACGCTCCGGCTCCGATGGGTCCATATTTTCGTCTTCCGCGATCTCGCCTAAGATCGCACTCGGGGATTCTTCGTCGGAACTCTCTTGTGCCAAGACGGGTGATACACCGTTCCTTCACTAAAACGGTCATCGGCGTCGGATCAAAAATAGTATGCGTCGCTCTAAAGACGTTCCACCTCGAGAAGAATCTGGAGAAGATATCTGAATGATACTCGGACTATGAGGCGGAGATCGCCGTGCTGGTGAGAAATAAACAGAAGGTTCAGAGGGGGGATCTTTGATTTCAACCTCTACGCTATAACTACAACTCCTACTATCCTCAAAAGAAGACATTTTATAGGTAAAAGGAGAATATTTCGAAAAAATACCTAAGTTTGAAGTCTCTGAACTTTGGAAGCCGACCCGAAATTTCTGCTCGGTTTCTAGCTCAAAGGATAATGGATGCGAAAGTGAATAATGGAGGGAAAAAGGGGTATTTATAGATGGAGTTCCCTCGATAAACCAAACGTTTATTCGAAAAGACGCGCCTTTTTAAAAATCAAAAGTCGTCGAACATGTCATAAAACGTCGCGTCCCCACGCCCGCTGACAGAACTGACGTACCTTTTCGATTCCTGCGCAACATTGGTCCAACCACGGAGGGCCACGTGTCTGTCATTATGGCACCACAATTAATGCACCGCTACAGGCATTAATCACTACGCGACAGATGTCAGGAATGAACAAGACAGCTGCACTGTTGGCCAGTGAAGGCAAGAAAGCTGAGCCAAAAGAAATAATTGAGCATGAGAAGATTGCTCTTATGGTGAAAAGGTTCAACAAGTTCTTCAATAAGAACTACAAAGGGAACGAGGGTTAAACCTCCAAAAGACACTCATCACCTTCCAAAGCAAAGGAGGATAGGCCACCCAAGAGAGTGTTAGAAAAATGTTTTTATCATGATTTTGATGATTTTGTTTAAATGAGTTTTTACACCAAAACAATGTTTATAAATGTTGTCCAAATACTCTCAATTGATTTAAAATTTTTTTACTAATTTTTTAGAGTATTTCTTGAAGTTTATTTTTGACAAAAATTGGACAACATTTCTGTTTTGAGGTCGACCGATCGAACAAGAGGTCGACCAGTATCTGAAGAACGCAAAACTGAAACAGAGCACACTGAAACACAAAAAAGAGGAAGGGATGCTTGTTTTAAACATACAAGGCCTTTTATAAAAATCATTTGGCCTAGAAAAATTTTCAAACCCCGGTTGTTTTACATAGACTTTTTCTTGAAAAAAACCATTTAGAAAAGTAGATTTAACATCCATTTGGTAAAGTTTGAAATTTTCTTAAAACAAGAATAGGCAAGTTAAATGCGAATTGCTTCTAAATGTGCTAAGGGTGCAAATGTATCATCAAAATCAATACCTTCTTTTTGACAATACCTTTGAGCTACTAACTTTGCCTTGGTTATCAAGCTTGTTCCGAAATACCAAAAATTCCTGCAAAATCTTAACAAAACATCTTGCACAAGAGCATAATAATATCGAATAATTGAGACACAATGACAAGTAACACATACTATGCTTTAAAACAAATTATCAAGAGTTCAATAAGACATGTAAGTTCAAATAGGCTTTATAGAAAGCTATATAAGGTCTCTTTTGAAATTTGAAAATTCGAGATCATATAGTTGAGACCTCATTTAAAAGAAGCATTTGAACAAGAGTTTTGACAAGAATGAATATGAGCAATCAAATGCATACTATTGAGAGAAGGATGAAAATCAAATGTTTTATCAAAACAAAATATAATTCTTTACAAGTCTCGGATAAAACAAGCTTTATCGAATAGTGTCTTTCAAAAAAATCGAAAAATCTTGTAAATGACACTTATATTAAATACTTTGAAATATCTTGAAAAACAAGCACATAGGCATATGACAAAAATATATCGAGCCTATAAGATGAAAACCAATTATGAGCGTACCTTGATAGTTTATGCTCCTCTTGACACATTATGACATAAATAGCCATTTGTGAAAATATATATATATCCTACAGAATTCTTAAACAAGTCTTGTACAAAAACATAGCAATAGAAGTGTAGGCTAAGCAATAAGAGATATCATAAATGTACTTATGCTATATAAATCCATAAGAGATAATAAGGCACATTAGCCTTAAAAAATGCACAAGAGTTTTTAAAACATCATGTAAGGTCTCCTTTTCAAACAAAACTTTAAAAGCACAAATATATATTGAAGAACTTAATTTAAAAAAAATTGAAAACTCATTTTACAAAAAATGCACAAATAAAAACATGCATAATAACAAAATAAAATGCATATTTAAATAGAGAGATACGTTTTACCAATTACGCCATTTCCATGGGTGGTGTCTTTCACATTGTTGATGGTATCTTCCTTTTTGAAAATCATCTTGTTGATGCTAGCTTCTCCAATTGCTCCATTTCCAAGGATTGCGTCCTTCCCATTGTTGATAGTGTCTTTCTCTTGGAAATTCATTGTGGTGATGTTTTCTCCTTTGATCAAATGAGACGGTCATTTGATGTCTTCTTGGCGGTATAAATTTTCCTTGATTATTATTCCGCCGGGTAACTGATACGACATTGTTTTGTGGTACCCTCAAGTATTTGGGTCCTTTAGGATTAGCTTTGAGACTTTTAGGTCTCCAATAATAATTAGAGCTATTTCTAGCTCGACAAGTATTTACCGTATGACCCTTTTTACCACAATAGAAGCATGTAATAATTCTAGAAATGTAATGACTAACATTCTTAGAGACATGACTATTTTTCATATGATTAACAACATTAGGCTTATGACCAAGTCCTTTATCACAATATGAACATCAACAATATTGGACATTTTATTGGTACTCAAGTTGAATTTTGATAAATAATTTTTCATGCAATTAATATCCTCAACAAGAGTACTATTTTCTTTCTCAAGGTTTCTAACCTTATCAAGTGTGGTGTTGTGAGCACATGATATTGATTCATAGGAAGCAAATAAAATATCCTTATTATTTTTCAAAACATTGAATTCCTTTTTAAAATTTTTGTATTTAACAAGCAAGCTTTGGAATTCATTTTGAAGTTCATCATAATCATTGAGCAAATCACTATATTCATTATCATAGAAAGTAGAAGGTTTAGAACCTACCTCGTTTTCTTCAATGCCCATAAGACAATGTTCGTTTTCATTGTTATCGGAAGTTGTAGGAAGCTCATCCCATGTTGTTGGGTTTGAAGTTGTACCCATTTGACAAGTAGATGCTTTTGTGTGACTCTTTTCATTTGCATATACTTCTTCTAATTTTCTCCATACTTCATGTGTCGATTTAATTCCTACAATATGATCATATTCCAAAATGGTAAGTGAACAATACAAAATATTAAGAGCATTACCGTTTAAAGAGATGATTTTCTTCACTTCATCATTGAGCTCTTTGAAGCCTTTGGAGGTGTGTAGTGTGTCCATTATCGGAATGGATTCTTCATTAATGACCGTGTTCCAAATATCGAACCCGCAACCTTATAGATAACATTCCATTCTTTCTTTCCAAAGCGTATAATTTTTGGAATCAAATAGTGGTGGCTTGGTGGTGGAGGCGCGGGTAAGGTAGACTTCATTCGTAGTCGATGATCGTTTCACTTTACTCGCGATGTGGAACGAGCTTGCCAAAGAGTTTGGCTTTGATACCACTTGTAAGTCCAAGCGGCTACGATAATCTAGAGGGGGGTGAATAGATTATCTCCATTTTCTCGATTACGCCCTCTTTTTCGAATCAAACAAGCCAAGACACAAATAAAGGTGCGGGAAATAAACAACACGCGTCGATTTATAGAGGTTCAACCCACCTAGGGCTTAATCCTCTACCACTCCAGTATATCCAGGATGGATTTCAAAAAGAAAAAAAAATATTAATTACCAGAATTAATACAACACCTTACAACATCACCTTGAAGAGCACCACACTCTTATACAAAACCACCTTTGAGATTACCACAATCTCTCTTGAAGATTACCACAATCTCCAACGGCACCTTGTGAAGAATACCACAATCTTCCGACTTGAAGAATACCAAATTCTTCAATACCTCAAAAGAGCACCACACTCTTCAATAAGAAGATTACCACAATCTTCTTTTGCACCTATCACCTAGATCATCCAGTGTGTTCTTACCACAAGAACACTCACAAGGATATCTTGTGTTGAATGATGACCAAAATCAAGATTACAACTCAATAAGAATGATACTGATTTGAGTGCAAGTGTAATCAAGAAATAAAGCCTATACCTCAAGATGTGAAAGTGATAAGCTAGGCAAATTACAACAAGAATAATAACAATGAAGAACAAATATATTTGCTTGAGTGTATCTTGTTGTGTTGTAGTAGTCTCTCTTGTTGTGTAGCTTCAATTCTTCATCTATTTATAGAGGATGTCTTGAACATGGATAGGCTCCTCTTAGGGAATGATTTCTACAAAAAATGCAATTAAATCAAGATTATAGGCTGTTAGAAATCAACCTCATAATTTAGGGAAAAGTTGTCTCACTTTGAAAAGCGGTTAGAATTTTCTTTGTCAAACATTAGGCGACGGTCGTGAGAAATAGACGTTTGAAAATAAGAACATATTTTTACACAGGGCGACTGGTCGATGGGGGGTCTGACGAGTCGACCCTGTGCCCAATCGGTCCGCCTCTTTAGAAAATCAATACAGAGAAGTTTGCAATTTTAACCAAGCTTCAGACATCGGTCGCCTATAAAGCCGACAATTCGGGTCGATGCACGGCCGCCCTATAGGCCGACCGGTCTACGGCCCATTTTCTGCAAACATGAAGTTCTCAGTTTTGCACAATCTTTCAGATACGGGTTGCCCTATAAGGCGAACGGTTGACCTCAAAATAAAAGTGTTGTCCAATTTTATTATCGAAAATAAACTTCAAGAAATACTCCGAAAAATAGTAAAAACATTGTATACCGATCGGTAGTATTTGGACAACCTTTAGAAACATTGTTTTGGGGTAAAAACCCATTAACACAAAATCATCAAAAGTGTTGTCCAATATTTTGTCGAAAATAAACTTAAAGAATTACTCCAGAAAATTAGTAGAAACAATTTAAATCATTTAGGAGTATTTGGACAATATTTAAAAATATTGTTTTGGTGTAAAAAAAATCATCAAAATCATGATAAAATTATTTATTTAACAGTATATTATTCGATATGACTATGCTCTTGTGCAGATATTTGTCAAGTTTTTGCAGGAAATATTTTGGTATTAAGGAATAAATGATCGTAGACTTATCCATGGCCATCTAAGTCATAAGGTGTTAAGATTGCGAAAGGCATATTGGTCGACAAATAAATTAAAGGTATGTTCATCAACTTTCATTGTTCTTATAGACTCTAAATTCTTCATGCCTTATGCATATATGCTTGATTTCAAAACATCCCAACGAATCTCATTAAAGTGCCAATAAAAGAAATTTTCAAATATTTGAAAGACACTTCTTCTTATGGCTTGTTTTATCCAAAATTTTAAAACGTTAAATATTTTTTCGGCATAACAAGTCCGGTGATAATTTCTTAAAATATGGTTCGTCATAATAGAACTAAACATATTGAGATTCTATATTTTTTAAGGGATTGCGTTTCTTAAACGAAAAATTGAGATGTGTTTAATTTCGTCTCAATGATAACTCGCGGACATTTGTTTTTAATCTTTAACCGCCGAGTCTTTTACCTCATTTGGAGCTTTTTTAGGCATAATGTATATTGAATGAGGTTTATGATTGCAATTTGCATGTTTTTAAAACTTAGGGGTAAAAAATCGAATTTTTGGTGCAAAATTCGGACAAAAACAGAACTGGTGTTTAGCCACCGGTCGACGGAGAGGTCGACCGGTCGACCATGTGCAGGGACCGATTGCCCTACACGTCGACCGGTCGCCCTCATGGATTTCAACAATAAAATGCTTTATGTCCTTCAAACTGTCATTTTGGTATTTCTCTTCCAAGATCGAACCCCTTTGCATTTTTCACACACAATTCACTCAAAATGATTTTCTTCTTATAAAATCTATATTTTTGAGATTATATAACTTATATTTCATCATTATTATCCAACTTCGTTGATTAATTGGTAAGAATTCTTCTTTATAATCTCAATTGGGTGGAACCCTTGAGAATGTGCCTATTTCTTTATATCTTGATGAATTTTTTGTATAAATATGATAAGCATGATGATTGTAGTTGGATAATATTTGTATGATTGTGTTTTGTGATGAAATGTTTTGGCTTAATTGAAATACGAAGGCGCTATACATCTCTTGTTTTATTCGACGCACACCAAGTGTTCGACAAAATGTTTCTATGAAAAATCCATCACCTACATGATTCTCTTAATTTGAAAAGTCTTATATGTTTATAGAGATCATGTTTTATCAATCAAATGTGCTTTTGCAAGTCAAATGATCATATTTTCTCTTATATTTGGATTTTAGGCTTCAATGTTCAAAAAGCTCGATAAATCGATTACAATGCGCACTTTGATATGATTATTTGATGTTTTATCGTGCTAACATTCTTTTTGATGATTCAAAAGGGAGAGAAACAGGAAAAACGCATAAACGCTCAAAGAAAAGGAAATAAGCTTGCAAGAAAAGCTATAAGCTATGGCTCTTAAAAGCCAAAAGTTGTGAATGAGAATTAGTCCATTTGATGTATTATGAACTTTTATGCTTGACTAATGATGTCTTTGTGATAGGGGGGCTTCTAAGCTCATGAAAATCAAGCTTATATTGTAAAAGCTAAGCTTTTAGCTTTTGGTTGTTTGCTTTTATACTTAATCTTGTTATGCATGTTGATAAGGGGAGCTTGTGCAAAATGTCTTTGAAAAATCTTTGCTCATATCCTTGTGCTTTTACTTGTGATAAATATTGCTTGTAATGGATTGATGTTTTAGACCGGAAAAACGTATTTTGTTTTAAAATCGATCTCTTAAAAATTGTTTTGGTTTGTAATCATCAAAAAGGGGGAGTTTGTTAGAAAAATATTTTTATCATGATTTTGATGATCTTGTTTAAATGAGTTTTTACACCAAAACAATGTTTATAAATATTGTCCAAATACTCCCAATTGATTTAAAATATTTTTACTAATTTTTTGGAGTATTTCTTGAAGTTTATTTTTGACAAAAATTGGACAACACTTCTATTTTGAGGTCGACCGGTATCTGAAGAACGCAAAACTGAAACAGAAGACACTGAAACAAAAAAAAGAGAGAGGGGGATCGGTCCAACCCAGGGCCGACCGGTCGACCCCTATGGCGACCAGTCAGACCCCCTAGACTGGTCGCCCTCCCCGTCATCCCGTGTAATGCGCATCTTGATTTACTTTATAACGTTCGAAATTTCAACATAGCGACCGGTCGCGCTATGTTATTTTTATCAGCAGATTTCAACTGTTGAACATCCATTACAGCAAGATTTACTTTAACAATTTTGTTTATTATTTCTACATCTTGTGATCTTCTTTTTGTAGACAAAAGTGAAGAAGGAGGATCCTATGTTAGTGAAGACTCTCCTATAAATAGAGGATGATTTTGAAGATACAAGACACAAAGACACAAGCAAACACACATTAAGAAATCTGCAAATTTCTCTAAGCTTTCACTTGCAACATTCTTGTTGTAATAGCCTAAGGTCTTACACTTTCACATCTTGAGGTCTAGGCTTAATTCTTGATTACACTTGCACTCAAACTTGTATTATTCATTATCGAGTTGTAATCTTGAATTTGGGTTCATCGTCCAACACAAGATATCCATGTGATTGTTCTTGTGGTAAGAACGCACTTGGGTGATCTTAGGTGTTAGGTATTAGAAGATTGTGGTAATCTTCTTATTGAAGAGTTTGGTGCTCTTTGAGGTGTTGAAGAATTTGGTGTTCTGCAAGTTGGAAGATTGTGGTAATCTTCACAAGGTGTCGTAGAAGATTGTGGTAATCTTCAGGAGATTGTGGTAATCTCAAAGAGGTGTTGTAAGGTGATATTGTATTAATTGTGGTAATTAATAAAATCTTTTTTTCTTTCTGAAATCCATCCCGTAGATACTGGGGTTGTAGAGGATTAGGCCGTAGGTGGGTTCAACCTCTATAAATCGACATGTGTTGTTTATTTCCCGCACCTACGTTCTTGTCATTGTTTATTACATTCGAAAAAGAGGGCATAATTCAGAAAATCGGCATAATATATTCACCACCCCCTCTAGATTATCGTAGCCACTTGGACTAACAGAGAGTTGAACATAAAAGAGCTGACTATCAGAGAGCTGATAATCAGATAGGTTAGAGAGTCGATATACAGAGAGCTGAAAACCTGTTTTGGAATTGCAGACAACCAGGACATTTTGTTGTTGATTGTTCTTATCTACAGTCAACAAATACAGGAATGAAGAGGATAGAAAGGTCTTCAGAGAAAGAAGACATGAGAAGAAGAAAGCCATGATAGCTGCTGAGACTGCTGAACCAGTCAAGTGCAAGAAACTAGCAGACTCAGATAATAGTGAAGCAGACTACTCCAGTTATACTGAGGAAGAGGCTTTGATCTGGCTCATGGCTAAAGAACAAGATTCAAAAGATCAAGAAGATGAGATACATTCTAACTCATTTCATTCAGATTCTAGTGATAGTGATTGTGACACAAACACTTCATCACTCACAGATCTTTGTGATTCATTAGGCAAAATGATGAAATACTTTGAGCACATCAAAACCTCACACACTTTTAAATGAAAAAAAAGCCAGCTTAAATGCCAAAACTCACAGTTATCTAAAGAGCTGAGTACTCTAAGTCACATAGCTGATGAGAACACGAAGCTGAAGGCTGAAAATGACAAGATCCAAGCAGAGTTAGCTGCTACTGCAAAGAGAGAGAAAGATCTTAAAAATATGATTGCTTCATTTACAAAGGCATCAAAATCATTGGATGAACTTATAATGAGCCAGAGAGAGTCTGGATATAAGACAGCATAGGATTCAATTCCTTTGTGCATGCTCAAGCCCCTGGAGTGATTTTGGAGAAAGGATCCTCAAGTAATGGGGGAGTCCAAAAACCCAAAACATCATATGCTGCACCAACAACCACACCAAAACACAATCACAACCATACTGGCATTGGATATAAGGGAAAAGAAAAGAAGCTAGTTGAGTATGCTGAAAGGACAGCTGAAACAAAATTCAGAAAAAGTCCATCTGCAGACTCCAAACAGAAAATACTATGTAAAAGCTAAACATAGCTACCAAAAACCCCAGAGATTTTAGCAAAGAAATTCATATGAAGGGAATGGTAGAAACTATCCAAACCAACCAAGTGAAATTTTAGTAGATATCTACGGGATACAAGGCAAAGTGGCAAAGACCTCAGCCTCAGCAAAGGTCATTCCCAAGGCAAAAGAGCTATTACCCCAAGAAAGAACAAAAATTCCACTATTAGCCCAAGAAAGCAAATGTTCAAACAAATACACAGACATACAGACAAAAGTGACAGCTGTATGATCCTAAAACCCCCAAGAAATTTGCAAATGTGCACTATGATTATGGAATTGATAGATGGCAACCTCTTAGAGTTAGATCATCTGGCTATTGGTTGGTTTGAGCATCTTATAACACTAACCCTTTAGGACCCAGGCAAGTATGGGTACATAAAAACTAATTTCCTTTATTGCAGGTTCAGGGAACAGCTGAGTGCCAAGGAACCTGGTACATGGATAGTGGCTGTTCCAGACATATGACAGGGAACAAGAAAATTCTGTCAAAGTTCAAGGAAATCAAAAGGGCAAAAGTCATATTTTGAGGAAATGAAGCTCCAAGGGAGATCAAAGGCACATCATCCATAAATAAGAATGGATTGGAGATCACAGATATTTCATATTTTGAAGGTCTCAACCTCAATCTGCTAAGCATCAGCCAACTTTGTGACAAAGGCTACAATGTGGGATTCAATATGGGAGTTTTCCAGATCAAGGATACTGAATCAAATGAGATTGTGCAACAAGGAACAAGGCAGAAGAACATGTATGTAGTGGATTGGTCAATTTGCTACACCAAGCACATGCCTTGTAAAATCTGTTAGAATAATGTTGGTTGTGGCACAAGAAAGTGAATCACCGAATTTCAAGACAATCAACAAGCTTGCAAGGAGTCATCTTGTGGAAGGATTGTCTGACTCAGTGTACAAGAAAGAAATTATATGTGATGCATGCCAAATGGGAAAGCAAATCAAATCATCCTTCAAAAACAAGCCAAGTCCCTCTTCAACAAGGATTTTGCAGACATTTGCATATGGACTTATTTGGTCGATTGAGCGGCTAGCATCGGTGGAAATAAATACACCTTAGTGGTGGTGGATGATTATTCGAGATATACATGGACTATTTTCATGTATAAAAAAAGAAGAAACGCGAAAATTGCCTCGGTGATGAGAAGAGTTCAAAATGAGAAGAGTCAAACCATTATAGAGATAAGATTTGTGAGGAAGGCGAGTTTGTCAATGGGATTTCAACTCGATGATTCTTTGAAAATGGTATTGCTCATGAGTTATCGGTGCAAGGATTCCACAAATGAGAATGGAGTAGCTAAAAGAAGGAGCAGAACTCTCAAAAGAAGTTTTTGCTAGGACAATGTTAGTGAAGGATTGGATTAAGAGATTATGGTGAAGCCATCAATCTTGCATGCTACACTCAAAATAGATGCATGATAAATAGGCAATTGACTAAGACTCCCTATGAAATTTGGACATGAAGGAAGCCAAATGTTGGATACTTCAAGATATTTGGATGTAAATGTTTCATCCACAACAATGGCAAGGATAATTTAAAAGCTTTTGATGTTAAAGCTGATGAACGTATCTTTTTAGGATACTCAGCTGAAAGTAAAGCTTATAGAGTGTTGAACAAGAGGACTATGGTCACAGAAAAGTCCATCCATGTGGTTTTTGATGAGCCAAATGTAAATGGAGAAGACTTAGATGAGTTAGCTGATAAGCAGAATCAGCCAACTATGCAGAAGAGTCCCTATGTTGATGCTGATGTGAGAGCACTCAACCCTGAAGAAGATGAGATAGTTGAATCTCAAAGACAGTTGGAAGGTCTACAACTGAATGATGATGAACAAGTTTTTCAAGACAACTTAGCTGCGAGACGGCTGAATTCAGCAGACTTACTCCAACTAGATGTGAGATGGCTGAGAGACCATCCACCTGAGCTAATTATTGGAGATGTCAGAGATGGTATAAGAACCAGATCCAGAGCTCAACATGAATTTATGTTCACTTGTTTTATTTCCTAGATAGAGCCTAAAGATGTGTCTCAAGCATTGGATGATACACATTGGATTAAGGTTATGTAAGAAGTGCTGAATCAGTTTGAAAGAAACAAAGTTTGGGAATTAGTTCCAAGGCCTACCCACCAGAATGTAATTGGTACTAAGCGGGTATTCTGGAACAAGATGAATGAGGAAGGATCTGTTGTTAAAAACAAAGCAAGATTGGTAGCCAAAGGATATTGCCAAGAGGAAGGTATAGATTTTGATGAAACCTTTGCTCATGTTGCTAAATTGGAAGCAATTAGGATGTTTCTTGCTTATGTTACACACAAGAACTTCATTGTATATCAGATGGATATGAAGAGTGCATTTCTAAAAGGACTTTTAGAAGAAGAAGTCTATGTTGAACAACCTCCAGGTTTTGAGCAGAAAACTATTGGAGATAAGGTCTACATGCTCAAGAAAGCTTTATATGGATTGAAACAAGCACCAAGAGCCTAGTATGGCACATTGTCTCAGTTTCTAACAGACAATAGATTCACAAAAGGCAAAGTTGACATAACACTCTTCAGAATTCAAGATGGAGAGAGTATACTATTTTTTCAAATATATGTGGATGATATCATCTTTGGATCCACAAATAAAGAGTTATGTGACAAGTTCTCAAATCTCATGCAATGGAAGTTTGAAATGAGCATGATGGGAGAGTTGACTTTCTCTTTAGGGCTTCAAGTCAAGCAAATCAAGGATAGAACCTTCATAAGACAAACCAAGTATACCAAAGATTTGATGAAGAAATTTGGTATAGAAGAGAAGTCATCAGTGAAGATCCCAATGAACACATCAGTCAAGATGGATATGGATGCAGATGGCAAAGGTGTTGATCAAACCAGATATAGTGCCCTCATTGGATCATTGCTTTATTTAACAGCAAGTTGGCCAGACATCACCTTTACTGTAGGTGTATGTGCTAGATCTCAATCTGCACCAAAAGAGTGTCAAATGACTGCAGCTAAGAGAATCCTAAGGTATTTGAAGGGATGCCAAAAAGTTGTCTTATGGTATCCAAAGGATGGAGGATTCAAGCTTGAATGGTAACATGACAAAAAAAGCGTCATATAAACTTTATTTTTTGCCGCTGAATATATTTGGTGACGAAAACTGAGCGTCATTGTGACCGTCGCTGTAGCCGCGTCATAAAAGGTGTATGTGACAAATTTTTCAATGTGTCACCATAAAATTAGCTTTTGGTGATTATATTGACCATTGTCATGATTTATATCATTTATTGTGACGAATACACCGTCACTTTAACGACAAGTATTTTGTCATCTATATTTTTGTTTTGTCACATAAAAGTACATTTTTCATGACGAATGTATGTTTTGTCATCCTAGCATTTGATTTTAGTGACGAACATGATTGTATTGCCAAATATCAACTCTAATGATGACTTTCAGTGTTATAATTGTATTAATAATTTCGTCATATATTACATAATTTGTTATGAAAGAAGTGATTTAATGTTACAAAATATTGGATGTCACTTAATGTATATTTATAATGACAAAACTATGTGTCACAAATAATTAAGATTCAACGACAAGATATGTATTATCACCAAAAGAATAATGAAACGTGATGACATTTATTGTCATGAAAATAATCGTAGTATATGACAAAACTTATCAACGTCACTGATGGCACCGAAATAATGATGAAATAATCCGTCATAAAAATGAATATGTGGTGACAAAATCTATCGTCACAAAATAAATTTAAACGTTTCATCATAATTGACTTATTTTGAGTGACAAGTTTTGAAGTTATTTGTGACGATACAAGTCATCATTATAGTTTATTTTTCAATGACAAATGTTATTCCGTCCAAAAATTGATATGTTTGGTTACGACTCAATTTGTTGTAATAAATTATTGTTTCAATTACAAAATAATTCATTGTCACCAAATGATAGCTTTCTTATATGACTAAATTTTCATTAAAAAAAAGAACTACAATTATACATATATAATGATTTAGGTATTAATTTATAATATGCTACCAATACATTATTAATATTACAAGTGTCTCAAATGTAATTAATCATGAAAAATAAAATAAAAAAAAATCAATCATGTTTAATTAAGTAGAATATAATTATTTATTAATATAAGAGAAATGATAAGATATCCATATTCAAATGGACAATAAATTACTCGAACAATGTCGAAAAAAGAAACATTAAATATTCAAACCAAAAGAATATTTAAAGAAATTTAAAACAAAAATCCTCCGATATCTTATTTATGAGTTGCTCATTCTAATTCTATTAATTTTGGGTAGAAAACAAGAAACTTTTTATGCTGGATCCATAACCACACAAATATGAAAAGACTCACATGCATCAAAATATAAAAAAGTTAAATTAGTATACATACATAAGTTTTAAAAAGAATGTAACTTTAAGGAAGGCAATAGATTAGTTTACTCATTCACAAAAGAAAAATAAAGTTTAAAATACCAAATATACAATAGTTTATCAACTGGCTATGATTAAAATATTATTAATCTATATTATTCTACATAAGTAAATTCTTATACAGAAGAGAGAATATTAAGTTTGAGATGTTGCCTTACCCTCAGAACAAGACCATGTGCAGTGGTCAACTAAAAGTACATGAATCCATCAGAATTTAGAGAGGTAAATGCCCCTTAATGGGGAAAGAGCACGAGAGAGAGAGGGGGTGGTGGGGGAAGAGGAGCATGAGGTGTACGGAGAAGAGATACCTGACGAAGGGGAAATGGAAATCGATGCCGATGTAAACATGCCGGCAGCAGAGGATGCCGCCGCTGGCAAGGAATTGAATGCGATGAAGAAGCGGTTGAAAGGAGATGGAAGAGGAAGTGGTGGCGCTTCGTGAAATGCAGGCCAAAGTTGAGAAGGAAATGGGTGCCGTTCAAGATCCTGCTAGTGTTGCGTCGGCAGCGGCAAGCAAGGAGGAGGTGGATTCACGATCGGTCTTTGTTGGCAATGTGGACTATGCATGCACCCTTGAGGAAGTTCAACAGCATTTTCAATCATGTGGAACAGTAAACCGTGTGACTATTTTGACTGATAAGTTTGGGCAGCCCAAGGGTTTTGCATATGTTGAATTTCTTGAACAGGAAGCTGTTCAAGAGGCCCTGCAACTAAATGAATCGGAGCTACATGGACGTCAATCGAAGGTTATGGTAAAAAGAACAAATATTCCTGGAATGAAATAGTACCGTGAAAGACGATTCGATCCTTATCGTGCATATCAGGAGACCTTATGTACCCCCTTATTCCATATGGACACGGCAAGGTTCCAAGGTTTAGGTGTCCATTACGCTGCATGCCTTATTATTGAAATACCAAAATGACTATTTTCTAACAAGTTTTTGTAGTTAGCTTAAGTGATCATTCATAAGAAAAAATCAGAAATGTTCAAGACAAATCCTTAAATCTCAAAACTTGAATAATGTCTTTAGGTGAAAAAGAAATTACCATACCTCCAATCATTCAAAAAAACCCACACACGCCACAATCTAAAACACCAATAAAATCCTAAAATTTTGAAACAAACAAAAATTCTCTTTCTCATTTCATATTAATCACAATCTATATCTAAAGCAAGAATACTTGTCTAATATCTATTGTTCTTCAATACATACCACTCCCATAAAGCTAAAGCATATAAATTACAAGTTCGAAGGCTATACAATTTGTAGTAAAATTTGAATATCACAGAGCTTTGAACACAACAAAAAATAGTTTTAAAAGGAACATATAAGGAACAAATGACGGGTTGAATATTATCTCATATCTTCAAGCAAAAGAGAGGAAAAACCCATCTAATCAAGGACTACATATTAAATTGTGACAACCATCCAATTCTATGTCAAATTACCAATGAAAAATTAAGAATTACAGAGTACCGAGCAATATCAGTCAAGACCACAACACAATACATGAGCGATTTCGGAGAAAATTCGATGAATAAAGGAGACATTACCATATACGTAACAGCCGCACATTGACGAGAAGAGGAAAAAGTGATATATTTGATATATTGTTAACCTAATCCTTTACATATATGAATGACAGTAAAATGAGAGAGATAGAGATAGTTATGATAACAATGAATTGTTGTGAAATTTACCATTTCTATGGAAAATTCCAAGAAAAGAAAAAGTTCCAGAATTTTTTTAATGTAATCGAAAAAAGTAAATGCTTAACAGAGAGATGGAGAGAATGAGAGAAAAACCTAATTAAATAATAAATATTTACTTGTTGTCGTCTTCCTCTCTATTACTTTCTGACAACAAACTGTTCGCCTTTCTTTTTTGGCGGCTCCGTCGAGCAAGAGGTTACTGGTGAACGTGTATGGAGAAGTCAGTCCACTGAATGGCGGTCCATATCCTGGTGAATCGGTGAGCAGTGGCTTCAATTTCAAGTTGGTTGACCATCCTCGATTGTAGATCTTGGCACCGATACATCAAAATATTTGAGAAATTGAATGTAATAGGCGGTGTGTGTTTGGGCGTAAAAGTGGTGCTTCCTGGCAGGTGATAAAAACTGGCTGGAGATGGTTGAGAGTGATGGTGTGCATAGACCTCAACGGGCATCCTTGATAACTGGAAGATGGGTTTTCATTCATTTCTTTGTCAAGTTGGGCTTTTTTTAGAAACGTCTAGGCTTTAAATATATTAGTAATTCACTACTTTAAAAATATTTTTTGGAAAATTACTTTATATTTATTTGGAATTACATAGAAATGACAATTAAGATATATCAATAAATTAAAATTACAAAGTGATGTTTTAAACGCCAATAAATTAAATATCAGTCATTGCAATATATAATTAATTCATGAAAAATAATATGAAAATGGTTGTAATAATTTAATTAATAATTAAAAGTTTACGTTATTTAGATAAGCCAAAATACAATTTATTTTTAAAACAATAGCTCAAATTTGATACCATTAGCACAAATTTCGTGTAACACACATGTATTTTCTAGTACAATACTGTCAAAATTATATATATATATATATATTTATTTTTATAGGGGGTATGAACATACTTAATGTGTATATTTTCTATTTAATAATCCCTCCATCCCACTAAGATAAGCAATGAGAATAATTCACATGTAGTAAAAAACCATAATAAAATGTAATTAAAATTATAATTTTTCTCAATAATCTTCATATTTTGTCCTTGCTTTAGATGGGCCCAACTTTATTGGAAAAAAATGAAATGTGTTAATAACAACGTTAATTTAATAGGGATGTTTTAGTCTATTATTGTGTAACACTTTCAATAAAGAAATAAGTCTATAATGTAGAAATGACGAAAAAGAAAATTAGCCTATTTTAGTGGGACAGATGGAGTATTTAATATATTTTCTATTTATAACGTTCGAATATATTTGTTCATCAAACAATAGATTCTTGTGATTTGACTAAAAATATATATAGTTTAGGGGCGTACAATCATTTACTTTATTTTTTATCAGTAGGTCTCTGTAATACTTGATATTTTTAACCAAAAAATAATATTTTTATTCAGTGTTCCAATAAACGCTAGACGTTATGCAGAAACAGACTAGGGTCTCACGCCTAACTGGAGCCTAGATAGGGTTCGGCAGGGCCTAGGCAGAGTTAGGCTAGACCTAATCGAAAGAGAAATATAAGTGAACAAGGGGAACCTTAGGCAAGGACTAATCAGGGCTATACGATGATTTTTAGAACAATGTTTTTATCTATTTTAAGTATATTACTTTTTGATCAACAAGTATCACCATCTCATCATGAGAGATGTCATACAAGTGTTTGTGATTTCTTATAGAGTTCGTACTTAAGTTTGATATATTAATGAAACTTAGTTTTAATTCATTACTTACAAATTTTATAATTTTTCACACATATAATAAATAAAATAGTACAAATAATACTTCCTTCTCAAGAGAAATAAAAATTAACCAAATACTTTTTGAATACTTAATTTTTGATAATTTTGGAGAGTGTATTGGGAAACAAATAACTATAATAGCCTCACTATCTATTAACCAAACGATTTGTACCTTTCTTCTTAATCTCTTTACTTCTTAGTTCCACCTTTTCCTTAATGTTGAAATTTCATAACAAAAATGAGCATCCATTCAAGTCATGTATATCTACCATGATAAATTATTTTCAATTGAAATTTTTTTTTTCCAAAAACAACAACAATAATAATTAAGAGTTAATATATTTTTAAAAAGTTTATTTTTAATTAGAGAAAAAAGCATTTCCTTCTTGAACTTTGAGTGTTTTTTTGGCTTTGCAATCCAAGTTTTTTATTTCAAAAATACAACCTAAACTCAGGGGTGGCCCTGGGGTGGTGCAGGTGATGCCGCCTCGGAGGGGTAGAAAATTGGCAAGAACTTTGTTTTATACTTTGGAGGTCATGAGTTCAAATCTTGACAATTGCAAATATAAATTGGTTATGAAAGATTGATTGATGACTTGGAGATAAAAATGCATGAATATCAATTTTTCATAGCTAATTTGTTTATAGTTTTTTTTTTTGTCTTTTTTCTATGGTAAATTATATTAAACGATCTTTTTTGTAACTTTGTTTTAATAAGACCAAAACGATCTATGACAACTTTTTACTACTAAAATAAGTATTTCAGATGTTAAACCAATAAATTTATATTTGTAACATTATTTTTATTATTTTTATAAAAAATTATGTAAACACAAGGGCCCCCGTTATTTTTTTTTTTTTGCTCCAAGCCCTCGAAATCTAGGGCCGGCTTTGCCTAAACTACACCGATTTTATTAATCCCAACCTTACGTATTTAGCCAATACCAAACCACCAGAGGTTGGGATTAATAAAACCCTTGTCGAGGTTACATTATATATATATATATATATATATATATATATATATATAAAGCTTCTAAAATGTTGCATGATACGACTTGATGTCTTTTTAGTCGATTTGGCTATCGCGGTCATCAAAGACTGAGATTATAAACCCGCGTAGTTGATGTTGCATTTCCAAAAAAAAAAAAAAAAAAGGATGCAACACCATAAAAACACCTAGAGTTCGGGATGAAAATAATCTTTTCCCTTTTGATAATTTACTATTTTTAAGCCAATTTTTTAGAATAATGTGGTCAGATACTTTATAACATCAATCCCTAATCAGTAATTCATTTGCAAAATTTTCAAAAATATTATACTATGACACTAGGGTTAGTCACGATTCGATCAAACCGATAAATATAATCGAAACCAAAATTCTGTTTCGATCGGAATCGAACAGAAAATATTGGTGGAATTTGTTTCTTCCTATTTTTTAAATTCGATATGTGGTCGAATTTTTGGTTAACCAAACATAAAGGAAAACCATTTTTTTTTAAAAAAATTAAAATCAAATATGTTTAGTACTTCCTACCTTAATCGAAATTATTAGTCAACACTAATTTACCCATCATATGCCACTTTATATGTTAGTAATCATTAATTAGGAAAAAAGAGAGTCTCACTTTCAGTTCTCAAATTAATCAAGAAAAAGAAATCCCACTTTCTTTTTTCTTTCTCGAACAATAGTATTTTATTAGAATAACTCAAAAAAATTAGAATTACAACTACAAACGTAGCCAACTGGCTATGAGCCGACTTGACTAAATAAAAGTCAAACGGAGAATTGGGAAGACCAATTCAGATCCACTTCAAAAACCAAAAACAACAAACTCAAAACTAGACCACTCCCACGCTGGGAGACTTCAGCACTCCTTAATGGAGATTGTAACACACTAAAAGAAAAACTAAAACTGGGCACGAGCAACCACTACAAACTGCAGAACAGATAAAACTGATCCGCCTACAAATTTTGCAAATCAACCGGAAAAGGAAAAGACTAGCAAAAAAGAAAACGACAACACAAAATCGCTAAAAACGAGAGAAAACAACAAAAGAGAAAAAGAAAAATGTCTCTCCCTCACCCAAATCTACTGTTGTCGCCCATCATCTACTTAGCTCAAAGACACCTCTTTGAAGCTCCGATCCGATTTCATCCTGGAATGAAAATTACGGCCACCTTCGGAAGACACAAGGGACAGTCATCGTTGACCCTCCAGCAGGAAGCATGGGAGAGAGAGTGGCGACTGAAGATAGGGAGAGGGAGGAGGAAAAGATTTTAGGTTAGGGTATTTTTGTGGAGAGAAGGGGAGAGAAACGGTTAGAGAGAGAAGTGAGTGAGTTCAAAGAAATCCCACTTTTAGTACTCAAATTAATCAAGGAAAAAAAATCTCACTTTCAATTGCAAATCACTGAATACGTTTCTTTCCCTCCTATCCTCTGGTCCAAGATCAATTTACTTTGTATTAACCTCGCAGAAGAAAAAAGCTTAGGATGCGATTGGATATACTTTCTTTTTGAAAATTTTCATTTTGCTAGAGAATAGTGGTGAAAAAAATTTTGAAAGAAAAAAGATGGATTTTGAGAGTGTGATTGGATGTTAGATGAAAAAGTAATGATGAAAGTTGATTTGATTTAAAAATAGTAAAATAATGATTGAATATGAGTGGTAGTTAGAAATGTGTGAGTGAGTGAATAGTAAAATTTGTGGGAGAATATGTAATAATGATTAGTTTTTTTGTAAAAAAATGTGTAGATGTGATTGGTAAGAGAAGAAATGAGAAAAAGTAAAAGTGAGATAATAGTATATTTTGTGAAATTTTCATAAACAATTGTATTTTTTGTCAAAAAAATTCTCCAGCGGAACGAAAATGGAATATCTTCTACATCCAATAGCGGCCTTACCCCTGATCCTCAGTACTCTCCATCGACAGCCACAACCACCACTCTCATCCACCCATCGTTTGCGCGCCTCTCTTCCATTCAGCGATTTGCCATCTCAATCTTTGACCAATTCTATCACAATTTGGGGATTAATTTTCAGAAGGTGAGATATTTTTCGATTTGGTGAATCACTGATATGTGTGTATTGTTGCTAATGTCCCATGATTTCAGTTTATTATTAATAAAGTTTATACTAGATGCAACCAGATTCCTCCAACTGCAATTCATTTGTAAACTAAGTGTCCATATGATAATGTTCAGCCCATTATTCATTGCTTTGTGTTTTCCTTTTGGTGTTAATGTCCCACGATTTTAGTTTTACTTGTTTCTAAAATGTATGGAAGATGCAACTTGATTCATACATACTAATATGTTTGCAAATCAAGTGCTTGTGATAATGTCCAAACCATAATTTAACAAAGGAGGTATCCTTTTATTTCTCTCGGCTCTCAACTGAAAACAACTTTTGGCGGAAAGATAAACGGGTAATCTTTACTACTATCCCCTCTCTCAGTATCACTCCTTATGTTGCTGCTAGTTGCAACACATTAGTATTGGTGGATATTTATTTTATGTTATCCTTCATCTCAGGATTACAAGGTCATAAGATTTCTCCAGGTTAGTTTTGAGGATGGGACTAAACGTTTTTGTTACCAACTTGAGCTCTATTCACTCAAAACTGATTCATGGAAGGAAATTAGTGATGCTTATTTCGTTGCTCCGATGCATCAACATTTTGTTCACATAAATGGTTTTTCTTACGTAGAAAATGGTACAAAATAGTCATTCATAAATGTAAAGATTAAAAATAGTCATCTTTTGTAGACACATCTTTTTAGCTATTTTTGGGGTACAAAATGACATTCATACCCTTCTAACATGTTTGTTTGATATTTGGATTATTTCTCTCTCTTTCACATATCTCTATGTATCCTCTTACTCTTTATTTCAAACTTTTTTAAAAAATCAAACCTGTATTTTTCGTTTTTAAATATGCAATATGGGTGTTGAATTATAGATATCGAAAAGATGATTAATTTGATATATTATACATGCAAAACGGATTTAAAACGAAAAAGTTATGTGAATTCAAAGTTTTTTGGAAAAAAAAAATAATTGGGTTATAATAAGTGAGGGAACTGGATGATGTAACTCAACATCGAGTTACAGTGACTTGATGTCGAGTCACAGTAACTCGATGTCAAGTCATAGGGATGTGTGTTTTTATTCAGTTAAATTGACTCAAGGGCAAATTGAGTTTTTCAAACCCCAAAATGGCTAAAAAAGATGTGTTCGAAAAAGATGGCTAAAAAACATATTGGTTTGATGGGAATGACTTTTTTTAGCCATTCTCATCAAACCAAGATGTTTTGTAGCCATCTTTTTCGAACACATCTTTTTTAGCCATTTTGGGTGTAAAATGACATCCATACCCTTCTAGCATGTTTGTTTGATATTTGGGTTATTTCTCTCTCTCTTTCACTTTTCTCTATGTATCTTCTTACTCTTTTTTTCAAACTTTTTTTAAGAAATCGAACCTGTATTTTTCATTTTTAAATATGCAATATGCGTGTTGAATTATAGATATCGAAAAGAGGATTAATTTGATATATTATACATGCAAAACGAATTTAAAACGAAAAAGTTATGTGAATTCAAAGTTTTTTGGAAAAAAAAAATAACTGGATATGATGTAACTCGAATTCGAGTCATGTGACTCGAAAATAAATTTTTTTTTAAAAAAATCGAGTCACACATGACTCGAAAAAAAAAATTAAATTTTTGTTTTTTTTAAAAATCGAGCCAGATGACTCGAATTCGAGTCACAGTAACTCGAATTCAAGTCATGTGTGACTCGAAACAAAAAAAAATTAAAAAAAAATTGACTGAATAACATAACTCGAAAGCAACGTGGACATGATTCTAGTTACATGCCTATAAGTGAATAGCATAACTCGAATGCAACGTCGCAAAAGTCATGTGTAACTTGAATAACTGAATAACTCGAATGTGACTCGAATTCGAGTCACACATGATTCGATTTCGAGTCACAGCATACCAAGTTATTTTTTTTCAAAAAAACTTTGAATTCAAATAACTTTTTCGTTTTAAATCCGTTTTGCATGTATAATATATCAAATCAATTCTATTTTTGATATCTATATTTCAACACCTATATTGCATATTTAAAAATGAAAAATATAGGTTCAATTTCTTAAAAAAAAGTTTGAAAAAAAAAGAGTAAGAAGATACATAGAGATAAGTGAAAGAGAGAGAAATAACCCAAATATCAAACAAACATGCTAGAAGGGTATGAATGTCATTTTACACCCCAAAATGGCTCAAAAAGATGTATCTACAAAACATGGCTATTTTTAATCTTTACATTTTCTAAATGGCTATTTTGTACAATTACCACTAAATTATTTGTTAAAGTCTTTAATGGTGAACTATTGTTTTTCGATTGTGCTTCAAGAAAGTTGAATAATCTGGGTATCCATGTTGATCCGTGGATGGTGGATATTTTTCCTTATGTTGAGAGCTCCGTCCCACTCAATGGAAAATAATCAGAGCAGGAAATGAAGTATATATAATAGAGCTAGTAGTAAATTACAATTACCCCACAAATTTAATATATATAATCAAACATGACGGGGCCATTTGTAATTTTGAAACATCTCTAAATTTTTTTTGTAAGTAGTCCAAACCTAGAGAGTTTTTTTTTTTAATTATCCCATATATATTGTGTAATAATTGCTATAGTTTGTATAGTTGGTGTTTGGATTTAGCACTTTATGGTGAAATCAAGTTGCAATTGCATTGTGGCGCTCGATACTATTCTATGTTGGATGGGCGAAGTATTTTGGATGAATTGAAATATTAATAAAATGTGACCTTACTTTAAAAAGTTTGGTTATAATGGTGCAATAATAAGTAGTATTAATTTGAGGTTAAAAATCATATTATGATTTTGTTTTGTTGCTTATAATTGTTTTATTTATTTGGAAATGATGATATTAGCAAGTAAAATAGAAATTCTCTCTTGTGAAATGACAAATTCTTATAGCCTCTCAAATTGTTTGCATACTATTTTTCCTTTAAATTTAATTATGACATAAAATCTATTACTCATCACGTAATATAAGTTTTTGTGATAGAATAGTATCATCTCTTATTTGACCAATTAGCTCTTGATTAAATACTATCTTGGCATATAAAGTTAATATTTGTGAAATTAAATTAACTTTGTTAAATTATTGTCTTTTTACCTTAAAACATTTGTCTCTAATATTTTTTTTGATGAATTCGATATGCAATGTTGATATATTCAAGACGAATAGTTTTGTCACAAATCAAATAATTTCATTAATGATAAATTATTATCTCATCGTATAAAACTATCATAAGAGAATACAATTGTTATTAATTATATATTTACATCTTCAGAAAAAATTCTTATTAACGAATTTGTTTACATTGTCAACGAATATAAATAGTTACGATGAAGTAGTTTTGTCACTTTCAATTCAACTAATTAGTGACGAATTATGATCTCGTCATATCAAATTAATATTTGTGATGATACATAGTGTCATCAATTAATATGAGTATTATTGAAAACATTTACTGTCACTAAATATTCACATTGTTGACGAGATAATGTTGTCACTATTTTATGTTGACGGAAAATCAATTGTATCGAGTTAGCTGACAGCTGAGTACTCATCAATGAGACTAGAGAAGCAGAGCTGAGTCACTTTTGGATGATAGTTGAGTTATTTATGAGCTAAGTGACAAAACGAAGTCGTTTTCTGCGAGCGGGAATGTTTTGGACATTACATCAGCGTAATTATGGTGTCAGTATAAAAGCTGCACATGTTTAGCCTATGATTGGATATAAATGTTGCTGCAATTAATGCGGGGAAATTAATGCGGTTTCAAAGGTTGAATCCTGACTGTTGATCTTGATCAAGTTTTTCAAATTTCAAAAACCGTCCTTTCAAGTCCAATAAAAACCAAAACCATTTTTCTCTCTCCTCACAACACTCTCGTCTTCAACAAGCAAAGTAAGTTTTTCTCTGTAAAAGTTCCAAAAACCCTAGTTCTTCGAGCAAGATTTTTTGCTTATTCTCTCGGTTACTTTTCAAGGAAATGGATGTCTCATATGATTTTGTCAAGATGTCCGAGAAGATCCAATCAGGATCAACAGTGGACTTCGAAGGAATGCTGAAACAGGGAACTGATAAGGCCCTGGTGAAGAAGATCGCTTAGAAGATAGAGAAGTCCGGTCTGAAGGACTTTGTCACAATGGAGTACTCTCACTTACTCCGAGGAAGTAGCCATGTTAAACGTGAACGCGGAGGTTCACGATGGGGAGATTTGATCATTTGTCCACAACAAGGCCATCAAAATCACTGTTGCGGACCTTATTGAGTACTGCAAGCTACCTTCAGATGGATTGAAGGAAATATTTGAGAAAGACATCTACTTAGCTGCTGCTTGGAAAGAGATTGCCAAACCTAAGTCAGCTGCAAAGGTTGTTTACACAGCCAAGAAGGCCATGATCATAGAAGATTACCAGAAATTGATGGACATCGAGTCCAAGCGCATTGATATTAAGTTCGACAGCTTTAATCAGCTGTCTCGAACTAAGCTGATCCTGATGGTTGCGATCATGGAGGAAATAAAGTTAACTGGGCTGAGTTTGTCTTCAGCCCCATATGCCAGAATGTGATCAACAAGACTATTAAGGAAGATGGTCTGTTTGGAGGCTCGTTGGGATATGGCCTAGTGATTGGCCATTATGGAGGTGAAGGGGATAACCTTGAGACATGGAAAGTCATTTCATGTCAGCAAGAAAATGTTCAAGGCCAATCTTTCTGGCGCTCAGAGACAAGCGCATGCACGAAGAGCTGACACTAGCGAAGGTGAATCAGCTGATCCTATTCCAAAAGACACAGCTGCCACTGCCCTAGCTCCTTCTCCTAAGACGACTCAGAAGAAGAAGAGAGTTGTTGCAGCTAAGCCAGTACCTGCCCAAGCAACCAAAAACCACCAAAGCACCTACCCCAGCTGCCAAAACCACCAAAGCTCTTGCCCCTGCAGCCGAGCCAAAAGTTTCACCTGCCCATCCAGCAGAGACTGAGAAGGAACCCTTAGTACCTTCTCAAGTCGCGAAGAAGCACCGCACTGCTACGTCCAGAAAGGCAACTACGTCCAAGAAGCAGCAAATAGGAGAAAAGGCCTTCACTTTCGATGAGCCTGAAAACGTGAAGCCAAAAATTCCTTTGGTTCCAACCAAAAGAAGAAGACTGGTCAAAAAGTCCAAGCTGGAGAAGCCAACTGAGTCCGCCACCCAGCCTGCACAAATAGAGACTACTGAAACTCAAGAAGAACAGTCAAAAGATGTTGCCGTTGGTGAAGTGGTCACCAGAAGTCGAGAAGACTGCTGATTTAGATCCGCAGACTGTCAAGACCCAGCTATTCAAGAGGCAGCTGAGAAGGAACATGGAGCTGAGACAACTGAGCACCCTGAAGAAATAGTTGTCCAGTCCCCTCAGACAGATGCAAGATAACCTGAGGAGGAACATGCTCCACTCGCTATCATTCAGGGAGAATGAGATGACAATGATGATGTGGTGATGCTATCTCCTGTCTACCCTGATATTCATGAGAGTGGAGAATTTGGAAGCTGAGTTACTCAAGGTATCAATTTCAGAGCCCATAATTTATTGAAGAAGAAGATGAGCTCATGAGTTTCTTGGGTGACATAGCAATCCACTCTGCATTTGATCTCGATTTCTATATGACCATCCTTCATCAAAGGAATGATGAAGAGAACTACGGGCATTGGAGATTAAAATTTCTCAAAATATGGCTCATCATAATCGAATGAAACATATTGAGATTCAATATTTTTTCTAAGGGATTGCGTTTCTAAAAAAACAAAAAATTGAGATGTGTTTAATTCCGTCTCAAGGATAACTCGCGGACATTTGTTTTCAACCATTTTCCGCCGAGTCTTTTACCTCATTTCGAGCTTGATTATGACATAATGTACATTGAATGAGGTCTACTTTGCATTTTGCACGTTTTTTAAATTTAGGGGCGAAAATTTAGATTTTTGGTTCAAACTTCGGATTTTTAAAACAGACTGAACCAGTGGGCTGCCTGGGCTGAGGCTGACCGGTCGCCCATAGCCATTTTTGTGATAAAAATGGTTATGTTCTATCAGTTAGCTATTTTGGCTCTTTTGGTTCATTTTTCGTCCCTTTTGCCATTTTCACACACAATTCACTTCAAATGAGTTTTGTTGCATAAATTACATATTATGGGGATTATATTTCTCGTTTATCATCATCATTTCTTGTCTTTACCAATTGAATGGTAAGAATTCTACTTTCTTTGCTCAATTGGGTTGAAACCCTTGAGAAAATGCTTCTACTTGATATATTGATGGAATTCTTATATAATTTTGTTGTGAATGATGATTTTTGATGAATGATATTTGTAAAAATGATTTTGGCGATGAAATACTTGGCTTGATTATATTTACAAGGGTTATATATATCATTTTCTATTTTTGACGCCCGTCAAGTGTTCGATAAAATGTTTCAATGACAAATTCATCACTTACATGATTCTCTCGATTTCAAATGTCTTATATATTTATAGAGATCATGTTTTGCAAATCAAATGAGTTTTTATAAGCTTTTACAAGTCGTATGATCGACTTCTCCCTCATATTTGGTCTATAAGCTTCAATGATCAAATAGCTCGATAAGTCGGTTTAATTGCGCACTTTGATATGGATATATGATGTTTCTATCGTGCTAACATTCTTTTTGATAATTCCAAAGGGGGAGAAACAGGTTATAAGCTCATTAGCTCATAAAAACTAAAATAAGCTCGCGAAAGAAGCTATAAGCTATGGCTCTTTAAAGCCAAAAGCTGTAAAGAATACTTAGTCCATTTATTGTATTATGGACTCATTTATGTGACTAACGATGTTTTGTTGATAGGGAGAGCTTATAAGCTCTTGATACTTAAGCTCAAATTGTAAAAGCTGAGCTTTTAGCTTTTGGTTGATTGCTTCTATATTACTTTTGTTGTGCATGTTGATAGGGGGAGCTTTTGCAAAAATGTTTTTGATAATCTATACTCCCATCCTTGTGTTTATGTTGCGTGGAATGTTGTCGCTCACAACGGATAGTTCATTTTTAACCGGTAAAATTGTTTTTTTTTCAAAATTGACCTCGTTAAATTGTTTTGGTTTGTAATCATCAAAAAGGGGGAGATTGTATGATAAATGGTTTTATCATGATTTTGATGATTTTGTTTTTATACCAAAACAATGTTTCTAAAAGTTGTCTAAATACTCCCGATCGGTCTAAAATGTTTTTACTATTTTTCGGAGTATTTCTTGAAGTTTATTTTCGATATAAAATTGAGCAACACTTTTGTTTTGAGGTCAACCGGTCGCCCTATAGGGCAACCCGTACCTGAAAGTTGTGTAAAACAGAGAACTTCATGTTTGCTAAAAATAGTGAGGGTGACCGGTCGCCCTATAGGGCGACCGGTGCCGTCGACCAGTCGGTCTATAGGGCGACCGGTGTCTGAAGCTTGGGAAATTTTGCAAACTTCTCTGTATTGATTTTTGGACAAGGCCAACCAGTCCTGGTGCACGTCGACCGGTCGGACCCCCCATCGATCGGTCGCCCTGTGAAAAAATGTGTTCTTATTTTCAAACGTCTATTTGTGCGCGACCGGTCGCCCTACGGTTTGACAGCAAAATTCTAACCGTTGTGCAGCAGACAACTTTTCCCTAATTTGTGGGATTGATTTCTAACAACTATAATCTTGATTTTAATTGCAATTTTATTTGTAGAAATCAGTTCCCAAGAGGAGTCTATCAATGATCAATCATCTCCTATAAATAGAGGAAGATTTGAAGCACAACAATATGAGAGAATACTACAACACAACAAGATACACTCAAGCAAACATATTTTTTTTTCATTGTTATTATTCTTGTTGTAATAGCCTAAGGTCTTTCACTTTCACATCTTGAGGTCTAGGCTTATTTCGTGATTACACTTGCACTCAAATTGTATTATTCATTATCGAGTTGTAATCTTGAATTTGGGTTATCATTCAACACAAGATATCCTTGTGAGTGTTCTTGTGGTAAGAACACACTTGGATGATCTAGGTGATAGGTGCAAGAAGATTGTGGTGATCTTCTTATTGAGGTGTTGAAGAATTTGGTGTTCTTCAAGGTTGAAGATTGTGGTAATCTTCACAAGGTGCCGTTGGAGATTGTGGTAATCTTCAAAGAGATTGTGGTAATCTCAAAGGTGGTGTTGTAGAAGAGTGTGGTGCTCTTCAAGGTGATATTGTAAGGTGTTGTATTAATTTTGGTAATTAATAAAATTTCTTTTTCTTTTTGAAATCCATCCCGAATATACTGGGGTGATAGAGGAGTAGGCCCTAGATGGGTTGAACCTCTATAAATCGACGTGTGTTATTTACTTCCCGCACCTTTATTATTGTCTTGGCTTGTGTTGTTCGAAAAAGAGGGCGAAATCGAAAAGATGGAGATAATCTATTCACCCTCCCCCCTCTAGATTATCGTAGTCGCTTGGACTTACAAATCTTTCTTCTTCATTAGTAACACGGGGGAAGCAAAAGGGCTCATGTTGTTCTGTATAATCCCTGAAGTCAGCATTTCATTCACTTTCCTCTCTATTTCATCTTTATGGTGGTGGTATGCTCTATAGGGGGACTGATGCTTAGGTACATTGTCTGACTTAAGCCGAATTTGGTGCTCCACCCCTCTGCTAGGACATAGCCCTGTGGTTTTGTCAAATACCTCTGTAAATTCCTCCAACAACTTCTGCATGTTCTTCATGATCCATAAACTGCACCTTAATCATATAGATTTCTTCAATGTCCTCTTGAATATCCTCATGCATCAATTTGTATAAGGAATGTCCAGAAATAAGTTTGCACTCTGCCATAGATGTTAGAGATTGAATTTTGACCCTCTGCCCATTTGAATTGACTGTGAAAGTCATATTTTCATAGTCCAATTTTATAGGGGTACATGCCTTCAACCAATCACCCCCTAAAATTAGATCACACCCTTCATTATTAAGTTACCTCAGGGAATAAGTGAATAGATGTCCCTACATAGTCCATTGGAACCCAGTGGCCTTATAAGGACTCACCATCCTCTGCCTATTAGCCACTCTTACTAGCAATGGTTTGGCTGGTTCCAAATGATAACCTGACCTCCTAGTTGTAGCCTCCTGAATGAAACTCAATGTGCTCCCAGAGTCAATCAAAATGTGCAGCTTATGCAACCTACTCTCTCCATAGAGACTCATGGTTGTAATCCCATCCTCTCCTGCTATGGCATTGAGGGATATTTGAATTTCTTCCATTTGTTGTTGTTGTGGTGTAGGGATATCAGTAGTGTATTGATTAGTGTGCAGATAGGACAACTCTTACTCCTCTGTCATAATCATATAAGTGATTCTATTTTTGCATATGTGTCCAAAAGTGAATGGCTCATCACAATTGTAGCAAAGACCTTTCTCTCTTCTTGCAGCCATTTCTGAAGTTGTGAGTAGTTTTACAGGGGGTTTGCTAGATGGGTTGGGTGGTGTCCTGTTAGGCTGAAAAACAGGAGTCTCAGGTTTCTTGTAGCTCTGGTAGGTGTTGGAAAAGGGTCTAACGGGGGCCTTCATCTTCCTTGTGATAGCTTCTAGTGTCTGAATATGTTTCCTCCCTAGATCAATAGTTTGCTATAGGGAGTGGGTTCAAACATAATGACAAAAGCTTGTAGTTCTTCACTCAGCCCACTAATAAAACTAGCCACAAATATTCCTCAGAATAATCTCCATTGTTCTTTAATAGCATACAAGCCTTCAATTCCTCAAACTTATCCACATAATCATTGTAAGAACCAGTGTACTTTATTTTATTGAACTCAACAATAATTTTAACCTCCTCAAGCTCTTCAAATCTAGCAGAAATCACCTCCATAAATTGTTGCCATGTCCATTCTACCTGTTTCATGCAAAAACTATGGTACCATTCGGCAGCCTTGCCCTCAAAGTGCATAGAAGCCAATGTAACCTTCTGAGAATCAGGGATATTGTGTACGAGCTTAAAACACCCACTACACTTAAGAATCCATGACCGTGGGTGGGTTCCATCAAATATAGGGAAATCCAACTTAAAAATTGAGCTAATGATATGCTATTAGGATGTTCTGCTTGCAGCCTAGAGCTGGTAGCATATTGGGGCCTCTGCTGACTACCTTCATTGTTCATACCTGGTGAGGGTCCTCCTAGAGTAGATTCATCATCCATGGATCCCTTTCCCTTGTTGAGATTCAGTAGTTGCAATTGTATAACAACCAAAGTATGTGTGAGGTGTTCATACTTACTATTAATTGTTAGATAAATATTTTTATCATGATTTTGATGATTTTGTTTAACTTTGTTTTTACACCAAAACAATGTTCCTAAATGTTGTCCAAATACTCCCAAATGATTTATAATATTTTTACTAATTTTTTGGAGTATTTCTTGAAGTTTATTTTCGACAAAAATTGGACAACACTTATATTTCGTGTTCGACCGGTCACCTTATAGGGTAACCCGTGTATAAAGTTGATTTTTGAAATAGAAACGAGACGTTTGAAAAATCCCTAGAGATTGGCCGGTCGAACAAGAGGTCGATAGGTGCTTGAAACGAAACATAACTCATTGTCTCACAAAAAAAGGAGGCCAACCTACCAACTAGGGCCGTCAGTCAAACCCCAGGCGGCCGTCGGACCCCCTCATTTTGTGCCTAAATTTTTTATTTATTTTTTAACATTCGAAATTTCTTAAGGTCGACCGGTTGACCTATGTTATTTTTTTACAGCAGATTCAAATTGTTAACAATCCATTACAACAAGATTTATTTTATCATTTTTGTACATTATTTGTACATCTTGTGATCTTTTTTTTTGTGGACAAAAGTGAAGATGGGGAAGCCTATGCTTGTGATCAAATCTTGAAGACTCTTCTATAAATAGATGAAGACTTTGAAGACACAAGATACAACACAAGCAAACAATACAACAAGAATATCTACAAATTTCTCTAAGCTTTCATATTTTACTTTCTTGTTGTATTTATAGCCTAAGTCTATCACTTGCACATCTTGAGGTCTAGGCTTTTTATTCTTGATTACACTTGCACTTAAAAGTTGTATACTTCATTATTGAGTTGTAATCTTGAATTTTTCTATCATCCTAAACAAGATATCCTTGTTAGTGTTCTTGTGGTAAGAACACACTTGGGTGATCTTAGGTGTTGAAGAGTGTGGTACTCTTCATAAGTGAAAGGAAGATTGTGGTAATCCCCTTGAAGGTGTTCTAAGAAGATTGTGGTAATCTTCAAAGGTGGTGGTGTAATAGTTTTGGTAACTATTAATAAAATTCTTTTTTCTTTTTGAAATCCATTTTGGATATACCGAGGTGGTAGTAGATTAGGCCCTAGGTGGGACTATAAATCATCGAGTGTTGTTTATTTTCCCGCAATTACATTCTTGTCTTTGCTTGTTCATTCGAAAAAGAGGGCATAACTCAGAAAATCGGCATAATCTATTAACCCCTCCTAGATTATCGTAGCCACTTGGACTAACAAGTGGTATCAGAGCCAAACTCTTTGGCTAGCTCATTTCACATCGCGAGTAAAGAGGAAAGATCCATAACTACGAACGAAGCCTATCTCACCACCGACACCTCCACCAACAAGCCACCACTATTCGACGCCAACAACTACACATTTTGGAAAGACCGAATGGAGTGCTTTCTACAAGGGTGCAGGTTCGATGTTTGGAATGCGGTTATTGAAGGGGTAGATCAACCAACCAAGAAATGGAAAGATGGTACCATGGCCTCAAACACCTTCAAGGAATTTGACGACAATGATAAGAAGTCATTCTCCCTCAACGGTAAGGCTTTAAATATTTTACATTGTTCACTCACCGCCACCGAGTACAACCGTATTCGAGGAATAAGGTCCGCACATGAAGTATGGGAAACATTAGAAACCATCTATGAAGGCACAAAGAAATTAATGCAAGCAAGAAAAATAATGATTGTTAAAGACTTCAAAAATTTCAATATGCACGATGGTGAAAGCATATCAAAAATGGTGGAAAGGCTTGACAATATTGTCAATCCTCTTGTGCACTCGAGAAAGTCATCTCCGAAGAAGACAAAATGACTAAGGTATTGAATGCTCTTCCCGGGTCATGGTCCAAAAAGGTGACTGCAATCACGGAAGTACAAAATCTTGAAACACTCAAGTTCGATGAGCTCATCGGGAACCTCCTCATATATGAAGTCTATCTTAAGGAGAGAAAAATCTCAACCATCCACCTCTAAACCGGGTATGCAAAATATTCCTAAAGGCTTAGCATCTTCTTCAAATATTTCATATTATGCTAGTGATGAGGATGACGAGGAAACGGCGGCTGTTGTCCGAAAATTTGCAAAGTTTGTTAATAAAAATAAGGCAAGAAAGCGGAGAGACAATTCATGTTTCAAATGCGGAAAATTCGGGCACTACATAGCCGATTGCCCAAAACTAGAGGAGGAGGAACAAAAGAAGAAAAAGCCTTTTCCGAAAAAGAAGGCTCTAAATGCGGATGTCAAAACTTGGGATGAACTACTCGCCACATCCGACGAGGAAGGAGAAACCGAACATGGTCTTATGGCCATAGACGATGAAAATAATGAGGTACGCTCTAACTCTTCAACTTCTTCCTTGGTTGATGAATTACAATGTGATTTTGATTAATTGCAAAATGAGTTTCAAAATTTGATTATTAAATACAAGACTTTGAAAAAAGAGCATACAGAGCTCAAATTAGAAAAGGACAAATTATTTACTTCTTATGAATCACTTGATCATGCTCATGCTATTACTATTAATAAAATGCATGCTCTTGATTTCGAAAAACAAATGCTCACAAAAGAAATTGAAAACTTGAAAAAAGATGTGCATCGTTTTAATTTAAGCACAGATAAAGATAAAAAAATTATAGATGCACAAAGAGGTGAGCATTCAAAATTAGGACTTGGTTATAAACCTTTTAAAAATACTTCTAAGAAAAATTACCAAGGTCCGACCTTCATACGTGCTAGTAGTTCCAATAATATTATTTGCTTTTATTGTGGTAAAATTGGACAATATGCTAGTAATTGTGAATTGAAAAATAACTTTAGCTATTATTGGAGACCCAAAGGTCTCAAGGCTAACCCCCATGGACCCCAAAATTATAGGATACCTAAAAATAATTCGTTTGTAGGTTGTAGGGGCTATAACAACAATGGAAGATTCAAAATGGCTCGTCGACAGCAGATGTTCACGCTATATGACCGGAAGGAGAGAACTTTTTACCAACATCAAGCTCCAAAAAAAAGGGTATGGTCATATTCGGGAATGGCAAAGGAAGAATTCTTGGAAATGGAGAAATTGGTAACACTTCTTTCTCTCTTAGTAATGTTCTTTTAGTAGAAAGGCTTAAGTTTAATTTGATAAGTGTTAGCCAACTTTGTGATTCAAATTATAATGTTGTTTTCAATAAGAAAAATGTCTTATACTTAAAAATGATAAAATTATTTGTGAAGCAAATAGAAAAGGCAATCTTTACAAAATTTGTACAAGTGATTTAGTTAGTCAAAATGTTTCTTGTCTTCTCGCCAATAATGATTTAACTAGTTTATGGCATAGGCGACTTGGACATGTTGGATACAAAAATTTGCAAAATATTTACAAAAACCAACATGTAAAAGGACTACCCAAATTGAATTTTGAAAATCTTGGCTTATGTGACACTTGTCAAAAGAACAAATTAGTTAAAAGTAGTTTTAAGTCCAAAAATGAAATTTCCATAACCAAGCTTCTACAACTTCTTCATTTAGATTTGTATGGGGATATTGGTATGGCTAGTCTAAGTGAAGACATTACACTTTTGTTATAGTCGATTATTTTTCTAGATATACATGGGCTATTTTTCTTGCAAATAAAAGCGATGTCGTTAATGAGTTTGTTAAGTTGTGTAGACTTATTGAGAATGAAAAAGAAGATACCATAAAGTCTAATCGAAGTGATCGAGGTGGTGAATTTGATGGACAATTTAGAGTCTTATGTGAAACCAAGAGATATGCTCATAATTTTTCGGCTCCAAGGACACCACAACAAAATGGAGTAGCCGAAAGAAAGAATCAAACACTTCAAGAAATGAGTCGGTCCATGCTCAATGAATTTTCACTTCCAAAATATTTTGGGTCGAAGCCGTAAGTATCGTATGCTATGTTATTAATCGTGTTTACTGTTGGGAAATTATTGTTTAGATTTTGATGAATGCCATGAAAAACTTAGACTAGAAAGTTGGCACCCAATTTTCTTTGTAAATTGCATTGTAATAGATAGGGTCTGCAGTGAGCCGAGTCAAGTCGATTATGCTGGATATGCAAGAAGTCAATCAAGACTGAAATGAAGACTCCGCTGTGAAACAACTGAGTATGGCAAGGAGGAGAAGTCAAGAACTCGACTGAAGGAGTATCAGCTGGGATACATCTGTGTGAAGTGTCAGTCAAGTCAATCCAAGATAGCCAAGTCTCAAGTTGAAGTGACAGATGAGTCATCCAATGATTGGGAGCTGACTCGAAGTCACCTGGGGAAGTTAGAAAAGCTATGATCCAAGTCAAGACAATGAAAAAGGATACATTTGTACTGAGAAGTCAAGAAAGTTCCTTAAACAAGTAATACTTCCATGCTGCCTTTCTAAAAGTGCTCAGTCCTAGAAGCGTGCAAAATGAATAAACCAATGGGAAGCACTGCACCTGTGTCAGAACCCTGAAAAGCTGAAGGTTCATTCAATACGAGGAAATGTCAATTTCAAGAACTGCAACAAGACAAGCCAACGACCACAAGTGTCTTTTGAAAATTAGCCTATCTCTTCAACGGACAGATTTTCAAAAGAACACTATAAAAGGCTGAGGAATCAATTTGAGAAAAAGAGACCTGAACCACGAACATTTAAGCTATTACTCGAACTGTAACCTGAAAATACTCTCAAGTTATTCAAGCAAATCCTCAAGCCTAAACTTCGAAGGAAATCGATCCACCACCAACCTGTGAAGGAGAGACAACTTCAAACTGTTGAAGAGGAAATTTTTGAAAAATCAAAAGGGGTCTACATTCCAAGGAGGATTGTAGGAAGGTTCAAGGTCGAACCAGTCTCAAGTTATTGGAGGGCTTCGTGATCAAATCCAAGAAGCTTGAGTAAGTGGGTCAGAGTAGCAAGGCAAACGCCTCTATGAAGAAGCCGAGTCGCACGAGAAGCCATTTGTGTGACCAAGGCATCTCGGCATCGAGTCCCAAAGGATCAAGTCATTTGTGTGATCAAGACTTGTATCTGGACCGATAACCACTCGTACTCGATCAATACTTAGTGGATTCCTCTAGGAGTTGGAGAAGAGAGGAGTAGAAGAATTACCCATCTTGAATCTCTATAAAATCTATTGTGTCATTTTATTTCTGCATATCATTTTATATCTGCTGACAAATTGCTATCCAACTGATAATTAACAAGTGCTAAAAACAAGTGTTAAAACAAACTTAAACCAAATTCAAGGGTGTTAAGTCTTCCGCTGAAAATCTTATCACAGCCAAGTTAAGTATAAGACTAAGCAGGTGAGTTATTCTATCAATAGCTCAGTCGAGTCTATTGAGTGGCTAACTCTGCTGGTTAACTAACTTAGTTGTCCACCAAGGACTTAGCCTGAAATTAACTCTGAACAATTTTAAAAGGACTAAATCGAAAAGTTGTTAAGGTTTATTCAACCCCCCTTCTAAACCTTACACTCACACCCCTTGGGACCTACAAGTGGTATCAGAGCGGTTGGTTCATTGAGCCTTTCGCACTGGTTACTGAACTAGATCTTCAATTTCTCAAAGAAGTTTTAACACTTGCTCTTTCAAAAACGCTTTTCATTCAGCAAAGTTATTACCATGGAAGCAAATTTGACACGCATTTTTATGTTCACCATTGAAGAATTTGATAACTCGAAAATACGTATGCATGCCCATCTATCAGCTTTACATGATGAGATGTGGATAGTAATAGAAGATGGGCCACTGCAAATATTGAAGGTGAACACAATCAGTAAGGAGAGAAGTCTGAAATTGAATGAGAAGAGGTCGCTCCTAGACCAACTATGGTTGAAAAACCAAGAGTGAATGGACAAATGATGACTTGTAAAAACGATACAACTTGGACAATGTGGCCAAGGATATACTTTACAAGACTTTGGACAAAGCCATGTTCAACAAAGTCAAATCTTACAAGACAGCCAAAGAAATCTGGGATGAACTAACCCTAATTTGTGAATGATCTGAGCAAATCAAGGAAAACAAATTATCTGTTGTTATTCAGAAATTTGAAAACTTTAAAATGCTTGCGGTGAAACGATGGACCGGTGGATGCTAGATTCACCGAAATTACCAATGAGCTCTCAAAGACTTGGGAAAGAATACACGAGAAGGAGATGTGTATGAAGATATTAAGGAGCCTCCCAGCTGAGTGGGAAATGAAGACAATGGCTCTAAGGCACTCGATGGACCTATCAAAAACATCCAATCATGAACTATTCTCAGACCTCAAAGCCTATGAGTTTGAGCTGAGAAGAAAGTATCAAGAGGAGATAGTTGTACCCAAAACAACTGCACTCGTAGTCAAGGAAGGGAAGAGAGCTGAGACCAAAGAAGTCATTGACAAGGAGGAGATTGCCTTGATGGTTAAAAGATTCAGCAAGTTCTTCAACAAGAACTACAAAAGAAACAAAGGTGAATCCTCCAGAAGACACTCAGCTCCCTCCAAATCAAGGGAAGATAGGCCACCAAAAAGAGCTGAACATCAAAAGGTCGAATATCAAAGAGCTGACAACCCAAGAAATGAAAGAGTCGACCAAAAAGTTGAGAACTGTGTTGGAATTGCAGACAACCAGGACACAATGCCATTGATTGTTCATATCCTTTAGTCAACAAATACAGGAATGAAGAAGAAAGAAAAGTCTTCAGAGAAAGAAGGCAAGAAAAAAAAAGAGCAATGTTGGTGTTGAGCTAGCGTCTGATTAAGTCAAAAGAAGCGGAGACTCGAGAGAGTAGTGAAGCCGACTACTCAAGTGACTCGAAGAAGAAGCCTTAATCATGTCTAATGGCTAAAGAACAAGATCAACCGACCAAGAAGATGAGGTACACTCCAACTCATCTCATTGATTCTAGTGATAGTGATTGTGACACACACACTTCATCACCCACTGATCTTTATGATTCATTAGGTAAAATGATGAAAGACTTTGAGCACATTAAATCCTCACACACACTATTAAATGAGGAAAATAGCCAGCTCAAAAGCCAAAACTCACACCTGACTAAGGAGCTGAGTACTCTAAGTCACATAGCTGATGAGAACAAAAAACTGAATACTGAGAATGCTAAACTAATAGCAGAGATAACTGCTATAGAAAAGAGAGAAAATGATCTCAAAAATGTGATTGCCTCATTCACAAAGGCATCTAAATCATTGGATGACCTTATTATGAGCCTAAAAGAGTGTGGAGATAAGACATGCATAGGTTTCAACTCCTTTGTGCATAGTCAAACTCCCAGAGTGATCTTGGAAAAAGGATCTTCAAGCAATAAAGCATCCAAATGTTGCACACACATTCATTCCAAAGCACAATCACAACGAAACTGGCCTTGGTTATAAAGGAAAAGGAAAACAACCAGTTGAGTATGATGAGAGGACAACTGAGAAGAAATCCAGCAGAGTTCCTCAGCAAACTCCAAACAGGAAGTACTCTGTAAAGAAGAAACAGAGCTACCAAAAGCCCTAGAAGTTCTATAAAAGGAACAAATATGATGGGAATGGTAGAAACTACCCAAGTCAAGTTGATTGGAATAATGTGAAATATCAGCAAAGACCTATGGAATACAAGCCTAAATGGCAAAGGCCTAGAACTCAGCAAAGGTCATTCCAAAGGCAACAAAGCTATTATCAGCACACATATGCACTCAAGCACTACACTCAGAGATATCACAATTACCCAAAGAAGGCAATTGCTAAAACACACACACATGCATACAGACACAAGAGACAGTTGTATGAACCTAAAACCCCCAAGCAATTTGCCAAAGTAAATTATGATTATGGCACAGATAGATGGCAACCCCTTAGAGTCAAATCATTTGGCTATAGGTTGGTTGGATCATCTTACAAAGACTAACCCCTCGGGACCTGGACAAGTATGGGTACCTAAGATCCGATTTCTTGATTGCGGGTTCAAGGAGCAACTGAGTGCCAAGGAACCTGGTACATGGATAGTGGCTGTTCTAGACATATGACAGGAAACAAGAAAAATCTGTCACAATTCAAGGAATTTAAAGGTGCAAAAGTCATATTTGGAGGAAATGAAGCTCCTGGAGAAATAAGAGGCACTGGATACATCAAGAAAAATGGATTAGAAATCACAGATGTTGCATATGTAGAAGGCCTCAATTTAAACTTATTGAGCATCAACCAACTCTGTGACAAGGGTTATAATGTTGGATTCAATATGGGAGTGTGCCAAATCAAAGATCTTGAATCAAATGAAGTAGTGTTGCAAGGATGCGAGACAAAAGAACATGTATGTGGTAGATCGGTCGATCGCCACACCAAGCACTTGTCTGCTAGCAAAGAGTACATCCGAATCAAGTTGGCTGTGGCACAAGAAGCTGAGTCACCTGAATTTCAAGACAATTAACAAGCTTGCAAGGAGTAATCTTGTAGAAGGACTCCCAGACTCAGTGTACAAGAAGGAAAGTGTTTGTGATGCATGCCAGATGGGAAAGCAGATCAAATCATCATTCAAAGAAAAGACATGTCCATCTTCAACAAGAATATTGCACCTGCTACATATGGATCTATTTGGTCCAGTTGAACCAGCTAGCATAAGTGGAAAGAAATATACCCTGGTGGTAGTAGATGATTATTCAAGATATACATGGACAGTTTTCATGTGTAAAAAGAAAGAAACCTTGCGAAGCTACCACAATCGATGAAGAGAATTCAAAATGAGAAGAGTCAAACCATTATAAAGATAAGATCGATGAGGAACCGAGTTTGTCAATGGGATAATAACTCGAGATTATGTTGAAAATGGTATTGCTCATGAATTATCTCGACAAGGACTCCACTTGTGAGAATGGGGTTGCGAGAAAGAAGGAACAGAACTCTCAAGGAAGCTGCAAGGACCATGTTAGTCAAGTAGGGTCGCTTAAAAGATTTTTTTGGGTCAAGTTATAAACAACGCATGCTATACTCAAAATAGATGCATGATAAATAGACAGCGGTGACAAAGACTCCCTATGAGATTTGGATAGGGAAGAAGCCAAATGTTGCATATTTTAAAATATTTGGATGTAAATGCTACATCCATATTAATGGCAAAGACAATTTAAAGGCTTTTGATGCTAAAGCCGATGAAGGTATCTTCTTGGGATACTCGGTGAGAGCAAAGCCTATAGAAATCTTGAATAAAAGGACTATGGTCACGAGAAGAGTCTATCCATGTGGTTTTTGATGAACCTAATGTAAATGGAGAAGACATTGAAGAGTTAGGTGATGAGTGAATCGATCAACTATGCGAGAAGAGTCCCTATGTTGAAGTCAAGTGGAGCAATAAACCAAGATGAAGATGATGTATTTGAATCTCAAAGACAATTTGGAGAATCTCTGACTAAGTGATGATGAGAGAGTCGCTCAAGATAACAGTTGCAAGACGATCAATCCGCCTAATTTACTCCAACCTCGATGTGAGATGCCGAGAGACCATCCACCGTAACTAGTCATTGGAGATGTAAGAGATAGTGTAAGAACCGGATCAAGAGCTCAACAAGAAGCAATGTTTACTGTTTTATTTCTCAAATAGATCCAAAATACGTGTCACAAGCATTGGATGACACACATTGGATTCAAGCCATGCAAGAAGAGCTGAATCAGTTTGAAAGGAACAAAGTGTGGGAATTGGTTCAAAGACCAACCCATCAAAATATCATTGGCACAAAATGGGTGTTTAGGAACAAGATGAATGAAGACAGTTCTGTGGTAAGAAACAAAGCAAGATTGGTAGCCAAAGGGTATTGCCAAGAAGAAGGTATAGAGTTTTATGAAACAATTGCTCATGTTGCAAGATTAGAAGCAATAAGGATGTTTCTTGCCTATGCTGCTCACAAGAACTTCATTGTATATCAAATGGATGTAAAAAGTGCATTCTTGAATGGATTATTGGAAGAAGAAGTCTATGTTGAACAACCTCCTGTATTTGAGCAGAAGACTCTTGGAGATAAAGTGTACAAACTTAAGAAAGCTCTATATGGACTGAAACAAGCACCTAGAGCATGGTATGATACATTATCTCAATTCCTGACTGAAAATGGATTCACAAAAGGCAAAGTGGATAGAACACTCTTCAGAATTCAAGATGGGAAGAGTATATTGCTTGTTCAAATATATGTGGATGACATCATTTTTGGATCCACAAACAAAGAGTTGTGTGATAAATTCTCAAATCTCATGCAAAGCAAATTTGAAATGAGCATGATGGGAGAGCTGACATTCTTCCTAGGACTCCAAGTAAAACAGCTGAAGGATGGAACCATCATAAGTCAGACAAAGTACACTAGAGATTTAATGAAAATATTAGGTATGGAAGAGAAGTCTTCTGTGAAAATACCAATGAATACATCAGTCAAAATGGACATGGATGCAGATGGCAAGCCTGTGGATCAAACCAGATACAGAGCACTTATTAGATCATGCTCTATCTCACAAAGCAAGTAGGCCGGACATCACATTTTCTTTGTAGGTGTATGTGCAAGATTTCAATCGCTCCAAAAGAAAGCCACATGACTGCAGCCAAAAGAATCTTAAGATACTTGAAGGGAAGCTAAGAAGTTGGCTTATGGTATCCAAAGAAAGGTGGATTCAAGGTAATTGGTTACTCATACCGACTATCTTTGGATGTAGAGTTGACAGGAAGAGTACTTGTGTACATGTCGATGCTTGGAAATAGATTAATTTCTGGTTTAGCAAGAAGCAAAATTCAATAGCCACATCCACAACCAAGCAGAGTACATAGTCAGTGGCAAATTTGTACAAGCCCAAGTCTTATGGATGAGACAAGAATGAGAGACTATGAAGTTGAAGAAAAGGAGATTCCAATTATGTGTGATAACACAAGTGCTATTGCAATCACTCAAAATCTGTGTTGCATTCGAGAACAAAGCACATTGATGTCGATACCATTTCATAAGAGACCATGTTGAAAAGAAGGACATTACCTTAGAATACATCTCAACCGATAAGCAATTAACTGATATATTCACAAAACCATTATGTGAATCAAGATTTGAAGAACTCAAGCATGAGTTAGGGTTAAGTGAACTGAGTTAACACTCAGATGATTCACGGAAAAGAGATGAAACGTAAAAAGATGGGAGAAGAGCGAAGCTCTTGAATCAGCTAAGTGAATAAGTCGTATCGGAAAGTCAGCTGCACCGAGTTAGCTGACAGCTGAGTCACTATGTAAATAGAGAGAAGAAGAGTTGAATCAGCTAAGAAGTAAGCTAAGTCATTTATGAGCAAAGTGACAAAAACGCAGTCATTTTTACTAAGCGGGAATGTTTTTATGAATGACGTCAGCGTAATTATACGTGTCTGATAAAAGTCGCATACCAAGCTTATGATTAGATATAAATACTGCCGCATTAAATGCGAGAAATTAAATGCTAATCAGCGTGCTAAATCTGAGCCGTTGATCTTAATCAAATTTCAAAAACCATATGCACGTCCTTTCATAACCCACATATATACCATTTCGTCCATTTTTCTCTCTCACTTTACACAAACTATTCATCTCTCTCAAAGCAAGAAAACAACTTTTCTCTCAAAACCCTACAGATCTCCAAAGTGAATTTCTAAAGTTTCATTCGGTAAATCTTCAAGAAATGGCATCTACTTACGATTTTGTTAAGTTGGGAAAACAAATCAACACTGGCTCTACTGTGGATTTTGAAGGAATGATTAAACAGGGGTCCGATGAAACCCTTCTGAAGAAGATAGTTGAGAAAGTGGAGAAGTCTGGGCTGAAACCCTTTTCACGATGGAGTTTCAAATGACTTATGTTGAAGAAGTCGCTCAGTTCTACGTAAACGCTGAAGTTCACAACGAGGGCATCAAGTCCTCTATTCACGACAAAGAATTCACAATCACTGCTAAGGATTTAGCGGAACACTGTTTGCTACCAATGGAAGGAGTGTCGGAGATCTATGAGGCTGATGTAAACCTGGCTGCTGCGTGGAAGGAAGTGGCCAGACCGGAATGTGCTGCTAAGGTGGTTTACACAGCTGACAAGAAGCTGCTGAAGGACGATTACCACAAGCTGATGGATATCGTCGCAAAATGCGTAGACATGAAGTTTGGTAGCCATAACCAGCTATCCAAAAACAAGTCGATCGTCGTGGCCGCGATCATGGAAGAAAAAGTCAATCAGCGGGCGTAACTCGCCTCTGATGACTACGCCAAAATGTTGGGAACAAGTCCTTCAAGGGCGATGGATCCTTCGGAGGATCCTTGGGGTATGGCCTTGTTATTGTCCGGTTAATGGAGGTGAAAGGTGTTCCTCTCCGACATGGAAAGGCATTCCATGTTAACAAAAAGATTTTCCGATCAAATCTCTCCGGAGCACAGAAGAGAGCTTACGCCAAGAGGGCGGATACAAGTGAGGGGTAATCACGGTGACCGAAGATACAGATTATCTCCTCCTCCCAAGAAGAAGGCCCCTGCACCGCAAATAAGCCTCGATGCCCCTGCAGAAAGAAAGAAAAAGAAAATCGCACCTACCCTGCGCAGTCGAGTCACACCGCCCTCGCAGCTCGTGTGTCTCCTGCCCCGCGGCCGCAATGGAGAAGGAACCATTAATACCTTCTTGGTGATTAAGAAGAAGAGGATCGCCACAACAAGGAAGGCGTGCCTCTAAGACAATCTGAAGGCATTTACCTTCGATTAACCGGAGGAAGTGGAACGGATGTTCCTCTGGTGAAACCAAAAGAAGAAAAAAGAATTTCCAAGCTCTCCGAGCTTGAGAAGACGATTGAGTCCGCAACTCGGTGGAAAAGATATCGGAGATTCCGGAGAAGTAGAGTCTCCGAAGGTATAGATGAAACGGCCAAGTCGATGATGTCGATCGCCAGAGGCAAACCAAAGACCAGTGTGGGTGACGTAACAAACGGTGAGGAGCACGAAGCAGCTAAGACATCTAACTCACCTGTTGATAGGGTTGTGTCTCTGCCCTCGACAGATGCTATCGAAAGTGAAGAGCAGCAAGCTCTGCTACCTCCCATTCCTGAGATAGAAGGACAACACGAAGATGATGATGATGATGATGTGATCATGCTGTCTCCACCATATCCAGACATCCAAAATCGTCTGCGAGAATGGAGGAAGTGGAAGTTGAGTCACTCTAGGGTGCAGTTTGAACACCCAGAGTTTATTGAGGAGGAAGAGGAACTCTTGAGGTTCCTTGAAGTTAATATAGTGTTGCAAGCCCCGATGAGGATAATCGCATCAATACGCTGCAAATTCGAAAGGAGAAACGAATGCAGTAAGGCGTAAGAGGAAGCGAAGCTCATGTGAAAGCTTGAGTGTTTGTCCTCTAATCGAACCATCGATCATACTCATCCACATCTTGACATACTTTCGAGTAAAGTGATGAGGATTTGGACCTGCTGCAGTCTGAAAAATTGGAATTGCAGCAAGCCATGCGAGAATCCGAATGATGCATGAGCAACGATGATGGAAGGACCTGGAGAGTCTTCCAAATCACACCGAAATTGACCCTATGGGAGTGGTGCAGCAGATTGCAAATCGTTGTTGTTCTGCGACCACTTCCCACTCACCGAGTAAGGTTCTAAGGAAATGGCGATGAAACCGGGAATTTGGGGACCCAAGTAGAGCCAACCCTCATCGAAGGTGTCTTACCACCGCCCCAACGGTGAACACTCACAGAAGCAATGAGTCGGAGAAGAGTGACCCCATTCCAAGTCACTCACCGGTGGTGTGCCACCGAGGGGAAACTCTCCACCGGCTGCGGCCAGGTCGGAGAATCTTTGCAGCGACTCCACCAAGAATCTAGGAGGCGAAGTGGAGAAGGAATAATAAACGGAAACACAACAAGTTGTCACTAACGAGGCCTCAGACGATTGAGACTGTCTAAGGCCGAGGTGCCAATCGCTTCCGCAGCCAATGACGTTATGCCGAGGCACATGATGGATATGCCCGGGAGTTAACACTCTAGCAATGAAAGTGCAATCCATTGAGTTGAGACTCCAGTGGATGCCACCTCTGAAGACCCTAAGACAGCTGAGACTGTCGAAGGGATTGTCCAAGGCCTCGCTGCAGTTGAGATTGCAGGAGGTAGTGAAGGCCTACGGGAGGTTGAGACTTCCCGAGGTAAAGAAACAGAAGCGCAGAACATTCCTCCTGTCATTGATGCATCTGAGAAGGAGATAAGTGCCCTTCATGATTCCCAAGACAACCCAGATGTAACTTTTAAGGATCCGAAGGTGAAGATGAGGTCGGGTCATCCCCATTGCAAATCCAAAAGACTCGGTGAGGATGTTCTCCCAAGCACGAGTAAGTCGAGACACCTTAAGGCTACTCGTCAGACATTCAACTTCGATGATGAGCCACCTCTTCAAATCTCATCATCTTCCGATGACGCCACTGACACGGCCGAGGACCAGACAACTCAAAAGGAAAAACCAGCTGAGACCGATGAAGCTGTTGAGACAGCTGAGGCTCAGCCAGCTGGGTCCATACCACAATGAGACCCAGTGAATCACGGTCAATCGCGAGCTCCCAACGCTGCAGAGAATCGACTCAACCAGGCACATCACGGCCACAAGTCACGTTGAACAATTCCCTATGTCCGTGATGATGCGTTTGAAGAAACGTTCCCCTTCTCACTAGAGATGTCGGACCTTGATGAAGAATCACCGAGACAAGAGGCGCTTCCACAAACCCGATCCGATTATTCCCACAGATACCATCGTCCCAAAGCAGACTTTGACTTTGATGTCGCTTGGCTTTTGGTGAGACGGAGGTAACAATTTGAAGTTCGAGAAGTCTTCAAGGCAATTTTTGCATAGATAGAGAAGATGGAAACCTTTGGGCCTCCTTTGGACATGAGGTTGGATAACATAGATGCTAATCTTCTTTGCCGTCTGTGTGGAATAATAGTCCGGATCAGGGAATGTCGTGCAAATGACAAACAATGCGTGTGGAACAGTTCGATACTTTAAGGCATTGTATAACAAGATGTTGATGCGGAGCGATAATCTTTGATATGAAGAGAAGAATGTTAGAAAACATTGATAGAATGCATGAATCTCACAACACCGAAATGCAATCTTTGCGTGAATTCCACAAGAAAGAACTTCGCGTCGAGGAGACTATGGAAAATAAATTCAGCCTCCTCATGGCATTTGAAATGAAGCTGGTGGCGGTGAATCAAAAACCACCGCTCTCAATTCCGTGCAAAGATACTCCGCCAGATTCAAAGCATAATTCAGCCTATCACCCGCCTAGACTTTATCTTTGGCCGGGTCTATTCTGGGGTTCCTCTCTCCTTTGATGATGCCAAAAAGGGGGAAGAGGAATACCTAAAAAGAAGTTGGAAGGGTCTCGCGGTTGAGAAGGAAGCAGATGTGAAGAAGAAGACAGCTGAGGATCAGAAGAAGGAAAAGGGAAATTCCGTTGAGGGGGAAGGTTCAAAAGACATGACTTTAATGGTTGCTAGAACCCTCAACAAGGACACGTCACAGCTGACATCATCAGAAACTTCCGATGACTCTGCCGCTCCAACACTGCTTTGTGCCCATGTCTGAAAAGAGGAAAATTGTAGAAGCGAGAGATGAAGGAGGTTGAAAGAAAAATGGATGCCTGTGCGATGGACATATTGAAACAATATGGAGGCATTCCAACAGGCAGAGACACTTATGCCTTTTCAGACGTCGGAACCGAGTCGAGATCAGTTGATGAATTCAAAACGCTCGAATCCGAGGGATACTTCGAGAACATGTCCATGGCCCAAGCCTGGGACTTGTATTGGGAAAAAGGCCTTAAGCTATGCGAAGAAGCTGACAGACAGCAGACCACCGCGCGATCACTCTGCTGACACTCGATCACTCGGTGGGAAAGAAGGCCCCAATACAATACACGCCCGAGGTAGAGGAAGAAGCAAAGTGGATGAAGAGGTTTGAGACCTAGACCTCTACCCAAAATATCGAATACATAGATCCGGGGAAGAAATGAGGGATCTATCAATGGATATGACGTAGTAGCCAACATGGAAGTGGCCCGGAAGAATGCTGAATATGTAAAGAGGATTGAAGTAGAAAATAAGAGACAAGATGAGCTGTGGGAAGAGAGTCAGAGAAGACAAGAAAAGAAAAGAAAAGATGAAGCTCCCAGAAGAGCCTATGAGAAAAAGAAGGCAGCTGAAGAAGAGAAAAAGAGAAAGAGAGCAGAGGACAAAAGAGCTAAAGAAGAAAGAAGGAGGCAACGAAGGAGTTGAAGTGTTGTTGTCCACCCCTTCATGTATTTTACTGTTGTAAATGCATATGTATGTAAGTCTTCTGTACATTGAATAAAATTGTGTAATTTCTATACTTGCGTAGATATAGAACACTATGATTGCTCTGAGCTCTGATACACTTTGTAAATAGCTGTGTAAAGAACAAGAATGTTATGATCAATAAAAGATCGATTCTACGCATACATTCTATGTTTCTACATTGTCTGTATGTATCTTTGCTATTTACTTTTTGTATGTATGTTTCAAGTTTTGGCATCATCAAAAAGGAGGAAATTGTTGGGAAATTATTGTTTAGATTTTGATGAATGCCATGAAAAACTTAGACTGGAAAGTTGGCACCCCATTTTCTTTGTAAAGCGCATTGTAATAGATAACATTGTCGAGTCAAGTCGATTATGCTCGAATATGCAAGAAGTCAATCAAGATCGAAATGAAGACTCCACTGTGAAACAATTTGAGTATGGCAAGGAGGAGAAGGCAAGAACTCGACTGAAGGAGTATCAGCTGGGATACAGTTGTGTGAAGTGTCAGTCAAGTCAATCCAAGATAGGCAAGTCTCAAGTTGAAGTGACAGATGAGTCATCCAATGATTGGGAGCTGACTCGAAGTCACCTGGGGAAGTTAGAAAACTGCAGTCAAGTCAAGACAACTGAAAAAGGATCTGTTGGACAAAAGTCAAGAAAGTTACTTAAACAAGTAATACTTCCATGCTGCCTTTCTAAAAGTGCTCATTCCCAGAAGCGTGCAAAAGGAATAAACCAATGGGAAGCACTGCACCTGTGTCAGAACCCTAAAAAGCTGAAGGTTCATTCAATACGAGGAAATGTCAATTTCAAGAACTGCAACAAGACAAGCCAACGACCACAAGTGTCTTTTGAAAATTAGCCTATCTCTTCAACGGACAAATTTTCAAAAGAACACTATAAAAGGCTGAGGAATCAATTTGAGAAAAAGAGACCTGAACCACGAACATTAAAGCTATTACTCGAACTGTAACCTGCAAATACTCTCAAGTTATTCAAGCAAATCCTCAAGCCAAAAATTCGAAGGAAATCGATCCAACACCAACTTTGTGAAGGAGAGACAACTTCAAACCGTTGAAGAGGAAATTTACGAAAAAAATCAAAAGGGGTCTACATTCCAAGGAGGATTGTAGGAAGGTTCAAGGTCGAACCAGTCTCAAGTTATTGGAGGGCTTCGTGATCGAATCAAGTTATAAGACTAAGCAGCTGAGTTATTCTATCAACAGCTCAATCGAGTCTGTTGAGTGGCTAACTCTGCTGGTTAACTAACTTAGCTGTCCATCAAGGACTTAGCTGTGAAATTAACTCTGAACAATTTTAAAAGGGCTAAATCGAAAAGTTGATAAGGTTTATTCAACCCCCCCTTCTAAACCTTACACTCACACCCCTTGGGACCTACATTTACCTTCGTCCTAAATTAAATAAAACACTGTATGAGCTTTGGAAATGAATAACTCCAAATATTAGCTACTTCAAAATATTTGGATGTAAGTGTTTTATTTTGAATACTAAGGATCAATTTGACAAACTTGATCCTAAGGCCTATGAAGGAATATTTATGGGGTACTCAACCAAGAGCAAAGCATGTCGGGTTTACAATAAAACTAGTATGGTTGTTGAAGAATCTATCCATGTCAAATTCAATGAATCCTCAGGTGTTGAAAAGATACCCAATGATGAAAGTGATGAAGAGGATGTTAGTGAACAAATTGTTCAAGATGATGCTCAAAATAATCAACATTCTACTTCAAATGATCAACCTTCAACCTCAAATGTTCCTCAAGAAGACAAATGTGATACTTAGGATCTTCCCGTAGCATTGAAATTTAAGGGAGATCACCCAAAAGATCTTATTATGGGTGATCCAATTGATAAAGTAATGACTCGAAGAAAATTTGCCGAGAAAGCACTTATTTCTCAAAATGTGCCTAAAAATGCTAAGGAATCAATTGAAGATAATGATTGGTTTTTAGAAATGCAAGAGGAGTTGAATCAATTTGAAAGGAATGATATTTGGGAATTGGTACATTGTCCTCCATCACAAACAATTATTGGTACAAAATGGGTATTTCGGAACAAACTCGATGATCAAGGCAATATTGTTCGAAACAAAGAAAGGTTAGTAGCTTAAGGGTATTGTCAACAAGAAGGTATTGATTATGATGAAACTTTTGCATCCGTAGCACGTTTAGAAGCTATTCGTATTTTACTTGCCTATTCATTTTTGAAAATTTCAAGTTTTACCAAATGGATGTTAAATCCGCCTTTTTAAACGGTTTCATTCAAGTAGAATCTATGTAAAACAACCTCCGGGGTTTGAACATTTTTCTAGGCCAAATGATGTTTATAAATTTAAAAAGGCCTTATATGGTTTAATACAAGCACCCCGTGCATGGTATGATAGACTTAGCTCTTTTCATTTGCAAAATGGATTTACAAGAGGTAAAGTTGATTCTACTCTCTTTGTTTTTGAGAAAGGGTAAGATTTCTTATTAGTTCAAATTTATGTTGATGATATTATATTTGGTGCTACTAATGAATCTTTGTGCAAGAAATTTTCTAAGTTGATGCAAGGTGAATTCGAGATGAGTATGATGGGGGAGCTAAACTTCTTCCTTGAACTTCAAATTAAGCAATGCCAAGAAGGTATTTATATTTCACAATCAAAGTATACAAATGAACTTCTAAAGAAGTTTGGCATTGAAAAAGGAGAACCATTACTACTCCAATGGCAACCAATATCAAGTTAGATAAAGATGAAAAAGGCAAGTCGGTTGATAAATCCAAGTATCGAGGTATGATTGGTAGTTTACTTTATTTAACCGCAAGTAGACTGGATATTCTTCATGGTGTATGCTTATGTGCTCGTTTTCAAAGCAATCCCAAAGAATCTCATATGAGTGTCGTTAAAAGGATTTTTCGATATTTGAAAGGCACTATTCAATATGGTTTATTTTATCCAAAGAATGAAATTTTTTCTCTTAAAGGATATAGTGATTCGGACTATGCGGGAAATATTGATGATCGCAAAAGTACTTCCAGGATTATGTCAATTTTTAAGCGATTGCCTAGTGTCTTGGTTTTCAAAGAAACAAAATTGTGTTTCAATTTCAACTACAAGTGAATATATTTTGCGGCCTTTTGTTGTACTCAATTGCTTTGGATGAAACAAACCTTAGCGGATTATAAATGTTCTTTTGAAAATGTTCCTATTTTTTGTGATAACATATCTGCTATAAATATTGCTCAAAACCCGGTTCATCATAACCGTACTAAACATATTGAGATTCGACATCACTTTCTAAGGGATTGTGTTTCAAAACGAAAAATTGAGATATCTATTGTTCCGTCTCAAGATCAACTCACGGATATTTTAACAAAACCGCTATATGCCAAGTGTTTTGCTTCAATACGAGCTCGGTTAGGCATAATGCATATTGAATGAGGTTTATGTTTACATTTTGCGCATTTTTAAAACTTAGGGTGAAAATCGAATTTTTCGGATCAAATGGGACAGAACCAAAAAAAATTGCTCCATGTACCGGATGAAAAGAGGTCGACCGGTCAACGTCCACTTCGACCGGTCGAGCTGCTCACATTTCTTGTTAAATCAGTTTCTATCCTCAGTCTTTGTCGTTTCACTCGATTTTTACTATTTTCGCACCCTTTTGCAAATTTCACACACAATTCATTCAAAGTGAATTCTTTCTTGTAAATTCTATATTTTTGAGTTTATATTACTGGTATTTCATCATTATTACCCAACTTCTCCTATTAATTGGTAAGTTTAATTCCTTCTTAATCTCAATTGGGTTGAACCCTTGAGAAAGTGCTTATATTTTGATATTTTGATGAACTTCTTGTATAATTGTGTTGAGTATGATGATTGTTGATGGATGATATTTATAGAATTGCATTTGATGATGAAAATTTGGGCTTGATTACATTTACAAGGGCTATATACATCTTTTTATTAGACGCACGCCAAGTGTTCGATAAAATGTTTCAATGAAAATTTCATAAGTTACATGATTCTCTTGATTTCAAAAATCTTATATGTTTATAGAGATCATGTTTTGTTATTCAAATGAGCCTTTACAAATCATATTATCAAATTTTCCCTTAATATTTGGAATTTTAAGCATTATACTCAAAAGCTCGATAAATCGGTTGAATCGCGCACTTTGATATGAATATATGATGTTTTTATCGTGCTAACATTTGTTTTATGATTCCAAAGGGGGAGAAACATGAAATAAGCTCATCAGCTAAAAGAAGCTAGAAAAAGCTCGCAGAAAAAGCTATCAGCTATGGATATTAAAAGCCATAAGTTGTGAATGTAAATTAGTCCAATGGATGAAAAATGGACTTTTATTATGACTAATGAATTCTTTTTGACAGGGGAGCTTCTAAGCTTATGAAATTCAAGCTCAAATTGTAAAAGCTGAGCTTTTAGGTTTTAGTTGTTTGCTTCTATACTTACTATTATTGTGCATGTTGATAGGGGGAGCTTATATCATGTGTTTTTGAAAAATCTTTGCTCCTATCCTTGTGTTTTTTTATTCATGATAAATGTTACTTAAAATGGATTGTTGATTTAGACCGGAAAAATGTGTTTTGTTTTAAAAATCAATCTCCTAAAATTGTTTTGGTTTGTAATCATAAAAAAGGGGGAGTTTGTTAGATAAATATTTTTATCATGATTTTGATGATTTTGTTTAACTATATTTTTGTCACGCCCAAACGGGACGCGACGATGATCCACAACTTAAATACAAGTAAACCAAACATTCTAGACGAATATCATCAAAACCCAATGGAACAGAGTCTAAATAGCAGCGGAAAAAGAACAAGTAGAAATTACAACTTACAGTCCACAATATCCATAATCCAAATTACATCCCCGATATGATCTAAAGATAAAAACTTAAAAGTCAAAGGGTCCTACGCCCTTCAGTTACAAACCGGAATGAAAAGAAATACAAGAGTCCAACAACAAACACAAGAAAAGAGTCTAACAACAACAAGAAGAAGTAGTAAGTCCAGCGACATCAACAACAAAAGGTAGTAAATCCAACAAGCGGAGTACAAGGGCTCAATCTATAGTCGGTTCAGCATCTTCAACGAAGTCCTCATCTAAAGGTTAGAAAACAAGTGGGGATGAGACAGAAATCTCAGTGGATGGGGTGATCGTGTGCAAGTGTGGTGATATATAGTTAATGCGAGAAAACAATTATATGAAAATGCGTGAGTATGATGCATGAATTCACACACGATCCACAAGCGTCGTGATAAATATATTTAAGTAATATACTTATACGATTCAAGAAAAAATTCGTGGTCACACGGGCACTATGTGATTCGCAAGAAGACAGTAATTGCGTACAAAACGTAACGCCAATCCCATGCAATACAAATAATGGTTGCGTCACGGATTTGTAGCGCCAACCAATGCAAAACAAGTAGCGGTTGCGTCACGGATTTGTAAGCGCCAACCAACGGGTCCGATAACTACGGAATCGTGTGGATCGACAAGCCGATTCCTTCGTTCTTCCTTGTAACTCCCGAGCAAGATGGTCCAAGACTGTCACCTTATCGCTCCATAGGCAAAGACCATATCCACAGTGGAGCTTGCAAGGCTCGGATTTGTCATAATCATGATTATACCTCAAGTACTATGACCCGCTTCCCTTGGACACTCCGTCCCTCAGTTGCGGGATTAGGACGATGGGGCCAGAAGAGTGGAATAGTAGCCGAGCTGCTCGGTTCCATCCCCGACGTATCCATTCCGATCGTGAGCTCGACACACCAAGTTGACTCAGCAGAAAGTAAATACAAACGTATCAATCAACCAGGCAGTCGAGTATTATTGATTCAGGGAAGCAGTTCAAGAAAATTTTTGAAAATTCACTAGTAGCAATATGACGTTGGTGGAGTTATTTGGATGAAGATGATTATCGGAAGGATAAGCAATCTTCGATATATTGAAATATTAGGTGGAACATAAGTCCCGTTATAGATTCAAAACCGCAAGACGAAGAAGTCGCCCCGTGATCGGGTATTAATCGGTCAAATCGGTCCGATTAGTCAAGGTTTTTTTTTTTGAGAAAATAAAATACTTTAATTAAATCTCCAAGTCAGAGGGTCCAGGGTTATTTTAGTAAAATGGAAAATAATTTGAGTTAGGTCCTTTATAAAAGAAAAATTACAATTTAGCCCCGTTTTGTAAAAACCAAAACCTTTGGGGTTAAAAATTGAATAAATAAATATCCCGAACTTGAAAAATTATGAGGTCAGTTCCTAAATTCTCCAAATTGTCCAGAGATTCAGGTTTTTAATGTTTTGAGGTCCAGTGTTTATAAAATTCTCACATTGACCCCAAATTTGTTGAAATTGCCAATTCGGACCTTAAGTTTAAAATAATCGGAACTCACAAACCGGAAGGGATTTTAATGTGATTCCAATTGGAAAATGTCACTAAGTTAGTGGGATATTGGGACAAAAACAGTTTTTAAAAGAAATAAGTTTAGGTCCTTTACTTTTGAAAATATCATTTTTGTCCCATTTTGAAATAATTGCCTTTAAGGCTTTTAGGGGTCCAATTGTTATGAAATTTGAACCTTGGGTCAAAAATATAATTAAGTTACAGTTAAGTTAGTATTTCCAGGTGCATGGGCTGCATAAGTCCTGGAAATTTCATTTGGGTCCTCAAGTTTAGTCTTTTACACTTTAGTCCCTCAATTTTAGAAAAATTACTTTCCAAGCCCTAAACACTTGGATTTTTGGAATACATTTAAAATATGTCATTTCCAGTACCTTAAGAGTGAAAATTTCAAATTTTAAAATTAAGGTCTGGTACAGTTTCAAAATTTGCAAAGTAGCCCTTAAACTTTTAAAATTTTACAATTTAGTCCTTGGGCTTTTAAAGGTTGATTTTATTTATCTTAAAACTCTTAAATTCTATTAAAATGTCCAAAGGTAATTTTTGAACCTGAGTGCAGTCCCAAAATTCAAAATTTGCAGAGGGGACCTTTAACTTTCATTTTCTTGCAATTTAGTCCACCAATTTTCCATTTTTGCATTTTTAAGTCCAAAATTGAAATTTAATCAATTATGCTCGACTTGTCCAGGTTATAAGTCATCCAAAATATGAATTTCAAAGATCATACACATGCATGTCCAATTCATACAAGAATTCATCAAATAAAACATTAAATTGTACATGCATGCACCTAAAGTTCAATAAATAGCAATTTTGAGCAACTTTTGAGAATTTTCATGATTTGATACATAAAATTAACATGAAATACATAGATTATATATCTCAAGGGCTCATGATCAAAATTCTACATGCATTTTAATAAAAACACCTAGAAGTTGGAAAGTATTTTTCCACCCACCTTAAATTGGAAAGTTGTGAAATAAAAGGATAAATTTCACAACTTTGGATGAGGTCACTTAGGTCAGCCCCTATGTCAAGAAATATCAAAAATTTGGAGTTAGAAAAATGAGAAAAAATTAAGGAGAAAAAGAAGGAGATAAGGAAATTGAAAAGACTACACTTTATCTTGTGTAGTAGGTGATTGGAGACTAGTTGAAGCTTCAAATTTGGAATTTTTGGTTCAACTCCAAAATCACCTAAGGTCAGCCCCTATTTCTCAAAAAAGAAAAAGGGGTGTTAAAATTTGAAAAAAATAGGGAGAAGAAGAAAGAAGGGCTCTAGTGTCCAATTCTTACCTTGTACTCCAAATTTCTCTACTAGTTATTCTTCAAGTCTTCTAATTAGGCCACCATGCATGCATGTCTTCAAGTGGTCTTCTAAGTACCTCAAAATCCAAAATTCAAACTTATATTAAAAAGAGAAGGTGATGAGTAGTAAGATTTTAAGTTGAATTGAGGAGTGAAATTTCTTACCTTGAGATAGGGGGTTTTCGAATTTCTGGTGTTTAAGTGGAAAGATTGTTTGTTTTGGTTTATATGTTTGAAGAAAGAAAGTATGTTTGATGTTGGGAAGAAGATGTTCTTGAAGATATGAAGAGGGGTTTGAAGATGTGAATGACTTGTGTTTGAATATTTGAAGATGTGAAGAAGTGGTACTTGAAGATATGAAGAACTTATGTTTGAAGATTTGAAGATGTGAAGAGTTGGTGTTTGAAGGTTTGAAGATGTGAATGATTTTGTGTTTGAAGATTTGAAGATATGAATGATTTTTAGAGAGAGGTTAGAGAGAAGTTGAAGAAAAGGCTTGAGAGATGAAGGTGTTGGATGAAAAATGAACAAATTTGTTCATTTTTCTTTATGTGGCCGTCCACATTGCTAGAGGGGGAGGGAATTTTTTGATTAATTTTGTGTCTTGAATTTTGCTTCTTGCATGGGAGACAAAATGCAAGTCAAAGGTATGGGCATGAGATGGGTTTGAATGGAATGTTGGGAAGACTCCAACATGTTGGGAAATTTTAATAATAAAGAATTTATATGAGGTGATGTGTATAATGTTTGAATTAATGGTATAATTATACACAAGATGACTAATATAAGGTATAAGTGTACAAGAGTTGGATGGTATTTCTACACCAAAATTCATCACCAATGCCGTCCACTATAGGGGTAATTTGGTAATTCCATATATTTTTTTTTGTCCCAAATTTGATGATAATAGTTGAAATATATCAATCTCCAAAATAATTAGTGATTTCATTGATCACTTATAAGTCTCATGATCACTTATACTAAATCAAATTCTTAATTCTATATGGTAAAAGTCTCTAAAATAAATAGTCTCTTAGAATTCTAAGGTGACTAATAAATACAAAAATAGTAATAATGATCAATCAAGTGATCATAAATGAAAAATAGAATTAATAAATGATCATGATCACAAGTAATAAATAAAATAAAATAAAATACAAAATATATATATTATTAATATTTACCCGTCAAAGTGACGCGGTAAAATAGTCGATCAATACATAGACGACAAAAGGATCAATCATAGTTCGGAAAAATCGGGGTCTTCACATCCTCCCCTCCTTAAAAAATTTGGTCCCCAAATTCTCTTCAGAATAGTTCTGGATATTGATTCCTCGTGTCTTCTTCCATCTCCCACGTTGCGTCTTCGTCTCGGTTTTGGTTCTGCCACACTACTTTAACCATTGGAATCTCTCTCTTACACAATTGACGTATCTGCTGATCAATGATCCGGATCGGCCTCTCGGTGTAGGATAAATTTTCCATTAGAGAAGGAGTATCTTGAGTGATGATATATTCGGGATCTGGATGATACTTCTTCAATCTCGATACGTGGAATACATCGTGAATTCCTGCATATGGTGCTGGTAACTCGAGTCGGTAGGCTAACTTCCCGATCCTTTGTAAAATTTTATAAGGTCCAACATATCTCGGACTCAACTTGCCTCCTTTCTTCGGGTTGATTAATCCTTTCCGTGGTGAGAGTCTGAGAAATACTTCATCTCCAACTTCAAATTCCAAATCCTTTCTTCTCTTGTCCGCGTAACTCTTTTGGCGGCTCTGAGCTGTGCGAATCCACTCCTTGATCGGCTTGACCTTTTCCATGGCCTCCTGAACTAAGTCGACCTTTGGAATCGAGGGCAACTTTCGTTTCTCTTTCGGAGTCCATTGGTCATCAATCTCCCAGTGTAGTAGGGATCTACATTTTCGCCCATATAATGCCTCGTAGGTGTCATCCCAATCGTGGCCTCGATAATGTTATTATTATAGGCGAACTCGGCTAATGGTAAGTGCGAATCCCAACTTCCTTGAAAATCCAATGTGAAGGCTCGCAAAGATATCTTTAAGGGTTTGAATTGTTCGCTCAGATCGGTCCATCGGTTTGTGGATGTCTTCTTTGTCTTTGAAACTTAGCAAGGTACCCATTCCTCGTGCAAGCACTTCCAAAAACTGAGACAAACCTCGGTCTCTCGCCGGATACTATGTCGATTGGTACTTCATGCAATCGAATGATTTCTGATATAAATGCGTGCAAGTCGCAAGCTATCGTTTTTCTTGATGGGTATAAAGTGTGCGATTTCGTGAGTCGGTCTACAACTACCCAAATAGCATCATGGCCTCCTCCTCGGTCCTTGGTAGATCCGTCACGAAGTCCATCGTTATGTGTTCCCATTTCCACTCGGGAATTCTCAACGGTTGTAGTAAACCGGATGGTCGTTGGTGTTTTGCTTTCACTCGTTGACAAGTTAAACATCTCGCAATGAACTCTGCTACCTGGTTTTTCATGTTTACCCACCAATAACTCCGTTTCAAATCCTTATACATCTTGTTTCCTCCAGGATGTATAGTGTATTTTGAACGGTGTGCCTCTCGCTAGATTTTATTCTTAATCGCTCATCATTCTGGACACACACGATTTCGATTTGGAATCGATAACCCCATCTTTGTGTACGGCGAATTCTGATCTCTCTCCTTTAAGTATCTTCTCCTTCAGTTTTTGAAGATGTGCATCTCTCCCTTGTGCTTCTATGATCTCATTCAGCAGATCGGGTTTAACCGAAATGTTAGCACATGAAATTTGAGTATTGGTTCTCGTCAGATTCCAATTGCTCAGCTCTTCTAATGATTCCCACTCTCGAATCATAAGTCTGGCTAAGCTCGCCTTTCTGCTTAGAGCGTCTGCTACGACATTAGCTTTCCCGGGATGGTATTGAATATCAAGTGATAGTCCTCAATCAACTCCATCCATCTCCGTTGCCTCAGATTGAGGTCTTTCTGGGAAAATAGATACTTCAAGCTCTTATGATACGTGAAAACCGTGAATGTTGCTTCGTAGAGATAGTGTCTCCATTTCTTTAAAGCAAACACTATCGCTGCCAATTCCAAGTCATGCGTTGGATAATTGGCTTCATACGGCTTGAGCTTTCGTGATGCGTAAGCGATGACTTTTCCTTCCTGCATGAGCACTGCTCCTAGTCCTTCCTTTGATGCATCACTGTAGATGACGAAGTTTTCTGTTCCCTTTGGAAGAGCTAAGATCGAGTCGTAGTAAGTCGTTTCTTGACTCTTGAAACTAGCTTCACACTTGTCATTCCACTCAAACTTGACTTGCTTCTGGGTTAGTCGAGTGAGCGGTCCGTCTATCTTGGAGAAGTCCTAGATAAATCTTCGATAATATCCAGCTAGTCCTAGGAAACTCCTGATTTCCATTACAGACTCGGGTTGTTTCCATTCAACCACTGTTTGTACCTTTGAAGGATCTACGGCGATCCGGTGCCGGATACTATGTGTCCCAAGAACGTGACTTCACTAAGCCAAAATTTGGCATACAACTTATGCTCTCGTAATGTCTCCAAAACGATTTTCAGATGACGTTCATGCTCTTCTCTAGACTTAGAGTATACGAGTATGTCATCAATGAATATCACTACGAATTGATCCAAATAAGGTTGAAAGACTCGATGCATCAGGTCCATAAATGCTACCGGTGCATTTGTCAGACCGAAAGGCATCACTACAAACTCGTAGTGTCCATATCGGGTTTGAAATGCAGTTTTGGAAATGTCTTCTTCGCGGATCTTCAGTTGGTAATATCCTTGTTGTAAATCAAACTTCGAGTACACTGTCGCTCCTTGAAGTTGATCAAACAATTCGTCTATCCTCGGGAGGGGATATTTGTTCTTGATGGTCACGCTATTAAGACCACGATAATTTATACACAGTCTTAATGTGTCATCTCTCTTTTTGACAAACAGTACAGGTGCTCCCCACGGAGACGTACTCGGTCGGATAAATCCCACATCCATCAGCTTCTGTAATTGTGTCTTCAACTCTTGCAACTCAAGAGGAGCCATTCTATATGGTGTTCTAGCAATCGGGGAGGTTCCCGGTAATACCTCGATGGTGAACTCGACTTCCCTATCTGGAGGGACAGTGGTGAGTTCTTGTGGAAATACATCCGTGTATTCTGATACTATAGGTACTTGGTTAATTTGTGTCTCAACCTTGGGTTTGTTAATTACAAATGCCAAGTATCCTTGTGCTCCTCTAGCGATTGCCTTTCTTGCTTTCATGGTGGAGATGATAACCAAGACGTAGAGTCAATCGATAGTAAGGGAAAGGCATATCCATTAATGTAAAATTTGTAGTACACCAAATGAAGTTCGTACAACAACAAGAGACAAGAAATCGGGAAATACAACGAAACACGAATAAACATCCAAGATAATCATCAAGTACAATCGGGGGATAAAATCTATCTACTCGATGATCGCTAGTCCGTCATCCTCACTTTGTCATCCACGTTAATGACTGGACCTGGTTATGCTGAAATGCCTCGACGTCTCGCCAATCGACGAGCTCAAGCCATGCATAGAGCGCTTGAGCATCACCAAGAGGGGCGGCCTCAAATGCCTCGGGCTCCCCTGCTTCCGCGTGATCCTCCTCGGGATCCTCTTCGTTGTTTGCTTCAGGGTCGGCCTCTGGTTCCATCTCGGGTGGCGGCGGTGCTAGTGCGTTGGCTGCCAAAGTAGTCTCCAAAATAGTATCCCGCTGAGACAAGGCCTGTTTGAGGTCCTCGATCACCGTCATCTGTTTGATGATAGTATCCTCGAGGCGTTCGATGGTGTCCCTCGACATGTACACGTCCATCTCCCACTTGGTGCGGCCGTCCTTGGCGCGTTCCATCTTCTTGCGAATATTGTCCAAGCGTTCCTGGATCAACTGAATTTGATCTTCGCGAGAGCGGATGGTGTTTTCGCGATCCTTAGAAAGGAGAGTAAGGTTATTCTTCTCCTCTTGGCTCTTCACGAGGAGGTGTCCCAGTTCGCGAGTGCGGTGACGTTCCCCGGTTAGCTCAGAATTGGCCCGAAGAAATGTCTGGTGCTAATATAGCCTTAACGCCTTATAGTAGTCCCGCTCAACACGGGCCTCAACTACATCCCACCAAGTAGGTGGCGCCGGCTCCATCCTGATCAAACAAAACTAAGGCGGATCAGTCAAAGGTAAAGCAAAGATAAGGAGGGAATAAGGAAAGAATGAATAAATAAAGTCAGTCAAGAGTCAACTAAGTCAAGACAAGTATGACTATGGAACCTCAAAATATGCGTGCTAACTTAGTTCAAACATCAATTAGACGGTTCTATGCCAATTTGAAATCGATTTCACACTTAATGAGTCAAGTCGCGGTACTACCCAACACAGACCAATGGTCCTATCCTGGGTCAGCTCGGTGTAAGTTTCCATTTTACTAGCCGAGCTCTGATACCACTCTAACTGTCACGCCCCAAACGGGATGCGACGACGATTCACAACTTAAATACAAGTAAACCAAACATTCTAGACGAATATCATCAAAACCCAATGGAACAGAGTCTAAATAGCAGCGGAATAAAGAACAAGTACAAATTACAACTTACAGTCCACAATATCCATAATCCAAATTACATCCCGATATGATCTAAAGATAACAACTTAAAAGTCAAAGGGTCCTACGCCCCGATTACAAACCGGAATGAAAAGAAATACAAGAGTCCAACAATAAACACAAGAAAATAGTCCAACAACAACAACAAGAAGTAGTAAGTCCAACAAAGAAATAATAGTAACAAGTCCAAATGACATCAACAACAAAAGATAGTAAATCCAACAAGCGGAGTACAAGGGCTCAATCCGTAGTCGGTTCAAAGATCTTCAATGAAGTCCTCATCTAAAGGTTAGAAAACAGGTGGGGATGAGACAGAAATCTCAGTGGATGGGGTGATCGTGTGCAAGTATGGTGATATATAGTTAGTGCGAGAAAAAAATATATGAAAACGCGTGAGTATGATGCATGAATTCACAAACAGTCCACAAGCGTCGTGATAAATATATTTAAGTAATATACTTATACAGTTCAAGAAAAAAGCGATTCGTGGTCACACAGGCACTATGTGATTCGAGGCAAGATAGGTAGAATTGCGTGCGGGCTTTAACGCCAACCCAATCCCATGCAAGACAAATAATGGTTGCGTGCGGATTTGTAGCACCAACCAATGCAAAACAAGTAGCGGTTGCGCACGGTTTGTAAGCGCCAACCAAACGGGTCCGATAACTCGGAATCGTGTGGATCGACAAGCGATTCCTTCGTTCTTCCTTGTAACTCCCGAGCAAGATGGTCAAGAGACTGTCACCTTATCGCTCCATAGGCAAAGACAAAATCCACAGTGGAGCTTGCAAGGCTCGGATTTATCATAATCATGATTATACCTCAAGTACTATGACCCGCTTCCTTTGGACACTCTGTCCCTCGATTTGCGGGATTAGGGCGATGGGGCGTAAGAGTGGAATAGCAGCGAGCTGCCCGATTCCATCCCCGACGTATCCATTCCGATTGAGCTCGACACACCAAGTTGACTCAGGCGGGGAAAGTAAATACAAGTATAAGCGATCAACCAGCAATCGAGTATTATTCAATCAGAAGCGATTCAGAAAATTTTTGAAAATTCACGAGTAGCAATCGGCGTTGGTGGAGTTATTTGGATGAAGATGATTATCGGAAGGATAAGTAATCTTCGATATCTTGAAAGATTAGGTGGAACATAAGTCCCGTTATAGATTCAAAACCGCAAGACGAGGAAGTCGCCCCGCGATCGGGTATTAATCGGTCGAATCGGTCAAATAAGTCAAGTTTTTTTTTTTTAAGAAAATAAAATACTTTAATTAAATCTCCAAGTCAGAGGGTCCAGGGCTATTTTAGTAAAAGAGAAAATAATTTGAGTTAGGTCCTTTATAAAAGAAAAATTACAATTTAGCCCCGTTTTGTAAAAACCAAAACTTTTGGGGTTAAAAATTGAATAAATAAATATCCCGACCTTGAAAAATTATGAGGTCAGTTCCTAAATTCTCCAAAATGTCCAGAGATTCAGTTTTTAAAGTTTTGAGGTCGAGTTTTTATAAAATTCTCACATTGACCCCAAATTTGTTGGAATTGCCAATTCGGACCTTAAGTTTAAAATAATCGGAACTCACAAACCGGAAGGCCTTTTAATGTGATTCTAGTTGGAAAATGTCACTAAGATTAGTGGGATGTTGGGACAAAAACATTTTTTAAAAGAAATAATTTTAGGTCCTTTACTTTTGAAAATATCCTTTTTGTCCCATTTTGAAATAATTGCCTTTAAGGCTTTTAGGGGTCCAATTGTCATGAAATTTGAACCTTGGGTCCAAAATATAATTGAGTTACAGTTAAGTTAGTATTTCCAGTTGCATGAGCTGCATAAGTCCTGAAAATTTCATTTGGGTCCTCAAGTTTAGTCTTTTACACTTTAGTCCCTCAATTTTAGAAAAATTACTTTCCAAGCCCTAACACTTGGATTTTTGGAATACATTTAAAATATGTAATTTCCAGTACCTTAAGAGTGAAAATTTCAAAATTTAAAATTAAGGTCTGGTACATTTTCAAAATTTGCAAAGTAGCCCTTAAACTTTTAAAATTTTACAATCTAGTCCTTGGGCTTTTAAAGGTTGTTTTTATTTATCTTAAAACTCTTAAAACTTTATTAAAATGTCCAAAGGTCATTTTTGAACCTGAGTGCAGTCCCAAAATTTGAAATTTGCAAAGGGGTCCTTTAACTTTCATTTTCTTGCAATTTACTCCACCAATTTTCTATTTTTGCATTTTTAAGTCCAAAATTGAAATTTAATCAATTATGCTCGACTTGTCCAGGTTATAAGTCATCCAAAATATGGATTTCAAAGATCATACACATGCGTGTCCAATTCATACAAGAATTCATCATATAGAAATATTAAATTGTACATGCATGCACCTAAAGTTCAATAAATAGCAATTTTGAGCAACTCTTGAGAATTTTCATGATTTGATACATAAAATTGACATGCAATACATATATTATATATCTCAAGGGCTCATGATCAAAATTCTACATGCATTTTAATAAAAACACCTAGAAGTTGGAAAGTATTTTTCCACCACCTTAAATTGGAAAGTTATGAAATAAAAGGATAAATTTCACAACTTTGGATGAGGTCACTTAGGTCAGCCCCTATGTCAAGAAATATCAAAAATTTGGAGTTAGAAAAATGAGAGAAAAATTAAGGAGAAAAAGAAGGAGATAAGGAAATTGAAAAGACTATACTTTACCTTGTGTAGTAGGTGATTGGAGACTAGTTGAAGCTTCAAATTTGGAATTTTTGGTTCAACTCCAAAATAACCTAAGGTCAGCCCCTATTTCTCAAAAATGAAAAAGGGGTGTTAAAATTTGAAAAACATAGGGAGAAGAAGAAAGAAGGGCTCTAGTGTCCAATTCTTACCTTGTAGTCCAAATTTCTCTACTAGTTATTCTTCAAGTCTTCTAATTAGGCCACCATGCATGCATGTCTTCAAGTGGTCTTCTAAGTACCTCAAAATCCAAAATTCAAACTTATATTAAAAAGAGAAGGTGATGAGTAGTAAGATTTTAAGTTGAATTGAAATTTCTTACCTTGAGATAGGGGGTATTCGAATTTTTGGTGTTTAAGTGGAAAGATTGTTTGTTTTGGTTTAGATGTTTGAAGAAAGAAAGTATGTTTGATGTTAGGAAGAAGATGTTCTTGAAGATATGAAGAAGGGTTTGAAGATGTGAAGGACTTGTGTTTGAATATTTGAAAATGTGAAGAAGTGATACTTGAAGATATGAAGAACTTATGTTTGAAGATTTGAAGATGTGAAGAGTTGGTGTTTGAAGGTTTGAAGATGTGAATGATTTTGTGTTTGAAGATTTGAAGATGTGAATGATTTTTAGAGAGAGGTTAGAGAGAAGTTGGAGAAAAGGCTTGAGAGATGAAGGTGTTGGATGAAAAATGAACAAATTTGTTCATTTTTCTTTATGTGGCCGTCCACATTGCTAGAGGGGGAGGGAATTTTTTGATTAATTTTGTGTCTTGAATTTTGCTTCTTGCATGGGAGACAAAATGCAAGTCAAAGGTATGGGCATGAGATGGGTTTGAATGGAATGTTGGGAAGACTCCAACATGTTGGGAAATTTTAATAATAAAGAATTTATGTATAAGGTGATGTGTATAATGTTTGAATTAATGGTATATAATTATACACAAGATGACTAATATAAGGTGTAAGTGTACAAGAGTTGGATGGTATTTCTACACCAAAATTCATCACCAATGTCGTCCACTATACGGGTAATTTGGTAATTCCATATATTTTTTTTTGTCCCAAATTTGATGATAATAGTTGAAATATATCAATCTCCAAAATAATTAGTGGTTTCCTTGATCACTTATAAGTCTAATGATCACTTATACTAAATCAAATTCTTAATTATATATGGTAAAAGTCTCTAAAATAAATAGTCTCTTAAAATTCTAAGGTGACTAATAAATACAAAAATAGTAATAATGATCAATCAAGTGATCATAAATGAAAAATAGAATTAATAAATGATCATGATCACAAGTAAATAAATAAAATAAAATAAAATACAAAATATATATATTATTAATATTTACCCGTCAAATTGACGCGGTAAAATAGTCGATCAATACATAGACGACAAAAGGATCAATCATAGTTCGGAAAAATCGGGGGCTTCACAATTTTTACACCAAAACAATGTTCCTAAATGTTGTCCAAATACTCCCAAATGATTTAAAATATTTTTACTAATTTTTCGGAGTATTTCTTGAAGTTTATTTTTGACAAAAATTGGACAACACTTTTGTTTCGTGTTTGACCGGTCGCCCTATAGGGCAACCCGTGTCTAAAGTTGATTTTTGAAACAGAAATGAGATGTTTGAAAAATCCCTGGAGATCGACCGGTCAAACAAGAGGTCGACCGGTGCCTGAAATTGAAACAGAACTCACTGTCTCACAAAAAAAGGGCGGACCCCCCCTCATTCTGTGTCTGAATTTCTGATTTACTTTTTAACGTTTGAAATTTCTTAAGGTCGACCGGTCGACCTATGTTATTTTTGTCAGTAGATTCAAACCGTTAAAAATCCATTACATCAAGTTTTACTTTATCATTTTTGTACATTATTTGTACATCTTGTGATCTTTTTTTTTGTAAACAAAAGTGAAGATGGAGGAGTCTATGTTTGAGATCAAATCTTGAAGACTCTCCTATAAATAGATGAAGACTTTGAAGACACAAGATACAACACAAGCAAACAATACAATAAGAAAATCTGCAAATTTCTCTAAGCTTACATATTTTACTTTCTTGTTGTATTTATAGCCGAAGTCTATCACTTGCAAATCTTGAGGTTTAGGCTTTTTATTCTTGATTACACTTGCACTTAAAAGTTGTATACTTCATTATTGAGTTGTAATCTTGAATTTTTCTATCATCCAAAATAAGATATCCTTGTTAGTGTTCTTGTGGTAAGAACACACTTGGGTGATCTTAGGTGTTGAAGAGTGTGGTACTCTTCATAGGTGAAGGAAGATTGTGGTAATCTCCTTGAAGGTGTTGTAAGAAGATTGTGGTAATCTTCAAATGTGGTGGTGTAATAGTTTTGGTAACTATTAATAAAATTCTTTTTTTCTTTTTGAAATCCACTTCGGATATATCGGGGTGGTAGTAGATTAGGCCCTACGTGGGTTGAACTACTATAAATCATCGAGTGTTGTTTATTTCCCGGCAATTACATTCTTGTCTTTGCTTGTTCATTCAAAAAAGAGGGCATAACTCGGAAAATTGGCATAATCTATTCATCCCCCCTCTAGATTATTGTAGCCACTTGGACTAACATTAATTCCAACCAGCTGGCCCTGCATTTCAGTATTTATCCCATCAATTTGTTCATGCAATTTGATTTCTGATGCTTCCCTTTTTAAACTCTTTGTTTGTAGTATTTCATCCAGGCGTTTTTGTGCCTCTTGCAGATCCTTCAAGCGAGTCCCGTCAGCCATGGCCAAGGATGGTGGCTCTGAGATACCAATTGTAGTGATTCGATACAATTTGTAATAGATTTAGGATATAATATATTTTAAGTATTGTATTTGTAAAAGAAATATGCTGTAATTAAATCAGAACAGAAATGAAGGAATGATTAGAAGAATACGTGAGGAAGAAGATAGAATTTGGGAGAGAATAATTTTGTAACTTTTTCATAATATCTGACAAATGGTAACAACCTGTAATTAATACCCCAAAGTGTCCCAAACATTTCCCAATTACAAAAAAGATAATAACTGAATATAAATAAATTTTAATCTCAATCTTCCACTTGTATGGGCAAGATTAAGCGTCTATCTTTGTCTCTGAAGTGATCTGGATCGGACACTTGTCAACATCTTCTTCCACACATCTTGAGGGCCTTTTGAACCCCTTCTCCAACTCGATCCCCAAATCTCCAGCACTAATTTTTCCAATTCCTTCCTGATCCACCAAACCTCCTTGCAATTCAACACTCGAGTTCATGACAAATCATTAGAAACTAAACATAAAAACACAAACAATTAAATAGATTATACCAATGCGCATATAGCCTACAACATTGCAACTTTATTTAAAAGGATTAATTACTTAATTACAAAAATTACTCTTTAGATTTAGTCTAATTGAAAATAAAAAATAGCTATCTTTCAAAAATATATATCTTCTATTTTACAAATTTCACCTTCAGCTAAGGGTGTTTGACTATTTGTTAAGGAAAAATAAATCTCAAATGGGATGTAGGTCCTAAGGGGTATCAATGTAAAGTCTCAGATAAATATATATCTTCTACTTTACAATTTTTCGATTTTTACAGTCAGAGTTCTAGAAAACAATTAAGTCAGTTTAACATCTCAATTGTAATTCAACGGGAGAGTTAACCGCTCAACAAATTTCTTGACAGAGCTATTGATAGAGTAACTCGGCTAAAAAATAACAGCCTTTACAAAATCGGTTTTCTTTTAAGAACAACAGAAGTCTTACACCCATTAAGTTTTAGCAAGCAAAACACAGTATTTTTAGAGAGTTATCATGCAGTTTGGAATAGCAAAGTATAGCAACATAAATGACTTGAATGTAAAGAGCATAAATATAAATAATACAAGAGTTTATAGTGGTTTAAGAGTGCGGTAATCCCTCTAATCCACTCTTCTCATACTTCAGGAGAAATCCACTAAGTATCAGTTCACTTTAGATACGAAGTTACAATAGTCCCAACAACTTTGATCACACAACCAATTGTCTAGATTTAGCTGTTCACTGGACTTCCTATAACTACTTCAGCTCATTGTTGTTACAAGACTTGATCCCCTACATCCCTCTTGCAACTTTAACTTATGGTTCGATAAGAACCTCACTACAACTCTTTAAGAGTTTATGTCCACTACCGCCCGGTATGTTCGAGTGATTTCGAAAAAAACGTTTATTAAATGATACCAAACAATTGCAACTTTTATCTTGAAGAGCACCAAACTCTTCTTACAACAACAACCATAAAGAGTACCAAACTCTTCCAACTCAAAGAGCACCAAACTGTTCTACACCTCGAAGAGCACCAAACACTTCCAACTTGAAAAGCACCAAACTCTTCTTCACCTCGAAGAGTACCAAAATCTTCAATAGGAAAAGCACCAAGTTTTTCAATCAACTACCTCTAATCAACCAAATGTATTCTTGCTAAAAGAACACTAACAATGGTTTCTTGTTTTGGATGATGTAACAAATACAATCAAGATGAAACTTTAAATGAAATATTACAACTCAAAAGTGCAAGTGTAATCAAGAAGGAAAGCCTCAAGCTAGATGTAAAAGTGTAGTGCTTAGGCTATTACAACAAGAATGTTAAAAATGAAGAACAATAGATTTGCTGAGATTTTGTTGTTGTGTTGTAGAACTGTGTGTTATGTTTTGATCCTCCAATGCTTTATCTATTTATAGAAGAGCTCCAAGATGTAATCTCCAACATAGGCTCCTCCCAATTGTAGTTTGTCTGCAAAACAAGGATCAAAATAGCTCCAAGAAATGGTTAATAAATATTAAGTCATAATTTCTTGAGAAGTGTTTCTGCAATAGATAGAGTTTGATGTCAAAAGACTATAGCGACCGGTCACTATATTAAAAATTCGAATTATAAGAATGTTGAATAATGTTTTTAACCCATGATAGCATCAAGGGCGAACGGTCATTGTTTACGGCGACCAGTCTTTGTCTATGGTGACAGATTGCTATGGATAGTGACCGTTCGCTCAAGAAACATAGAAAAAAGCCAAAAAAAACTTTCCTTCAGTCACCAGTCGCCCTTCGCCCTCAATCTGATTTCTTATCTGTTTTGTTTCATCTTTTAAAACATTCAGATATGGGTCTCCCTACTAGGGCGACCGATCAACCTCTTCACAAAGAAGTTGTCTGATTTTTGTCAAAAATAAAGTTCAAGAAGTTTTTCAACAACTTAGTAAAATTCACTTGAAATATATTGAAGTATTTGGACAACTTTAGGGAACATTATTTTGGTATAAAACTCATTTATATGAAATCATCAAAATCAAATAAAAACATTTATCTAACACCAACTTCTTAGTACATAATTTTCTAAGCAACATCAGAATCTATGCAATAAATTTTCTAACAAGGAGGTGCTTCTAATAACTTAAAGGGTATTTGTAATTTTTGAAGAAAATGGATTTTATTTTTATTGAGTCAAACCTCAAGGGTAAATTTTGTAATTATCCCTATCTAAAATGCAACAATAACAATCCCATTCCTATTTTTAGATTTATTTTCAAAGTGTAGTCTAATATTGAATTCAATAAATCTTTCTAATTTTTAACTACCTATTATTTTTATGTATTTTTTACGAAGATAATGCAACTATTAATAAAACTTTATCTTAATAATGATCCAATATTCCACAGATTATTGATGGAGATAAAAAGTATGACAATGGAGAAGAAGAACACAAACTTTGTATTTTTTATTTGGTAATTTAGACTTTGTTTTAGTATTATCACTCTTAATTCTTTTGCCAATGTTGTTGATTATAAAAGTCAAACTCATTAATTAAATGTAATGAATGTGTTGGGGACAAAATTAACTTTTCCCAATATTTCTTGTTTTATTTATTTTACACATTATTTAATTCTAAAATTAGTTAATTAATTATCTACTATTATTAATCATTAATGGATTGCAGATGTAATTATCCACCCAACGTGCGATTTATCCTACGAGGGCCCATCCCCATTAAGCGGGGTATAAAAAAAGGTTCATCCTCATTATTTATAGGGTTTTTGACACAATTGCCCCACTTTTCGAAGACAATGACAGTTTTTTACGCTTCCCGGTATTTTTTTGGACAAATTTAAGCTCTCGCCCTTTTTTTTACACAAATTTATGCTCCCGCCAAATTTTCCAAATTTTTTACATTGTTGTTTCAAGATTGTTTAAATAATCCATTTTATACTCGAAATCTTATAAAAAATCAGGAAATATACACAGAAAGCAACATATATTAAAACCAATAAATTAAAAATATTATAGAAACAACACGAATTAAAAAAAAACACAATTCAATTTTTGATCCAATGCATGAAAACATAAAAAACATGAAAACAACCAAGAAAAAATATAAAAACAAACCAGAAACAATATAGAAAACACCATATGAGCAAAAAGAGCTAAAAATATGTAAAATTATATTTAAACATCGAAAACTACGTGGGAACAACAAAGAAACATCAGAACAACATTAAAAACGATATGAAAACAACCCAGAAATAACGTAGAAAATATTAAAAACATCACATGAATAAAAAACTTAAAAAAAGGTAAAAACTGTATTTATACATTGAACACTGCATGGAAACAACAACAAAAATTATTATAACAACATTAAAAATATTATAGAACAACATAGAAATAATAGAAATAATGTACAAAACAATACATGAACAAAAAACAACATAAGGAATATGTAAAAGTTGTTTTGAAACATCGAAACAATAAAGTAACAACATAGAAACAACAAAGAAACAAATTTAAATATCGAAACAACATATTATAACATATAAAGCAATACATAAGCAAAAAAAACAAAAAAGCGTAAAAATAATTTAAAAAATATATGCATGAGCGTGAAAAGGAAAAAAGAGGTACAAAAGTGATAGGAGCGTATTTTGTGGTATGTTTACTGAAAAAAGGGTATTATATGTAATTTCCCCTTATTTATAAGTATTCATAATTCATTGCTCTCAATTGTTGTATTCTTTGTTCTAGATTTTTTCTCCAATCGGTATTGACTTGAGAATTGGAGGGGCCTCCCTGGGACAACTCTTGGTCCGTCTAAAGTTTGCTGAATTATCGCAGGCAAGTTTCCATCTCAAGAACTACAAGATTCAGAGAAGAAGTTAGATTTTTTATCAGAAACCTTGACTAGGAGTGATCTGCTGATTTAAGTAGCATCAAAATGACATATGGATTACAAATGAATTATGATTATGATAAAAAAAATTCGTACTTGATGTCATGAGTCATACTTGCACATATGATGGCCATCTCCTCTGGACGGGCCCATAGACGGATCCAGAAATTTTCCACGAAGGGGGCACAAAATTAATATGATAATAAACTACATAAAAAATAATTAATGGGGGCACATTTTGTGAAGCCCCGATTTTTCCGAGCTTATAATTGATCCTTATTGTCATTTATACTTTTGATCGACTATTTTACCGCATCATTTTGACGGGTAATTATTAATAATATATACATTTTGTATTTTATTTCATTTTATTTAATTACTTGTGATCATGATCTTTATTAATTTTATTCCTCATTTATGATCACTTGATTGATCATTATTACTTTTTTTTATTTATTAGTCACCTTAGAATTTTAAGAGACTATTTATTTTAGAGACTTTTACCTTATAGAATTAAGAATTTGATTTAGATTAAGTGATCATGAGACTTACAAGTGATCAAGGAAATCACTAATTATTTTGGAGATTGATATATTTCATCTATTATCATCAAATTTAGGACAAAAAAAAATATATCGAATTACCATAATGCCCTTGAAGTGGACGGCCAACATGGATATTTTGGAGTAAAAATATCATCCAACTCTTGTACACCTACACCATATATTAGTCATCTTGTGTATAATTATATCATTAATTCAAACATTATACACATCATCTTATACACCAATTCTTTATTACTATTTTTCCCAACTTATTCCCACTTTACCAACATTCTTCTCAATATTCCCCAGCACCATTCAAGCCCATACTTTGACTTGCACTTTGTCTCCCATGCATGAGGCAAATTGCAAGACACAATTTGAACAAAATTTTCTCTCCCTCTCTCCTTGGTGTGGACAGCCATATGGCCTAATTACACAAAAATTTCATCTCAAATTTCACCAACACATTTGATCTTCCAAATCAATTCTCCTCCTTCTCTCCAAAAACTCCCAACTTCTCTCTATTCTTCCTTTCACTTTCTTCTTCTATATTTAGAAAATTTTCAGCATTCTCCTCCTATTCTTCACTAAAAATCGAACCATCATCATACAAGGTAAGAAATTTTATCTTCAATCCATTTTTTGATATCACATTGTTCATCTCTTCCACTTTCTTAACTTAAGTTTGAATTTGGTTTGGAGGTACATTTAGAAGACCTTGAAGATTAGAGCTTGACAACATTTTTTAAGAAGGACCTCAAGCTTGAAGAAGAAATAGTAGAGAAAATTAGACTACAAGGTAATAATTGAGTACTAGACCCCTTCTTTCCTACTCTTCCTATTTTTTTCAAATTTTAACACCCCCTTTTCATTTTTGAGAAATAGGGGCTGACCTTAGGAGATTTTGGAGTTGAGCCAAAATTTCCAATTTTTGAGCTTCAACTAGTCTCCTAACATCTACTACACAAGATAAAGTGTAGTCCTTTTCATTTCCTTATTTCCTTCTTTTTCTCCTTAATTTTTCTCTCATTTTTCTAACTTCAAAGTTTTGATATTTCTTGACTTAGGGGCTGACCTAAGAAGCCTCATCCAAAAATTGTGAAATTATCCTTTTATTTCACAATTTCCAAATTTAAGGTGGGTGGAAAAATATTTTCCAACTTTTAGGTGTTTTGATTAAATGCATGTAGAAAATTTGATCATGAGCCTTGAGATATGTATAATCTATGTATTGCATGTCAATTTTATGTATCAAGTTATGAAAATTCTCAAGAGTTGCTCAAAATTACTATTTATTGAATTTTAGGTGCATGCATGTACACTTTAGTGTTTTAATTGATGAATTCTTGTATGTATTGGACATGCATGTGTATGATCTTTAAAATCTATGTTTTGGATGCCTTATAACCTGGAAAAGTCGAGCATCATTGATTAAATTTCAATTTTGGACTTAAAAATGTAAAAATGGAAAGTTGGTGGACTAAATTGCAAGGAAATGAAAGTTAAAGGACCCCTCTGCAAATTTCGAAATTTGGGACTGTACTCAGGTTCAAAAATGACTTTTGGACATTTTAATAAAGTTTTAAGAGTTTTAAGATAAATAAAATCAACCTTTAAAAGCCCAAGGACTAGATTGTAAAATTTTGAAAGTTTAAGGGCTACTTTGCAATTTTTAAAACTGTACCAGACCTAAACTTTAAAATTTGAAATTTTTACTCTTAAGGTACTGGGAATTACATATTTTAAAAGTATTCCAAAAATCCAAGTGGTTAGGGCTTGGAAAACAATTTTTCTAAAATTGAGGGACTAATGTGTAAAATACTAAACTTGAGGACCCAAATGAAATTTCCAGGACTTATGCAGCCCATGCATCTGGAAATACTAACTTAACTATAACTTAATTACATTTTGGACCCAAGGTTCAAATTTCATAATAATTGGACCCCTAAAAGCCTTAAAGGCAATTATTTTAAAATGGAACAAAAATGATATTTTCAAAAGTTAAAGGACCTACACATATTTCTTTTAAAAACTGCTTTTGTCCCAATATCCTACTAACCTTAGTGACATTTTCCAACTGGAATCACATTAAAAGCCCTTCCGGTTTGTGAGTTCCGAATTTTTAAAACTTAAGGTCCGAATTCGCAATTTTTTTACAAATTTGGGGCCAATGTGAGAATTTTACAAAACGGGGCTAAATTACAATTTTTCTTTTATAAGGACCTAACTCAAATTATCTTCTCTTTTACTAAAGTAGCCCTGGACTCTCTGACTTGGAGATTTAATTAAAGTATTTTATTTTCTCAAAACCCTTGACTTATCGGATCAATTTGACCGATTATTACCCGATCGCGGAGCGACTTCCTCGCCTTGCGATTTAAATCTATAACGGGACTCATGTTCCACCTAATCTTTCAAGATATCGAAGGTTGCTTATCCTTCCGATAATCATCTTCATCCAAAAACTCCACCAACGCCATAATTACCACTCGCGTTTTTAAAATTTTTTCCTAAAACTGCTTCCCTGAATCAATAATACTCATTTATGGTTTGTTGCCTGTACTTGTAATTACTTTCTGCTGAGTCAACTTGGTGTGTCGAGCTCACGGTCGGAATGGATACGTCGGGGATGGGAGGCGGCAGCTCGGCTGCTACTCCACTCTTCCCCATCGCCCTAATCCATGGCAACCGAGGTACGGAGTTTGTCAAGGAAGCGGGTCGTAGTATCTTGAGGTATAATCATGATTATGACAGGATCCGAGCCTTGCAAGCTCCACTTTGTGGATTTTGTCTTTGCCTACGGAGTGATAAGGTGCGGTCTTGGACCATCTTGACCGGGAGTTACAAGGAAGAACGAAAGAATCGCTGTCGATCCACACGATTCGGAGTTATCGGACTGTTTTGGTTGGCGTTACATTTTAAATCGCAACTGCTACCATTGCATTGGTTGGCGTTACATTTCCGTATGCAACCGCTACCTGTTGCATTGGTTGGCGTTACATTTTCGTACGCAACCGCTACCTGTTGCATTGGTTGGCGTTACATTTCTGTACGCAACCGCTACCTGTTGCATTGGTTGGCGTTACATTTCCGTACGCAACCGCTACCTGTTTTGCATTGGTTGGCGCTACAAATCCGTACGCAACCATTATTTGCCTTGCATAGGATTGGCGTTACACTTCCGTACGCAATCCTACCTGTCTTGACTAAATCACATAGTGCTTGTGTGACCATGAACTGTTTTCTTGAACTGTATAAATATACTATCGTATTATTTTATCACGACGCTTGTGAACTGTGTGTGAATTCATGAATCATACTCACGCGTTTTCATATAACTGTTTTCTCACATTAACTATATTGCGCCACACTTGCACACGATCACCCCATCCATCGAGATTTTGTCTCATCCCCACTTTGTTTTCTAACCTTAGATGAGGATTTCGTTGAAGATCTTTGAACCGCTCTGGATTGAGACCTTGTACTACGCTTGTTGGATTTACTATTTCTTCTTGTTGATTGGACTCTTTTCTTATGTTGTTGTCGGACTTTTGTATTTCGTTCCATTCGGGTTTGTAATTAAGGGGGCGTAGGACCCTTTGACTTTAAGTTGCTATTTTTGATTTTCGGGTTGTAATTTGGATGATGGATTGTAGACTTTAAGTTGTAACTTGTATCGTTATTTATTTCACGCTATTTAGACTCTGTCTCATTGGGTTCTCGTTGATATTTATGCGATTTTGTTTGGTTATTGTATTTAAGTTGTGGATCGTCGTCGCGTCCCATTTGGGGCGTGATAAAGAAGATGGTATCGAGCTCGGCTAGTAAGATGGAAACTTACACCGAGTGACCCAGGATAGGACCCTCGATGTCGTGTTTTGGGTAGTACCGCGACTTGACCAATTAAGTGTGAAATCGATTTCAAATTGGCATAGAACCGTCTTATTAATATTTGAACTAAGTTAGAACGCATATTTTGAGACTTCATAGTCATACTTGTCTTGACTTAGTTGATTCTTGATTGATTTCCCTTATTCATTCTTCCTTATTCTCTTCTTATCTTTCCTCTACCTTTGATTGATCCACCTTAGTTTTGTTTGATCAGGATGGAGCCGACGCCGCCTACGTGGTGGGATGTATTCCATGCCCATGCTGAGCGGGAATATTACCGGGCACTGATGATCCATTGGCACCGGGAAAGTGAACGCGCGACCGAACTAGCCTAGGAGCGCCAACGCAATAGGGACGACTCGGCGCTTGGCGATGAGCCAAGATGAGAAGAACGAATGACCATCTTTGTCATCAAGGACCGCGATAACACCATAAAGAGCGGGAGGACCATATACGAGTATCGGAGCGCCTGGATAACATGCGGGAAAAGATGAAGAGGACAAGCGACGCCGCGCCAGAAATGGGAGATTGACGCCCGCCTATCCGAAAGCACCGTCGATCGCTTGGAGAGACCTCATCAAGCAGATGACAGTCATAGAGGACCTTACACAGGCCTAGCTCGAGAGAGACGCCGCACTAGAGGCCGCTTTAGCGACTAATGCTCGGCCATTGCCACCGCCGAGGCGGAGCCTGCACGATGCCGAGGAGGATCCCGAGGACATTGGAGAGCCGGAGGCACCGAGGCTGCTCCACTCGATGAGGCTCGGGATTTGGCAAAGTGGTTGGACTTCGTGGATTGGCCCGAGGTTGAGGCGCCACCTCGGCCCGACCCGGCCCGATTATAGACATAGCGAGCGGCGGCGATGATGGCGATCTCACCGATTAGTTAGCGATTGTCGATTGTACTTTTTTGTTGTTGTAGCCGTGTATTCGTGTTGTACCTTACATTTATTGTACTAGATTCGGGTGTATTTTGATTCCATGTATCCGACTTAGTATTCTCATTTGTTGTACTTTGGGTGTATTCAAATTTTACATTAATGGATATGCCTTTTACTATTTATTCGGTGTCTTTTGTTGATGTTACTTTCCTGCGATATTCCTTGCTTTACGCGAATCATTATTGTATTCATTTACTCGCGAATCGCAACTAACGCTTCAAGATCTGAGAATGGCGAACATCGAGGACGTGGGAGACCTCGTCGCGTTCCACGAGGAGACGACGATGTACCTAGGGATCGGGTACCCTCTCCCGGGAATTACCGCCACCTCCTCCACCTGCAGAGACAATTTTGACAAAGACAAGCCTTACAAAGCAAATACTAGTTTTTATGAGGCAACAGCGAGCCTCAACCCCGTGCTCCCGAACCCGCCGAGAGAGGCGAACGATCGCACGTTGGAGCGATTCTCGGTTCGACCCACCAATGTTCTTGGGAGAGCGTGACGATGTGAAAGAGAAGAATGGATAGAGAAGTTGGAAAATATCTTCAATGCTCTTCAATGGATAGAGAGTCACACTCATTGTATTTAAATCGGAATCGAAATTTGCTAGAGGGTGGTGGAGGGTAGTTGAAAGGAGATGGGAACAGGACCCAAGTAATCGAACATGGGGAAATTTCTTGGCTGAGTTCAATGAACAAGATATTCCCAGTCGTGAAGGAAGCGCCAGGGATGAATTCCATAGGTGCGGCAAGGGAATCATTGACGTAGCTCGATCTGAGTCCGAATTTCACCGATTGTCCAAGTATGCTCTCGGGGACAATCGATCTTGAGGAGGCTAAGCTTTACAAGTTCACTCGAGGATTGAAAGTGGAACTTGACTGTTGTTCGTTGAATCGCAACCTACTCTTGCGGTAAAGGCAGCTCTCCGCATTGAGTCGGGACTGAACCGTATTGGACAAATTCAGCAGAATAGGCCATCGAACAGTCTTAAGAGAACATCTATGGGACAGCCATCTAAACAGCCTGCTAAGTTTCAGAAGGGACCGATTAACGAAGCATGACAAAAGGAAAGAGACCAGTGCAAGAAAAGTCGGGTCAAGTGTGTACACATTGCCAGAAACCGGGACATACTGCCAACGACTGTTGGCGTAAACAAGGAAGTTGTTTGCGCTGTGGTAGTAATCAGCACCAGCTGCAAGATTGCCCGAAGTACGATGACCGAACTAAACAGACGCAACCACAGAGGCCAGGAAATGGCCAGGGTAATCGGGCAAGGATGCCCGCTCGAGCATTTGCACTAGCCGGACAGGAGGCTCCGGAGGCAACAGATGTGGTGGAAGGTACGCTTCTAGTATCTAACTACTACGCTAAAATATTGTTCGACCCTGGATCAACGCATTCATTTGTTGCACCGCATTTTGTACACAAACTGCATGCATGCATGGAACATATGCCTATATGCTTAGAAGTGTCAACTCCTATGGGTGCAAGTCAGATAACAGATATTATCTATAATGCATGTGAAGTTAATATTGCTGAGATAAACTTTCCTGTCGATTTGATCTTATTACCTATATCCGAATACGACGTGATATTGGGAATGAACTGGTTATCTGCACACCATGCACAATAGGACTGCCATAACAAGTCCATTAAGCTATGTGAACCCGGAAAACCCGAAGTGGAGATTTTGGGAAGGGCACGAGTTAAGATTGCCCCAATCATTTCAGCAATGAGCGAGGGCGATCACTAGGGGCTCGGGGTACTTGGCGTTTGTAATTAACAAACCCAAGGTTGAAACACAAATCAACCAAGTACCTGTAGTATCAGAATACACGGATGTATTTCCACAAGAACTCACCACTGTCCCTCCGGATAGGGAAGTCGAGTTCACCATCGGTGTTGCCAGGGGACCGCCCGATTGCGAACACCGTATAGAATGGCTCCTCTTGAGTTACGGGAGTTGAAAACGTAATTACAAAAATTGATGGAGGTGGGATTTATCCGGCCGAGTGCGTCTCTCCGTGGGGAGCACTGTCTTTGTTCGTCAAAAAGAAGGATGGTACATTAAGACTATGTATAGATTATCGTGGTCTTAATAGTGTGACCATCAAGAACAAATATCCCCTCCCGAGGATAGACGAACTATTTGATCAATTCCAAGGAGCGACGGTGTACTCGAAGTTTGATTTACAACAAGGATATTACCAACTCAAGATCCGCGAAGAAGACATTTCCAAAAGCGCATTTCAAACTCGATATGGACACTACGAGTTTGTAGTGATGCCTTTCGGTCCGAGCGAATGCACCAGCAGCATTTATGGACCTGATGCATCGAGTCTTCCAACCTTATTTGGATCAATTCGTAGTGATATACATTGATGACATACTCGTATATTCTAAGTCTAGAGAAGAGCACGAACGTCATGTGGAAATCGTTTTAGAGACACTACGAGAGCATAAGATGTATGCCAAATTCAGCAAGTGTGAATTTTGGCTTAGTGAAGTCGCGTTCTTGGGACATATAGTATCCGGCACTAGGATTGCAAAGTAGATCCTTCGAAGGTACAGACAGGTGGTTGAATGGAAACAACCCGAGTGCAGAACGGAAATCGGAGTTTCTAGGACTAGCTGGATATTATCAAAGATTTATCCAGGACTTCTCCAAGATAATAGGACCACTCACTCGACTAACCCGTAAGGAAGCAAGTCAAGTTTGAGTGGAATGACAAGTGCGAGGCGAGTTTCCAAGAGTGAAGAAACGACTTACTACAACTCCAGTCTTAGCCCTTCCAAAGGGAACAGAAAACTTTGTCGTCTACAGTGATGCATCAAAAGAAGGACTAGTAGCATTGCTCATGCAGGAAGGAAAAGTTATCGCTTATGCATCACGAAAACTCAAGCCGTATGAAGCCAATTATCCAACGCATGACTTGGAATTGGCAGCGATAGTTTTCGCGTTGAAGAAATGGAGACACTATCTCTACGGAGCAACATTCAGTCTTCACGGATCATAAGAGCTTGAAGTATCTATTCTCCCGAGAAAGACCTCAACTGAGGCAACGGACATGGATGGAGTTGATTGAGGACTATCACTTTGATATTCAATACCATCCCGGAAAGCTAACGTCGTAGCATACGCTCTAAGCGGCGAGCTTAGCGGACTTATGATTCGACAGTGGGAATCATTAAAAGAGTGAGCAATTGGAATCGACGAGAACCAATACTCGATTTCATGTGCTAACATTTGATTACACCCAATCTTTGAATGAGATCAAAGAAGCACAAGAGAAAGATACATATCTTCAAAAGCGAAGGAGAAGATACTTAAAGGAGAAAGATCGAATTCTCGGTACCAAGATGGAGTTATCGATTCCGGGAATCGAGTGTGTGTACCGAATGACGAGCGATTAGGAATAAAATCTAACAGAGGCACACCGTTCAAAATACACTATACATCCTGGAGGAAACAAGATGTATAAGGACTTGAAAAGGAGTTATTGGTGGGTAAACATGAAAACCAGGTAGCGAGTTCGTTGCGAGATGTTTAACTTGTCAATGAGTAAATGCGAACACCAACGACCATCCGGTTTACTACAACCGTTGAGAATTCCCGAGTGGAAATGGGAACACATAACGATGGACTTCGTGACGGATCTACCAAGGACCAGAGGAGGCCATGATGCTATTTGGGTAGTTGTAGACCGACTTACGAAATCTGCACACTTTTTACCATCAAGAAAACTGATAGCTTGCAAAAACTTGCCGATTTATATCAGAAATCATTCGATTGCATGGAGTACCGGTCGATATAGTATCCGACAGAGAAACGAGGTTTGTCTCCAGATTTTGGAAGTGGTTGCACGAGGAATTGGGTACCTCACTAAGTTTCAAAGACAAAGAAGACATCCACAAATCGATGGGACCGTCAAAGCGAACAATTCAAACCCTTGAAGATATGCTACGAGCCTGCACCTTAGATTTTCAAGGGAGTTGGGATTCGCACTTACCATTAGCCGAGTTCGCCTACAATAACAGTTATCAGGCCACGATTGGGATGGCACCCTACGAGGCATTATATGGGCGAAAATGTAGATCCCCACTACACTGGGAGATTGATGACCAATGGATTCCGAAAGAGAAACGAAAGTCGCCTTCGATTCCAAAGGTCGACTTAGTTCAGGAGGCCATGGAGAAGGTCAAGCTGATCAAGGAGCGGATTCGCACAACTCAGAGCCACCAAAAGAGTTATGCGGACAAGAGAAGAAAAGATTTGGAATTTGAAGTCGGTGATGAAGTATTTCTCAGACTCTCACCACGGAAAGGATTGATCAATCCAAAGAAAGGAGGCAAGTTGAGTCCGAGATATGTTGAACCTTACAAGATTTTACAGAGGATCGGGAAGTTAGCCTACAAACTTGAGTTACCAGCACCATATGCGGGAATGCACGATGTATTCCTCGTGTCGAGGCTGAAGAAGTATCAACCAGATCCCGAACATATCATCACTCGAGATACTCCTCCTCCAATGGAAAATCTATCCTACACCGAGAGGCCAATCCGGATCATTGATCAACAGATACAACAGTTGCGTAAGAGAGAAATTCCGATGGTTAAAGTGGTGTGGCAGAACCACAACCGAGACGAAGACGCAACGTGGGAGAAGGAAGAAGACATAAGGAATCAATATCCAGAACTATTCTGAAGAGAATTTGGGGACCAAATTCTTTTAAGGAGGGGAGGATGTGAAGCCCCGATTTTCCCGAGCTTATAATTGATCCTTATTGTCATTTATACTTTTGATCGACTATTTTACCGCGTCATTTTGACGGGTAATTATTAATAATATATACATTTTGTATTTTATTTCATTTTATTTAATTACTTGTGATCATGATCTTTATTAATTCTATTCCTCATTTATGATCACTTGATTGATCATTATTACTTTTTTTTTTATTAGTCACCTTAGAATTTTAAGAGACTATTTATTTTAGAGACTTTTACCTTATAGAATTAAGAATTTGATTTAGATTAAGTGATCATGAGACTTACAAGTGATCAAGGAAATCACTAATTATTTTGGAGATTGATATATTTCATCTATTATCATCAAATTTAGGACAAAAAAAAATATATGGAATTACCATAATGCCCTTGAAGTGGACGGCCAACATGGATATTTTGGAGTAAAAATATCATCCAACTCTTGTACACCTACACCATATATTAGTCATCTTGTGTATAATTATATCATTAATTCAAACATTAAACACATCATCTTATACACCAATTCTTTATTACTATTTTTCCCAACTTATTCCCACTTTACCAACATTCTTCTCAATATTCCCCAACACCATTCAAGCCCATACTTTGACTTGCACTTTGTCTCCCATGCATGAGGCAAATTGCAAGACACAATTTGAACAAAATTTTCTCTCCCTCTCTCCTTGGTGTGGACGGCCATATGGCCTAATTACACAAAAATTTCATCTCAAATTTCACCAACACATTTGATCTTCCAAATCAATTCTCCTCATTCTCTCTAAAAACTCCCAACTTCTCTCTATTCTTCCTTTCACTTTCTTCTTCTATACTTAGAAAAATTTTCAACATTCTCCTCCTATTCTTCACTAAAAATCGAACCATCATCATACAAGGTAAGAAATTTTATCTTCAATCCATTTTTTGATATCACATTGTTCATCTCTTCCACCTTCTTAACTTAAGTTTGAATTTGGTTTGGAGGTACATTTAGAGGACCTTGAAGATTAGAGCTTGACAACATTTTTTAAGAACGACCTCAAGCTTGAAGAAGAAATAGTAGAGGAAATTAGACTACAAGGTAAGAATTGAGTACTAGACCCCTTCTTTCCTACTCTTCCTATTTTTTTCAAATTTTAACACCCCTTTTTCATTTTTGAGAAATAGGGTCTGACCTTAGGAGATTTTGGAGTTGAGCCAAAATTTCCAATTTTCGAGCTTCAACTAGTCTCCAAACATCTACTACACAAGGCAAAGTGTAGTCCTTTTCATTTCCTTATTTCCTTCTTTTTCTCCTTAATTTTTCTCTCATTTTTCTAACTTCAAATTTTTAATATTTCTTGACTTAGGGGCTGACCTAAGAAGCCTCATCCAAAAATTGTGAAATTATCTTTTTATTTCACAATTTCCAAATTTAAGGTGGGTGGAAAAATATTTTCCAACTTTTAGGTGTTTTGATTAAATGCATGTAGAAAATTTGATCATGAGCCTTGAGATATGTATAATATATGTATTGCATGTCAATTTTATGTATCAAGTTATGAAAATTCTCAAGAGTTGCTCAAAATTACTATTTATTGAATTTTAGGTGCATGCATGTACACTTTAATGTTTTAATTGATGAATTCTTGTATGTATTGGACATGCATGTGTATGATCTTTAAAATCTATGTTTTGGATGCCTTATAACCTGGAAAAGTCGAGCATAATTGATTAAATTTCAATTTTGGACTTAAAAATGTAAAAATGGAAAGTTGGTGGACTAAATTGCAAGAAAATGAAAGTTAAAGGACCCCTCTGCAAATTTCGAAATTTGGGACTGTACTCAGGTTCAAAAATGACTTTTGGACATTTTAATAAAGTTTTAAGATAAATAAAATCAACCTTTAAAAGCTCAAGGACTAGAGTGTAAAATTTTGAAAGTTTAAGGGCTACTTTGCAATTTTTAAAACTGTACCAGACCAAAACTTTAAAATTTGAAATTTTTACTCTTAAGGTACTGGGAATTACATATTTTAAAAGTATTCCAAAAATCCAAGTGGTTAGGGCTTGGAAAACAATTTTTCTAAAATTGAGGGACTAATGTGTAAAATACTAAACTTGAGGACCCAAATGAAATTTCCAGGACTTATGCAGCCCATGCACCTGGAAATACTAACTTAAATATAACTTAATTATATTTTGGACCCAAGGTTCAAATTTCATAACAATTGAACCCCTAAAAGCCTTAAAGGCAATTATTTTAAAATGGGACAAAAATGATATTTTCAAAAGTTAAAGGACCTACACATATTTCTTTTAAAAAATGCTTTTGTCCCAATATCCTACTAACCTTAGTGACATTTTCCAACTGGAATCACATTAAAAGCCCTTCTGCTTTGTGAGTTCCGAATTTTTAAAACTTAAGGTCCGAATTGGCAATTTTTTTACAAATTTGGGGCCAATGTGAGAATTTTACGAAATCTCGACTTCAAAATTTTAAAAACCTGAATCTCTGGACAATTTGGAGAATTTAGGAACTGACCTCTTAATTTTTCAAAGTCGGGATATTTATTTATTCAATTTTTAACCCCAAATGTGTTAGTTTTTACAAAACGGGGCTAAATTACAATTTTTCTTTTATAAGGACCTAACTCAAATTATCTTCTCTTTTACTAAAATAGCCCTGGACTCTCTGACTTGGAGATTTAATTAAAGTATTTTATTTTCTCAAAACCCTTGACTTATTGGATCAATTTGACCGATTAATACCCGATCGCGGAGCGACTTCCTCGCCTTGCGATTTAAATCTATAACGGGACTCATGTTCCACCTAATATTTCAAGATATCGAAGGTTGCTCATCCTTCTGATAATCATCTTTATCCAAAAACTCCACCAACGCCATAATTGCCACTCTCGTTTTTCAAAAATTTTCCTAAAACTGCTTCCCTGAATCAATAATACTCGACTGCCTGGTTGACTGCCTGTACTTGTAATTACTTTCTGCTCGAAAGTCAACTTGGTGTGTCGAGCTCACGTCGGAATGGATCGCGGGGGATGGAACAGGGCAGCTCGGCCGCTACTCCATTCTTCGGCCCCATCGCCCTAATCCCGCAAGGCGAGGGACGGAGTTTGTCCAAGGGAAGCGGGTCGAAGATCGAGGTATAATCATGATTATGACAGATCCGAGCCTTGCCTTGCAAGCTCCACTGTGGATTTTGTCTTTGCCTACGGAGCGATAAGGTGCGGTCTTGGACCATACCGACCGGGAGTTACAAGGAAGAACGAAGGAATCGCTGTCCGATCCACACGATTCGGAGTTATCGGACCCGTTTTGGTTGGCGTTACATTTCCGCACGCAACCGCTTACCTGTTGCATTGGTTGGCGTTCCATTTAAAATCAGACGCAACCGCTACCGTTGCATTGGTTGGCGTTACATTTCCGTACGCAACCGCTACCTGTTGCATTGGTTGGCGTTATATTTCCGTACGCAACCGCTACCTGTTGCATTGGTTGGCGTTACATTTCCGTACGCAACCGCTACCTGTTTTGCATTGGTTGGTGCTACAAATCCGTAAGCAACCATTATTTGCCTTGCATAGGATTGGCGTTACACTTCCGTACGCAATCCTACCTGTCTTGGCTGAATCACATAGTGCCTGTGTGACCATGAACTGTTTTCTTGAACTGTATAAATATACTATCGTATTATTTTATCACGACGCTTGCGAACTGCGTGTGAATTCATGCATCATACTCACGCGTTTTCATATAACTGTTTTCGCACATTAACTATATTGCGCCACACTTGCACACAATCACCCCATCCACTGAGATATCTGTCTCATCCCCACCTGTTTTCTAACCTTAGATGAGGATTTCATTGAAGATGCTGAACCGGCTCTGGATTGAGACCTTGTACTACGCTTGTTGGATTTACTATTTTTTACTGTTGATTGGACTCTTTTCTTATGTTGTTGTCGGACTTTTGTATTTCGTTCCATTCGGGTTTGTAATTAAGGGGGCGTAGGACCCTTTGACTTTAAGTTGCTATTTTTGATTTTCGGGTTGTAATTTGTATGATGGATTGTAGACTTTAAGTTGTAACTTGTATCTGTTATTTATTTCCGCTGCTATTTAGACTCTGTCTCATTGGGTTCTCGTTGATATTTGTCTGGACTGTTTGGTTATTGTATTTAAGTTGTGGATCGTCGTCGCGTCCCGTTTGGGGCGTGACACATTTTGCTTTCTTTTAATCTAATTAATATATATTTCTTAAAAAGAAAATTTAATAAAGCTATTAAAAAAAGGAAAAATCTATAAGAAAAAATTAAAAAAAGAACTATGTGGATCCACGTGTGGACGGGCCACTCAGCCTCCACCAGCAGTGGAAGCTCCCTTGTCCTTTTCCTTCTTCTTGAAGGCCATTAACTCCTAGGGATGGCAAAATTCAAGCGGGGAACTATATCCATTGGTACCCGCATAAAATAGGGCATAGAATCCTCGTTTAACTCGGGGATGGGGATTCCCCGCTTCTCTAGAACTTGGGATGATATTTATTATTAATATTAATTATATTTAATTTTTTTGTTTATTAATTATAAAAATTATGCTCTTAGAGCTTGTATGAAGTAGCTTTATTATTCCTTTAACAAAACTTTAGAAGCCTCTTTAAAGACCATGTAGAGTCCTATCAAAGAGTAGCTCAAACAACAAGAACTCAGTAGCTACATTAACTCATAACCCTTAAGTCTTTATAATTTATTTGTTCTTATTTTTTTTTACAAATTAGGAATTTATGTTATTTTTATTTATTTTAATTATTGGTTATTTTGAATAATTAATTTTACAATTTATTTAATTAACAAATACAGAATGGAAAACCCGATTTCCCGCATGTACCTCATTTCCCGAATGAGGATTCTCCATCCCGGTCTCAGATACCCAAAGCGGGGAATGCTAGTGATGGATGGGATTTTGGGATGGGGACGGTATATCCAATACCAACCCCGTCCCCTCCCATTACCATCCATATTAACTCTAGATTACTGAAACTCTCCTTTCTGAAAGGAGAACAAGACAAGGCATTATAAAACAACAAGTATACAAGTAAATTGAAAAAAAAACGAAGCAAGAAAGTAAATGCTATGGAGTACCCAGAATATCCCTAATATTTAGGGGACTCTCAAACAAACTTTTATCCTCGTAACTCCAACAAGACAAGATACTTACACGGGGTGTCAATGCGTCAGTAGCCCAATCATGGGGAAAGTCCCAGCTTTTGTCCCTTATGAAGAAAAAAATGTTGGGAAATTTATTGTTTAGATTTTGATGAATGCCATGTAAAACTTAGAATAGGAAGTTGGCACCCCATTTTCGTTATAAAATGCATTGAAATAAATAGGGCTGGTCAAGCTGAGTTAAGTCAGCTATGCCTAAACATGCAAGAAGACAATGGAGACTAGAAGGAAGACTCATTGCAAGACAAAGTGAGTATGGCAAAGAAGAGAAGACGGGAACTCGATGAAGGAGCGGTGAGATGCGGTGAGTAGAGTATCGTCAAGTCAACTCAAGATAGCCAAGTCTCAAGTTGAAGTGACGGAAAGAGTCATCCAATGATTGGAAGTCGACTACGAGTCACCGGGAAAGCAAGGAAATGCAAATCAAGTCGAGATAATGGAAGAGATCCGTTGCACGAGAAATAAAGGGAATTACTTAAACAAGTAATACCTCCATACTACCTTTCTCGAAGTGCTCGGTCCCGAAGCGTGCAAAAGGAATAAACCAATGGGAAGCACGCACCATGTCGAACTCAAAAGTCAAGAACAATTCATACGAGGAAGTGGCAATTCCAAGGATCGCAACAAGACAAGCCAACGACCACAAGTGTCTTTTGAGAATAAGCCTATCTCTTCAACGGGCAAATTTTCAAAAGAACACTATAAAAGGTGAGGAGTTTATTTGAGAGAATGTTGGTTACCTTGACAATTGAAAACAAATACGAGCAAGAAAAAAAGCTATATCTCAGTAACCAAAAATATTCTCAAATCATTTAAGATTAATCCTCAAGCCTACATTTAAGAAGAAAATCAATCCAACACTCACTGTGAAGGAAAGATAACTTCAATCGGTTGAAGAGGAAATTGTTGAAGAATCAAGGGGTCTACATTCCACGGAGGATTGTAGGAAGGTTCAAGGTCGAACCAGTCTCAAGTTTTGGAGGGCTTCATGATCAAATCCAAAGAGCTTGAGCAAGTGGGTTGTAGTAGCAAAGCGCACTGCCCTATGAAGAAGTTGAGTCGCACGAGAAGCCACTGCGTGACCAAGGCATCTCAGATCGAGTCCCAAAGGATCAAGTTAGTTGTGTGATCAAGACTTGTATCCGGACTGCTACCACTCTGTATCTCGATCAATACTTAGTGGATTCCTCCTGGAGTTGGAGAAGAGAGGAGTAAAAGAATTACCCCATCTTCGAACCTCTATAAAAACTTATCGTGTCATATACATTTCAGCACTTTAATTCATGTACCTTATTTATTTAACTCTGCTGATAAATTTGCTATCCACTTGATAATCTCTAAGTACTAAAACCAAGTATTAAATCAATACTAAACCAAATTTAAGGGTGTAAAGTCTTCCGCTGAAAACAAATCACAAATCGAATTAAGTCTTTAGTCAAAACAATTTGAGTTATTCTATCAACACTCGTCGAAAGTGTTGAGTAACTAACTCTATTTGATTAACTAACTTAGTTGTCCATCAAGGACTCATTTTGTGAAGTATTAACTCGAATTTTTAAAAGGACTAAATCGAAAAGTTGGTAAGGTTTATTCAACCCCCTTCTAAACCTTACACTCACACCCCTTGGGACCTACAAGTGGTATCGGAGCGGTTGGTTCATTGAGCCTTCCGTGACCGGTTCTTGAACTAGATCTCCAAATTTTTCAAAGTCTGTTTTAGTACTTAAGTTTTCAAAACTCTTTTTATCATCAAAAGTTATTATCATGGAAGCAAATTTGACACGCATCCCTATGTTCACAATTGAAGAATTTGATGATTGGAAAATTCGTATGCAGGCTCATCTATCAGCATTACATGATGAGATGTGGATAGTGATAGAGGATGGGCCACTGAAAATTTTAAAAGTGAACACAATTTGTAAGGAAGGAGAGCTGCATTGAAGGTGAAGAGGATGTTGCTCCCACGTCATGGTTGAAAAACCAAGAGAAATTTGAATGGACAAATGATGAGAAAAATATATAACATGGACAATGTGGCCAAGGACATTCTTTACAAAACCTTGGACAAAGCCATGTTCAATAAAGTCAAATCATGCAAAACGGCTAAAGAAATGCAGGACAAGCTAACATTGATTTGTGAAGGCTGAGCAAATCAAGGAAAATAAATTATCGGTGGGTACAGTAAATTTGAAAATTTCAAAATGATCGCAGAGAGAGACCCTGGATCAACTGGATGCTCGGTTCACGTAAATTACCAACGAGCTATACGCACTTGGAAAAGAATATACACGAGAAGGAAATGTGTATGGAGATTCTAAGAAGTCTCCCAACCGAGTGGGATATGAAAGTCATGGCCATGAGACACTCCATGGACCTATCCAAGACATCCAACCATGAGCTATTCTCGATCTCAAAGCCTACGAATTTGAGCCGAGAAGAAAAGACCAAGAAGAGACAATTGTACCCAAAACAATTTGCTCTAATTGTTAAGGATGGCAAAGAGAGCCGAGGTCAAAGAAGTCATTGACCAAGAGGAAATAGCCCCGATGGTTAAAAGGTTTAACAAGTTCTTCAATAAGAACTACAAGAGAGGTAAGGGCGAATCCTCCAGAGGACACTCGGCTCCTCCAAGTCAAGGGAAGATAGGCCAACCAAGAGAACAGAGCATCAAAAAGTGAATATCAAAGGGTGACAATCCAAGAATGGAAAGAGCTGATCAAAAGGTTGAAAATCTATCTTTGAACCGTAGGCAACCAGGTCACTATGCCATTGATTGCCCATATCCTGTAGTCAACAAATACAGAATGAAGAAGAGAAAGAAAGGTCTTGAGAGAAAGAAGACAAGAAAAGAAAAAGGCAATGTTGGTGCAGAGATCGCTTTGAGACAGCCAAGTCAAGAGACACGGTGATCAGAGTAGTAGAGGCGACTACTCAAGTGACTCTGAAGAAGAAGCCTTGATCCGCGTTTTGATGGCCAAGGAACAAGACCAACCTGACCAAGAAGATGAGGTACACTCTAACTCATCACACTCGCATTCTAGTGATAGTGATGTGACACACACACTTCATCACCCACCGATCTTTATGATTCATTAGGCAAAATGATGAAAGATTTTGAACACATTAAATCCTCACACACACTACTAAATGAGGAAAACAAATTGACTTTGCTCAAAAGCGAGAACTCACGGTGACTAAGGACTAAGGAGCCGAGTACTCTAAGTCAAATAGTCGATGAGAATGAAAGTTTAAAGACCGAAAATGCTAAGCTAATAAGTAAATAGCTGCTATAGAAAAGAGGGAAAATGACCTCAAAAATGTGATTGCCTCATTCACTAAGGCATCTAAATCATTGGATGATCTTATTATGAGTCAAAGAGAATGTGGAGACAAGACAAGCTTAGGATTTAATTCCTCTGTGCTATGTCAAGCTCCAAAAGTGATTTTGGAAAAAGGATCTTCTAGCAATGAAGTATCTCAAAAATCCCAAACTCCAAATGGTGCACACACATTTATCCCAAAGCACAATTACAAACAAACTGGCCTTGGTTATAAAGGAAAAGGAAAACAGCCAGTTGAGTGTACTGAGAGGACAGCTGAGAAGAAATCCAGACGAGTTCCTCAGCAAACTCCAAACAAAAAATACTCTGTAAAGAAGAAACAGAGCTACCAAAAACCCCAGAAGTTCTATAAAAGAAATACATATGAAGGGAATGGTAGAAAATACCCAAGCCAAGCTGATTGGAATAATGTGAACTATCAAAGCCAAAGACATGGAATATAAGCCAAAATGGCAAAGGCCTAGAACTCAAAGAAAGGCCATTCCAAAGGTATAAGAGCTTTCATCAAAGACACGTATGCACCTAGGCACTACACTCGGGAGATATCACAACTACCCAAAGAAGGCAATTGCTAAAACACATATACAGCATACGAGACAAAAGAGACAGCTTGTTGTATGAACCTAGAATCCCCAAGCAATTTGCCAAAATTAATTATGATTATGGCACTGATAGATGGCATTTGGCTATAGGTTGGTTGGATCATCTTACCAATACTAACCCCTCAGGACCCAGACAAGTATGGGTACCTAAAACTTAATTTCCTTGTTTGCGAGGTTCAAGGAAGCAGTGAGTGCAAGGAACCTGGTACATGGATAGTGGTTGTTCCGGACATATGACAGAAACAAGAAAAATCTGTCAAAATTCAAGGAAGTCGAGGTGCAAAAGTCATATTTGGAGGAAATGAAGCTCCAAGAGAAATAAGAGGCATTGGATCTATCAAGAAAAATGGATTAAAAATCACAGATGTTGCATATTTTGAAGGACTCAACTTCAACTTTGCTAAGCATCACCAACTCGTGACAAGGGTTATAATGTTGGATTTAACATGGGTATATGCCAAATCAAGGATATTGAATCAAATGAAGTTGTGTTGCAAGGATGCGAGACAAAAGAACATGTATGTCGTGGATTGGTCAATCGCAACACCCAAAGACTGTCTATTAGCAAAAAACAAATGGTGAATCAAGTTGGTTGTGGCACAAGAAGTCGAGTCACCCGAATTTCAAAACGATTAACAAGCTTGCGCGAAGCAATCTTGTGGAAGGACTTCGGACTCGAGATACAAGAAGGAGAGTATATGTGATGCATGTCGAAGGGAAAACAAATCAAATCATCATTCAAAGAAAAGACATGTCCATCTTCAACAAGAATATTGCATCGCTACATATGGATCTATTTGGTCCAGTTGAACCAGACTAGCATAAGTGGGTAGAAATACACCTTGGTGGTAGTAGATGACTACTCAAGATATACATGGACAATATTCATGTGTAAGAAGAAAGAACTCCTCTGAAACTACCACACGGTGATGAAGAGGATTCAAAATGAGAAGAGCCAAACCATTATCAAAATAAGATCGACAGAGAATCGAGTTTGTCAATGGTATAATAACTCAATATTGTATAGAAAATGGTATTGGTCATGAATTGTCTGCAGCAAGGACTCCTGTGTGAGAATGGAGTTGCGAGAAAGAAGGAATAGAACTCTCAAAAGAAGCAGAAAAGCAAGGACCATGTTAGGTTGGCGGGGCTACCTAAAAGATTTTGGGTCAAGCAATAAACACAAAGATGCTACACTCAAAATAGATGCATGATAAACAGACGGTGACAAAGACTCCTATGAGATTTGGACGGGAGAAAACCAAATGTTGCATATTTTAGAATATTTGGATGTAAATGCTTCATCCATAACAATGGCAAAGATAATTTGAAGGCTTTTGATGCTAAAGATGATGAAGGTATCTTCTTGTGATACGGTGAAAGCAAAGCCTCTGAGTACTCAACAAGAAGACTATGGTTACGAGAGGAATCCATTCATGTGGTGTTTGATGGGCCAAATGTAAATGGAGAAGACATTGAAGAGTCGGTGATAAGTGAATCAACCAACCATGCGAGAAGAGTCCCTATCAAGTCAAGTGGAATTATAAACCCGGATGAAGATGAGATAGCCGAGTCTCAAAAACAATCGGAAAATCTGCGGCTAAGTGATGATGACGAGAGAGCGATCAAAGCAACATAGCCGCAAGACGGCGAATCCAGCTAACTTACTCCAACTTGATGTTAGATGGCCGAGAGACCATCCACGAGAACTAGTCATTGGAGATATAAGAGAAGGTGTCAAAACAAGATCCGAACTCAACAAGAAGCTATGTTCACATGCTTTATCTCACAAATAGAGCCTAAAGATGTGTCACAAGCATTGGATGACACACATTGGATTCAAGCTATGCAAGAAGAGAGAATCAGTTTGAAAGATATAAAGTATGGGAATTAGTTCAAAGACCCACCCATCGAGAATGTTATTGGCACTAAATGGGTGTTCAGAAACAAGATGAACGAGGAAGGTTCTGTGGTAAGAAATAAAGAAAGATTAGTAGCCAAAGGATATTGCCAAGAATAAGGGATAGATTTTGATGAAACATTTGCCCCGGTAGCAAGATTGGAAGCTATAAGGATGTTTCTTGCCTATATGACTCACAAGAATTTTATTGTATATCGGATGGATGTAAAGAGTGCATTCCTTAATGGTTTATTGGAAGAAGAAGTGTATGTTGAACAACCTCCAGGATTTGAGAGAAGACTCTTGGAGATAAGGTATACAAACTCGTGAAAGCTCTATATGGATTGAAACAGGCACCCGAGCATGGTATGACACATTGTCACAATTCTTGATCGGGAACGGATTCACAAAAGGAAACGTGGATAGAACACTCTTGAGAATTCAAGACAGGAAGAGCATCGCTTGTTCAAATATATGTGGATGACATCATTTTTGGATCCACAAACAAAGAGTCATGTGTGACAAATTTTCAAACCTCATGCAAAGCAAATTCGAAATGAGCATGATGGGAGAGTCGACATTCTTCCTTGGACTCCAAGTGAAACAAATTGAAGGATGGAACCTTCATAAGTCAAACAAAATACACCAGAGATTTAATGAAGAAATTTGGTATGGAAGAGAAGTCTTACGTGAAAATACCAATGAATACATCATCAAAATGGACATGGATGCGGATGGCGGGCCGTAGATCAAACAAGATACTGAGCACTTAATGGATCATTGCTTTATCTCACAAAGAAGCGGGCGGACATCACCTTTGTTGTAGGTGTATGTGCAAGATTTCAATCTGCTCCAAAAGAAAGCCATATGACTGCTGACAAGAGAGAATCTTGAGATATTTGAAAGGAAGCCAAGAAGTTGGCTTATGGTATCCAAAGAAAGGTGGATTCAAGCTAATTGGCTATTCGGACTCGACTATGATGGATGTAGAGTTGACGGAAGAGCACCTCGAGGCACATGTCAAATGCTTGAAACAAAGCTAATTTCTGGTTTAGCAAAAAGCAAAATTCAATAGCCACCTCTGGTGAAGCAGAATACATAATTGTGGGCAAATTTGTGTTGTGCCCAAGTCCTATGGATGAGACAAAGCAGAGAGACTATGAAGTTGAAGAAAAGGAAATTCCAATCATGTGTGATAACACTAGTGCAATTGCAATCACTCAAAATCCTGTGTTGCACTCAAGAACAAAGCATATCGATGTCGAGATATCACTTCATAAGAGATCATGTTGAAAAGAAGGACATTACCTTGGAATATATTTCAACCGATAAAAAGCGATTGGCCGACATATTCACAAAGCCATTATGTGAGTCAAGATTTGAAGAACTCAAGCATGAGTTAGGGTTAATTGAGTGAAGTGACACTCGGAAGACTCAAAGAAAAGAAATGAAACACGAAAAGGGAAAAAGAGTGAACTCTCAAATCGCCTAAGTGAATCACCAGATCGGAAAGACAATGTATCTCGAGTTAGTCGACAATTTGAGTCACTAGGAGAATCGTGAGAAGAAGAGTTAAATCAGCTAAGGGATAAGCCGAGTCATTTATGAGCAAAGGGACAAAAACGCAATCGTTTTACTAAACCGAATGTTTTTAAGAATGACGTCAAAGATAATTATGCGTGTACAGCAAAAGCGCACACCAAGCTTATGATTGGATATAAATGCTGCCGCATTAAATACGAGACATTAAATGCTAATCGGCGTGCAAAATCTAAGCCGTTGATTTCGATCACATTTCAAAACCACCCGCACGCCCTTTCGGGAACCATACTTAAACCATTTTCGTCCGTTTTTCTCACACATTACCAAAACTGTTCACTTCTCTCTCTCGAAGCAAAGGCAAAAACTCTCTCAAAACCCTATCAATCTTCAAATCATTGTAAGTCCAAGCGGTTACGATAATCTAGAGGGGGTGAATAGATTATCTCCATCTTTTCGATTATGCCCTCTTTTTGAAACAAATACGCCAAGACAATAATAAAGGTGCGGGAAGTAAAAACAACACGCGTCGATTTAAAGAGGTTCAACCTACCTAGGGCCTAATCCTCTACCACCCCAAAGATATCCAGGGATGGATTTCAAAAAGAAAAAGAATTTTATTAATTACCACAATTAATACAAATTCAACTTACAACACCTTGAAGAGCACCACACTCTTCTTCAACACCACCTTTGGAGATTACCACAATCTCCCTTTGAAGATTACCACAATCTTCCTTCAACGGCACCTTTGAAGATCACCACAATCTTCAATCTTGAAGAATACCAAATTCTTCAATACCTCAAGAGCACCACACTCTTGAAACACCTATCACCTAGATCACCCAAGTGTATTCTTTCCACAAGAATACTCACAAGGATGTCTTGTGTTGAATGATGACAAAATCAAATTACAACTCAATAATGAATATTACAATTTGAGTGCAAGTGTAATCAAGAAATAAAGCCTAGACCTCAAGATGTGAAAGTGAAATCCCTAGGCTATAAATACAACAAGAGTGTTGAATATGAAAGCTTGGAAATTTGCAGATTTCTTGTTGTGAATTTGCTTGTGTAGTTATTTTTTTTTTGTCTTCAATTCATCCTCTATTTATAGGGAAGTCTTCACCAACATAGGCTCCCAACATAGGCTCCTCTATCTTCACTTTTTTCTACAAAAAGAAGATCACAAGATGTAGAAATATTGTACAAAATAGAAAAGCAAATCTTGCTGTCAATATGTTCAACGATACAAATTTTGTTGTCAAAAGATTACACAGCGCGACCGATTGCCCTGTATAAGATTTCGAACGTTTTGAAAAAGATAGTGCGATCCAGGTACGGGTCAGAGGGGGGGTCGACCGGTCGAAGGCGCGCCGTCGCCGCCTGCGGGCGACCGATCGCCCCTAGTTGGACCGGTCCCCCTCCTCTTTTTTTGTACAGAAAATGTTTATGTTTCTAATATGTTTCAAGTTCGTGTTCTTCAGGTACAGGTCGACGCTTTGGGCGACCGGTCGACCTTCAATTTGAAATGTAGTCCGATTTTTGTCAAAAATAAACTTCAATAAATACTCCAAAAAATTAGTAAAAACATTTTAAATCAATTGGGAGTATTTGGACAACATTTACAAACATTGTTTTGGTGTAAAAACCAATATAAACAAAATCATCAAAAGTGTTGTCCAATTTTAATCAAATTAAAAACTCTAAGAAATACTCCAAAAATTAGTAAAAACATTTTAAATCATTTAGGAGTATTTGGACAACATATAAAAACATTGTTTTGGTATAAAAACTCATTTAAACAAAATCATCAAAATCTTGATAAAAAAACATTTATCTAACAAACTCCCCCTTTTTGATGATTACAAACCAAAACAACTTTTAGAAGGTCGATTTTAAAACAAAACAAATTTTCCGGTCTAAAACAACAATCCATTACAAGCAAGATGTATTATAAGTACAACATACAAGAGTAGGAGCAAAGATTTTTCAAAATCATTTTTGCACAAGCTCCCCCTATCAACATGCATATAAAGAACAAGCATTAAAGCAATCAACTAAAAGCTAAAAGCTTAGCTTTTACAACTTAAGCTTGAATTCCATGAGCTTATAAGCTCCCCCTGTCACAAGACATCATTAGTCAAGCATAAAAGTCCATAATACATCACATGGACTAAGTATTGTTCACAACTTATGGCTTTCAAGAGCCCTAGCTTATAGTTTTTCTTGCGAGCTTATTTTTGCTTCTTTGAGCATATGAGCGTTTTTCCTGTTTCTCCCCCTTTGGAATCATCAAAAAGAATGTTAGCACGATAAAAATACCATATAATCATATCAAAGTGCGCAATTGTATCAATTTATCGAGCGTTTTGAAGATTGAAGCTTAAATACCAAATAAAAGAGAAAAGTTGATCAATTGACTTGCAAAAGCTCATTTTATTGATAAAACATGATCTTTATAAACTTATAAGACTTTTCAAATCGAGAGAATCATGTAGGTGATGAATTTTACATTGAAACATTTCGTCGAACACTTGGCGTGCGTCGAATAAAACTAGAAGAATATAACGCCTTTGCGATTCGTTTAAGCCAAAAACTTTCATCACTAATTGCAATACAACATTGTACATTCATCATCAATCATCATAAACAACATATTAATACAAGAATTTCAACAATACATCAAGATACAAGCACATTCTCAAGGGTTCAACCCAATTGAGATTAAAAGGAGAAATTCTTATCATCTAATCGGTAAAGATGAACAATGATGATGATAATCGAGCTAGATAATCCCCAAACTATGTAATTTATGCAACAAAACACATTTGAAGTGAAATGTGTGTGCAAATGTCAAAGGGGACAAAATATAGAGAAAAACACGTGAAAATAAGAAAAGCGAGGACGAACAAGTTTTAACAAAAAACTCATCAGGGCAACCGGTCATGGGGTAGGGCGACCGGTCGACGGCATGGGCGACCGGTCGGCCTTGCCCCAGCCACCATGTTTGAGTTCCCGTCTAAAAATCCAAGTTTGATCCAAAATCTGATTTTTCGCCCCTAAGTTTTAAAAACGTGCAAAATGCAAACATAGACCTTATTCAATATACATTATGTCATAATCAAGCTCGAAATGAGGTAAAAAGACTCGGCGGTAAATGAACAAATGTCCGCGAGTTAACTTTGAGACGGATTTAAACACATCTCAAGTTTTTGTTAAAAAAAAACGCAATCCTTTAAAAAGATATCAAATCTCAATATGTTTAGTTCGATTATGACGAACCATATTTTGAGAAATTGTTAACACCGAACTTGTTATCCCGGAAAAATAAGAACGTTTTAATACTTTGGATACAACAAGTCATAAGAAGAAGTGCCTTTTAAATATTTGAAAATTTCTTTTAACGGCACTTTAATGAGATTCGTTGGGATAGTTTTTGAAATCGAACATATAGACATAAGGCATATAAAATGTCGAGCCTATGGGAATAATACAAGAAAACATACCTTGAGTTTATTTGTCGGCCGATATGCCTTTCTCAACCTTTGTCAATCTTTAGCCATAGAGGTTGAGATGGTTCTTCTTTCTTCAATGCTTAACTCCTTCAAGAGTTCTTTTGAAATATAGCCATCTTCTTGGTCCAAGCAAGAAATTGAGCTCCCCCATCATACTTATCTCAAGCTCACCTAGCATTGACTTGGAAAAATATCTTCTTGCACAAGTTTTCATTAGTAGCACCAAAAATAATATCATCAACATAAATTTGCACTAATAAGCAATCTTGCCCTTTTTTCAAAAATAAAGAGAGTAGTGTCAACTTTACCTCTTGTAAAACCATTTTGCAAAAGAAAAGAGCTAAGTCTATCATACCATGCACGGGGTGCTTGTTTTAAACCATATAAGGCCTTTTATAAAAATCATTTGGCCTAGAAAAATTTTCAAACCCCGGTGGATGTTTTACATAGACTTCTTATAAAACCATTTAGAAATGTGGATTTAACATCCATTTGGTAAAGCTTGAAATTTTCTTAAAACAAGAATTGGCAAGAAACATGCGAATTGCTAATAAATGTGCTACGGGTGCAAATGTATCATCAAAATAAATACCTTCTTCTTGACAATACCTTCGAGCTACTCACCTTGCCTCAAGCTTGACCCGAAATACCAAAAAACATTCTGCAAAATCTTAACAAGATATCTTGCACAAGAGCATAGTAATATCGAATAATAGAGACACAATAATAAGTAACACATACTATGCTTTAGGAAAAATCATCAAGAGTTCAATAAAAACATGCAAGTTCAAATATGCTTATAGAAAGCTATATAAGGCCTCTTTTGAAATTTGAAAATTCGAGAGCATATAGTTGAGACCTCATTTATAAGAAGCATATGATCAAGAGCTTTGACAAAGCAACCAAGAATAATGACATTTATATGAGCAATAAAATGCATAACTAAGAGAGGGATAAAAATCAAATGTCTTATCAAAATAAAGTATAATCCCTTACTAATCTCGGATAAAACAAGCTAAGTCAAATAATGCCTTTCAAAAATCAAAACATCCTCTTAATGGCACTTATGTGAAATACTATGAAATATCTTGAAACTCAATCACATAGGCATATGGCAAACATAATATCGAGTCTATAAGATGAATACCGATGAGAATCGTACCTCGATAGTTTATGGTCCTCTTAACACATTATGACATAAATAGCCATTGGTGAGGATACATGAATCCTACACAATTCTTAAAACAAGACTAGCACAAAACATAGTAATGGAGATGTAGGCTAAAGCAATAAGGTATATCACAAGTATGCTTATGCTATATAAATCCATAAGAGATAATAAATCAAATTTTTAGTCATAGTAAATGCACAAGAGTTTATATAAGCATCATACAAGGTCTCCTTTTCAAAATATTTTAAAAACACAAATATATATTGAAGACCTTAATTTTAAAAAATATTTGAAAACTCATTTGCAATTAAGACACAAATAAAAACATGCATAATAACAAAATAAAATGCATATTTAAATGGAGAGATACGGTTTATCAATTTCGCCATTTCCACGGGTTATGTCTCTCCCTTTGTAGATAGTATCTTCCTCTTGAGAAATCATTTTGTTGATGATGTCTTCTCCAATTTTGCCCATTTCTCGAGTTTTGTCCTTCCCATTTTTGATGGTGTCTTCCTCTTTGAGAATCATCTTGTTGATGATGACTTTTCCATTTCCAAGGATTATGTACTTCCCATTTTTGATTATATCCTCTTCTTGGAAATTTATCGTGATGGTGTATTCTCCTTTGATCAAATGACACGGGCATTTGATATCTTCTTGGCGGTATGAATTTTCCTTTATTATTACGCCGGGTACCTAATATGACATTATTTTGTGGTACCCTCAAGTGTTTAGGTCCTTGGGGATTAGCTTTGAGATTTTTAGGTCTCCAATAGAAATTAGAGCTATTTCTAGCCCGACAAGTATTAACCGTATGACCCTTTTTACCGCAATAAAAGCAAGTAATAATTCTAGGAGCATAATGACCAACATGCTTATAGACTTGATTCCTTTTCATATGATTAACAACACTAGGCTTATGATCAAGTCATTGTTTCAAATTATCACAACTATGAACATCAATAATATCGGTCATTTTATCGGTACTCAAGTTGGATTTTGATAAATCATTTTTCATGCAATTAACATTCTTAACAAGAGTATTATTTTCTTTTTCAAGGTTTCTAACCTTGTCAAGTGTGGTGGTGTGATCACATGAAAGTGATTCATAAGAGGAAAATAAATTATCCTTATCAATTTTTAAAATATTGAATTCCTTTTTCAAATTTTTGTATTTAACAAGTAAACTTTGGAATTCATTTTGAAGCTCATCAAAATCATTTTGCAAATCACTATAATCATCTTGTAATACATTATCATAAGAAGTGGAGGGTTTAGAACTTACCTCATTTTCTTCTTCAAAGCCCATAAGACATCGTTCGTTATCATCGACGTCGGAAGTTGTAGGAAGCTCATCCCATGTTGGATTTGTATCCATTTGAGAAGTAGATGCTTTTGAGTGACTCCTTTCATTTGCATATACTTCTTCTAATTTTTTCCATACTTCATAAGCCGATTTAATTCCTACAATATGATCATATTCCAAAATGGTAAGTGAACAATAAATAACATTAAGAGCTTTACCATTTAAAGATATGATTTTCTTCTCTTCATCATTGAGCTCTTTGAGGCCTTTGTGTGCTGTGTTCATCATTGGAATGGATTCTTCATTTATGACCGTGTTCCAAATATCGAACCCGCAACCTTGTAGATAGCATTCCATTCTTTCTTTCCAAAGTGTAAAATTTTTGGAATCGAATAGTGGTGGCTTGGTGGTGGAGGCGCCGGTAAGGTAGACTTCGTTCGTAGTCGATGATCGTTCCTCTTTACTCGCGATGTGGAATGAGCTTGCCAAAGAGTTTGGCTCTGATACCACTTGTTAGTCCAAGCGGCTACGATAATCTAGAGGGGGGGTGAATAGATTATCTCCATCTTTTCGATTATGCCCTCTTTTTCGAAACAAATACGCCAAGACAATAATAAAGGTGCGGGAAGTAAACAACACGCGTCGATTTAAAGAGGTTCAACCTACCTAGGGCCTAATCCTCTACCACCCCAGTATATCCGGGATGGATTTCAAAAAGAAAAAGAATTTTATTAATTACCACAATTAATACAAATTCAACTTACAACACCTTGAAAAGCACCACACTCTTCTTCAACACCACCTTTGGAGATTACCACAATCTCCCTTTGAAGATTACCACAATCTTCCTTCAACGGCACCTTTGAAGATCACCACAATCTTCAATCTTGAAGAATACCAAATTCTTCAATACCTCAAGAGCACCACACTCTTGAAACACCTATCACCTAGATCACCCAAGTGTATTCTTTCCACAAGAATACTCACAAGGATGTCTTGTGTTGAATGATGACAAAAATCAAGATTACAACTCAATAGTGAATATTACAATTTGAGTGCAAGTGTAATCAAGAAATAAAGCCTAGACCTCAAGATGTGAAAGTGAAATCCCTAGGCTATAAATACAACAAGAGTGTTGAATATGAAAGCTTGGAAATTTGCAGATTTCTTGTTGTGAATTTGCTTGTGTAGTTATTTTTTTTTGTCTTCAATCCATCCTCTATTTATAGGGAAGTCTTCACCAACATAGGCTCCTCTATCTTCACTTTTGTCTACAAAAAGAAGATCACAAGATGTAGAAATATTGTACAAAATAGAAAAGCAAATCTTGTTGTCAATATGTTCAACGGTACAAATTTTGCTGTCAAAAGATTACACAAGTAGCGACCGGTTGCCTGTATAAGATTTGAACATTTTGAAAAAGATAGTGCGATCCAGTGCACGGGTCGGAGGGGGGTGCGACCGGTCGAAGGGGGGTGCGACCGGTCGCCCCCTAGTTGGACCGGTTCCCCTCCTCTTTTTTTGTGTAGAAAATGTTTTGTTTCTAACTGCTTTTAAGTTCGTGTTCTTCGTGCTGTGTCGACGCTTTGGGCGACGGCCGACCTTCAATTTGAAATGTAGTCCGATTTTTGTCAAAAATAAACTTCAAGAAATACTCCAAAGAATTAGTAAAAATATTTTAAATAAATTGGGAGTATTTGGACGACATTTACAAACATTGTTTTGGTGTAAAAACCAATATAAAAAAAATCATCAAAAGTGTTGTCCAATTTTAATCAAATTAAAAACTCTAAGAAATACTCCAAAAATTAGTAAAAATATTTTAAATCATTTAGGAGTATTTGGACAACATATAAAAACATTGTTTTGGTATAAAAACTCATTTAAACAAAATCATCAAAATCTTGATAAAAAACATTAATCTAACAATCACTTTCTAAGTTTCATTCGGTGAAATACTGAAAAATAGCATCCACTCATGATTTTGTCAAGCTAGGAAAGCAAATCCACAGGGTCTCTTTGTGGATTTCGAGGGTATGGTCAAACAGGGTCCGATGACGCCTCATAAAGAAGATCGCTGAAAAACTCGAAACGACCGGGCTAAAACCATTTCTGACGATGGACTTTCCGATGACCTATGTGGAAGAGGTCGCACAAGTTCTACGTGAATGTTGAGATTCACGATGAGGGGATCAAATCCTCTGTTCACGGGAAGGAGTTCATCATCACCGCCAAGGATTTGGCGTAACACCGCCGTTCACGGCGGAAGGAGCACCGTAAAATCAATGAAGGCGATGTTGACTTGGCTGGTGCTTGGAAGGAAGTAGCCAAGACCGACTATCTTGAAAAGATAGTCTACACGACTAACAAGAGAGTCTTTGAAGGAGGACTACCACAAATTGTTGGACATCATTGCCAAATGCATAGACATCAAATTTGGCGGCTTTGACCAATCGTCTAAAGCGAAATTGATCGTAATGGTTGCGATCATTGTAGAAAAGAAAGTGAATCTGGCCGAGTTTGTCTACAAGCAGATCGCTGAATGTAGGGAACAAATCCTTCAAGGAGAATGGAGCATTTGGAGGATCCCCGGGATACGGATGCAGTGATTGGCCGGTGATGGAGGTAAAGGAGTCCCTCTTCGACATGGAAAGGAGTTCCATGTAAACAAGAGGATGTTTAGATCAAACCTCTCGGCGCACATGTAAGAGAGCCTACGCTAAGAGAGCGTCACGAGTGAGGGGGAATCATTGACCCGAAGATACGATTGTCTCCTCTCCATCAAAAAGAAGAAGGTCGCCCTGCGGTTTTGCTAAGAGAATCTTTTGCCCCCTGCGCAAAGAAAGAAAAACAAATATGCTCCTGCCCCTCGCAGCCGAAGTCACCGCCCCGCAGCTCGTGTCTCCCGCCCCTGCCGCAGTGATGGAGAAGGAACCATTAATCCATTCTCCGGTGATCAAGAAGGGGATCGCCACAACAAGGAAGGCGGCTACCTCTAAGACATCTGCGAAGGCATTCACCTTCAATGAACCAGGAGGAAGTGGAGCGTAAACCCCTTTGGTTAAAACAAAAGAGAGAAGAAGACTTTCCAAACTCTCCGAGCTTGAAAAGACAAATTTGAGTCTGTCACTCAAATTGGAGAAGATACCGAGACTCGCTGGAGAAGTAGAGTCTCCGTAAGTGATTGATGAAACGCCAAGTCTGCTAAGGCCGATCAGCAGAGGCAACTTGACGACCAGTTTGTAGTCGAGCAATTTGAGGAACAAAGAATGGCCGAGACAATGAGTCACCTGTTGACGGTGGTTGTTTCTCCCACTGTAACAAAAGGCCATTTGAAGGTGTCAGCGGTGAAGTCGCTACCTTCAATACCTGGAAACGAGGGCCAGCAAGAGGATGATGAAGATGATTTAATCATGCACTCTCCATTGTATCCAGACATCCAAAATCGTCTGCGCGAGTGGAGAAAATGGAAGTTGAGCCTATCAAGAGTGCGGTTTCAATATCCGAGTTCATTCTTTGTCAAGAAGAAGATCTCTTGATTTCTTGAGGTGGACACGATCTTTGCAAGCCCTTGACGAGGATAATTGCATAAATATACCGGAAATTCGAAAAAGAAAATGAACGGGCTAAAGCAAATGAGGACGCAGAGGCACGTGAGAAGGCCAAAGATCCGCCCTATCACCAAGCACTCGTAACATACACATCCTCACTTTGACGCCCTATCGAGAAAGTGATGAGGATCTCGGACCTGTTGCTACGGAAGAATTGCAAATGCAAAGAAGCAATGGAAGAATCCGTAATCCTTCATGAGCAAAGGATGATGGAGGGACCAGGAGAGTCCTCCAAAACACGGTGGAGATAGACCCAATGGGAGTGGTGCAAAGATATTGCCACCGTTGTTCGCCACCACTTCCCCTGACTCACTCGGAAGAAGGAACTAAGGAAGCTGGCGATGAAATCGGGATATTGGGGACCCCAGTCGAGCCAACCCCTAATGAAGGTGTCTTACCACCGCCCCAACGGCTGAATACTCAATGGGAACAATGAGTCCGGAGACGAGTGACCCAAACCAAGTCACTCGGTGGTGCCAAACAGAGGGGGAAACTCCCTCCAATGCAAAGAAGGTCGGAGGATGTGCGGTGACTCCACAATGAATCTAGGAGGCGAAGTGGAGAAGGAACAAACACAAAGTACACATCAAGTTGTCATCGACGAGGCTCGATGCAGATTGAGACTGTCTCACCGAGGTGCCAACCGCTCTCGAAGGCTAATGACGACGCTGATGATGGTCGAGGCACGGGAAGGAACAGTACCCGGGAGTTAACACTGGGATTTAAAGTGCAATCCATGGAGTTGAGACTCCAATGGATGCCACCGCAGAAAGACCCTAAGACGGTGACACTTTGTCGAAAGGGATGTCAATGCCTCCGCAGCTTGATTCGCAAGAGGTAATGAAGGCCAACGGGAGGTTGAGACTTCCGGGGTAAAGAAAGCTGAATTACGTAACATCCCTCCTACTATCATTGATCCATCGAAAAGGAGATAAGTGCGCTTCACGATTCCCAGGATAATCCTCGATGTAACCTCTCTAGGATCGGAAGAAGACGATGAAGCCGAGTCATCCCCGGTGGATCGATCCAAAAGACTCGGTGAGGGTGTTCCAACCACGAGTAAGTCGACCTCAAGACTACTCGTCAAACTTTCAACTTTGATGAGCCACCCATGGAAATCTCATCATCGTCCGATGACACTTCCCGATAAGGCCGAGGACCAGCCAACTCACGTGGAAAAACCAGGTGAGACCGATGAAGCCGTTGAGACGGTGAGGATCGCAAGTCGGGTCAACTTCACAATGGACCCACCAAACAGAGTCCATGCGCAAGCTTCCCAAGTCGCAGAGAGTTCGACTCCACAAGGAACTTCACGAGCAAAGACTCATCATTGAACAAATTCCGTTGCTCGTGATGATCCCTTTGTAGAATCATTTCCTTCTCTCCGGAGGTACCCGACCTCCCGAAGAGTCGAAAGAGATCTCGAGCACTTCCACGGACTGATCCTGTCATTCCATTAGATACCATCGTTCGGTGACTATGATTTTGATCTTTTTGGCCGTCACCGCAACAGAGGGAACAAATTGAAGTTCGGGAGGTGTTCAAAGCATTATTTCTTTGAAATTGAACGGATGGAGAGGCACCAGGCCTCGATGGACATGAGATCGGATAACGAGATGCCAACCTTATCGCGACTTGAGAGGCATAATAGTGAGAATCCGGAGTGGTGGCAACAAAGAAAATAATGCGTGTGGAACAAGCTAGATATTTGAGAACATTGTTCAACAAGTCGTTGGTCCGGCGAGAAATGAGAATGCCGATGCAAAGACAAAATTGAGAGAACACATTGAGCACATACATGAATCTCACACTTTCCGAGATAAAGTCTGCTGCGTGAGCAAAATAAGAATGAGCTCCTCGCGTATGGAAGAAAACATGGATCGAAAATTCAGCCTTCTCATGGCCGAGATGAAGCCGCTTAAAGTCAATCCAACGCTACTCCCTCGAGTTTCGCGCTCACAAAGATACTCTGCAGCGGACTCGGCGAACTTGGCTATCGCAGACTCGACTTCCCGCCGCTAGTTTGTTTCGGGGTTTTCTCTCCTTTGATGATGCCAAAAAGGGGGAAGAGGAATACCTAAAAGCGAAGGGATCCGAAGTTGAGAGGAGGAGGAGCACTGTGAAGGGAAAGACGGTGAGGAAGTTTCAAGAGAAAAGAAAGGGAAGTCTGTTGAGGGGGAAGGATCGAGAGATGTAACCTTGATGATTGCAAAACCCCCCAACAAGGTCTTGTCACACTGGTGATATTATCAAGAAACTCCCAAATGACTCGCCACTCCAACACTGTTGTACCTATGGCCGACAAGAGAAAGACGATTGAAGCGAGGGGATGGAGGAAGTGGAAGGAAGGATGAATGCCCGAGTTATGGATATTCAAACAACATAGAGGCATTCCAAAGAGAGAGACACTTATGCCATCTCGTATGCCGGAATCGAGCCAAGATCGGTTGATGAATTTAAAACACTCGCATCTCGAAGGATACTTCGCAAACATGTCCATGGCTCAAGCCCGGGACTTGTATCTTGGAAAAGGGTCTCACACTATGTGAAGAAGTCGACAGCAGCAGACATCGGGCGATCACTCACTGGCTGGTCACTCCGCCGGGTCACTCACCTGGGAAGAAGAAGACCCCAAAGATCTGATTTACGCCCAGGAAAAGGAAGAAGCAGAGGTGGAGGAAGAGGTTTCGCACTCCAGGCCTCCGCCCAAAAATATTGAGTATATAGATCCGGCAAGAAAGGTGGGATCTATCAAGTTTTGACGAAGTAGCCAACTGCAGCAAGTGGCTAAGAACAATGTTGAGTATGTGAAAAGAATTGAAGAAGAAAATAAAAGACAAACTCGTTATGGGAGGAGAGACAAGAGAGAATAAGAAGAGATGAAGCTGCCAGGAAGGCGTATGAAAAGAAGAATAAATAAAAACCAAGATGAGAAAAAGAAAAGAAGACCGAGAAGATGACAGAGTCAAGAAGAAGAAAGAAGGAGGAAGCGAAGGAGATGAAGTGTTGATGTCCATCCCTTCATGTATTTTACTATGTAAACACATTTTATTTAAGTCTTCCGTAATAAATCAAATTCTATATTTTTGCGTAGACATAGATGTTTGCTCGATACACTTTGTAAATAGTTGTGTAAAGGACAAGAATGTTATGATCAATAAAAGGATTGATTCTACGCATACATTCTCTCGTGAATGCACTATCCGTATGTATCTTTGCTATTTACATTTTGAATGTTTTAAGTTTTGGCATCATCAAAAAGGGGAAATTGTTGGGAAATTTATTGTTTAGATTTTGATGAATGCCATGTAAAACTTAGAATAGGAAGTTGGCACCCCATTTTCGTTGTAAAATCGCATTGTAATAAATAGGGCTGGTCAAGTGAGTTAAGTCGCCTATGCCTAAACATGCAAGAAGACAATCGGAGACTAGAAGGAAGACTCCATTTGCAAGACAAATTTGAGTATGGCAAAGAAGAGAAGATGGGAACTCGATCAAGGAGCGGTGAGATGCGGTGAGTAGAGTATCAGTCAAGTCAACTCAAGATAGCCAAGTCTCAAGTTGAAGTGAGGAAGAGTCATCTAATGATTGGAAGTCGACTCTTAAGTCACCTGGGGCAAAGCAAGGAAATGCAATCAAGTCGAGATAATGGAAGAGATCCGTTACACGAGTAAATCAAGGGAATTACTTAAACAAGTAATACCTCCATACTACCTTTCTCAAGTGCTCAGTCCCGAGAAGCGTGCAAAAGGAATAAACCAATGGGAAGCATCGCACCATGTTAGAACTCAAAAGTCAAGAACAATTCATACGAGGAAGTGGCAATTCCAAGGATCGCAACAAGACAAGCCAACGACCACAAGTGTCTTTTGAGAATAAGCCTATCTCTTCAACGGGCAAATTTTCGAAGAACACTATAAAAGGCTGAGGAGTTTATTTGAGAGAATGTTGGTTACCTTGACAATTGAAAACAAATACGAGTAAGAAAAGTTATATCTCAGAACCAAAAATATTCTCAAATCATTCAAGATTAATCCTCAAGCCTACATTACGAAGAAAATCAATCCAACACTCACCGTGAAGGAAAGATAACTTCAATCGGTTGAAGAGGAAATTGTTGAAGAATCAAGGGTCTACATTCCACGGAGGATTGTAGAAAGGTTTAAGGTCGAACCAGTCTCAAGTTTTTGGAGGGCTTCGTGATCAAATCCAAAGAGCTTGAGCAAGTGGGTCAGTAGTAGCAAGGCGGTACGCCTGCTCGTGAAGAAGAAGCCGAGTCGCACGAGAAGCCAGTGCGTGACCAAGGCATCTCCGATCGAGTCCCAAAGGATCAAGTCGGTGTGTGATCAAGACTTGTATCCGGACATTACAACTCGTATATTGATCAATACTTAGTGGATTCCTCCGAAGTTGGAGAAGAGAGGAGTAGAAGAATTACCCCATCTTTGAACCTCTATAAAAACTTATCGTGTCATTTACATTTCAAAGACTTTAATTCCCGCACCTTATTTATTTAACTCACTTTGATAAATTTGCTATCCACTTGATAATCTCTAAGTACTAAAACAAAGTATTAGATCAATACTAAACCAAATTTAAGGGTGTAAAGTCTTCCAATGAAAACAAATCACAATCGAGTTAAGTCTTTAGTCAAAACAAATTGAGTTATTCTATCAACGGCTCGGTCAATGAGTCCTGTTGAGTAACTAACTCACGATTAACTAACTTAGATGTCCATCAAGGACTCATTTGTGAAGTATTAACTCGAATTTTTAAAAGGACTAAATCGAAAAGTTGGTAAGGTTTATTCAACCCCCTTCTAAACCTTACACTCACACCCCTTGGGACCTACAAAAATCATTCTTCCAAAGCCCACCAGGAAAATAGAACCCCATGAGGAACTTGCTACCAACGGGAAAAGAAGTAAAAGAAAGTCTCCCAGAAGACAGGGAATGGAACCCTTCACACCTAGCCCCCAAGCCTAGTTTGCCCATAGCATGCTCATAACCTTTGATACAAGAATATGCCTGAGGAATTACTTGGCCGGTGCACAACCCGATAAACTAAATGACTTTGATAAGAAAAGAATCGGGAGGAAAGGGGAAATTCGCAGACAAATTGTGCAAGCACACAATGATAAATCCTAGAGACAGATGAGTAAGCTTATCCTCTGGCTCCGATGCCAACGTGCAAAAAGCCGGGGGCAACTCCAAACATTCCCGTAACCTCTGCAGGCAAGGGGAAGTAAGGAGAAGTAACTTTGCGCACCAATCTCTCTGGATCCATAACTCTATACTCGAGAAGGGGCCTATACTGGTACTTGGGTCAAGGGGCCTCATCCAAACTCCCATCTTCAGACTCCTCGACACTATCCTCCTCACTTGGGTCTGAACCCGGGAATTAACATGTTCGTCCACCACCTGAAGCTCCGGTACAAAGGGGAATACTAAACTCCGTAAGCAAAAATGGAGCTAGATGAAGAGAACTGGAAGTGGACTGGTCGGTAACTCCCCGGGAAAGGAACAAAGAAGATGGAACTCTGTGGTCTAAAACCCATCTTGAAACACGTGAAAACCCGAGAGAGGAAGAAATCCCATGCGAAGAAGAACAAATCGGGGGACGAGAATCATCCCCTGGAGGCGCGCCCTTGAGAACTCCATTGTCCCCACGCCCTTAAAGGAGCGAGAAGACGCTCTTGAGGGAGTTCTCTCCCTCACTCCTCTCATCCCGCTCATCTCTCCACTCATCCATGTTTGTGTTCCCTCCACTCTCAACTCTCCACAAGATTTTTACTAATTCTTCCACCATTTGAATTCAAAAATTAATGAAAGTTAGAGAAAGATTTTTTACCTCTTGAAGACATAGTCAAATCTCTCTTCTCAAGCTTGTCCTTAGGGGCAATCGTATCAATTTTTTGCCCTGAGTCGAACTTTTAAAATTGGGCCCCCGATTTTTTACAAACTAAAAGACAACATAAAGCAATTAAAAAAAGAATAATGTGCAATATATATAACAATTCGAATATAGTTAAACTAAAATGACATCTATGTTCAAAAATCCAAATAGTTAATTAAATATAACCCGTCTTACAGTTTTCGCCGCAAAAGTATTAAAAAAATCAGTATAATCAAGTTGTTCATTAATTCATTTCTCAAGCGATAACATAGCTAACCCATTCAATCTTTCTTGTGATATGGTTGACCGGAGAAAAGTTTTTCTTTTTCACGGACGAACAACCTACTTTTTTTGTTTTTTGTCCCCATTTTTTCAATTCTTTTAGGCCTTTTTTTTTTGGTGATTCTTTTGCCTTCTAAAACTTAAATTGAGAAAATTTAGTATTGGGTCTTTATGGAAAATTAAAATTGATAATTTGTTAGAACCTTGCAAGGCTCAAGACTACTTGATGGAGGGCCTTTAAATTTTCTTATTTGAATCACAAAACACAAAATACCAAAAAAAAAAAAAAACAACATGCAGCCAAGGGGATTCAGATCGAGGCTTTGGGAGATGCAAAGTTCCAAGCTACAAGGAGTAACCGCTATGCTAGAGCCATTCTTTGTACAATAGTGTACTTATTTTATATGTGTCTATATGTAAAAGGTATACAAAAAAATATATTAGCCCCCTAAATTTTATAATTTTTTTAGGCCCTAGTTGATCGGGTCGCTCAACTAACGTTAGGAGCGGCCCTGCTTGTCCTTGGTGCGAGAATGAGTGAGATTGTTCTACTGCTAAACACCTATGAAAGTTTAACAATTCTCGCAAGAGAACTGGATGAATGGTAAGGTTTTTAGTTAACCACAAGTAGTCTCTCAAGGAAAACTTAGTTGACAAATAAATATTGTGTGTCGCAATAAACAAAAAAGTAAATCCTAAACATTCTAACCAAATCTGTTATTTTTATTATCTAAGAAAAAATAAATAAGAAACCAATTAAAATTCAACTCAATTTAAATCCTTGGTAAAAGCGTATGGAGAAAACATCTAGGATTTTGGAATCATCTCATCAAACTCGCAAGCAGAATATCAACTAATTGATCATGCGATTAACAATTAAACCAAACAATTATAAACTAGGTCTAGATCTAATAACTCTCGTATTTACATATTAAGTCTATCCATAACCAATTTGTCCAATTAATTAACCAAGTTAGATAATATATTTGTGAAAGAACTGGGTCATAGGAACTAGTTATAATGAAAGATGTATTTGGTAGTTAGTCTAACAAATTTTGAGCATGTGTCTGCTTAGATTAGATAAACTGGACACATCTTTGACATTGGAATTTTTTGTTAAGTCCATAGTGTTATATATATATTTACGTCACAAAAGATGTCTTATAAACTAGGTCTAGTGCCTATCTTTTACCAAACTTGGTACCTTAAATAATAACATTGTAAGGTTAATAGTCCAGTGTGATCTTATTCGATTCTTATGATTGTGCATTATTGTTTATCAGGAAGATCGTGTTTGGCCATCTTTGGTTGAACTTACTGTACATGGTGCTCTCACATGCCTGGGTCGGCTGGTCCGATGAACTTGCCAATGGTACAGGTAACAAATTAATGGGATAACATCATACCTAAGCTCAAGTAATTGCCATGAAATTTTGTTTAACTTTAATCGAATTTTTTGAGGATTATCCTCTTTTAGCCAAAGCGTCCTACATCTGTCATCAAAAAATTGTAAGCTAAGATAACAGCATAAAGGAGTGCATGCATCTAATGGTGAAACCCTCGGGAAGAAAAGAACTAGGTGATTAATTGGCTTCTTCTGATGAAAACTTGTCATTAATTTTGTTCGGTTTCTTTTAACTCGGTGGTGAGAAAATCAATTTTTCTGATGTTCAGTTGATGAATTCTTGCATGTGTATCAATTTTTTTCTTAATTTGTCAAACTATTTATAAGTTGGTAATGTCCTACAAGTCTTTGAGCATATTCAAGGGCTACTTCACTTTCAAGTCATTCACAGTCACTTGAAATGTTAGTACTGAGAATTGTTTGTGTGTTGGATTTGAATGTTTCTCAAAAATAAAATCACTATTATTAAGATGGAGAACATTCCGCGCGTTGTGCATTCACTTTCAAGCCATTTATAACCACTTGACATGTAAATTTTTATGGAATTTGAAAGTAGAATCGCTTGTCATTTGGTAATTACTTGGTAATTACTATGTGGTGGATGGATGTTTCATTGATAAAATCACTATAATTGAATATAGATTCCAAATTATCATTTTTGTCTCATTAAATTATGGAGAGACTCAATTTTCTCCCAATTCAATCGAAATAAAAATGCTATTACTAATCGAATCTATGGGATGAACATAACCAATTCCCAAATTATATCAGCTACCATTTGAGTTATATAAATTTGGTGTTTTCAGTTTTTTGTGATGGAGGATTGTTGCTATTAGAAGCCAACTTCGTCTTCACTTTAAGATCCACGAGTTTTTTGCTGCTGGCACCACGACCTTAGTAATAGAAGCTAAAATTGGATTTTTAGAGCTTGAAAAGTGGTCTTCAGATTTTGATTGATAAAATAATAATTCCTAATGTTCTCAAATGTCAATTTTTACTTGTGATTCTATATAATTAATTATAGTCAAAATCTAAAATCTAAAAGCATAGAGAAGGATGCTTTTAGGTTTCTAATTTCCTTTTGAAATCTATAAAAGCATTTCAACAACTTATTCACCAAACACTCTCTAGGAAATTATCAACTTTTTGATTGTCATCTGCTTTTCATTTCTAGTGCTCGTTAAGGCGTTTATTCAAAGATGGATTAGAGCCAACCGGATATTCAAAACAAAATCACGAATCAGTAATATAGCCGCAACAACAAATATAAAAAACTCACCAATAAAAAGCATAATCCAGAAGCTATTCCCGTTGAAGTGTATCATCTATTATGAACATTCACTATGGAGACCACTTCAATGTTACTTTTGGGTTATAGTGTAAGAATCATGAAGCAAAAATCGACACGAGATGCTACACTAGTTTCACTTTCTCGGCCTAGTAGACAAACCACTAAAGGCCTCTTTAACTCGATTAATTTTTACTCAAAGAAAGACAATGCCTCCTCATTATACTAACTCGACACTTCCCCAAAGGCAATCCTCTTCCTCAATCTATTCGATACGAAAACCGGTTTATTTAAACCTTTCCTCATTTTCATGGGATCTTCATTTTGCTGCCTGAGGGTGCAAGGTGTTGTTAACTGCATTTATAGCACTCGACTAAAATACATGTTCATGAAATGTCTAGATGGGTTGAAGCCACTCAGAATTAGGGTTTTTTAACAGTTTATACCGCTTTTAAAAAAAAATTGCACAAATAATGCGAAAAAATAAATGGTTAAATATATAGTCAAAAACGGCATGGTGAAGGCCGTTTCTTCCGAAAGTCGGCGTCTAAATAGCCGACTTTAGTTTCAAATATGTTTTTCCTTTATTTTGCATAAAAGATGGCCTTCCACAAGCCGTTTTTACATTTAATTAATCTTTTTTTAATGATTATATAAAGTTAGTAATTCTAAAATCAATTTATATTAATTTGTTATAGATAAAATGCTTTATAAATTTAGGGGTGTGCATGGTACGGGACAGTTCAGAGATTCATAAATTTCCAGAATCATTTTGAAGTTCGGAGATTTTAAAAAGTAATCTCCAAAACCGGACCGTAGAGAAAAAATCTCCGTACCGAACCATGCCAAAGTTCGGTACCAAGATTTGGTTTTAACGGGACGGTTCGGAACGGTGAAACGGAAATTAATCACAAGTAAAACCCTAAAATAACTTTCTCAAAAAAAAAAACACACAAAATAAGAAAAAAAAAAAATAATGGAAAAATCACCAAACAATTATAGTCCACTCCTTTTTTTGGTGCAATCTCAAAATAAATACTACAATCATAAAGACAACACAATCTCAAATTATAAATTCATAGTAAATAATACAATCCCAACTAGAATTACTTCAAAATATGTGTTGTAATAAGATAAAACTAATATATATGTATGTATTAAAAAAATTCTCAAGAATCGGTTCTAGCTTCGGATCTTCGGTTTGGTACGTATTGGTATAGTTCGGTACGGTTCTCGATACGGATATTTCTAAAATCTCCATAACATTACCATAAAAATTTTCGAGACGGCTCGTTTCGGAGAAAGTCAAAAAGTCAATGAATATTTTCGATTATGATAGCGGTTCGGTTCCAGCGATTTACAAGTCCTGTGCACAACTCTACTATAAATAGACACAATTCATACATATATATAATTTTTACTTTCATATATATATATATATATATATTATCAATTTGAACTGACAATTAATATATAATATATATATGTAATTGCTTGAAGAAAACCGTTTTTTGTGTTAGAAAAAATGGGAAAATAAATCAAACTAAAGTCGGATGTGTACATGCCGATCTTCAAGAGAAACGGCTTTCAAGTGGCCGATTTTGACTAATTTTTTAACCATTTCTTTTTTTGCATTACTTTTGCAAATTATTTTAAAAAACAGTATAAACTGTTAAAAAAGCCCTCAGAATTACTGCAAACAAAGGGTAATTTCATCATTTCTCTAGAAAAGAATATCAATGTGTGGTAACTGTTAGGGCGTTAATTTTCGCCCAAGTAATTTCCTAAAATAAAAGATTGGATTTTGATTTGTTTTGCCTTTCTAGACTTATGGTAAGATTGAGTTGTAAATAGATTAGGAAAGATTTCATATTGATATGGTATAGATATATTAGGACTCTTTGATATTTATCTTGTTTCCTAACATAAGTGATATACTTGTCATATATTTGTATATATCTTCTTTCCATGTTTATTAGGACTCTTGAAGGGATTGGACGCCTATATAAAGAGAAGAGGACGTCCATAATCAATACACAAGAAATATACCAGAGATGCAAGAGTCTTGAGAGAGTTAAGAGTCATACAAGCACAAGGAGTCTCGTTGCCCTGGATGTGATCTTGAATGTGACTACATCTGAGATCACATTCAGCCCTGCAGTTGTGTTTGTTAGGTTTTTCATCCATTGTTTTTTTGTATTGTGATTAACGAAGTCCACACATGTCTATTGTTGGATAAATTGAATTACACAGATCTGATATACTCTAGATAGGAGTTTTTCGTTGAGTTTCTACTAGTTGGTTTTAGTATTTCTGTATATGGAATCAATCGATTTGTACTACTGGAAAGTTTCGCCATATTGGCACGTCTACAAGCTTATTGGCTTGTAGACAATTTTTACTTCGTGTGTCTCTTTATTGTTTTCAAAATTCCGCTGCATGTGATTGTGAATGTGACCACATCTGCAATCACATTTATACTCTGCAAAACTTTTGGTAAATATCCGTGCTATAATTCTTTCAATTGGCATCAAGAGCCTACACTTGACGACACTAAGTGTTGATCCTGTATGTTTGTTAGCATGGAAATTCCTAGTGTCCCTACTTTTCGTCCTTCAGTTGAAAATCAGAAAAAGTTTGATAAAAAAACTCTTGATTCTGTTAGATGTAGGGCTTGTTCTGGATATGGTCATTATGTTAAAAAATGTGCAAATATTTTTGTGAAAAAGGGAATGAGTTTGAGTGTCACCTTAAGTGACAATGAGAACTATTTGTCGAGAAAAAGAAGATCACAAGGTTCGACCACCCTGGTGAAAGATCGAATGTCTCTCCAAATAAATCCTTCGGGTGTTGCGGAGGTGTGGCCGAGATGTGATCACACCCTCCCTAATCACATCTGAGGTCACATCTGAAGATCAAGATCTCTTATCTGACTCTAACCTTTTTTGTTTCAATTCTACCTCTGCTCCTGACGATATTGAATAGGTTGATGAATCTGATGGTGAAAGTTTGGAAGACACATACGCGAGTCTATATCAGGATTGGCTGAAGAGGATTAAAGTGAATGAAATGATGAAGAAGGAGAATGATCGACTCAAGAAGGAGAATGATGATCAAATGGAAGTGATTACCAGATTAGAAGTCTCTCTTACCAAGAAAGAACTGGAGTTCGAAAAGGTAAACTCTAAACTTGAAGAATCTCTTGAAAGCATGAAAAAGTTTAATTCTGGGAAAGCTAAACTGGATGATATTCTCTCCATGAGTAGTGATGATAAAGCTGGCCTTGGTTATAAAACTCCGATTTTTGTTAAAGCTAAAGAACAAGGAGAATCCTCGGATTCCTCCAACAATAAAAGGAAATTTTCCCAGAAATCTAAACCACGGAAGCGCCACTTTATTTGTCATTATTGTCATGCTCCTGGACACATTAGGCCATTTTGTTTCAAAATGAAAACAGATTTGGCGAACAGAAATTCTGCATGTCAGATGTCATCCGAAATGTTACGACATCCTCGTAATCACATTTCAAAAATTTCCAAATTTTTTTGGGTTAAGAAATCTGATGTTAAATGTCATGTTATCTATACTTCTTTGAGATCTAACATTGCAGGATCTTGGTACTTTGATAGCGGGTGTTCACGACACATGACAGGTACTTTGGAGTATTTGACTGACTATGAGAAGCATGATGGTGGTAATGTGACTTATGGAGGCGGAGGTAAAGGAAAAATTGTTGGAAAGGGAACTTTGAATGTTGATGGCCTACCTAGGCTACGGGATGTATTGCATGTGGATGGTCCAAAAGCTAATCTCATTAGTATTAGCCAATTGTGTGATAATAACCTCTATGTTAAATTCAACAAAAAATCTTGTGAGGTTTTTAATGAATCTAACACGTGTATTTTTCTTTGGTATGAGATCATCGATAATCGCTATCGTATGCTAATAAACAAATGTGTCACACTGCACACAGAGATGAATCTGACCTATGGCACCAAAAATTAGGTCATCTAAGTTTTAAGAAAATGAGGGATCTTGTGAAATTTGAGGTTGTTCGTGGTTTACCGAGATTTTGCATGAAGAATGCTAATGTGTGTGGAAGTTGTCAAAAGAGTAAACAAAGAAGAGTGTCACACCAAATGTTATCTCATTTCAATACACACGGTGTTTTGAATTGCTTCATATGGACATTATGGGTCCAGTCGAAGTTGAAAGTCTTGGTGGAAGGAAATATTTTTTGTGATTGTTGATGACTTTTCACGTTTTACTTGGATCTATTTTTTACGTGAGAAATCTGAAACATTTGAAGTATTTAGAAGTTGGCATAGAAGAGTTGTTAATCAGTATAGGCTACCAGTTGTTAGAATTAGGTCGGGCCATGGTAAAGAATTTGCAAACTCTTCTTTCTCGGCTATTTGTGATAGAAAGAGAATTTCTCATGAATTTTTCGTACCTAAAACTCCACAGTATAATGGAGTGGCAGACAGGAAAAACCGTACATTGCATGAGACATCCTGTGTTATGTTGAGTTCTAAAAGACTTTCAAAAGGTTTTTGGGCAGAAGCTCTAAATACTGCATGTCATATTGCCAATCGTGTATATTTGAGGCCTGGAAGTTTGATGACCCCTTATGAAATTCTTATGGGAAAGAAACTTAACCTCAAATATTTTCATGTTTTTGGGTGTTTGTGCTATGTTCTTAATGATCGTGATAATCTTGGTAAATTCAATTCCAAACGTGACAAGTGTATTTTTCTAGGCTACACTTCGAATAGTCATGCCTATCGGATTTATAATCTTCATACTAAGACGATCATGGAATCTGTAAATGTTGTCTTCGATGATCTCTCAGATATTGCAGGAAAGAGTGAAGAAGATAATGTGGTGGATCTGCTCGAGTTTGTTGAGACTGCCCCAGCAAAGGATGTAGGCACAAATGTAATGGAGAATGTGATTGAAGCTCCATCCACAGCTGTCTCAAATGCAGAACCAAATGTGACGGCATCTGAGCCCACATCCGTGTCTGCTGCAGCTGAGTCAAACTCGATTCGACAATGAACCCCTGTTGAAGAAACCAATAACCCAATCGTGGATCGTGGCAGTGACATACCTACAAGGATTCAAAAGAATCATTCAATCTCTCAAGTCATAGGTGATGTCTCTGAAGGCATAAGAACTAGAAAGAAAGAAAGGGTAAACTATCGAGATATGGTAAGACTAGTGTGTTTGTCTTCTACTTGTTCAACGGTAAGAATCTCTTGTTGTGTCACGTTTTCTGAGCCTAAAAATGTGTTTAATTCTTTGAAAGATGATGTTCGAATAATGCTTTGCATGAAGATTTTGATCGATATAGAAAAGAAAATGATTTTCATTGTGATATTTTAACCATTTATTGTGATAATATGAGTGCGATTGATATTTCGAAAAATCTGCCCAACACTCTCGTACTAAACACATAGATATTAGACATCACTTTATTCGAGATTTAGTTGAGAAAAATATTATTCGAATTGAGTATATTCTTTTTGAAAATCAGCTTTGCCGACATCTTCACCAAGGCTTTGGATTTTGAGAGATTCTCCAATCTAAGGAAGTCTCTCGGTTTGTGTGTTGTTTGAGATGTTACACGAGATGTCACAAAGATTGCACATCACATCCGATGTGACATCCAAAATCTGCATCCCTTCTCTTCTCCTCTATTTCTTTTTCATTTTTTAGGCATCCCCGCATTATATGTTTTCATGCATTTCTGCAAAAAGTGGATTGATGGTTCGAACTAGTCATATATATTGTCTCCTTGAAAAGCGGTGTGAGTCGATCTCTCCAATTCAAAAAATTGATGATATTTTTCCCAAAGAGTGAGTTGAAAATAAAGTCTTGATCATACTTGGAGGCCTTCCGGGGAAAAAGCTACCAACCCATTGTGTGCAGCTATTCCTTGTGACATATTTCATCAAGCATCCTTGTTTAACAAAGGCATGATCATGTGAAAAAGAGCTACCTTTGGTACTTGAGTGAAAGCTCCCTGTTTGGTTAACTCCCTCGAGACTCGGAAAAAGTGAAGAAAACTCGAAAATTTTGATAAGTGGGGTTTGGATTGCGATTCATTGAATCGAAAGCAGTGTGACTCAAAATGGGACGACATTTGAACCTACATCCATTCTTTGCAAAGACTTTTCACCTTGTGTGTGCGTTTTTTTTATTTTCGCATTAGGCATATTAGGTTTGCATGTCGGTGATCTTGGATTCTTTCTTTGAGATTTGGATTCCATATATAATTTGAGGATAATATTTTCTCTTTCCCAAAATCTTGAAAATCTTGATGGATAATAATTGGTGGGTTATACACGGTTTGAAGGACTTGGAAGATTTGAATAGATTTTGCTCCTAATTATCTATATCTTTGGTTAAGAGTGTCATTGATTTGTAGGATTCTATTTTATGGAAAATCTTGATTCGATGTTTATCTTCCAAAATTCTCAGAGTCTTATGATCCTTTATTCTCCTCAAATTTTTGCATATGAAATGAACTTTTACGTGTCCACGTGAGGGGGAGCATACATGATTGTTACCTATGTTTTCTCGGACTAAAAGGGGAGAAAAAGGTTGATTGTGATGCTTTCGATTTAGGGGGAGTTTTCTGGATATTTGATATTTGATTGAATTTGCTAGATTTTTGCTGCAGTTATGAATGTGATCTGAAATGTGATCGCATCTGTTTCAGTATTTTTACTCAGCATGATATTTAGGGGAGTTGTTTTTTGAGGGGAGTTTGTTTGTTTTGTGCTTGATAAGTGTTTTGTCGAGAAAGGCAAAAAGGGGAGATTGTTAGGGCGTTAATTTTCGCCCAAGTAATTTCCTAAAATAAAATATTGGATTTTGATTTGTTTTGCCTTTCTAGACTTATGGTAAGATTGAGTTGTAAATAGATTAGGAAAGATTTCATATTGATATGGTATAGATATATTAGGACTCTTTGATATTTATCTTGTTTCCTAACATAAGTGATATACTTGTCATATATTTGTATATATCTTCTTTCCATGTTTATTAGGACTCTTGAAGGGTTTGGACGCCTATATAAAGAGAAGAGGACGTCCATAATCAATACACAAGAAATATACCAGAGATACAAGAGTCTTGAGAGAGTTAAGAGTCATACAAGCACAAGGAGTCTCGCTGCCCTGGATGTGATCTCGAATGTGACTACATCTGAGATCACATTCAGCCCTGCAGTTGTGTTTGTTAGGTTTTTCATCCATTGTTTTTTTGTATTGTGATTAACGAAGTCCACACATGTCTATTGTTGGATGAATTGAATTACACAGATCTGATATACTCTAGATAGGAGTTTTTCGTTGAGTTTCTACTAGTTGGTTTTAGTATTTCTGTATACGGAATCAATCGATTTGTACTAGTGGAAAGTTTCGTCATATTGGCACGTCTACAAGCTTGTTGGCTTGTAGACAATTTTTACTTCGTGTGTCTCTTTATTGTTTTCAAAATTCCGCTGCATGTGATTGTGAATGTGACCACATCTGCAATCACATATATACTCTACAAAACTTTTGGTAAATATCCGTGCTATAATTCTTTCAGTAACAATATCGTATGGAAATACTTACATATAGGGGAAAGAACAAAGACGACACCAATTGGATACAGGAACAAAGTGGTCCTCTAAGGGTAATAGTGCATCACAAGAGAAAAATCAATTAGGGTAAAGAAAAGTAATTATCCAAAAGTGATAAGTCCTTTCTGAGCTCCCTAATTTTCTAATTACAACGATGGTTAAATAAACTAAGGGAGTGTTTGCAAACACTTCTGCGTTTTTATTGTAGTAGAAGCAAATGTAGTTGAGGATCAACTAGTGTTTGCAAATAAAATCTAAAAGCTGGAGAAATCAAAGTTGAAGTGTTTGGAAAAAAAAAACACTTTCAAAATTCGTTTTTGGATGGAACAACAAGGGCACCCATATATGAATTATATGGGTATTTAATTATATGGGTATTTGACTTTTAGATTCTCGATTAAAAATGAAACAAAAAAAAGCTGGTATTTGCAAACGCTAAAAGTTATTTTTTTTCAGCTATAAACTGAAAACCACTTTTTCTTCAGTGCAAATAAGAAATCACTATTTTGAAGGGTGCATATCTGAAGTGGGTCTCAGCAGATGAATTAGAAACAAGTCTATTAGAAATCACTTTTGGTCATTTAACTTCCTCATCCCATTATATAATACTGGAAACTTTACAGAGGTCCCCCTTTATTTAGCAGATGAATTAGAAACAAGTCTATTGGAACCCATAGTCCCATACGAAAGGTAATAATAGTTATGCTACTTGAGATTATTGGCAACAGCAAAATTCAGCAACACATTTCAAGACTAGTGCGCTTTAACGGGTTTTGTAGCCTATTGTGACACAGAAAGGACTATAACAAATCATTGCTATTAAACAAATGAAACGAAAAAGATAATGCTTCAACTAAATCTTATAACCTAAGTAATTTAGGTAATGATAGTAGGAAACAGCTGCCATGAAGAGCACATTTGATAGTAGTACAGGAACAAAACCATGAGCTACCAGCAGAGGTGATAAGAAATAATGAATGACTGCCAGAAAACAAATATATTAGTAGCTATCCATTATTTTTTGGAGAGAATTACCTAGTAAGACACACATTTTCAGTTACACTCACCATAAAGCAGCACAAACATAGGGAAGAAAGAGTTGCAGTGTACATCAAACCTTCAGAAGGTCAAAGGTAAACATAAACACATTGCAAAGACTAGAAAAATGAGCAAAGGCAGTGTCATTATCTACAGAAACAAGAGAGTTATTAGCAGATAATGAAACTAGGATAACAGGATAGGAACTTGCCATTCCACCCGTTATGACTATTTAGAGCTTCTTCTCCAAGATAATTGTTAGTGAAGAACCTGTAAAAAAATTTCAATTATACCATCGTGACATCTGTAAGCAAGCTCATTAACCAATTGTCAAAGTTGTTAGCAAAATGGAATATGAAGATAAAGAATCACTCTCGCAATAGAACCTAGTATTGTTAACAGACTGTTGAGAGGCTTTTGATTAATAGCAAAGGAAACAGAATAACATGTTCAATACGAATAATTTTGGATCAGGAAAAATTTGAGGTTGTTTTTCAGAGAAATCTGTGGTTACTTCCAAAATATTGCATGCAAATGCACTAAAGCATTTCCTGGTCAGAATTATATTAAGCATCCATGTGCAGAACAAGGCAGTTGCTGCTGGAGCTACAAACAATTGTATAATTCGCACCATCATCATAATTCCCCTTATTACTTCATTCACCACACCATAATTAAGGGTGGCGTCTAGATGTAACCAAGTGTTAAAAAGATGTAACTTCACTATCTTACTTCCCTCATTGTTATTCATACAAAATCAATGTCAACAAAAGCAGGAGACTTGTATATGCAGGGTTCAAGGAATAATAATGCCTAACTTTTTCTATAGAATTAGTATGAAGAGACATTTCATCATTTTACCCCGAGAATTTGCAGACTAACCACACATTCTACAACTGGGACACGGCCTTAATTTTTCGTTAAAATTTAAAAATTAATTTGATATAGCATCATAGCATGGATATAACTGGAACCTTTGACCTGGTGAGATGGTGGATATCTCACTATAAAATTCAATGATCGAAAGATTACATAAGGCATAAACACCAACAGGAATGTAGATCCCTTAGGTTGCATTTGGATGGAAGGATTTGGGTATGGATTTGAAATCCACTGCAATTGACTCTAAAAATAGCACAAAATAGAATCTAAGGATTTGAAATCTGATCTTATCCAAACAAACTTAATGGATTTGTTATTATGGATTTGGAATCCATAGCTTCAAATCCAAAATCCACATGAAGCCTTGTTGAAATGCAAAACAAGATCATAGTAGGAACTCATCTAATCAAAGCAACACCCTTTAATCCATATTCTTGTTTGTCCTTACCAACAACAAGTAGCCAAAATTGCACCTGTTACGAGGAAATTGAAGAGCAATACTGAAATAACAACGAAAACTGCATGTCCTGCACTATGATCATACCTGAAAAATCAAAGGCAGCAATAACTAGCAAATAAAATATACGAATGTATCGTGAAAGAATGAAAAGGGGAAAGGTAGAAAATCACAAGTATAATTAAATAAGAATTTCTTCGAAAATATGAATTAATTTGATTTAACGTTAGATTCCTACATATCATCACAAATCCTTACTAAAGGAGTGGTAAGGAGGGTTGTCCTAGCAGATCAATGTCAAGATCATGAAAGCAGCCACAACAGACAAAGTGTATAGGATACTTACGCAGCACAATAAGCAATTGTACAAACTGATAAAAGAAGACTGCATATGACAACGAATGCAGGATCATCACGTGCCCATTGGTTCTTTGTTTTTTTATTTGTTGGAAAAGGAGGGAAGGACGACGAGTTATTAGCAGCAACAACTAAAATTAGAAAATTAAGTATACTTTATCAACTTCACATAAAAGACTCAAAAGAAATGGAGAATAAATTCAAACCAATCTATGTGGAACTACAGATGTGAAACTAATGATCTTTCCCACTTACATGAACAACAGTCTGCTAGTATGGATTTAGAGAAACTATATTTAATATCAGCAAAAACAATAATATTTTGTATAAGGATAGACTTCTATTCCAAAAAAGTGGAGCCTGTAAATCAGCCAAATATCAATGATAAACCTAGTGCCACAATATTGTAGAGAATGGATAAAGAACAGTTCTACATATAAACATAGTTATTAGAGGCGCATGAGCGCACAGAAAGACGCCTCCAGAACTCCGAGGCGACTCATGTTTCAGAGCCGCGCACCTCAGTGCGCTTCTGGTACTGTACAACTCTTTTTTTGGGGTGTTTTTTTATAAAGTTGCTAGCTTAAATAACATTTCAGAACTACACTTTAACCTTTGGTATAACTTACACTTTAACCTCGAAAATAACCCAAAAAACTTGAAAGTAAAGAAAACTAGAGTTTCATTTGAGATAAGAAAAAAGAAAAACCCTGCTCCTCCAAGATTCTCAGACCGCAACACGCCCGCCGCCACTGATTGCCGCTTATCGCGCGCCGTTCACCGCCTCCAGCCACCACCACCAACAACAACAACAACAACAAACTAAGCCTTAATCCCACTATGTGGGGTCAGCTATACGGATCATATCACGCCATCGTTTACGGTCATAAGCCATATTTTCATTTATTTCTAGATATAACATGTCTTGTTTAATAGCTTCTTTCCAAGTCTTTTTAGGCCTACCTCTGTCTCTTTTGATTTGTGTGAGTGATTCCCTACCTTCTAAACGTCGCACAGGTGCATCTAAAGGTCTCGTATAAACATGTCCAAACCATTTTAATCGCGTTTCTCTAATTTTCTCATCTATTGGTGCTACTCTCACTTTGTTTCTAATGTGTTCATTTCTTATTCTATCTAATCTAGTGTGTCCGCACATCCATCTTAACATTCTCATCTCTGCTACCCTCATTTTTTGTTTGTGTTCATATTTAGTCGCCTAACATTCTGCTCCATAAAGCATTGCGGGTCTGATGGCCGTTTTATAAAATTTTCCGTTCAATTTTAATGGTATTTTACGGTCACAAATGATAGAAGATGCACTCCTCCATTTATTCCAACCCGCCTGGATCCTATGTGTGACATCTTCATTGATTTCTCCGTTCTCTTCAATTATAGATCTTAAATATTTAAAACTCTTTGTTATACTCACTTCATGTCCATTAATTTTTAACCTTTGTCTCATTGTTTCTGTTGTTTTTACTAAAGTGGCATTCCATATATTCTGTTTTAGCCCTACTTATAGTAAAACCTTTTGATTCGAGTGCTTCTCTACAAACTTCCAATTTTTCATTTACTCCTTCCCTTGTTTCATCAATTAAAATTATATCGTTCGCAAATAGCATACATTCAGGGATGGATATTTGTAGGTGTTTAGTGATTTCATCAATTATTAGGATATAAAAGTAATTGAGGGCTTAAAGCAGATCCCTGATGTAAACCTATAGTGTTTGGAAATTCACTAGATATTCCTGTTGTTGTCTTGATACATGTTATATCAACATACATATCTTTTATGGCATCTATGTAAGCTATTTTTATTCATCTTTTTTTCTAATACGCACCACATTATATCCTGGTTGACTCTATTGTATGTCTGTTCAAGGTCAATAAAAACCATACGTAAATCTTGTTTTCTCTCATTGTATTGTTCACATAGTCGCCTAATTAAGTGTATAACTTCAATTGTGGATCTTCCTGGCATGAAGCCAAACTGATTATCTAATATACTAGTTTTATTTCTTATTCTTGCTTCTATAACTCTTTCACCGCCTCCAGCCACCGGAATATCATTTTTTTTGTTTTTGTCCTCATTTTCATTGATTTACTAATTAAATTTCAGTGTTTCCTTCTAATGTGAATTAAGTTTCAATTGCATCAGGAAAAGGATACCTTGAGAAGGTTAGGGATATACAAAAAGGAATTGATCTCCCAAATGTGGTTTGCGTGGATGCCATGGGTTTGCCGCTCCAGGAAGATAATCTTCATCTAACCACTGCGGCCCATGTTCAACTGGGCCGTATGTTGGCGGAAGGTTATCTCACCCATTTTTTGAACTAATTTTCTCTTTCGGCCCAGCCTTTTCTTGGCCCAACTAATTGAGTGTGTTTTCGCGCATATATCTGTAACGAGATTACAGTAATTGCTTTGAATGGCTTATGGCCCGAGCTTGTTTGGTTTCATATTTATTTTCAATGTATAATTTCATATGTGGGTGGGTTTGTTTCTTTGTTGATATTTATGTGGAAAACAATAATGTATTTCACTTTTTTTTTTTGACAATAAAAATAATTTTATTAATTAATTCAAACTAGCAATACATCGAATGAAGACAGAAACAAATCTGTTAAAAACCATAAAAGATGAAACTATGAAAAATTTCATAGCATCTAGGTTAATAACAAAACACGGCTTAAAGCCTACAACTTTGAATATTCTATTATGTCTAGAATACCTATGATTCCAGATTTGCGACATGTTGAAGACCACAATCTGATTTATCTCTGTCGGATCAAAACCTTGCTTGCCTGAATTGCCCGCACACAAAAACCACCGCACCAAGGCGGCTACAAACCAAACGCCGCACCAGACGGCGAAATCACAAATAAGACAAAAGCAAATAACCCAGATCTGCGTGGAGAAACCACTTATTTGAAAATAAAAATAAAGAGATGCAGATAGGGGTGATTTCAGGCCAAAAATGGCCAAAAATCACCCATTAACAATGAAAGACAAAAAAGAGAAGCAAAATGATAGTTGAGAAAAAAAGAGGCTAGGGTTTGAGGGGGAAAAAAAAACTCTTGATTGTATGACTTAGTTTTGCAATAGGGAATATATGGAATGTTGATTTGTTTGGTAGTAAAGCTGTAATATTGGTATGGTCAGATGGGGTCGGCCCTAACCAGCTCACATATAGGGCTAGACTATATTTCATTTTTAGAGGTACGAAAAAGATTGTACCTATTTGACTTGGCCCAGAGGATCCGAATTCTGACAAGACCGAACAATCCGACCAAAAATACATGTATTGGGTTGGGCAGGACCACAAGAAATGTGGTGCGACGAAATTTCGGTCTGGCTCAACCCGATTGGCTTTTATGACTTGGTATGTTGGGCTTGGGTTGGTCTGGATCGGCTCATATGACCCAAAGCCTCACAAGCCCTAACGACCCGAACCAAAAATAAATATGTTGGTATGACTGCAATCGAATCAATCGAATAAGACTTTTGAGAGTTTGAGTGTGGCTCATTCATTATCGAATCTAATTCGAGCCTAATTCATCGAATATATTGATGGATCATGAGTTTTTTGAGCTTACTCGAGCCAATATGTGCTTAATAAAAATATCAATTAAACATTAAATTATATTTAATTTATTACAAAAAAATAAAATTATATATTTCTAAAATGAATAGTATATCTATTAAAGTCTATGACTTTATTCAAACAAGAAAGCTTTTTTAAATGTTGTTGTATTTATCATCAGTAAGTGTAGAAAGATTAAGATCAAAGTCCAGCTATTTGTTTAAGTTGTACAAGCTATCTCACGAGTTTACCAACGAGTCTGCTTATGAGCTTACTAACAAGTCTACTCACGAGCTAACGAGGCGAATATGTCTAAGCTTGCGTTTGGTTCATTTATTAACGAGCCTCGTTAAACAAGTTTTTTTTCTAATCGAGGTCTAAATAGCTCACGAGTGGTTTGGTTCATTGCATCCTTACGCATTGGGTTGGATTGAACCAAAAAAAATACGGCTTGACGAAATTTTGGTCTGCCCAGCCCGACCCAATTTTATGAATTGGTTCGTTGGACTTGGGTTAGCCTGACTCAGCCCGATCCATTGCTAGTTCTACATAGTAGTAGCCTTATGGATTATGATAAAACATTTATAAACATTATGCATGTGTCCTGGTTCGACTCTATCTCTCCTTCACACGATGTGTATTAGAAAAAATACAAGAAAAGATAGGGAATGTAAGTATCATAATGAAAAGGACGATCAAGAAAATATACATCATTTATCACCTACAGTTCACATGAAAAATCATGATTTGATCAACTAGCTTAACATAATAATTAATAGATCAATTAATATTTAATGACTGATAAAGTTCATTAATTGATCACAAAAATTTATGTGAGATCGTCTCACGGGTCTAAATACGTGAGACGGATCCCCACATGGATGGTCCACATCCTCCATATTTTCTAGCTACCCTATTCTCTCTCTCTCTCTCTCTCTCTCTCTCTCTCTCTCTCTCTCTCTCTCTCTCTCTCTCTCTCTCTCTCTCTCTCTCTCTCTCTCTCTCTCGTATTTCTTCATTGTCCACTTCTTTTTCTCTCATCTTATTGGTCTATTCTTCCTCTCTCTTTACTTAGCCCCCCCTCTCTCTCCCCCCTAACACTCTCTCTCCTAATGTTCCTCCACTCTCTACACACACATTTAAATCCAAATTCTTTAGAAACTAAATACCCAAAGAAATGATACTTTAAAAATGTATACTTTTCATGTAATAATTGATATTTTTTTTATAAAAAAAATGTTATATTTTTTTAATAACGAAGTAATATTTGTTTTAATGATAAATAAATAAAAGGTTATACTTTATTAATATGAAATGATACGAAATGATATTTTTTTTTAATAAAAGGTGATATTTTTTTAATAAGAAGCGATACTTTTTCTATAAAACTTGATACCTTGTTTTAATAAAAATAATATTTTTTTAATAAAAAGTGATATTTTTATAATAAATAGTAATACTTTTTGAATAAATAGTGATATTTTTTTTAAAAAAAGAAGATTTTGATACATTCATGTTACCTTTTTCAAGTAGTGGCTACTTTCTACGAAAGTGATCATATTCATTGACAGTGTATATATGATCAAGATGAGCTTGTTTTTTTTTGGCAACTACCAAGATATCTTGGAAGAGATTTATTTCAAAATTCAGCATATATTCCAGGAATCTTCCATTTCTACTTAATGGTAGAGTTATAATATACAGCATTGCGCTTTTGTTTAAGGTGAAAATGAAAGATGAGCTTGTGAAAATAGAAAGTCTGCCATGATAGCACGTTCTATTTGAATCTGTATCCTTAAATTCCAAATTAATATTTATTACAGTTCCCAGCAATATTTATTTTTTATTATATGTAATATATATTTTGAATATATAATATATATTGTAATATATATATTATGTATTCTTACATCATATCTAGCATTTATAAATTGATAATGACTATTTTTCTAAAGATTTTTTTATAAATATATTATAATATATATATATTTTTTCAATTTTTTTGTATTTAATTTTATTAATACCGGGTCGGGACGACTCGACCCACCGCGACCCGAGGTGGGTCTGTATCTTTAGATACCCACCTCGCCTCATTGCCGTCCCTTACAAGAACATATTATTTAATCACCAGTTTTACTAAATCAGAACAGAGAAAGGGTACAGTTATTACATGTTGGAATTTAACGGACTTTGTTTTTGTGCTGAAATAATACACCAGTGATATAGTCCTTAAAAATGAAAAACCAGTGATATAGTCAAAATATGCATAATTGGTGGAAATAGTTTTACTTATTGTGATCCGAGTAAAACTACTTAGGCCTTGCCAGAAGTTGCAAGTATGTATCGGTAAACATATTTACTTCCAAGTTTCCAAGCAGAATGTGTCATAATAGAAAAGGTTAAACTTGCAACCACAGAAAAGAGAACTCATAAATGTTACTGGATTTAGCATTTCCTTAAGTACTCTTTACCATTCAAAATCTCATCAACAAACTCAGTTTGACATATGAAAACAAACCCAAAACACAAATACGTACGAAAAGCAACCTTCACCATAAAGAGGTTCCACTAAAACGAAACACAAAAATGGTATTCTTTTTCCTACTGGCTTATTCAACACAAATGCTTTCCTTGTTCCATTGTCGTTGGATAGTAAACAGTCCTCAAATGAAGTTGTCTTCACTATACACCGATAAGATGATAAACTCAACTACTCTTTCAGTCATTCTTTACTTCTGGGATCTCAATATCACTCTTGCCAGTTCAATAATCAGCATTTTTTTTTCTGGAAGAAAAGCCCATCAATGATTTCATGTAACGAAAATAAGCCCATCAATGATTTCATGTAACGAGAAGGTATTGGTATTAAAAGGTACCAAAAGTCGGCATATGAAGAAGGCCAAAGCCAATGTATTTAAATCTCCATTGACTGTACGACCTTGGACTTTTTCTTTTTTGTTTTATCTTTTCTAGTTTTACGATCCTTTCTCTTAGGCTTCTCATCTATAGCAGGCTATGTATTCTGCAAATGTTGGTAAATGGCACCTAAAGGATCTGACTGGAAAACTGGATGGTTAATGACTGTCGTCAACTGATTACCCTCTTTCAGCCTGAGAAGTAATAACATACGAACAAATCAAGAACGTGTATTGAAAAAGAAAACGTCAATAATCCCAAATACTCTTTAATACTCACACCAACTTATTTCTCGTTTTACTGTTAAGTTTGAATTCAGCACGCCCTGACTCGAGGGGAGACTTTAATTCAGGGAGGTATTCTGAGAGGGAAGACAGATCGTATGCCTTTAATCTCTTTTGCCGGCTCGTTTCCTTTGTTGTTTCTCCTGGTTGTAAAAAAATATTTTTTCAAAAAATTGCATAAACAAACAATTTTTTTTATTTAATTTTAAAAATAACTTTTTTTATCAGAGACTTATCAGATATCCATGATGGTAATTTTGCAATTAATATTATCAAAATTAACAAACTTTTGTTAACACTTAAAATTAGAATCTCCTTACTTTATAAAGCAAAATATAAACAATCCATCAGCGACTATGAGAAACCATTAGAAAAGAGGTGTTCTATCCCATTGCATTCTTATATTAAGTTCAAATCATTATAGCAACAAATATGCAGCGATTCTCACAATTTCTACCTTCAGGCTTCGATGGGAACTTATCGTCTATCCAGAGAATAATCTTAAACGAAAATAAGTAAACTAGCATCCATGTTATCAAATACATTCAATGCCATAACAGAAACTCCGGGAGGTGCAAATTAATACTTTTAACAATATATAGCAACATTTTCGTCATGTTTAAATATAATCACAGTAGCACAATGAGGATATCATATATCATGGTGCAAGAATCATACCTTAGTAATAGCTTTTTCCGCAACTGCACCCCTTGTCACGCCCCAATTTTTGTTATACTATAAAATAATACCCAATAAATTACATCTCCACATATTCCTTAGCTTATACTCGACAAGAGCTATTATCTAAAGTACAAATAATTAAAAACCATAAATACAATGTAAGTCTATGAATACATACAATTTTACTAGAGTTGCAATTAATTTATCTTTACAAAATAGTTTAATGTCATGAAGTTTATGAAATAGCTAATGCCATGAAATTATTAGCAAAACTAATTTCTTTAGGAAAATGATATTTTACCCACTTTTGGTTCGGATCTTCGTTTGGGCAGGAACAATCAAGGCACTAATCCTTGCTAGGATCGATTCTGACAATGACTCTTAGAGACGACTCACGATGGCAATTTACTACGAGATCGTAAATGCGAATATGTTATATATTTACAAATGTGAAAAAGAACTGAAGTTTTTTGATTTCCGAATGAACTGAAAAACAATAGAAACAATCTATTTATAGTTTTCAAAAAGCTTTTTGGTCGCCTGCGATGACGCAATAGAAGAAAGCAAATCAATTTAGTCATTTCTTTGAAAGTAAAGCGTGCATTTTACCGCTATAAAAAGCTATAAAAATGCAAATCAAAAATAGTTGTTGAAGCGGTGTCGCTTACCACCAACACCTTGATAAATTAATAAACATCTTCCGCATACCGCTACAAATCAAAAATTTCTTTGGCCAAATTTCTTTGCATTTGCTAAATAAAAGTAATATGCAGTCGGCCAGATACCGCTTATAAAGTCAGCAAGAAAGGCTTTGCGCGATTCTTTTCGCATAAATTAATAAACAGGTTATTGCACAACTGCTACTAAAATTAATTAAATAAGTTCTTAATTAGCAACAATATCATAATTAATATTTTAAAAAAAATAAAATTTTCAAAATCTCAACTATTCCATTATTTCCACCGTGATTATATTACAGAGTTATCCGGAAGTGGGGTGTCACACACGACCACTACAAAACCAAAAACCCGAATCACGAATTCACATTCGTTCTATAGAATCATGCACAAAGTCATACGTATACATTAAAAATTTAGCTAGATTAAATCCGGATGAAGAAGGATAAACGTTAACAAGTGTTAGGTATCGACCCCGCCGTATGCCAAAATAACACGCCATTAATGCCGATTTTACAAGCCTAACGAATAGACTATTACAATAAATCGCCTACGGGATAGGGATTAAGAATTACTGTCGGTTCTACAATAAAGTCAAATTACAAATTAAAGCTAAATATTACAAGCTAAAACCGAGACACCTTCGAATCAGCCCGTAATACCGAAAATAGAAAATACAGACGGTGAATACAAATATATATTAGATCGAGAAATACTACGATTTACCGAACACGAATGACCGGTCACAAAGACCGTTGAGGCTCTGTTGAAGCCCAATTTCGGCCTCGGGGAGAGTCGGCTCAGACCGATGGTGAAAAACCCCAGAAATGTCAGGAAGCCAAGACACGGGCGAAGGAGGAAAGGTCACACAGACCGCTCGGCCTCGAAACGCCGGAGGAGACAAGACCCACTCAGGAGAATCGCTTCAATCGCGCCGAAACCCAAACCCAAAGAAGGCCTCCGTTTCTAATAATGAAGATTCACAAAGAATCGAGAAGACAATACTCACGGAGAGTAGAGCGGAAGGAGAGGCGCGAGAGAATTTTGGGGGAGCAAGAATGTTTCATCGCTTATCTTAGGGTTTCACCAATGGGGCCTTTTAATGATAAATGGAGGACTTAGATTAAAATCCTCAAAAATGGACGTATGGGATGCAAAGGGGGAGCAACTTTGCGGAGTGGGTTGGGCTCTTGGTTTTTGGGCCGAGCAACCTATCAAGTTATTTGGGCCAACAAACAATATATTGGGCCACAATAATAACATTCTCCACCTTGGCCCAATGCCGGTTTCACAAAACATAGGGTTCACCTTCGGTAATCATCATCGCCTTTAACCTTCCTCGCTATACACAAAGTACAGTAGGAATCAAGTTATAGCAAGCACAAAGCAAGCTATAACAAAATAGTGTAGTATCTGTTCCGTTCAGTCACCTGTATCACGATTCAAAATTTTCAGACATGAAAGAAATTTACTCACCGGTAAACATTTCGTACCCATATCTGCAGGATTGAACTAAGAAGTAATCTTTTCAAGATTAACTAAGCCTTTAGCAACAATATCACGAATGTAATGAAATCTTACATCTATATGTTTAGTTCTATCATGAAACACAGGATTCTTGCAAAGTTGGATACAGATTGACTATCGAAAATACAACAACTTCACCTTTAAGAAAACCAATTTTAAATTAAACCTTTCAACCACGACTTCTTTTAAAGCTTCAAAGGATGTGAAAGAACATACTCATTCAAAGAGTTGAAAGTGCAACAATGTGTTGTAATTGAGATTTCCGGCTAATGCATGAACCACACAATGTAAACACATAAGAAGTTGTAGATTTTCTGTTATCCCTATCATTTGCGTAATTAGAATCCACATATCCTACCAATTTCACACCTTGAGGAGATTTACTGAATTTCAAACCAAAGTTCTGAGAATGTTTTAAATACCTTAAAAGCCATTTAACAAAGCACTCCAATGTACCATACCAGGATTAGACATGTATCTACTCAAGCAACTAACAGCATATGCAATGTCAGGCCTAGTGCTAACCATAAGATACATCACAGATCCAATAGCATTAGAATAAGGCACATTTTTCATACAACTCAAATCATGTTCAGTTTTAGGAGACTGTTCTTTAGTCAAAACAAAATGGGCAGCAAGGGGAACATTCACAGGATTTGTAGTTGACATAGAAAATTTACTCAAAATCTTTTCAACATAAGAAATCTGGTTAAGAAAAACAGTTGAGTTTTTCCTATCTCTAACAATGTTCATTCCTAAAATCCTATTTGCATCTCCTAGATATTTCATGTCAAATTTAGCACTCAAGTAATTTTTAACATGCTCAATTGATTTAATGCAAGAACTTATCAACAACATATCATCAACATAAATCAACAAGAAAATAGGCACGGAAGCATTTTCTTTAAAATACAAGCAATGATCATAACTACTTCTTTTAAATTTTAAAGAGAGCATGCATTCATCAAATTTCTTGTTCCATTGTCTAGAGATTGTTTCAAACCATACAAGGATTTTTAAGCAAACAAACATGATCGGGTTTCTTATCACAACAAAGCCCTTTGTCTCATGTAAATCTTTTCTTCTAACTCCCCATGCAAAAACGCAGTTTTTAACATCCATTTGTTTTAACTCCCAATTAAACCGAGCAACTAATGCAAGCATGATCCTAACGATTGTAAACTTAACAACATGAGCAAAGATTTGTATAATCTATCCCTTCTTTTTGAGTAAATCCCTTAGCCACAAGTCTAGCCTTATATCTAATCGATTCATTTTCATTCTTGATTTTAAATGACCATTTACGATCCACATGAGAACAATTTTCAGGTTTAGGCACAAGAATCCAAGTATTGTTAACATGCAAAGAGTTCATCTCATCTTTCATAGCATTTAACCAATCAGATTTATTCGACTTTAAGGCTTCTTGATAAGACTTAGGTTCGTTACTATCAATAGACTCAAACACACTACAAGCAAATGAAGCCATGTGAAAATCATCAAATTTAGATGGCGGTCTAGAGTTTCGTCTTTCCCTATCTCTAGCAAGTTGATAATCATGCAAATCAACATTTTCATTTTCGTTCACATCAACTAAATCATCATGCACAACAACATCTTCATGATTTTCAGGCACATCATTCGCGGGTTGATTTCCAGGCAAACTTTCAGTTTCAACATGCATATTTTCAGATTCATCAATATGACTCAAACCAGGCAATTGCTCCACCTTATTTGGAGCACCTTCAGGTTCAGACAAAGGCAAAGAAGCAGGCAAGCAAGGAAAATCAGATTCATTAAAAATGACATCTCTGCTGGTTATAGTTTTAAAACCAGGTTCACCCCTAAGCCACAACCTATATCCTTTCACCCCTTCAGGATATCCTAAAAAAACACATTTTTTGGATCTTGGTTCAAGTTTATCAACCTTTTGATGAACAAATGCAGCACAACCAAATACCTTCAAGTTTGAAAAATCAATTTCTTTACCAGAAAAAATAGATTGAGGACATTTTCGTTTCAAAGGCAGACGGTGATCTATTAATCAAATAAGCGTATGATGAACATTTTTTACCCCAGAACCTTTTTGAAAGTCCCAGGAAGCAAGCATGCTCAGGACCCTTTCAAGTAAGGTTCTATTCATACGCTCAAAGCAACACCATTCTCGTTGAGGCGTATAAAGGCACGCGATTTTATGCCTTGAATACCAAATTCAAAGACATAAGTTGTCAAACAAATTATTGCAAAATTCGAGCCCATTATCCGTCCAAGAGTTTTAATCCTTTTCCAGTTTGATTCTCAATCAACATTTTCGATTTTAAAATTTTCAAACACTTGATTTGTTTTTCATTAAGAAAACCCATACTTTTCTTGAAAAATCATCAATTATAGATAGAAAATATCTATTTCCACCTTGGGTGGGTTCACTAGTTGGACCCATACATCAAACATGCAAATATTCAAGAATGTCGAACACATAGTACCGATTTGGGAATGGGGAAACAGGGAACTTGACTCTAGATTGTTTACAAGCACACATGAATCACGTAAAGGCATACAAGATAACTTGTCTTTTCCAAAACAACCATTTTTATGCAAAATTTCAAGTCCTTTAGCACTCATGTGACCTAACCTTTTATGCCATAGATCGGTTTTATCGCTTTGGACCATTCAGAATTATGCACATAAGATTCATGTTGATTCAGCATTGCAAACATACAAGTTCCTTTTCTTTTTGACTTTGAAAATAACAAGGTTTCCTTCAAAATTTTCATAACTCTTTTTGCCCCATCTACCTTCTAACCCATCATCCTCTAATGCAAAGACATGAAATCAAATTGTTACAAAGATCGGGCACATGTCTCACATTTTTCAAAGTTAAAGCATATCCAGATTCGAATTTTAAGCATACATCACCAATCCTGCAATTTTACTGCTTTTTTTCATTAGCCATCAAAACAGAGCCATTCACAACTTCTTTATAATTAGAAAACAAATTTCTAAAAGGTGTCATGTGAAAAGTACAAGCGAGAATCAATTAACCATTGACATGTAGATTTAGGTGAAACAAAATTCACATAATCACATAGATCATAAACCATAAACACATCACCCGTACTTCCACTAGTTGAAGCCATATTAGCCTGATCATTAGATTGGTAATTATTAAAATTCGATTTTGCTTTCCTTTAGGACAATTCCTAATGTAATGACCATGTTCACCACAATTGTAACATTTCTGTTATTATTAGGCCTAGACTTAGACCTAGTTTTACTCTTTCCTTCTTTTTACCAAAAGACTGATTTTGGTTATTAAACCTCGTTTGAGACCGACCCCTAACATGCATAACTTCACGAACTTTGTTTACTACCTCTACTAACTTTTAAATCAAGTTCCTTGCTTTTTAAGCCATTAACAACGATTGATGTCAAGAGTAATAGAATATCTACCATACTTAATAGCATATTTAACATCTTTGCACGATTCAGGAATTGCATTTAAAAGCACAATAGGGGTGTAATCATCAATGTTCTTATCACGATCAATTTAATATCTTGAATTAATTTGGTGAACACATCAAGATTTTCATCAATATCTTTGTTTAAATCCAATTTAAACCTAAAGAATTTTTCTAGCAAAAACAATTTACTAGCGGTGATTTTTCCGTATATAATTCTTCCAATTTTTCCCATAATTCTTTAGCGATTTGATTGACCAACCTTCCTAAGCACAGAGTCGAAAGATTCAAGATAATAGAAGAGTATGCATATTCATCGATTTTGACTTTGGTTTCTTTAGTATCGGTGGGACGCATAAGAATTATTAATAGCTTTATACACCTTTTGATGAATTAAAATACCTTTCATTTTTGTTTCCAAATAGAAAAGTCGGATTTACCATTAAACGGTTCAAGATGATAACCAGACATGCGGCCCATATTAAAAACACAGAAGATTAATAATATAGCAAACCACAAAGTCAACAATGTCACAAAAATGGCAAATCCACACAAATACAGAGAATACAGCGGAAGCAATTAATCGGGCCACAAAAATGAGAGAGTTGAAAATCAAGCAAAGACAATGAAAGCTATATAGCAAAAAATGGAGGTTCACACAAAGAACCTAAAATATTCACGTAATCCCAACACGAAAAACCGCAAGCGGTATTTAAGCTACAAAAGCAATAAACCCGCTACAAGCGGTATTTAAGCTACAAAAGCAATAAACCCGCTACAAGCGGTATTTAAGCTACAAAAGCAATAAACCCGCGGCAAGCGGTTACGTTCTGGCGGTAAAGAAAGAGAGGTTCAAGCCGCTTTACAGAGAGCGAAACCCTACGGTAAGGGTTTCGTAACACCACAACGAGGTTGCTCGATACCACCTGTTAGGTATCGACCCCGCCGTATCCGAAATAAATTTGCCATTAATGCCGATTTTACAAGCCTAACGAATAGACTATTACAATAAATCGCCTACGGGATAGGGATTAAGAATTACAATCCGGTTCTACAATAAAGTCAGTAAATTACAAATTAAAGCTAAATATTACAAGCTAAAACCGAGACACCTTCGAATCAGCCCGTAATACCCGAAAATAGAAAATACAAACGGTGAATACAAATATATATTAGATCGAGAAATACTACGATTTACCGAACACGAACGACCGGTCACAAAGACCGTTGAGGCTCTGATTGAAGCCCGATTTCGGCCTCGGGAGAGCTCAGGCATCGATGGTGAAAAACCCAAGAAATGTCGGGAAGCAAGACACGGGCGAAGGAGGAAAGGTCACACTGCACCGCTCACCTCGCCGGAGACAAGACCCACTCGGAGAATCGCTTCAATCGCACTGGGAAACCCAAACCCAAAGAAGGCCTCCGTTTCTAATAATGAAGATTCACAAAGAATCGAGAAGACAATACTCACACGGAGTAGAGTAGAGGAAGGAGGGGCGCGAGAATTTTGGGGGAGCAAGAATGTTCTCTCTCGCTTATCTTAGGGTTTCAGCCAATGGGGCCTTTTAATGATAAATGGAGGACTTAGATTAAAATCCTCAAAAATGGACGTATGGGATGCAAAAAGGGCGGGAGCAACTTTCGGAGTGGGTTGGGCTCTTGGTTTTATTTGAGCAACCTATCAAGTTATTTGGGCCAACAAACAATATATTGGGCCACAATAATAACATTCTCCACCTTGGCCCAATGCCGGTTTCACAAAACATAGGGTTCACCTTCGGTAATCATCATCGCTTTAACCTTCCTCGCTATACACAAAGTACAAGTAGGAATCAAGTTATAGCAAGCACAAAGCAAGCTATAACAAAATAGTGTAGTATCATTCCGTTCGGTCCACTGTATCACGAGTTCAAAATTTTCAGACATGAAAGAAATTTACTCACCGGTAAACATTTCGCACCCATATCTGCGAGGATTGAACTAAGAAGTAATCTTTTCAAGATTAACTAAGCCTTTAGCAACAATATCACGAATGTAATGAAATCTTACATCTATATGTTTAGTTCTATCATGAAACACAGGATTCTTGCAAAGTTGGATACCGATTGACTATCGAAAATACAACAACTTCACCTTTAAGAAAACCAATTTTAAATTAAACCTTTCAACCACACAACTTCTTTTAAAGCTTCAAAGGACAAAGAACATACTCGTATTCGGTAGTTGAAAGTGCAACAATGTGTTGTAATTGAGATTTCCTAATGCATGAACCACACAATGTAAACACATAAGAAGTTGTAGATTTTACGTTATCCCTATCATTTGCGTAATTAGAATCCACATATCCTACCAATTTCACACCTTGAGGAGATTTACGAATTTCAAACCAAAGTTCTGCAGAATGTTTTAAATACCTTAAAAGCCATTTAACAAAGACTCAATGTACCATACCAGGATTAGACATGTATCTACTCAAGCAACTAACAAAGATATGCAATGTCGGCCTAGTGCTAACCATAAGATACATCACAGATCCAATAGCATTAGAATAAGGCACATTTTTCATACAACTCAAATCATGTTCGGTTTTAGGAGACTGTTCTTTAGTCAAAACAAAATGGGCAAACAAGGGGAACATTCACAGGATTTGTAGTTGACATAGAAAATTTACTCAAAATCTTTTCAACATAAGAAATCGGTTAAGAAAAAACAGGTTGAGTTTTTCCTATCTCTAACAATGTTCATTCCTAAAATCCTATTTGCATCTCCTAGATATTTCATGTCAAATTTAGCACTCAAGCAATTTTTAACATGCTCAATTGATTTAATGCAAGAACTTATCAACAACATATCATCAACATAAATCAACAAGAAAATAGGCACGGAAGCATTTTCTTTAAAATACAAGCAATGATCATAACTACTTCTTTTAAATTTTAAAGAGAGCATGCATTCATCAAATTTCTTGTTCCATTGTCAGAGATTGTTTCAAACCATACAAGGATTTTTTAAGCAAACAAACATGATCAGGTTTCTTACTGTCAACAAAGCCCTCAGGCTGTCTCATGTAAATCTTTTCTTCTAACTCCCCATGCAAAAACGCAGTTTTAACATCCATTTGTTTTAACTCCCAATTAAATCGAGCAACTAATGCAAGCATGATCCTAACAGTTGTAAACTTAACAACAGGAGCAAAGATTTCTGTATAATCTATCCCTTCTTTTTGAGTAAATCCCTTAGCCACAAGTCTAGCCTTATATCTAATCGATTCATTTTCATTCTTGATTTTAAATGACCATTTACGATCCACAATGAGAACAATTTTCGGTTTAGGCACAAGAATCCAAGTATTGTTAACATGCAAAGAGTTCATCTCATCTTTCATAGCATTTAACCAATCAATGATTTATTCGACTTTAAGGCTTCTTGATAAGACTTAGGTTCGTTACTATCAATAGACTCAAACACACTACAAGCAAATGAAGCCATGTGAAAATCATCAAATTTAGATGGCGGTCTAGAGTTTCGTCTTTCCCTATCTCTAGCAAGTTGATAATCATGCAAATCAACATTTTCATTTTCGTTCACATCAACTAAATCATCATGCACAACAACATCTTCATGATTTTCAGGCACATCATTCGCAACAGGTTGATTTCCAGGCAAACTTTCAGTTTCAACATGCATATTTTCAGATTCATCAATATGACTCAAACCAGGCAATTGCTCCACCTTATTTGGAGCACCTTCAGTTCAGACAAAGGCAAAAAGAAGGCAAGCAAGGAAAATCAGATTCATTAAAAATGACATCTCTGCTGGTTATAGTTTTAAAACCAGGTTCACCCCTAAGCCACAACCTATATCCTTTCACCCCTTCAGGATATCCTAAAAAAACACATTTTTTGGATCTTGGTTCAAGTTTATCAACCTTTTGATGAACAAATGCAGCACAACCAAATACCTTCAAGTTTGAAAAATCAATTTCTTTACCAGAAAAAATAGATTCAGGACATTTTCGTTTCAAAGGCACAGACGGTGATCTATTAATCAAATAAGCAGCCGTATGAACAGCTTTACCCCAGAACCTTTTTGAAAGTCCCGAGGAAGCAAGCATGCTCCGGACCCTTTCAAGTAAGGTTCTATTCATACGCTCAGCAACACCATTCTGTTGAGGCGTATAAGGCACAGTTTTATGCCTTCGAATACCAAATTCAGCACATAAGTTGTCAAACAAATACCTTTTTTATTAATAATACATTTTTTTACCTTTTTTTATTTCTTGCATAATAATACCTTTTTTCTTACTCTCTTTTTCTAATTCTTGCATAATAATACCTTCTTTATTAATCTTATTTTTTTTTTTAATTCTTGAATAATAATACCTTTTTTTCTTTTCTTACTCTCACAGAATTTTGGGCTCACATCACCTTTGCCAACAGTGGCCTTGGCAATTACAGCATTGGTGGGAGTTCTAACTGCAGTCTTCATCTTCCAATCGGCATCCAAGAATTGATCTTTTTTCACTTCATTGTCTGTTGTGCTTGTATAACCACTTCATTTTTCTTGAAAAAAGAAGGTTCTGATACATTTATGTTACCTTTTTCAAGTAGTGGCTACTTTCTACAAAATTGATCTTATTCATTCCGTGTATATATGATCAAGATGAGCTTGCTTGTTTTGGCAACTACCAAGATATCTTGGAAGAGATTTATTTTGAAATTGATTCTGTATCCTTGAATTCCAAATTAATATTTGTTACAGTTCCCAACAATTACAAACATATCTTGAAGGAATGACAAGAACTAGGGATGTCAAGTCTGGCCCGATCCATGGCGACCCGCTCTGACCCATGACGAGGGCAAGTCCGGGTATCTATTCCTTTGTCTAGAATATTTTTAAATATATTTAATATATATTTACATATATAATATATATTATAATATATTTTTTATGTATTCTTATATCATATACTGATAATGGCAATATTATAAAGAATTTTATAAATATATTATAAATATATATTTTTTTATTTTTTTCAATCGTTTTGTAGTTAATTTTATTAATTCCGAGTCAAGGCGGTCGACCCGCTTCGTACCACGACCGAGGCGGGTGCGGGTCTTTAGATACCCACACCCACCCCATTGCCGTAGTAAGTAACAAGAACAGGATATTAATCGCCATTTTTTATCGAAGACCGGAGAAAGGGTACATACAGTTCTTACGTATGTTGGAATGTAACGGACTTTGTTTTTGTGTTGAATTAATATACCAGTCAGATATAGGGATGGCAATGGGTCCGGGTAAGACCCGGACCCGAACCGGACCCGAACCAGACCCGCTTCCTTTGGGGCGGGTATGGGTCCAATAAATGGGTATGGGGAGGGTAACGGGTATTGAGTTTTAGACCCGAGCGGGTATGGGTCGGGTAACGAGTATGGCAGGACCCGACCCAGACCCGACCCATATAATTTTTATTTTTTTTTTTTATATATAATGAATATATTGTATTATTCTTGTTCAAGAACTCTTGATTTATATATGTTGGTGTTTATTTCATAATTTATATAATATCTACAAAATTATATAAATAACATAAATTTTGAGTGCACTATTTTGAGTAAAAATCGTAAAAAATTGGTCAAATATATGAAGTTGGCGGGTCTAATGGGTCTAACGGGTCTTACCCACAATACACGGGTATGGGTCGGGGTGGGTATGGGTCGGGGTGGGGCGGGGCGGGTATGTGTATGGGTATTATATTTTCTTGACGGGTCGGGTCTCGGGTCCAGGCGGACCCGACCCAGACCCGACCCATTGACATCCCTAGTCAGATAGTCCCTAAAAAAAAACCAGTGAGATAGTCAAAATATGCATAATTGGTGGAAATAGTTCTACTTACTGTGATCTGAGTAAAACTACTTAGATGTCTTGGTAAAATTATTTACTTCCAAGTTTCCAAGCAGAATGGGTCATCACAGAAAAGGTTAAACTTGCAACCACAGAAAAGAGAACTCATCAATGTTACTGCATTTGGCATTTCCTTAAGTATTTACCATTCAAAATCTCATCAATAAACACAGTTTGTCATATGAAAACAAACCCAAACAAGTGAACAACAAACCCGTAGTCTTGTACACAAAGCAACCTTTACCATAACGAGGTTCCACTAAAACAAAACACAAAAATGGTATTCTTTTCCCTACTGGCTCATTGAACACATATGTTTACCTTGTTCCATTGTCGTTCGGTAGATAATAAACAGTCCTAAAATGAAGTTGTCTACATAATACACCAATATGAAGAAAGAACGAATACATGATAAGATGATTAACTCAAGTACTCTTCCAGTCATTCACTCATTCTTTACTCTTTTAGGGGATCTACATCACTCTTGCCAGTTCAATAATCAGCAATTTTTTTGTTCTTTTCTGGATGAAAAGCCCATCAATGATTTCACGTAACGAGAATAAGCACGAGTCCATATATTAGAGAAGCGATACAGTGAAACACACAGATTACTGTGGGAGATATTGGTATTAAAAGGTACCGAAAGTTGGCATATGAAGAAGGCCAAAGCCCTTAGCAAAAGGGGACCTTAATAAACTTCAGCCCACACTTAAATCACCTTCAGCCCACTCTTCAATCCACAAGCCCAATCTTCAATCCTTCAGCAGATTAGACAAAATCACAAAACAACGCCCCCTGACAAGGGTTTTGGATTGTGAGATTTCCGAAGATAAATATCCGGACGGTGAGAGACGACTTCATGAAGTTCGATCTACGCGAACCCCGACGCCAGCATCGCCAACGCGCTCCGCCGCGTAATGATCGCCGAAGTCCCCACCATCGCCATCGATTTGGTGGAAATCGAAGTGAATTCGTCGGTCCTGAACGATGAATTCATCGCCCACCGCCTCGGCCTCATTCCCCTCACCAGTGAGCGTGCCATGTCCATGCGCTTCTCCCGAGACTGCGACGCCTGCGACGGAGACGGCCAGTGCGAGTACTGTTCCGTCGAGTTCCATTTACGCGCCAAGTGCATTAACGATCACACGCTTGATGTTACCTCTAAGGACCTTTACAGCTCTGACCACACTGTCGTTCCAGTTGATTTCCCCGATTCGTCAACCGGACTTGATAACGCGGATAATAGGTAATTTTATTTTCTTTCTGGCTCAATGTGTTTGTGTGCTAGTACACGTGTGTCCAATTTTTTCGATTCCATTTTTCTTATGGCTGCTTATATGGACTGATATTTGGTTGCTGCGGAAGGTCGAGTTTAGTAATTTTACAAGTTTATTTTCATGCGCGTCTTAAAATTATTGTGGATAGTGTTTTACTTGGGTGAAAGGGGAGTTTTGTTTGTTTGATAATTCTCGGAGACAAATTTTCAATCTCTATTAATTTTTCTTTTGGGGCTAGGGTTGGGAACCTAATTATTATTAGCAACTAAATATTCTTAAGAAAATATGTCATGGGGAAAACGTTTATATGTTTGCATGATAAATACAAGCAGGAATCAGCCAATTTCAACTTTCAGTACTGCCTGTTGGATCATTTTTGCCATGTTTGGTTTTGAGGGTTCTGATTTAGGGGAAATTCAGGGAAAAGTAGTAAAATCGGGGCAAGATTATATGGGAGAAAGGGATTTGGATGAGTGAATGAGTCAAATTGAAGGTTTAATAGAAGTTGAAAGAAATCAGATTGCTAAGCTCACTATATAAAATAAAAGTCCTTGATGTTCAGAAACATATAGATAGAAGTGGAAAGACAACAGAACCCTACATGAGATTCCCGGTAAGAATACATATTAGTCATGTACTTTTGAAATTGGTAATTCTTTTTCAGTAACTTGTTCCAATAAATGAAAATATTCTTCCTTAATTTCTGGTGCATCTAACAAGCTTGAACTCAAACCATGCTGTTTCTAGTTAACTACTTACTTCCTTTATTGGATTAATTTGACTTTGGATATGCAATCATGGGGCTTTATTTCAGAGAAGGCAGGGAGAAAACAAACAAATAAAGGAGAAAAACAAAGGGAGTGAATAGAGAATAGTGTGTGATTAGCTTCAACCATACATATACACACAACAACCCTTTTATGTTGTGCAGATAGGAGACCTTCACCCCACTTTTCTGCAGTAGCTTGGATCACACAATTGCATAGTTTGGAAGATAACTCAAAGGGAATTTGAAAGGGTGAAACTCAACAGATAATATGATATAAATATAGCGAGTGATAAATGGAAGGAAGTGAGGCTTCACCATATACATTTACAAGATTTAATGTCAGATTTTAGTGCAACGATGTTGTCTCAATGATTGCACGAGTACTATTAATGCAAAAGGAGAAGTTGTTTCATAAAGGTCATTTTATCTATTCACATTCTTTTGAAAATGCATGTAACTCTCTCGACTTGGTAAAGACTTCTGCCCACCACCTTACTTTCCTCCCTCGTGCATTTCTAAAGGGTCTAACTAAGATATTGGCACTCATTCTTATTGTCGGGACTATAAACCTGTCATTTCATTTAGTTGTAGTTAGTCTAAAAGTCTAATTTATGAAGACTCTTTAGCTGTGTGAATCCTTGTATTTTAGATTGAGATTAGCTTATTGGTCCTATATTCATTGGGTAATTCATGTAAACTGAGATGGAATTCTGTTTTTTAGACTTGGATTAGCAGGTAGGTAATGTCCTTTATCACAAGAACTTTTAATATGCCAGTGAATTTTCTTTTTCAATTTGGTCTGTAAGAGTCATTTCTTGAAAGTATCAAGATTTGATGTCAAACCGGAACTAATAATGTGATTGAAAGTCAATGAGATATAATTTTGGAGTGTACGTGTCTTGTTGATTCTACTTCTTGATATAGGATTTGTTGCCTTTTCCATGCCTTGAAAGTGTCTCGAAAGGTTCTATATGGTCCTCTGGCAATATTCCTTGCTTTCTTGGAAATGACGGTTATGGTAAGACAACTTTTAATTCTTGTTTACAAGTTCTCTAGATACCTGTAGCAATGTGCTGGTAAAGGTATTCTGTGTCTAAGATATTTGGGGAGAGTCTAATCTAATACAACATATAACCACTTTGTAGTAAGCAATGTAGTTACTTTTGGTTCTAATATACATCTGTTGTATGAAATCTGATGGGTGGGATCCGTAAACATGTTCGGCTGTAACTTGTAGGAAGTACTTTATTTTTTACCATTTCTGTAGATTTACACAGTGCTTTTAGTGATACGTCAGTGCATTATCAGGTTTACTTGACATGCCAATTATGTGAATAACTGATTTAAGATTTGGAATATGACAAAAGACATGTTTGTGCAGCATCAATGAATTGTTATCTGAGGCTTACTTGCATGATTTGTGATACAGTCATACAATTAATTTTATTTTCAATTAGTAATGATGTGCTGTTTATTTATAGTTGTCCTGCCCCCCCTCCAAGGGTGGTCGACAGCTACATTATGATAAACACAAATGAAATAATACGATTAAGTTTGACATGATGTATGGGAATCACTATTGTTAAGCTACGTCGTGGTCAGGAGCTGGGATTAAGAGCCATAGCTCGGAAAGGAATTGGCAAAGATCATGCTAAATGGTCACCTGCAGCAACTGTCACTTTCATGTATGAACCTGAGATTTATATCAACGAAGAGTTGATGGAGACCTTAACTCTTAAGGAGAAAAAGGAATTTGTTGAAAGCAGCCCCACGAAAGTGTTCGACATTAATGCCAATACCCAACAGGTTGTTCTTGTATCTTAGTAGCCTGCTTTGGATCCGGAATGATGTGCTCAATTAAATGATGAGTGTTTACGCAGCTGATTTTTATCTTCTTCTCTATATTGTTCGTTAAAAATGGCAACTCAGGGCTTGTTACTATGATTAGTCGATATAATCACACTGCTTCATCCTAGATTTCCTTTTTTGCTTAGTATTTGACAAATCGAAGGGTTCTTACATGTTTTCTTCCTTCCAAGTATTCTTTGTGATACATTGACACTTCTTGTTGGTGCGATATGTGAAGCTTTAATATACTATCATGATCTATGGACATTCATGCTTTTGCGTGTAAATGGCCTCGTAAATGTTTCAGGCACATTATTCGCTAATTTGTTTCTTGAGCTATCAATGTTTGTGTGGAAATACAAGGATCCTATAAGGGAGGTTACCAAAACAATAACACAAAATATTCCTCATGTGCTTAACTTTGTTCTCTGTTGGTGGAGAAATTGTCACGCCCCAAACGGGACGCGACGACGATCCACAACTTAAATACAAATAACCAAACATCTTGCATTTAATAACACCAAGAACCCAATGAAATAGAGTCAAATAGCGGAATAAAGAACAAGTACAAATTACAACTTACAGTCTCACAATTATCCGAAATTACATCCCCGAAAATCAACCAAAGATAACAACTTAAAGGTCAAAGGGTCCTACGCCCTTCAATTACAGACCGGAATGAAAAGAAAATAAAATAGTCCAACAACAATTACAAGAAACGAGTCCATCAACAACAACAACAGGTAGTGAGTCCAACAGACGGGGTACAAGTGGCTCAATCCGAATTCGATTCAAAGATCTTCAACGAAGTCCTCATCCAAAAGTTAGAAAACAGTTGGGGATGAGACATAAATCTCAGTGGATGGGGTGATCGTGTACAAGTGTGGCGATATATATAGTTAATGCGAGAAAACAGTTATATGAAACGCGTGAGTATGATGCATGAATTCACACACAATCCACAAGCGTCATGATAAAATATTTAAGTAATATACTTATACGATTTAAAAAAAGTTCGTGGTCACACAAGACTATGTGATTGCGCAAGACAGGTAGGATTGCGTACGGAAATGTAACGCCAATCCCATGCAAGACAAATAATGGTTGCGTCACGGATTTGTAGCGCCAACCAATGCAAAACAAGTAAGCGGTTGCGTCACGGATTTGTAGCGCCAACCAAACGGTCCGATAACTCGGAATCGTGTGGATCGACAAATGATTCCTTCGTTCTTCCTTGTAACTCCCGAGCAAGATGGTCAAGACTGCCACCTTATCGCCCGTAGGCAAAGACAAAATCCATAGTGGAGCTTGCAAGGCTCGGATTCGTCATAATCATGATTATACCTCAAGTACTACGACCCGCTTCCTGGACAAACTCCGTCTCTCTCGCCATGGATTAGGACGATGGGGCCGGAAGAGTGGAGGAAATGAGCCGGTTGCCCATCCCCGACGTATCCATTCCGATCGTGAGCTCGACACACCAAGTTGACTTAGGCGGGAAAGTAAATACAAGACAGCATCAACTGCAAATGATGAGTATTATTGATTGGGGAAGCGATTCAGAAAATTTTTGAAAATTCACGAGTAGCAATATGGCATTGGTGGAGTTATTTGGATGAAGATGATTATCGAAAGGATAAGCAATCTTCGATATCTTGAAAGATTAGGTGGAAGATAAGTCCCGTTATAGATTCAAAACCGCAAGACGAGGAAGTTGCCCCGCGATCGGGTATTAATCGGCCGAATCGCTCCGATAAGTCAAGGGTTTTTGAGAAAATAAGATACTTTAATTAAATCTCCAAGTCAGAGGGTCCAGGGCTATTTTAGTAAAAGGGAAAATAATTTGAGTTAGGTCCTTTATAAAGAAAAATTACAATTTAGCCCCGTTTTGTAAAAACCAAAACTTTTGGGGTTAAAAATTGAATAAATAAATATCCCGACCTTGAAAAATTATGAGGTCGGGCCTCCTAAATTCTTCAAATTGTCCAGAGATTCGGTTTTTAAAGTTTTGAGGTCGAGTTTTTATAAAATTCTCACATTGGCCCCAAATTTGTAAAAATTGTCATTTCGGACCTTAAGTTTAAAATATTCAGAACTCACAAACCGTTCCGGGTTTTTAATGTAATTCCAGTTGAAAAATGTCACTAAGGTTAGCAGGATATTGAGACAAAAACAATTTTTAATAGAAATAAGTGTAGGTCCTTTAACTTTTGAAAATCTCATTTTTGTCCCATTTTGAAATAATTGCCTTTAAGGCTTTTAGGGGTTTAATTGTTATGAAATTTGAACCTTGGGTCCAAAATATAATTAAGTTCTGATTAAGTTAGTATTTCAGTGCATATGGGTCGCATAAGTCCCGCAAATTTCATTGGGTCCTCAAGTTTAGTCTTTTACACTTTAGTCCTTCAATTTTAGAAAAATTACTTTCCAAGCCCTAAACACTGGATTTTTGGAATACATTTAAAATATGTCATTTCAAGACCTTAAGAGTAAAAATTTGATTTTAAAATTAAGGTCCGATCTGATTTCATGACCTTAAACTTTCAAAATTTTACAATCTAGTCCTGGGCTTTTAAAGGTTGATTTTATTTATCTTAAAACTTTATTAAAATGTCAAAAGTCATTTTTGAACCCGAGTCTGACCCCAAAATCGAAATTTGCAGAGGGTCCTTTAACTTTCATTTTCTTGCAATTTAGTCCACCAATTTTCCATTTTTGCATTTTTAAGTCCAAAATTGAAATTTAATCAATTATGCTCGACTTGTCCAGGTTATAAGTCATCCAAAACAAGGATTTCAAAGATCATACACATGCATGTCCAAATCATACAAGAATTCATCAAATAGAACATTAAATTGTACATGCATGCACCTAAAATTCAATAAATAGCAATTTTGAGCAACTCTTGAGAATTTTCATGATTTGATACATAAAATTGACATGCAATACATAGATTATCCATCTCAAGGGCTCATGATCAAAATTCTACATGCAATTTAATAAAAACACCTAGAAGTTGGAAAGTATTTTTCCACCCACCTTAAAATTGGAAAATTGTGAAATAAAAGGATAAATTTCACAACTTTGGATGAGGTCACTTAGGTCAGCCCCTAAGTCAAGAAATATCAAAAATTTGGAGTTAGAAAAATGAGAGAAAAATTAAGGAGAAAAGAAAGAGATAAGGAAATTGAAAAGACTACACTTTACCTTGTGTAGTAGGTGATTGAAGACTAGTTGAAGCTTCAAATTTGGAAATTTTTGGTTCAACTCCAAAATCACCTAAGGTCAGCCCCTATTTCTCAAAAATGAAAAGGGGTGTTAAAATTTGAAAAAAATAGGAAGAAGAAGAAAGAAGGGCTCTAGTGTCCAATTCTTACCTTGTAGTCCAAATTTCTCTACTAGTTCTTCTTCAAGTTTCACCATCATGCATGCATGTCTCCAAGTGGTCTTCTAAGTACCTCAAAATCCAAAATATAAACTTAAATTAAAAGGAGAAGGTGATGAGTAGCAAGATTTTAAGTTGAATTGAGGAGTGAAATTTCTTACCTTGAGATAGGGGGTGTTCGAATTTTTGGTGTTTAAGTGGTAAGATTGTTTGTTTTGGTTTAGATGTTTGAAGAAAGAAAGTATGTTTGAGTAAGTTGAATTGAGGAGTGAAATTTCTTACCTTGAGATAGGGGGTGTTCGAATTTTTGGTGTTTAAGTGGTAAGATTGTTTGTTTTGGTTTAGATGTTTGAAGAAAGAAAGTATGTTTGATGTTAGGAAGAAGATTTTCTTGAAGTTATGAAGATGTGTTTGAAGGTGTGAAGGACTTGTGTTTGAAGATGTGAAGAAGTGGTACTTGAAGATATGAAGAACTTATGTTGAAGATTTGAAGATGTGAAGAGTTGGTGTTTGAAGGTTTGAAGATATGAATGAATTTTAGAGAGAGGTTAGAGAGAAGGAGGAGAATTAGCTTAGAAATTAAGATGTGTTGGATAAAATGAACAAAATTTGTTCATTTTTGGCCATAATGGCCGTCCACTATGGAGGGATGGGGAGAATTTTTTTTGATTAATTTTGTGCCTTGCAAATTGTCTCTTGCATGGAGACAATTAGACTAGTCAAAGTATGGGCAAGGTATGGAAAGAGAATGAATGTTGGGAAGACTCCAACATGTTGGGAAATTTTAATAATAAAGAATTTATATATGAGATGATGTGTATAATGTTGAATTAATGGTATAATTATACACAAGATGACTAATATAAGGTGTAAGTGTACAAGAGTTGGATGATATTTCTACTCCAAAAATCATCACCATGGCCGTCCACCATAGGGGTAATTTGGTAATTCCATATTTTTTTTTGTCCCAAATTTGATGATAATAGATGAATAATATCAATCTCCAAAATAATTAGTGATTTCCTTGATCACTTATAAGTTTCATGATCACTTAATCTAAATCAAAATCTTAATTCTATAAGGTAAAAGTCTCTAAAATAAATAGTCTCTTAAAATTCTAAGGCGACTAATAAATACAAAAATAGTAATAATGATCAATCAAGTGATCATAAATGTGAAATAGAATTAATAAAGATCATGATCACAAGTAATTAAATAAAATGAAATAAAATACAATATATATATATTATTAATAATTACCCGTCAAAGTGACGCGGTAAAATAGTCGATCAAATACATAGACGACAATAAGAATCAATTATATGTTCGGAAAAATCGGGGCTTCACAGAAATGGCCCAGAAAGTTTTAGAAGGTCAAAGTTTTATCTGAACGCGATTCTTGTGACATTATTTGATTTATTATAGCTTTCTTTGTTTTACTTTTGGTGATTTTTTGATTTGGCTTGCTTCACCATTTCATGATATAACATGCCATGCTCGTAACTGAAACTCAATCAAATGGTCAATTGCACTGCAAGTCCTAAGTTAGTGGCGGATATGTTTGTCAATCCATTATGAGGAATTGACTAATGCTCTTCCAAGTTTTAGAAGTTTTCTGAAGATGATATTTTGGCTTGAATGCTGGTATTACAGGGGTTTAGTCATTAGTGTAGATAAAAGCATAGCCTTTTGATTTATGCGACAATGGAAGTGCTTGTATTTATTGATTTCCAGTAAAAATGAAACAGATGTTCAAAAAGCACTTGGTGAATTGAACCCTAAAGATAAAGATTTGAATGGAATTTCATAGAAGATGACTTCAATTTTGATGTTGAATGCTCCGACTCTCTATCCAGCGGGGGTATGCTGAACTCCGTTCTGTCTTCCTGCAAATCGTGGATTCAAATCAGATTTGTTCTGTCGAAATATTTCTCTTTGAGCTAATGGCATGTGAAAACAGTAGTTTCTATAATGTACAGTTATCCCATTTCAATGCTAATTTCATCGTCCATTTCGCCTCCTTCCAGGTTTACATTTATGATGCTGAGGCATACACATACGATGATGAGGTGCTCAAGAAAGCTGAAGCAATGGGAAAACCCGGTCTTGTGGAAATCCATGCGAAAGAAGATAGTTTCATTTTCACAGTCGAGACAACTGGCGCAATAAAAGCTTCTCAATTGTTTCTCAATGCCATTGAGGTTCTTAAGCAGAAGTTGGACGCCGTTCGCTTGTCAGCTGACACTGTGGAAGCGGATGAGCAGTTTGGAGAGTTGGGAGCACACATGCGTGGTGGTTAAATGGTTATTCAGGTATGTTGACTTTTTGTGGAGGTTGACTTTAACTTATTGAACCCAGTATGAAATCTGATCTAAGTTCTGTAATTATATTTCAAGTTTCTTGGAGATGAATTTCTTTGCACATGGAAATTTCACTTGTAAGGGATACATTATGTTGTAGGATTAACTTATTTTGCTGCTTTTGAAATTAACTGATGGATAAACAGGTTCTGGGCTTTGAGCAGTTGCCACAAACCAATGCATCAAATTTTGCTTTGGCATGTACATGGCAGAAATAGATGTTGATGAAAAGCAATTTATAACATATATGAATTATGAATTATGAATATAGAGAAATTAAAGATTTTTAATGAGGACTTCCAATAGCTTCCACAAAAACTCTGCTCAAAGATGGCAATTTCATTTGTTGTTCTATAACTCTTCTTTTCTTGAAAATAGGCTGATGAGGAGGAGATGAAGAAGAGATTCCCCATGAATCATTTGAGCTATCAGAACTTATAATTGCATCCATTACACCACTTGGACTGCTTGGAATTTGGCAAAATTTGTTTTTTAAATAATTGTTGTTGCCTTGTAAACCATTGGATGAAAGTATATCTAAAATAAATTCATAGCAGTCATCCACATCCTCCTGTTCAATATAAAAAGAAAAGGGAGGGGTTTAATTAGCTAGTGTTTGCACATATATTAAGCATTTATGCAGGGTGACAATTTATGATATGGCACTAACCTGGCTTACCGAATCTGACACGACTTTCCCAATCTATCCCGACATGTAGTCATGTTATGCTGTACAACCAAAATCAATACAAAACCAAATACTAACCCGACCAAATAACCTAAATTTCCACCCCAACATATACTTGCTTCTTCTAGCTTTATTTCCAGAACAATTCCCATCTTGCCAGAGCAAATAATGCCAATAACTATGAATTATATTTCATATTTCCAATCCAATAATGATCAATACACCATCTCACTTTGTGTTTTCAAACATATACTATGTACTATGGATATACAATGAAAATTGAAGTAGCAAATGATTTTAGGAATAATTGCATAAACTACCATTGATGTTTAGCTTAATTACAGAAAAAAATTATCTTTCAGAATTATAGAACCTTGTATGTGATGTATTACAAACACCCTTTGGAGGTTTGTATTTCTATTTGTATTTGACTATTTGCTTAACAAATAGAAACAAAATCAATAGAACATTTTCTCCACCACAAAACGACAGATACAAAATACAAACCTTGCTGATTACACCAAGAAGCTGTTTTTCATAGCCAATGGCATTATTGCAAGGCTTAACTTGATGATGATGAATAACGTGAACCATTGTGCAGTGGCCAAGACAGATGGCTGATAACGTACAAATCTTGAATGTTGACACAATCAAAAGAAAAAACCAAAAGTAATCGAAATTAATATTTTTGTTTCTTTATAAAAAAATAAACATCTATTTTTTCGGTATATATATACTCACAGGCGATGACGGAGAGAATGAGATTTTCACAGTTTCTTGAAAATTCCCAATGGAAATTGCTCTTTAATCCAAGCCTTGTATAGTTTAGTCAATGAAGGAAAAAGGGTCGACTGGATTCATCCTCCATTTGAGTTATGAAAGCACTACAAGCTCCATTCCTTGAATGGTTTTGGCTTCAAAACACATATTTTGTATCCTCCACCTACATTGGTCAAGAACACAAAAAAATAAAAATAAAAAGACAATTGATAAAATAAGGGATAATTACAAAAAAGCCCATACATTTGGGCTAATTACAAAAACAATCCAGAGATTTTTGAAAATTACAAAATCTTTTTTAAGATTTGATTTAGCCTTATATTTTTCCCTTCACTAGCCGAAAAAAATATTTCAAAACTCCTACATTTATAGTAACTAGTAAGGTACTCGTGCATTGCACATGAACCATATAATTTTACTTAAATACTTAAAAGAAATTTTGATATAATATAATTTAATATTATTATTGAAAATCATTCACATTGTGCTTGAAACATTGTGATTTGTGAAGACATTGTGGACCAAAAATTCATCTTAATGGAATTGTCATAAAGCTTAATCAAACGGAAAATTTTTGTATAAGATGCATGTAAAGAACTCTCATAATGTGTAACCATAATCCATTTATTAGCATCAACTATACCTCTTAACTAAGAAAAGCAAACATGAGGGCATTTCAATGCCAAAATATTATGTCTCGCACTAATTTTAAATTTTTTTTCACTAAACAATCAAAAAGCTCGTGATTGCCTTTAGAAATCACATGACAAATAACTTAAATATACTCCAACATTAAAAATATATTCTTTCAAGTTATTGGTGTTCCTAAGGTTTGAATTGTGATGGGTCCATGAAACCATTAGAAAGCACATATAGTCCAAAAAAACCATGTTGCATGCACGTAGGGGCATCCCCTTGTGCCCCCTCCCCCTCTCCCCAAAAAACAAATTGAAAAATCTAATTATTATATGTATATTTTCTTTTTAAATATTAATTTTAGCACTAAAATATGTATTTTTTTTAGTAATTTAACCACCTCAAAATTAATTAGCTCCCCCCACCCCACCCCACCCCCAAAAAATAATTAATGTCTAGCTCTATCCCTGCATGAAAGTATTGAAGTTGCATTTAACCCTCTCTTGCTTTATTTGGCAACTGTCATTGTCTTTCTCTCATTTGAATTCGATATATAATTAATTTCTTTAGACACTTGTTCTTGATACTTTGAAAAGTGTCTTTATCATCAATTGAAATATGGACTTTAGTAAAATTTTGGTTATCTGCCATTTATTTCTTTTTGATCATTTCCTTTTCCCATTTCACAAGTATTTTTTGCTCGAGCATGAATGGTAGGCGTAGTTGATGTCTTGTCATTTCACAATATATTCTTTCGGTTGCTACATTCACTTTTCCATGAGGAAGCCGAATTATATTAATGTTGGTAGACGAAGTTGATGTCTTATCTTTTTGCCTTCTTCGAAGTGGTTTTTATCGGTTACAGGTAGGACATGTGCTCCGCGGGGCCCTAGGCGAAATTTCAAATTTGGGCCCTCATAGTAACTAAATATTTTTATCTTAAACTATTATTCTAAATCAATGGTTGAATAATTACTTTAATAGGATTACACAACTAATTAAAAATAATAATATGTCTGCATGACACAAATAATGTATCAACTAATAAACTAATATTAATATGTCAATGCAACAATATCAAAACAAACCGAAAATTGCCAAAGTATATCATATTATTCACAAATCAAGTTTCAAGCAAAAACATGCCATTTATATAACCTAATTAATTTCGATTCATTTATCATATATTTTAAAAAGAGGATTTTTGAATCATTTGAGGGGTTTGAGATTTGGTATTATCGGATATTTATTCATTCATGGAATGGAACCTACCATTTTTCTTTTATAAAATGAATTAGAAGATAAATAAAATAAATTGTTGATCGCATTTAGAACTTGGAATTTGTGAAAATATTAAAAAAAGGAGTTGAGTTGCTGGAAGTTGATGTGAAGCCTAAGGGCTTGATATTTTATGTTGGGCCCTTTTTTAATTTTTGGAAAAAGGACATGAATACCCCATTTTTCATACCCAATCCCTGCACAATACCCATTTTCCGCTGATTTTGGACAAAAATACCATTTTCCACTGAATTATGACAAAAATACCCATTTTCCGCATTTTTTTGATAAAAATACCCATTTTCCGCCGATTTTTGACAAAAATACTCATTTTCCGCTGATTTTTTTGCGTTGGTTTCTTTGTTGTTTCAAACATGTTTCTTGTTTCTTTGTTGTTTCATAACTGTTTCATTTAGGTTTCATGTTTCACCTAACCAACTTTTCATTGAATTTCACAGTTGCATGGAGAAAATCTCAGCTGTGGTATGCCACAATGGACAATGGGAAGAAAATAGAGAGTATACCAACTTTGAAATAACAAGAATACTGATTCCAATGGACTGCACATTCAACACCCTAAACGAAATCTTGGAACAACAAATTCAATTCAGAAAATTTGAGCTTACTTGTCCATCATCGGCTACCAGAAATGGACACGACTCCACTGTTAGACCAAAAAATAATTTGTATTGACTTCCAACATCGTAGAATTATTGAATGCATCAACTGTAGCGGGGAAAGACCTACTAGTAACAACTTTGCTAGAGTCCGAGAGATCTTTAGTTCAAGATTAGGCATGTAGACATCGAAATGAAGCAAAGATCAACATTTACAAGGATGACAAAAAAAAGCTAAAGATTATATGGGGAAAAACTACACTATTTCTCTAAATTTAAAAGCAATTTTCTACAAACTTTTATCACATGATCCCCTGTTTCACAATTGTTTCTTACAAGTTTCATTTATGTTTCTTACATGTTTCAACTGATTACACCATCATTAAGATTTACATAACAAGAATTCTCTAAAATCATTAGGAAGTGGAGCTAGAAACTCAATGTCGTTATCATCGTCATTTAGCATGATTGTGAAGCAGATGACTGAGCCTTGCTTGATCATTCTCTATCTCAAACGCTTCGACGTCCATAGCCTTCCCACCAATAAAGTGCTCGGCATAATAAGCAACAAAAAATCCCACATTCACTACAAAAGAAATAAAAAAAAGATACACAATCAGATAGATAACACAACAAATCAAAAACAATAAAAAATAACAAATAAATGGAAAATACATAAAAGAACAAAAAAACATAAAAGAAACAACTTCGAAACAACATCGAAACAAACGAAAATGGGTAAAAATGCATATATAAAGGTCAAATTAAATAGAAAATACATAAAAGAACAAAAGAAACATAAAAAAGCTACACAATCTCACATTTTCACCTCAATTCGACCAACACAAACACCAAGGAAATCCCAAATCTTCACCTGGAACTCGAAATCACTTAATCCATTAATACCCATCTCGCTGCAAAATTGCTGCACCATTTCTTCATCTTGTTTCTGAATTTTCCAATCCAAACACTCTGCTAAATTCAGCATCTTGTCCTTCTGTTCTCGCGTGAACTTTGTTCTGAACCTCTTTTTCCCTGGGTTGTTCGCTAAGGTTAGAATAGTAACCTTCCATCTCATCTCTCGACCCACCTCCGTCAGAGCTAGACGACAATGCCAGGGGCGGTGCCGCTGCCCTTTGGGGTGGAGCTGCCACGTGGAGGTAGGGGTGTCAATTCGGGTTGGGTCTGTGTTCGTGGGTCCAGGTTCGCAGGTTGGCGTGTTAAAAAAAAGACCCGACCGGACCGACTGTTTAATTATTCGTGTCGAATCTTGAACTCGCCCCAACTCGCTTATTTCACAGTAACCGGATCCGACCAGCGAACCCGTCTACTAAAATTATTTTTATATAAATTTAATAGTTTTAACTGAATATTTTTTTTTAAAATCAATTACTGTCATACACTATCCAATCAATAAAAAATATCACAATTCACAACATACAAAAAGAAATAACATAATTGCATAAATAACATAATATACTAATCATATTTTAAGGACAATATTCAAAAAGAGATGCATAATAATAACAAATACATAATTAAGGAGATTTTATCATTTAAGTTTTAATGACATGTCTTGTTTGTTATTTTTTCTTACAATTAATTATTTATTTAATTTTCTTTTAAATTCACAAACGAGTTAGACGGGTTAAATGGGTCATAGTAGGTTGACTCGAACCCGACACATTTAATTGGCGGGTTATTCGAGTTCGACCCATTTTCGACCCGGACCACGAAGCCTGGACCCATACCTATTAATTTCGCGTTAGGTTCGTGTCGGGTTTGCGTGTCGGGTTTGAAATTGACACCCCTACGTGGAGGTACCCACTGGTTGTGCGATACCCAAAATGCCCTTGTGGGTGGTGGTGGGTAAGGAGTAGATCTTCTTGCAGGGTGGGTATTGGTTGAAGGGCAACGCGCTCCATCGCCCGGGTTCGTTTTCTTTCCGGTGAGATGGAAGATAATTCATCCACCGGAACGACAACTCTTCCCACAAATGGAGGCGACCTTCTTCTAAGAACGTCCGCCACCTTCCCTCGCCTTCCCTCTTTATGTATTCCACCAGCATCTTGTCTTCCTCCGCCGTCCATGGGCTCCTCTTCAAATTTATGGAGGGTGAAAAACTGAAGAGGTAAGAATGGGTATATTTATCATGTTTATGACCGGGTGGGGCATGTTTGGGATGGGGGTGGTGGTATTTTTGTCCTTTTTTCAAAAATCAGGGTATCTTGTGTAATTTCCTCTTTATTTTTTGTTACTATATTGCTAAAGAGAAAAACAAAAAAATGGGCCCCAATTATTTTGGGGCCCTAGGAAACAACTTGCTATGCCTTGCATCAGATACGGGTTTGTCGGTTACTATATTTAGTATCCCATGCGAAAGCAAAATTATGCTGATTTTCGCAAGTTAACCCCTATGCCGCTCCTATTCTTTTCGATTAAACTTAAAATTAATAATAGCTCAAAATAAAAATAAAATAATTAATTCTCGTTAAAAAACAATCAAAAATTTATATCTGAATAATTTCCTTATTATTATATATGTATATGATTACTTAAATCAAAATCCACATTAATCTATTATGCTATTATAAATCTTATAAAAAGGAAAATCTAAAATCTGTAGAGAACTAAATAATCTATTGTTACATTATATGTTCTAATGTTCAATGTTCATGATATACTACAACGCATCCAATAAATATTGCCGTTGCCTCAAATGTCTTGTATTACATTCAAGTCATTGAAAGCTACAGTTCTTTTGATGTTGATAGACATACTTGATGTCTTTTCTTTTGGCCTTCTTCAAAGTATTTTCTATCAGTTACTACATTATTGAGTTTTTCATATTCGGTTCCATGAGAAAGCAGAATTCTTTTGATGTTTGCAAGCTTAGCCCTGTATAGCTCATATTCTTCTCGATTGAATTTAATATTAATAATAATTCAAAATATAACTAAAAATAAAATAATTAATTCTCGTTAAATGCAATCAAAATTATATCTACAGAATTTCCTTGTTATTATATCAAAATATGATTAATTAAATCAAAATCCACATTAATCTATTATGCTATTATAAATCTTATAAAAAGGAAAAACTAAAATCTACAGAAAATTAAATAATCTATTATATAATTATACTACATGTTCTAATGTTAAGTGTTCATTATGTACTACAGGGTATCCTATAAATGTTGTCGTTGCCTCAAACGTCTTGTATTATATTCAACTTATTGAAAGTTGCATTGTTTTTATTTTCGAAAAGTGAAAACCCACCTTTTATTGCAAGAGTTATACCATAAGGATGACTTGTTTTCAAATCTATCAACAACTTCTTTAAAATAATAAATCCTATAAGTAGAAATTTGTTAATATACTAAATAAGTAAGGTTAATAAATATACACTCATTCTCCGTCATTTCCCTTTGTATACAATTCCATAAACAAATGTATAACATGATCTAAGTACATGAGATCATATAATTTTTCATATTTTTTTTTTTCGAACGATAGAATTATATTAAAACAACTCAAAAACTAAAATTACAACTACAATCGTAGCCAACAAAGCGCTAAGAGCCGACAAGACTAACTAAGAGCCGTTCTTAATTGGTAAAACCAATTGATTCACATGTACTAAAAAAACTACCCACCCCAAAACTACCCACTCCACGGGAGACTTCAAAGACTCCTTAAAGGAGACTCGTAACACACCAAAAAACTAAAATCGGGCACGAGCAACCACTACATCTTGCAGAACGAAAAAACCGATCCGCCTACGAGTTTCGCAAATCAACCGAGAAAAGAAAACACAAACAAAATAAGAAAACAACAGATATACTAAAAACTAGAGAAAAAAGCAAAAAAATTGCATCTCCTCTCCCAAATCTCCATCGACCCATCGTCTTCCGCTCCAAGACACCTCCGTGAAGCTCACCATTCGCGCCTGGACCAAAAATTCCGGCCACTTTCATACGCTCAAGGGACCGCCATTTGGTATCCCTCCAATAGAAACCATGGAGGGGAGGGGAGGGGAGGGGGAGGAGGGAGGGGAGGGGGGGAGGGGAAGGGGCTACCGCAAAGGGAGAGGGAGGGGAAACTTAGGGTTTTTTTTGGGGGGGAGTTAGAGAGAAGGGGGAGAGAAAAGAGTTAGAGAGAGAAAGGGGGTGGGGTTTTTACTCACCTCCCCCAACTTGTTGGTTATAATTTTTCATATTAAAATCCCACAATTTATGCTTAAAAATTATTATGAAAAGTTGTATACACGTGAAAATTATTCGTGCGGATGAAATATGAGATGAAACAAAATCTTGGAATAGAAGATCTCATTCGCTAAACTTATCACTGTGTTACAAAAGAAAATAATTATAGTTACCTAATAAGTAAATAAACCTACTCCGCTTTTGTGTAGTTGAAGATTTGTATCTTTGAACTCCACAAAATTGTATTCAATTTGTCTTGAATAGGCTCTAATGCATAGTACTTCACAACCGTATATTTCTTTAACACCAATTCTCTTTCATTTTTCGACAAAATAATTTATGTCATCATGAAAGATTATAACTCCAATCTGCACTAAATTACCAATTTAGTGTTAAATCTTTAAAAAATAATAATTGCGTAAACATATATGCATGGTGTTTTATGTATTTTCTTCATCAATTGTCATATCATACTACGAATCTTTGAAGAAAGTTTTGTCGAGAAGATGTTTCAAACACTACTTTAAAGCTTTTAATTAATGTATTGTAAATGACTTTAGATTTATTTTTAAAAGACTTGCTGGGATTGCATAATCTATTGATATAGTTAATTGTTTTCATGCATTACAGTAGAGTAAAAATATATTATTATATTTGCAAGTTATTGTGATGAATTATGACATTTAGAATCTTTAATATATAAATAACTGACACTAAATAACTGGAGAATTTTTTTCCTTAAATTTAATAATGTTTCTTAAATAGGCCAATAGCCTATCACACACTATCATACAGGTAAAACAATTTCAACTAATAGTTATACAAATTTTCTTGTAGACCAAAACTTCTTCCCAAAAATCATGAAAGCATATAAAAAGAACTAAAAGTAAAAATAGCTTAAATAGGCCAATACCCTATCACATGCTATCAGTAAGACAAATTAATTCAACTAATAGTTAAACAAATTTTCTTGTAGACCAAAACTTCTTCCAAAAATCATGAAGGCATATGAAGAGAACTAAAAATAAAAATAGAACATAAGTGACTATCATTAATTAATCAATCTAAAGAAGAATTCGAATCTCAAGAAAATTACAATCAAATCATATAATATATTTTCAGCATTACAAGGCAACATCAGTTAACAAAAAAAAAAAAAACCCACTTAACTTGAAATCATAAATATATTCATAGGCAAACAAAATTAACACCACGGCCAATAGATGAGAACATTAACTAATAGACATGATTTGCTCATTTCTTTGGACTTAGCTTCCTTTCATTATCAACTGTCTAAATCTCATTGGGTTTAGTTTGCTAAGCTTTTATTTTTTCGTTAAGATTTCAGCGCTTTTTGTTTCAAAACACTATAAAGGTTAAGTTTATAGAAAAAGTCAAATTATGGACATGATGAACCATTTGTTTAGAAAAATGCATATGACGACATTTAATTGACTTATTAATCATAGCTTTGTAGAAAACCACCAAAAGAACTATCATTGTCCGCTAATTATATTTAGGAGATCTTTATGTCCAATTAATTTGCAACAACAGAACCCACTGATAGAACGGAAAGTTAATCAGGTAAAATGCTATAATTTAAGTTAATCCCCTAAATACACCTAAAACTAAATAATTTTTTAGACATCCAACACATGTATCCACACTCCTACATGAGGAAGAATCCCCAATCAATAACCTACTTTTACATCACGATGAGAAGATTTGAATTATATCATTGCCAACACTTTTTAGCACAATTAGCACCGACCGTAGCACTTATGTACAATTTTTATTCATATAGTTAATAAAAAAAAAAAGAAAATAATGGCATCAATGATCACCTAAAATATGAAATATCGACTATCAAGTACCATAATACTAACATTATTGGAGGAGCCTATTATCGTCTGGCTTTGCGAGCTCTGCTTTTAATAAATGCAAGTTGTTCTAGGAGCTGCAAATCTGCAATTTCATTACCAAGCATTGACAATATTTGACATAGTGAGTCTATTTATAAGAAATTCTTGCACACAGAATAATAACCCAATTTGTATGCAAAGAATGATCTTGGCCTGGAAGCTTGGACTTGGTATGCTTTCATCTATTAAAGCCTTAATGGTACCAGCCTTCATTCCATTGTTTCCATGCTTGGAGAAAATTAAGCAGGAGGCTAAGTGATATTAATAGGAGATGTTTGATCATTGATAGGCTCCTCTTGGAATCTGATATCTACAAAAAAATTGCAATAAAAATCAAGATTATAGCTGTTAGAAATCAATCCCACAATTTAGGGAAAAGTTGTCTGCTGCCAACGGTTAGAATTTTGCTATCAAACTTGAGAAGCGACGGTCGTCACAGTAAATAGAGTTTGAAAAGAACACAATAAAAATTACACGGGGCGACCGGTCCAGGGGGTGCGACCGGTCGCCCAGGGGTGCGACCGGTCGGCCCCATAGAGGACCGGTCCCCCTTAGCCAAAATGAAGAGACAAAGAGTTACGTATGTCAATTCTTCATTCCGTGTATTGCCGACGCTTAGGTCGACTTGGTCGACTCCATAAAAATATTTCCGTCTTATTTTTCTGTTTCAAAACTTATCTCCAGGTACGGGTTGCCCTATAGGGCGACCGGTTGACCTTAAAACAAAAGTGTTGTCCAATATTTTATCGAAAATAAACTCCAAGAAATACTCCGAAAAATAGTAAAAACATTTTAAACCGATCGGGAGTATTTTGGACAACATTAGAAATATAGTTTTGATGTAAAAATATATTAACACAAAATCATCAAATGTGTTGTCCAATTTTGTCGAAAATAAACTTGAAGAAATACGCCGGAAAATATTAAAATCATTTTAAATCATTCAGGAGTATTTGGACAACCTTTAAAAACATTGTTTTGGTATAAAAATAAAATCATCAAAATCATGATAAAACCATTTATCAAACAATAAGATGGTTAGCTTGGCAACATATGTGCTGTTCAAAAGCTAATGGCGGTTTGGGCTTTCGGAGGCTTTCACAAATTTAATCTTGCATTGTTGGGCAAACAAGGATGGCGCCTGATTACTATGCCGAATTCTTTAGTGGCTAGAATTTTTTAAGGCACGTTACTATCCATCATCGGATTTTTTCTCGGCCAATTTTAGGAGTAATCCAAGTTATGTGTGGCGTAGTATTTGGGGTGCGAAACAATTAATTACTGATAAGTGTGTTCGAAAGGTGGGTGATGGAAACAATATTAAGATTTGGGGGCGAGCCATGGTTATTAGACCACTCCAGTGCATATATCTCTACCCCCAAGTTGAGGGCATTGAAAACATCAAGCTGTGTAGCTTAATGAAAACTGACGTTGTGGCCTGGGATGTGGATTTATTAACAGACATTTTTAATGCTAGAGATGTGAGTCTTATTTGTAAGTTCCTTCTCCCAAATTCGCCAAAAGCTGACTCGTGGATTTGGACTGGGGATTCTAATGGTGTTTATAGGTCAAAAGTGGATATCGAAACCTTTGTGAAGGTTTATCCTCATATTGGATTAATTCGAATTTTAACTGGAAAAGTTATTGAGCCCTGAAAGTTCCACCAAAAGAAAAACATAGGGTTTGGAAAGCTTGCCAGGATATTCTACCAGTTCGAGTCAGTTTGAAGGAAAAACGAGTTGAGATAAATATTCAATGGCCCCAATGTAACAATGATGCTGAAACCTCTGTTCATGTTCTTTTTTCTTGGTGGTATGCTAGGTCCTGCTGGAATTCAATGCCGTTTTTTTTTTGTTGATGGACATAATAATGTTATTGAATGTTTGAAGATTAATTGGCCACACCTCTCAACAGATGACATGAAAATGGTGGTGATGTTATTATGGGCTTTATGGAAACAACATAATGATGAGGTTTGGAATGGTAAAAGTAAGCCCCCTACACGTGTTTTTAATATTGCAAGTTTATTTTGCTGCAGTGGGAATTAGCTCAAGTAAGTGAGCTAAATGAGTGGAGCGTATGTGCGAATGACGATGTTATTACTTGGATTAAACCAAAGATATATGGGAGAACTTAAATGCAACGTGGATGGTGCTATATTCCAATAGGCTGGGAAAATTGGATTTGCTAGTGTTTTAAGAGACTCACAGGGTCGCTTTCTTGCGGCTACACGAAAAGTTTGCGAGGGTATTGCAGATCCTGGCTTAGTCAAGGCGATGGGAGTTAGAGAGGCTCTTGGCTGGCTCAAGGAGAAATATTTGCTGTTACGATCGAATCAGACTTACTTACGGTTATCAAGGCTATTAGAGGATCATCTTCTAATAATTCTTATTTCAGGGATGTCATTGATGAATTTTTGGCTATGCTCATGTATTTTTGTTAGGAGGTTAGCGAATCGAGTTGCCCATGCACTTGCTAAAGCAACGGATTCTACGCTTGGCGTCGTCTGTTGGGAGGAAACTCCCTCTTCCTATCTATGTAACCTGTTACTGTTGGACATGAATGAGTAATTCCAATCTTTCTTAAAAAGAAGGTGTTGTTGGGAAATTTATTTTATAGATTTTGATGAAGGCCATGTAAAACTTAAATTAGAAAGTTGGCACCCTAGTTTCCTTGTAATTTTAACTGTAATAAATAAGTCTGGAAAAGCTGAGTCAAGCCAGCTATGCCTGGAAATACAAGAAGTCAACTGAAGACTAACGTAAAGACTCCGCTGTGGAACAACTGAGTATGACCAAGATAGAAGAATAAGAACTCGACTGAAGATGTATCAGCTGAGGAACAACTGTGTGAAGAGTTAGTCAAAGTCAACTCAAGAAAAGCCAAGTCTCAAGATGTAGTGACAGATGAGTCTTCCAAGGATTGAAGCAGACTCAAGTCACCTGGGGAAAAAGGCGAAGAACCAAGAGTTATGAGTTAATCGAAATGAATCCGTTGCACAAAAGTCAAGAACATTACTTAAATAAGTAATACTTCCATGCTGCCAGGTCTAAAAGTGCTCATCCCAGAAGCGTGCAAAAGGAATAAACCAATCGGAAACACTGCACCTCGTGTCAGAACCTGAAAAGCTGCAAATTCATTTAATATGAGGAAGGGTCTACATCTCAAGATTGAGGACCAAGAAAAGACAAGCCAACGAACACAAGTGACTTTTGAAAACCAACCTATCTTTTCAACAGGCAGATTTTTGAAAGTTCACTATAAAAGGCTGAGGGAATTCATTGAGAAAAGGTTACTTGAACCACGAACAAGCAAGCATCATTCAAGCTATTAACCTGCAAATATTCTCAAAGATATTCAAGCAAATCCTCAAGCCTAAAACTCGAAGAAAATCGATCCAACACAAGCTGTGAAGAAAAGACAACTTCGAACCTGTTGAAGAGGAAACCTTTGAAGAATCAAAATGGGTCTATTTTCCAAGGAGGATTGTAGGAAGGGTCAAGGTCGAACCAGTATCAAGTTATTGGAGGGCTTCGTGATCAAATCCAAGAGCTTGAGAAAGTTAGTTGAAGTAGCAAGACAACTGCCCTGTGAAGAAGCGAGTCGGAAGAGAAACCGATTGTGTGATCAAGGTCGTTGTCTCTAGACTATTGACCACTTTGTAAACATATCTTTTGCATAGTGGATTCCTCCAGGAGTTGGAGAAGAGAGGATTAGAAGAATTACCCCATCTTCGAACCTCTATAAAAATTAACTGTCATTTATTTTTCAGCACATTTATATTTTTGCATATTTACTTTATATCTGCTGATAAACTTATCTGCTATCCAACCGATTAATAACCAAGAGTTAAAATCAAGTGTTAAAACAAGTTTAAAACAAATCAAAGGGTGTTAAGTCTTCCATTGATAAAACCAACACAATAAAGTTAAGGTTAGGTTAAACAACGAAGTTATTCTATCAACTCTATTGAGTGCATTGAGTGGCTAACTCATTTGAATAACCAACTTAGTTGTCCCTCAAGGACTTAATCTTTTTGTGTTAACTCTGTTATATTTTAAAAGGACTAAAATCGAAAAGTTGGTAAGGTTTATTCACCCCCTCTTCTAAACCTTACTCACACCCCCTTGGGACCTACAAGTGGTATCGAGCAGCGGTTTGTTCATTGAGCCTTCCGCAGACAGTTCTTGAACTAGATCTCTATCTTTTCTAAAAAGGTTTCAAACACTTGTATTTTCAAAATCTTTCATTTTTAGCAAAATTATTATCATGGAAGCAAATTTGACACGCATTCCTATGTTCACTGTGGAGGAATTTGATGATCGAAAATTCGTGATGCAGTACTCATCTATCCGCTCTACACGATGAAATGTGGCTTGTGATAGAGGATGGACCACCGCAAATATTGAAAGTAAACACAATCAGTAAGAGAACAACTGCATTGAAGGGGGAGGAAGTCGCTTCTTTGCTGAAGAAAGACCACCCTGGTTGAAAAACCAAGGATCGAGTGGACAAATGATGATAGAAAGAGATACAACTTGGACAATGTGGCCAATGACATACTCTACAAGACTTTGGACAAAACAATGTTCAATAAAGTCAAATCCGCAAAACAAAGAAAATAAATCAGGATAAACTAACTTTAATTTGAGAAGGATCAGAGCAAATAAAAGAAAATAAATTATCCGTTGCCGTTCAAAAAATTGGAAATTTTAAAATATTTGCAGGAGAATCTATGGATCAACTGGATGCAAGATTCGAGATCACAAATGAGCTTTCACTCTTGGGAAAGAATACACACAAAAGGAGATGTGTATGAATATCTTGAGGAGCCTCCCAGCTGAATGGGAAATGAAGACTATGGCTCTAAGGCATTCAATGGACATCCCAAAAACATCCAATCATGAGCTATTTTCAGACCGCAAAGCCTATGAGTTTGAGCTGAGAAGAAAAGATCAAGAAGAGACAGTTGTACCCAAGACAGGTGCATTGATGGTCAAGGATGGAAAGAGAGCTGAACCTAAGGAAACCATAGACCTGGAGGAAATAGCCCTAATGGTTAAAAGATTCATAAAGTTGTTCAATAAGTACAAAAGAAATAAGGGTAAAACCTCCAGGAGACATTCAACACCCTCTAAGTCAAGGGAAGATAGGCCACCCAAGAGAGCTGAGCAACAAATGGTGGAATATCAGAGAGCTGATAACCCAAGGACAATAAGAGCTGACCAAAGGGCTGAGAACCTATGTTGGAATTGCAGACAACCAGGACATTTTGCAATTGACTGTTCCTATCCATCAGTCAATAAATACAAGAATGAAGAAGAAAGAAAGGTCTTCACAGAAAGAAGACAGGAAAAGACAAAGGCTATATTAGCTGCGTAGACTGCTGAGATAGTCAAGTCTAAGGAAGCAGCAGACTCAGAGAGTAGTGAAGCTGACTACTCAAGTGATTCTAAAGAAGAAGCCTTGATTTGTCTTATGGCTAAAGAACAAGATCAACCAGGCTAAGAAGATGAGTTACACTCTAACTCATCTCATTCAGATTCAGGTGATAGTGATTGTGACACACACACTTTATCACCCACTGATCTTTATGATTCATTAGGCAAAATGATGAAAGACTTTGAGCACATTAAATCCTCACACACACTTCTGAATGAACAAAACAGTCAACTCAAAAGCCAAAACTTACAGCTGGCTAAGCAGCTGAGTACTCTAAGTCACATAGCTGATGAGAACACCAAGCTGAAGGCTGAGAATGCTAAACTATTAGCAGAGATAGGTGCTGTAGAAAATAGAGAAAATGATCTTAAAAATTTGATTGCCTCATTTACAAAGGCATCCAAATCATTGGATGATCTAATTATGAGTCAAAAAGAATATGGAGATAAGACAGACATATGATTCAACTCCTTTGTACACAGTCAAACTCCCAGAGTAATTTTGGAAAAAGGATCTTCAAGCAATGAAGTATCTCAAAAATCCAAAACACCAAATATTGCACCCACATTCATCCCAAAGCACAATCACAAACAAACTGGCCTTGGATATAAAGGGAAAGGAAAGCAACCTTGATTCAAGATGCGGAGAGGACAAGCGAGAAGAAATTCAAGAAAGTTCCTCAAAGAAACTCCAAATAGAAAGTACTATGTGAAGAATAAACAGAGCTACTAAAAACCCCAGAAGTTTCATCAGAGAAACACATATGATGGGAATGGTAGAAACTACCCAAGCCAAGCTGATTGGAATAATGTGAAATATCAGCAAAGACCAATGGAATACAAGCCTAGATGGCAAAGACCTAAACCTCAACAAAGGTCATTCCAAAGGCAAAAGATCTACTATCAGCACACATATGCACCCAGGCACTACACTCAGAAATATCACTACTACCCCAAGAAAACAATTGCTAAAACACACACACATGCATACAGACAAATGAGACAACTGTATGAACCTAAAACATCCAAGCAATTTGCCAATGTGCACTATGATTATGGCACAGATAGATGGAAACCTCTTAGAGTCAAGTCATTTGGCTATAGGTTGGTTGGATCATCTTACAACACTAACCTCTTAGGACCCAGACAAGTATGGGTACCTAAAAACTAATTTCCTTGTTTGCAGGTTCAAGGAACAACTGAGTGCCAAGGAACCTGGTACATGGATAGTGGCTGTTCCAGACACATGATAGGGAACAAGAAAAATCTGTCCAAATTCAAGGAGATTAGAGGTGCAAAAGTCATATTTGGAGGAAATGAAGCTCCAGGGGAAATCAAAGGCACAGGATCTATCAAGAAAAATGGTTTGGAAATCACAGATGTTGCTTATGTTGAAGGTCTCAACTTCAACCTGTTAAGCATCAACCAACTCGTGACAAGGGCTACAATGTTGGATTCAATATGGGAGTGTGACAGATCAAAGATGTTGAATCAAATGAAACGATCTTTGCAAGGATCAAGACAGAAAGAATATGTACGTGGTAGATTGGTCTCTTTGCTACACCAAGCACTTGCCGCTAGCAAAAAGAGTACAACCGAATCAAGTTGGTTGTGGCACAAGAAGCTGATTCATCTGAATTTCAAGAAAATCAACAAGCTTGCAAGGAGTCAACTCGTGTAAGGATTGCCAGACTCAGTATACAAGAAGGAAAGTGTATGTGATGCATGCCAGATAGGAAAAGAAATCAAATCTTCATTCAAGGATAAGCCTAGTCCTTCTTCAACAAGGATATTGCATCTGTTGCATATGGATCTATTTGGCCCAGTTGAACCAACCAACATAAGTGGAAAGAAATACACCTTAGTGGTGGTAGATGATTATTCAAGATATACATGGACAATTTTCATGTGCAAAAAGAAGGAAACCCCGCAGAAGTTGCCTCAGCTGATGAAAAGAGTTCAAAATGAAAAGAGTCAAACCATTATAAAGATAAGATCTGATAGAGGAACTGAGTTTGTCAATGGAATAATTACTCAGTATTGTGTTGAAAATGGCATTGCTCATGAGTTATCAACATCAAAAACTCCACAGCAAAATGGAGTAGCTGAAAGAAGGACCATAACTCTCAAGGAAGCTGCAAGAACCATGTTAGCTGAAGCTGGATTGCCTAAGAGATTTTGGGCTGAAGCCATCAACACTGCATGCTATACTCAAAATAGATGCATGATAATCAGGCAATTGACCAAAACTCCCTATGAAATATGGACAAGGAGAAAGCCAAACGCTGGGTACTTCAGGATATTTGGATGTAAAAGTTTCATCCACAACAATGGCAAAGAAAATCTGAAGGCTTTCGATGCTAAAGCTGATGAATGTATCATTTTGGGATACTCAACTAAGAGCAAAGCCTATAGAGTGCTGAACAAGAGGACTATGGTCATAGAGGAGTCTATTCATGTGGTTTTTGATGAACCTAATGTGAGTGGAGAAGACATTGAAGAGTTAGGCCGATAAGTCAATCGCCCAACTATGCGAGAAGAGTCCTTATGTTGAAGCTAAAGTAAGAGCAATCAACCCGGATGAAGATGAGATAGTGAATCTCAAAGACAGTGGAAAATCTACATCCGAATGATGATGAAGAAGTTACATTCAAGACAACTTAGCAAATGAGACTACCGAATTGCTAGCTTGCTCCAACCGATGTGAGATGGCCGAGGATCATCCACCATAGCTAGTTATTGGAGATGTTAGAGATGGTGTTAGAACCAGCTCCGAGCTCGGCAAAGAAAGCAATGTTCACTTGTTTTATTTCCCAAATAGAGCCAAACGATGTGTCTCAAGCATTGAATGACACACATTGGATTCAACCCATGCAAGAAGAGTGAATTAGTTTGAAAGCGAACAAAGTATGGGAATTGGTGCGAGAGACCAACCCATCAAAATGTTATTGGCACAAAATGGGTTTTGAAACAAGATGAATGATGAAGGATCTGTGGTAAGAAACAAAATAAGATTGGTAGCCAAAGGGTATTGCCAAGAAGAGAGAATAGATTTTGATGAAACATTTGCTCCTGTTGCAAGATTGGAAGCAATAAGGATGTTTCTTGCCTATCTTGCACACAGAACTTCTTGTGTATAAAATGGATGTGAAAAGTGCATTTCTAAATGGACATTAGAGGAAGAAGTCTATGTTGAACAACCTCCAGGTTTTGAGCAGAAGACTATTGAGATAAGGTGTACAAGCTCAAGAAAGCACTATATGGATTGAAACACCAAGAGCATGGTATGATACATTGTCTCTATTTCTAACTGACAATGGATTCACCAAAGGCAAAGTGGGATGAGAACACTCTTAATTCAAGATGAAGAGAGTATCGCTTGTTCAAATATATGTGGATGACATCTTATTTGGATCCACAAATAAAGAGCTATGTGATAAATTCTCAAACCTCATGCAAGACAAATTTGAAATGAGCATGATGGGGGAGCTGACTTTCTTCCTAGGTCTTCAAGTTAAGCAATTGAAGGATGGAACCTTCATAAGCCAAACAAAATATACCAGAGATTTGATGAAGAAATTTGGTATGGAAGAGAAGTCTTCTGTGAAAATACCAATGAACACATCAGCCAAGATGTACATGGATGCAGATGGCAAGGTTGTAGATCAAACCAGATATATAAAGACTTATGGATCATTGCTCTACTTAATGACCAATGAGATTTACATCACCTTTGCAAAGAGGTATATGTGCAAGATTTCAATTTGCACCAAAAGAGAGCCACATGACTGTAGCTAAGAGAATCCTAAGATATTTGAAGGGATGCCAGGAAGTTGGCCTATGGTATGCAAAGGAAGGTGGATTCAAGCTTATTGGTTATTCAGACTCTGACTATGTTGGATGTAGAGTTGACAGGAAAAGTACCTCAAGTACATGTCAAATTCTTGGAAACAGATTGGTTTCCTGGTTTAGCAATAAGCAAAACTCAATAGCCACATCCACAGCTGAAAGTCTCTATTCTAAAAGACCTCGCCTAGCTCCGATCAGACCCCGCCTAGGCGCTAGGCCCTCCTTGTCTGCCTACATTATTTTTCTAATTAAATCCCATCTAATCCCGCTCAGGTCCCGCCTAACCCCGCCCAGGATCCACCTAAGCGCTAGGCACCGCCACCCCGGCTAGCGCCTAGCAATTTTTGGAACATCATTTTAAACAGAGTACATAGTCAGCAGTGACTATTTTGCCCAAGTCTTATGGATGAGACAACAACTGAGAGATTATGAGATTGAAGAAAAAGAGATTCCAATTATGTGTGATAACACCAGTGCTATTGTTAAGTTGGTTTTATATCAATGTATTGAGTGCTCTAGACTAGGATTTTGCGTTATTTTCGGATATTTTAGTGTCATTTGAATCGAGTTTGTGTCATTTGGTGTCGTTCGAGAATCGGGACTAGACTTGGTAGCCGAAATTGAGCAAAAACGATGAAAAACGTGTTTAGACGGTGAATATCGCATTTTAGAAGTTGAAAAACGGGAAAAATTGGGTCACATACTGAGCGCATGAATGAAGTTAAAACCCCAGCGCGCGGGGGTAAAATAAGATAATGCCCGGCTTTGATGGTGGAAGCTGCAGTTTCGCCTCATACGCTGGCGCAGCGCCGGCCCAGATAGCAAACTCGATCAAAGCGCAAGGCGCAAAGACACGGAGAGCAAAGTGGCTGCAGCGCAATGGCAAGCAATCGGGCCAGGCTGTGCGATGGAGTGCAAAGAAATGGCGACGTGAGCAGCGGCAAGATGAAGAGTATCAGGGCGCTGCACACGCCATCCTAGCCGCAGCCAGCGCGACTGTGCAAAGCAGGGGCAATACATAGGAGCTCTGCAGCGCGCTCGATGGGCCTGAATGTGCGCTGAGTTCTTTTTGGGCCTTTTAGGATGGATTTTTGAGGGTTTCAAGCCTATAAATAGAAGAAGTGACGTACAAAAAAGAGGTTGGACATTTTGGAGAGCACAAGGGACGATTTTGAGCAAGGAGAAAGAGTTCGGGACGAGATTCGAAGGCATCTACCTTCTGGAAACAGAGAAGATTCTTTCCTTAATCATTCCAAATTATTTTTCTAGCATCTTTGTTGAACCCTATCGATGTATAATTATTTCTTCATGAATTTTTGTACATCCAACATGAGCTAAACCCATATTTCTAGGGGATTGATGTAACTTACGTTTGAACCTATGTTTTGATTTCTAGTTTATGAAACTCACATATTTATTAATCTATTTGTGCTATTTGATTTGATTGCATCCGGATTATCCGATCAATAATTTAGATTGCAGGCGTATTTAATTTGACGCCGAGAGAGGTAATTGAACGCCGGCCATAGAATAGCACAACCTAGGGTTTCATAAAATCGAGAGATTTATGAATCTTTTGAAGCCTCGTGATAGAATATTCATTGAGCGCATTAGGGTTTAATTTATGATTTTTATAGAGATATCGAAATCGAAATTGAAACCTAGAATCACTTGGCACTCGAGAGAGGAAGTGATAAACGGTAGGAATATTGGCTTATAGATTGATAACTTGTGATTAATAAACTGGATTGAAAACATAGGGGATAACTAGGTGAAATCAACCCTCTAGAATTCATCTTCTACGTGTTTGATAAATTGTCTGAACCATTTATTTGCTTAATTTTAGTTTTTTTAGTTTAATCAATCATCATCTCTTTTCGATTTCTAGATAGAATTAAGCTATTTTAATTATAGTACTTAGTATAAAATTCGATAACAATCCCTGTGGAGACGATAACCCTACTTTCAAAACCTATACTAAAACTTGACACCGTACGCTTGCGGTAAGATTTTCGCGATCAAGTTTTTGACGCCGTTGTTTCGGGGATTGTTTTATCCTATTTTGAACTAATACTATTACCAAGTAGTCTTAATACTAATCTAGACTAGTTTAGGAATCATAATTTTGTTTTTCTCATTTGACTTGTCTGTTTATGCGAGATTCTAAAGATATTAATTTGCTTCCTTTTGATCCGAGATTGAAAGGACACTTGAGCAATCCGAGCAAAGCAAAACGAAAGAGAATCGAGCAATGGCGGAAGGCGGGACGATGAGAATAATGAAATCGGGTCGTAAACATGCCACCACACTGAGGCACCGAGAAAGGGCAATCCGGGATTACTTTCACGCCGACCGTGAACGTAACTACTCCGGAATTGTGCGCCAACCCATTAATGCAAATAATTTCGAATTGAAACCGGCCTCATAAGCATGGTTGTGAGAATCGATTTGGGGAGTCCAGTGGATTATCCGAATACACATCCGCCACATTCTTGGAAATTTGCGACACCATCAAGATGAATGGTGTGGTCGATGAGGCCATTAGATTGAGGCTTTTCCCATTTTCACTTCGGGATAAGGCCAGGCGGTGGTTCGACGTTCGCCCTGGTAGTATTACTTAGTACAGGATGATCTGACTCAAAAATTCTTAGCAAAATTTTTCCCTCCCAGCAAGACACTCCAACTAAAGAGCGAGATAGCCCAGTTCCAACAGATTGATTTTGAGCCGTTATACGAAGCTTGGGAGCGATTTAAAGATCTGTTGCGGAGATGCCCACAGCATGGTTATGCAGACTGGCAGAGGGTTCAGTATTTCTACAATGGGCTGAATGGGCATACGAGGACGATACTAGATGCGGCATCAGGAGGTACATTGATGGCTAAAACACCGACTGAGGCCTTACTTCTACTTGAAGAAATGGCCACAAACAGCTATCAATGGCCTTCCGAGAGATCGGCACCGAAGCCAGTTGCCGGTGTTCTTGAGCTGGATACAATGTCAGCTTTGGCAGCTCAAATCTCGAGTCTGACAAAGCAATTGGCAATCATGAATACGGCGGCACACCACAAAAGCCGCACTCCCACCCGCCGTTCACGTAGCGCCACTCAAGAGGCCGAGCAAGTCAATTATTTGAATAAGCCGGGATTTTAATAATAGAGGTAATTCATTACCAACTCATTATCACCACAGGACTTCGCAATCATGAGAATCTCTCTTATAGCAACAACAGAATGTATTGAATCCATCTCCGGGTTATCCAAACCCATCCAGCCCAATGCACTCGGAGGTGAAAAGAAGATCGCTTGAGGAGATGCTCGGCTCATTCATCGGAGAGACCAGAATCGAATGAATAGGAGTGAAGCGCAGATTGATGGTCCGAATACTAAGATGAGCACAATGGAGACGATATTAGGTCGATCGAGACACAAATGGGTCGATTGGCTACAACCGTGAATTCATTGCATAGTAGAAGGAAAGTTCCCTAGTGATACGAGAGGTTAATCCAGAGAGCACCGCAATGCAATTTACGCGGAAAAGGAAGCAAAAATTCAGCCTGCTCCCGAAGAATCACCTATTTATGCGAAACCAGTGGAATCCAAAAAATGAAGTTGGAAGAATTTGAAACCGTCCATCCTGGACAGAGGAGTGTAGTGCAATAGTCCGAGTAAACTACCTCGTAAAATGAAGGATCCGGGAGTTTCACTATTCCTTGTACTATTGGAGGAGTTTGCTTTGAGAAACCACTTTGTGATCTTGGGTCCAGTGTGAATCGCGGTATCTCTTTCGATGTGACGAAGTTTGGGCTCGGGGAGGTGAAGCCGTCAATATCACTTTGCAGTTCGCTGATCGATCCATCGCCTATCCGTGGGGAATCATTGGAGACGTATTGGTAAGAATTAATAAATTTGTTTTTCCCGTGGATTTTGTAGTGTTGGATGCGAACGAGGAGAAGAAAATACCCATAATCTTTGGGCGGCGTTTTTTAGCTACAAAGCACGGGCTTTGATCGATGTAGAAACGGGGAGCTAACATTGCGGGTAAATGAAGAGAAAGTTGTATTCACCATCCATCCAACCAATAGGCTAAAATTTGAATTAAAGGATGGTAAGCAGATGGTTGGGAATATTGCTGAAGACATTGGAGGTTGGGAAGTTTCTAAGGGAAATGTGGATAACATGCCTATTGGAGCCCCAACTTGAGGATAATCGACATACCGGGTCAAGATCAGTAAACTTAGCGCTTCTTGGGAGGCAACCCAAACCCCTTTTATTGCTTTCTTAGTTTTAATTTAGTTTAGTAGTTGTTTTTGTTTTTTCTGAATTTTTTTTCATTTTTAGGAGTAGTAAGTTGCATCATACCCCACCCCTCTTATTTGTGCAAATCCCACATATCCCATTCCATCTTCACAAAGGAGCATTATGACACCACACACACCATCTTCATCTCATTCACTCATTATTTGGTAACTTTGCAACTTTCCAACACCCACCCCATTTTCCCCATCTTGTGATTGTTGTGTGGTTGGATTGTAGTAGTGCTAGGATAATTGTTGTTGATTTGTGGATTGTGGATTGGTTGCTCATGCTAGACTTAGGCTTGGTGCTGATTTTTGGGATTGAATTGAGTTATCCATTGCATTCACCGTCTTTGCCCAAATTCATGCATATGAGGTGTTTGATAAAATGCCCCAATGATAGTTTCAAATTGTTTAGTGCTATCTTGCATTTCTGTGCTTATCTTTTTGACATGGCATTATATTTTTTTACTTGGGTGCATTATGTATGGGCTTTGATTTTCGATTTCTCACCCATAACCGAATTCCTTGGTTCCACGAGTTTTGTTTTCTTGTCTACCTTGCTAGGTTGCAAAAATGCGAAACCAA